>JASKMD010000006.1:5756842-5878218 GCA_030144725.1 Haematococcus lacustris
CGCCAGGACTAGCCATGCAGCGCCCAGGTGTGGCCGCCAGCTTCATGGCAGTCACCCTCAACGTGCAGGGCCTTGCCCAGCCGCACAAACTGCAGGCCCTGCTTGACTGGGCCGCTGACAGCCCGGCGCAAGTGGTGTTCCTCCAAGAGTGCCATAGGGCGGAGAGCGTGTGGCAGTGGGCAGAAGCCCACTCGGGGGCCAAGCCCGCCTGGCGGGGGCAGTGGTTTTACACCCCTGGCACCGGCAGCTCCCAAGTCTGCCTGGTATTGGTCAAGCCCTCCACCATCCTCCGGGGGTGCACCCAGGTGCAGCTGCAGGCAGAGGGGGCCCAGGGGCGGGTGCTGCGGGTAGACGGGGAGCTCGCAGGCAGGCCGGTGTCCCTAGTGTGCGTGTACGCCCCGGCGCAGCAGGCAGAGCGGCCAGCGTTCTACGCAGAGTGCCTCCCCGCTTGCCTCCCGCCAGCCGCCGACCGCCGCCTCCTCCTCATGGGGGGCGACTTCAACTGCATCTCAGCCCCCGTGGACAGAGTGGGCATCCCGCAGGGCTCGCAGCATGGGGAGGCCTGGGTGGGCAGCCGGGGCCAGGGGGCGGAGCAGCTGCGGCAGCTGGTGGGTGAGCGGGGTCTGGTGGACCCGTGGCGCCATCTGCACCCCTCCAAGAGAGACCTCACCCACTTCAGCGAGCGTTGGCAGACGGGTGCGCGCCTCGACCGGTGGTACATCTCAGAGGAGCTGGTGCAGTGGCAGATGGACAGCGCCATCCAAGGGGTGCTGCCAGTGCCCACCGACCACCGGCCCGTGTCAGTGGCAGTGTGCCCCCCCGACCTGCCTCTCACCGTCCCCGCTCCCTGGCAGCTGCACCCCGCCCACCTCGACAACCCTGACCTGCTGGACTGCCTCAAGGACTTCCTACAGGCGGAGGCACATCACCACGAGGCTGCGAGTCAGCTGGGGCTGCCTAGGGATGGGCACAGGGCCTGGTGGGCCCGCATCAAGCAGGGCCTGGCCATGCGTGCCCAGCACTTCCTGCGGGCCCAGCGCCGCGCGCAGCGTGACCTGCAGCAGCGCAGGGAGAAGGCGGCAGCAGTGGCCAGGGCTCAGCTCGTGTGGCAGCTGGTGCGGGTGGAGCGAGAGGGGGAGGCTGAGGTGCAGGCGGCGCAGCACCTGGGAGAGGCCGCAGCCCTGGCGGGTGTGGGGGCGAGGGAGCAGGGGGCCCAGCAATCCCTGCTGGCCAGCGCAGTCCTCGACCAGTACTACGGCGACCGCTCCTCCTTCTACTTCTACCATCGCGACCAGCCCGCGCACACCCCCACCCTCATCTCCTCTCTCCAGCTCCCCGGCCAGCCAGGTCAGCCAGCAGACCTAACCACGCCGGCCGGGGTGAAGGCAGCGTGCAGGGCTTTCCAGCAGCACTACTCAGCTGCCGAGCCCACCGGTGTCTACGCAGCCAAGCCGGTGGACACAGCTGCACGCGCCACGCTGCTGGGCAGCCTCACCTCCCACCTCACCCACACCCAGGCCAGGGCTGCCGATGGCCCCGATGGCATCCCTATGCTTTCAGAGGAGGAGCTGGGCCGGGCTCTGCAGGGCTGCGCGCACAGCAAGGCCCCGGGGTTAGATGGACTGCCCATGGAGGTCTATGACCGGCTGTGGGTGGAGCTGGGGCGGCCGCTGCGGGCCATGTTGCGAGAGGCCCTGGCAGACACCGCTGACCCTGCCCCCCTGGCTGAGTTCCTGACAGGCATCATCACCCTCGTGCCCAAGGCTGGCAAGCCGAGGGACCAGGTGGCCGGTTACCGCCCCATCACGCTCCTCAACTGCGACGTGCGCCTGGTGGCCAGGGCGGTGGAGGACCGGCTGCAGCTGCCCTTGGACCTGCTGGTGTCCCCCTCTCAGTCCGCCTTCATCCTGGGCAGGGACATTAGCGACAGCGTGCAGTTCCACCTAGGCCTGCTGGAGTACCTGCATCAGCGGGGCAGCCCAGCCTGGCTGTTGTTGCTGGACCTGGCGGGTGCCTATGACAACGTGTCCTGGGGCTTGCTTCAGGACACGATGGAGGCCATGGGGTTCTGCCGGGAGGGGCATGTGCGCTGGGCTCAGCTGCTGCACCGGGGGGCCACGAGCCAGGTGCTGGTCAACGGCCACCTCACCGACAGCTTCCCCCTTGCGTCGGGGCTGCTGCAGGGCAGCGGGGCCTCCCCGCTCTACTGGTGCATCGTGCTTCAGCCGCTGGTCAGCTACCTCAGCTCGCTCCAGCTGGCAGGCCGCATCAGCACCCCCACCATCCCCTCCAGCCCTCTGGCCATGCACAGGGCCGCCCTGACCCCCGCGCTCCCCTCCAAGGAGTATGCGGACGACCTCACCATCGTGGTGCTCGATCGGGTCAGAGACGGGAAGGTGGTTGTGGAGGCCCTGGGCCTGTTCCGCGCCGCTGGGGACCCTGCGCTGAGCGTGAGCAAGAGCTCAGCCCTGCCGTGCGCCCAGCCAGAGCCTGGGCCGGGCAACCAGGAGGGCTCAGGCCCCGAGGGAAAGGGGAGGGGAGGAAGGGGGGGTGACGGTGGGGAAGGGGGCGGGCAGGGGCAGGTGGGCGAGCAGGGGCTAGGGGGTGGGCTGGGGGAAGGTGGCGGGCAAGGGCAGCAGCAGGGCGGGCAGGAGCAGGGTGGGGAGCAGGAGCCGGAGGTGGTCATCCCAGCTGTCCGAGCGGTGGTGCCCGTGCGCCACCTGGGGGTCCCTCTTTGGGCGGCCTCCTACGCTGCCACCAGCGAGGCCGCCTTCGGTGGGGCGGCGGCGGCCATGCTGGCAGCCTCCCTCCCTTGGCGGCCCCAAGGCCTCAACCTCCTGGGGCGGGTGCAGGTGGCACAGCAGTGCCTGGCCTCCAAGTCCATCTACCAAATGGCTTTCGTGCAACCCTCCGCTCCTCTGACGCAAGCCATGGCCGCGGCTGTCAACCGCTTTGTGGCAGCCTCAGACCTGCCCCAGGAGCGCAGCCCCAACAGCAGCCGCCTCTACCCTAGCAAGGCCATCTGCGTGATGCCCCGGGGGGAGGGAGGGATGGGGCTTCCCGACCTGGGGATCACCAGCACGGCCATGCTGGCGAAGATGTTGGCCCAGCTCTGGTCGCCCCGGGTTCGTCCCTGGCAGCCTCTGACTCACAGCCTGCTGGCAGACCCCTCCCACGGCCTCAGCACGTGGGTCATCACCGACCCCACCGCCCCCCCCTCCCGAGGCATCAGCCCGCGGCTGCAAGCTCACGTGGCGGCCCTGGCTGAGCTCAAGCTGTTCCGTGCGGTGCCCCCCGCTAGCCAGTCCTTCTTCTCGGTGCTGGCGGAGCCGCTGTGGTACAACGCGCAAGTCCGCATGAACCCAGCAGCTAGGGAGGCAGCAGCTGAGCAGGGTTGGACCCACGTCCGCCACGTGAGGGAGGCCCTGCATAGCCCCCAGCTGGAGGGGGAGGCCCGATGGGCTGCCGAACTGGTCAGGGCTTGCCTCCCCGAGCCCTGGCAGGGCATGGTGGACCGCCTGCAGCCTCCTCAGCCGGAGTGGGAGTGCCTGAGGGTTGGGCCAGGGGTGGGGTTTGTGATGCGGCGCACCCCCCTGCTCCAGCCCTCCCACTGGGTGGGCCCCAACGGCCGCCTCTACCCCCTAGACCCCACAGGGCAGGGGCCCCTAGGGGCTTTCTGGGCGGAGGGAGGGGCGGCCTGGGAGCCAGCTGCGGTGGCCCGACTCAACAAGCCCAGCTACAGGCTGACTCCGGAGGAGCGAGCCGCCCACCTCCGCCCTCTTCCCGCCCAGCATCACGTGGCGCAGGAGCAGGCTCAAAGGCAAGAGCAAGGAGGAGCCAGGGCGGTTGGCAGGGGCGGGGGGCGGGCAAGGGGGCGGGGCGGGGGCAGGGGGCGAGGGCGTGGAGGAGGTGGAGGGCGTAGGGGAGCAGGGGGCGGGGCGGGAGGGCAGGCTGCCGACCCAGCTGACGAGGGCCCTGGCACCTGGCCTAAGGAGGAGTGGCTCTTGGGCCCCTGGGCTCACCTGCAGCTGGACCCTCAGGTGTGGGGCATGGGCACCACCACCCTCCTGGACTTCTCTGTCAAGCATGCCAGGGTGCGCCTCCACCAGCTCCAGCGCGTCAGTGCCGACCCCCTCTATCCACCAGGTGGGGGCCTGTGGCCAGCGCTGTGGGGTGTGCGCCCCCCCCGGGCAGCGGGCGAACCGGAGGTGGCAGCGGTGGCTGATGGGGCCCTCAGGGAGCTGGAGCTCAAGTGGGAGGCCAGCGTGCAGCAGGTGGCAGGCCAGGGGGCAGCGGGGGAGCGGGAGCAGCAGGGCAGGGATGTGGAGGAGCGGCTCCCCGAGGAGGTGCAGGGCAGCCAACCGCCTCGTTGGCTTGACACCTCCGCCAGGGCGCACCAGCGACCCTCGCCGCAGATGAGGGCGGCCCAGCAGGCTGAGCGGCAGCTGGAGGCCCAGCAGCGGCGTGGGGGCAGGCAGCCAGTTGCTCAGCCCGCCCCCCGGGCCGACACCGCGGACCAGCTGGCTGTGGGTGTTCAGGCGGGCCAGCCGTGTGCGAAGGTGTGGAAGGAGCTGCTAGACCCCACCCTCCGTCGGGAGCATGTCATCGTGGCCTGGCGGGTGCTTCACGCCAGCCTCATGGTGGGGGCCTTGTGGGGTCACATCCTCAAGGGGGCGGCTGCCCCGGGCTCTTCCGCCTGCCGCTTCTGCCAGCCGGGGCACTTGGAGACCCTCACCCACGCCTTCCTGACCTGCCCCGCCGTGGTCCCAGCCTAGGAGTGGGTGCTGGACGTGTACGGCCGCCTCACAGGCACCCGCCCCCCCTCAGGCGACGCCATGCTGCTCCTCAGTGGGCGCCCCACCCGCGGCGAGGCCCCCCCCTTTCAGCCCTCTGACAGCCTGCTGTGGCTGCGGCTGCGCGTTGCCTACCTGGGCGCAGTGTGGCGCCTCCGCAGCTCAGGAGCCGCTATAGCCCTGCAGCCACAACAGGTGGCGAGGAGGGTCGTGGAGGAGGTCATCTCCACCCTCACCACGGCCGTCAAGCGGGACTGGCATCGGGTGGGGAGGGACATCCGCGTGGGCCTCTGCGGCGCTGTGCCCTCCACCTGGTTCAAGGGAAAGGACCCGGAGCTGGACGCTGCCCACTTCGACCAGCTGTGGCCCGAGGCGTCGGGGGGCTGGTTCGCCAAGCAGCCCAGGAGGGAGCGGAGGGGAGGGCAGGAGGGGGCAGAGGGGAGGGTTGGGGCAGGAGGAGTGGAGGAGGGAAGGGCAGCAGGGAGGCCTAGGCATGGGGAGGGCAGGGCGCAGGGGGGGGGAGAGCTAGTGGTTCGCCTCTCCTTGCAGTGGCCCGTCCCCTTCCCCGTCGAGCCAGCCTGAGCTGCAGGGTTGCTGGTGGGGGCTTAGGGCGTTCGTTGGGTGGGGTGGACTAGGCTTCGGGGGGCTGTCTGGGTGTCAGGTGACCGGGGGCTTAGGTGGTCTTGGTATCAGCGTTGGGGGTAGGGTTCTAGCACTCACGATAAATAAGGCCGACGCGGGGGCCTTTTTTGCATCGGAAGGACTTTCTGCTCCGATAGAACGATAGAGCGTTGAGTTTAAGGGGGACCTCGCTCTTGAATGAAGTCCTAACTCGCAGCGGTTGCGAAGATACATCAATCCGCGCGCGAGGTACCCCCCCCTTTTTAGGAATCTGCACAAATGTTGGTGAAATGAGCCCGGCATCTGTGCAGATGCATGTCGATACCTTTAGGAAAAGCGACATCTGTGCAGATGCCGGATATATAATCTGTGCAGATGCATTAAAGGGCGACATCTGTGCAGATGCCGGTTATTAAATCTGTGCAGATGCATTAAAAGGCGACATCTGTGCAGATACCGGTTATTAAATCTGTGCAGATGCATTAAAGGGCGACATCTGTGCAGATGCCGGTTATACTTGAAGGGCGACATCTGCACAGATGCCGACAATGTCGACATCTGCACAGATGCATACCTCGACATCTGCACAGATGCCAAGTAGTGCAGCTGAGCACATGAAGAAAAGGCTTGCAGAAAGGTTACGCAAAGGCACCGCGAAGGAATCAATACTCTTCTCAGGATGTCCCAACATGGGGTTGGTAATCTTCATGCAAGTACTCGCTACAAAGTGCACCGATTGCGATAGCGTTTGTTGCATTGGCACCTGCGAATTACTCCGCATCTACTGGCAAGCGGCGCGTTAATCCTTGCATCAGAGTCCATGCCGGCGCAAGCGAGCGCGAACACACCTCAGCTGCTCACTATCGATTGTTCTAGTGGTGAGTAGCGGTACCAATGAGGGAACTCCGCCTGGCATCCAGCCGGAAGTACAATCACAGCACAGCCCGCCAGGCTTGCTCTGCGAGCCTTTTGTTGGTGCAGGCGGTGTTGAAGGGCCATCGTGGGGCTAATAATGACTCGACATTGCAGCGAGGTGCGAATGGGTAGAGGTTTCTCTAGCCAGCCACACAGAAAAAGGGACCCCCTTGCACAAATCGGCATGTTGTGAGCTGACCACTCTGAGTTATTGGAATTTCGAGTCATTACTCTGTTCGTAACTCTACGACACAGCTGCTGGAATAGAAAGCACGGCAATCCATCAACCAGGGCCGCCTCCTCACCCTTTGGCGTGACCCGACTCTGCCTTGCAGAATTGACTAGCCTACTCCGACCGCCTGGACCCTGCCCCCTCGCACCCCCTTGCAGCCCCACCACCTCTCAGCCCCCGCAGAAGCCTCCCACCCCCTCCCACCCCCTCACTGCCCCCTCACTGCCCCGCCAACCCTTCCCACCCCCTCCCACCCCTTCCCACCCCTTCCCACCCCTTCCCACCCCTTCCCATCTGCAACACAGTAGCCGCCCCTGACCTGCCCCCCCCTCCTGTTGCACCCCCCTGGCAGCAGCAGGCAGCTGTTGCTGGTGCCGCCCCTGACCTGCCCCCCATTCATGCTGCACCCCCCTGGCAGCAGCAGACAGCTGGTGCTGGTGCTGCCCCTGGGCTGCCCACCCCTCCAGCTGAGCAGCAGGGAGTCAGGGCGGAGCAGGACACAAGCTGGACACGCAAGCGGAGGGCGGGCGGGAGGGATCCGACCCAACATGTCGAGCAAGGTAACGTAGCAATGTCCTACACACCTTGAGTGGCCTTACCGAGTGGCCAGGTAGTAGGTACTACTCACGAAGCGGTCAAGCAATGCAGCAGCGTTGTTTACTTCCGAGCATGGGTGGAGGGGCGTCGTTACATCGGTTTGGCGTGCCATGTGCATTGTTTTGACTGCGGCGACTGTCCCTGACTGTTTGCAGAGGCTACTGGGCCACGTCGGTCGCGGCGGTCGGTCGCGGCGAGGCCCGCATGAGCAAAACTGGCATGAATTTGAATGTCAAGATTTGAGCCGCCATAGCACCCAGCACACTGCACGGTATTTAATGTTACAAGCTGCACCGCATAGGTGACAGAGTCCTCTATCCAGGGATGTGCGAAACATAAATAGAAACCACGTGGCTGGGACGCGGCGTCGGTTTCCTATCAATTCCTTGTCATTTTTTGCTAGTTGGGGTCGCCTGAACTCTTCCATTATTCAACAATCTGTGTGATATCTGCATGAAGTTTTCGCAAAGGTGGCGCGAAGGAAGCCAGGGAACCGCGAAGGAGCTTAGATTGCCCCATATAGCAGCAATGAGCAGCCAGGAGCTGCCAACAAAAGTCGCCAAAAGGCTAGCTATGAGCCGACCAGCCGCATAGCATTGGCGACCAGCCATAAAAAGATGCCATCAGGTTAAGCGATAGGATCAAGAGATAGCGACAGAAAACGGAAGGAGGTGCAGCGATGCAGCGACCCAGCGATGCAGCGATGCGGCATAAGAAATGCACGAGGTGCAACTAGGACACGTAGCCCGAAGCCTATGAGACGGAGCGGAAGAGGAGTGGAGGAGCCCGGAGAGGCGGTCAGGAGCCATGCAAGAGACGAAGCTGGGTGCACATGAAACAAAGTTGGGTGCACCCACACAAACCCCACCCTAGCGAATGGTGAGTAGTTTATCTTGCAGTCATGTGGCTCCAAATACCTTGCCTGACTATGTGCCAACCACTGAATAGCTGCTGGTTCAATGGTCCCAACCTCCCCTTCCCTACACCCAGCCCAGCCCAGCCCAGCCCAGCCCAGCCCAGCCCAGCCCAGCCCAGCCCAGCCCAGCCCAGCCCAGCCCAGCCCAGCCCAGCCCAGCCCAGCCCAGCCCAGCCCAGCCCAGCCCAGCCCAGCCCAGCCCAGCCCAGCCCAGCCCAGCCCAGCCCAGCCCAGCCCAGCCCAGCCCAGCCCAGCCCAGCCCAGCCCAGCCCAGCCCAGCCCAGCCCAGCCCAGCCCAGCCCAGCCCAGCCCAGCCCAGCCCAGCCCAGCCCAGCCCAGCCCAGCCCAGCCCAGCCCAGCCCAGCCCAGCCCAGCCCAGCCCAGCCCAGCCCAGCCCAGCCCAGCCCAGCCCAGCCCAGCCCAGCCCAGCCCAGCCCAGCCCAGCCCAGCCCAGCCCAGCCCAGCCCAGCCCAGCCCAGCCCAGCCCAGCCCAGCCCAGCCCAGCCCAGCCCAGCCCAGCCCAGCCCAGCCCAGCCCAGCCCAGCCCAGCCCAGCCCAGCCCAGCCCAGCCCAGCCCAGCCCAGCCCAGCCCAGCCCAGCCCAGCCCAGCCCAGCCCAGCCCAGCCCAGCCCAGCCCAGCCCAGCCCAGCCCAGCCCAGCCCAGCCCAGCCCAGCCCAGCCCAGCCCAGCCCAGCCCAGCCCAGCCCAGCCCAGCCCAGCCCAGCCCAGCCCAGCCCAGCCCAGCCCAGCCCAGCCCAGCCCAGCCCAGCCCAGCCCAGCCCAGCCCAGCCCAGCCCAGCCCAGCCCAGCCCAGCCCAGCCCAGCCCAGCCCAGCCCAGCCCAGCCCAGCCCAGCCCAGCCAAGCCAAGCCCAGCCCAGCCCTCTCCGTCCCCTCCCCTCCCTACCCCTACCTATCATCTCACATCCCTCACCCCACATCACAACTCTGACCGCCTGTCATGACCTTGTTGTTGTTTGCAGGTTCTAGTGGCCACACCCAGGAGCAGCCAGGAGCTGCAGCCATGGAGGCGCTGCCAGGTAGGTATAGAAGTGGCGCTAGCAAAGTGTGAGTGGCCAGCCCTTGCACATGAGTGGTCCGGTGCCCAGCCTAACCGCAAAGATGCTCCTTGTTTACTGCAGGTCCCACGGTCACCTCTTGTCATTGTGGTGTGGTGTGGTGATGGTGTGGTGATGGTGTGGTGATGGTGTGGGTGGTGATGATGGTGATGATGATGGTGATGATGGTGATGGTGATGGTGTGTGGTGTCACCTTCTTGTTGTCGTGTCGTTGCTACCTTGTCACATCGTAGGGGGGTGTTGCGGTCATTGGGTGCATCAATGCATGTGCTTAGCATTTCTATATTGAGGTGTTGTGGAGTGATGGTGCATCGAGACATGTGCTTGCAAGTCCCGTAGCGAGGTGTTGCGGGATGTTTGGGTGTCCAAACATGTGTTTTGCGGGGGTGTAGCGAGGTGTTGCGGGGTGTTTATGGGTGTCAATACATGTGTTTTGCGGGGGTGTAGCGAGGTGTTGCGGGGTGTTTATGGGTGTCCAAACATGTGTTTTGCGGGGGTGTAGTGAGGTGTTGCGGGGTGTTTGGGTGTTAAAACATGTGTTTTGCGGAGGTGTAGCGAGGTCTTGCTGGATGTTTGGGTGTCAATGCATGTGCTTTGCGAATGTAATAGTCGATGAAATAGTCGACATCTGTGCAGATACAACCACGACATCTGCACATCCAAGCCGCGAATGTAATAGTCGACATCTGTGCAGATGCTACAAACAACATCTGCACAGCCAAGCATTGAATGTAATAGTCGACATCTGTGCAGCTGTCGTCGTCAGCAGCTGCACAGATGTCAGTCACGACATCTGCACAGCCAAGCATTAAATGTAATAGTCGACATCTGTGCAGATGTCGTTATTAGCAGCTGTACAGATGTTGGTTTCGCTTGCGGCTGTGCAGATGTTGGTTTCGCTTGCATCTGTGCAGATGAAGAACATACGACATCTGCACAGATTGCTTGGTTATACAAGTTGCGGCCAAATTACGTCGCAACGGATGCGCGGATTAACGTAAGACTTGTACCGTTCGAACGGCCTTCTTCCCTTCTATCGAATGAGCTATGGTCGTTCAATCGCGACAGGTCCTTGTTTTACATGAGTGAGGTTTCAGGTCGAGGGGCGGAACTTAGGCTCTGGTGGGTAGTTTTGTGGGGAGGGTATGGGGAGGGTCTGGGGAGGTGAGCTAGGGTGGAGGGCGTTGGTGTGGGGGAGTGTCTTGACGTTGTCCTAGGGAGGGGGTTGCTTGGGTTGAGTGGACCTTTGCATGTGGGGTGTGGACCTTTGCTTGGGGTGTGTGGACCGCTGTGTTTGGGTGGGGTGCTTGGGGCTCGTGTATGGGGGAACCTTGTTTTGTAGTAGTCTTCTCTTTTCATCTTTTCTTTAGTGTCACTCTCTCTCTTGTAATGCTCTTCCATCAATGGGGAGGGCAGGGCGCAGGGGAGGGCAGGGCGCAGGGCGCCGGGGCAGGTCAGGAAGGCGTGGGTGAGAGTCTCCAGGTGCCCCGGCTGGCAATAGCGGCAGGCGGACGAGCCCGGGGCAGCCGCTCCCCTGAGGATGTGACCCTACAAGGCCCCGACCATGAGGCTGGCTTGAAACACCCGCCAGGCCACGATGACGTGCTCCCGACGGAGGGTGGGGTCTAGCAGCTCCTTCCACACCTTCGCACACGGCTGGCCCGCCTGAACACCCACAGCCAGCTGGTCCACAATGTCGGCCCAGGGGGCGGGCTGAGCAACTGGCTGCCTGCCCCCACGCCGCTGCAGGACCTCCAGCTGCCGCCCAGCCTGCTAAACCGCCCTGTCCTGCGGCGAGGGGTGCGGGTGCGCCCTGGCGGAGGTGTCAAGCCAGCGAGGCGGTTGGCTGCCATGCACCTCCTCGGGGAGCCGCTCCTCCACATCCCTGCCCTGCTGTTCCCGCTCCCCCGCTGCCCCCTGGCCTGCCACCTGCTGCACGCTAGCCTCCCACTTGAGCTCCAGCTGCCTCAGGGCCCCATCAGCCACCGCTGCCACCTCCGGTTCGCCCGCTGCCCGGGGGGGGCGCACCTCAGCTACCTCAGCTCGCTCCAGCTGGCAGGCCGCATCAGCACCCCCACCATCCCCTCCAGCCCTCTGGCCATGCACAGGGCCGCCCAGACCCCCGCGCTCCCCTCCAAGGAGGACACCCCAGCGGCCGCCCCAGCTCCACCCACAGCCGGTCATAGACCTTCATGGGCAGTCCATCTAACCCCGTCATGGTCATCTAACCCGGTCATGGCAGTCCATCTAACCCCGGGGACTTGCTGTGCGCGCAGCCCTGCAGAGCCCGGCCCAGCTCCTCCTCTGAAAGCATAGGGATGCCATCGGGGCCCTCGGCAGCCCTGGCCTGGGTGTGGGTGAGGTGGGAGGTGAGGCTGCCCAGCAGCGTGGCGCGCGCAGCTGTGTCCACCGGCTTGGCTGCGTAGACACCGGTGGGCTCGGCAGCTGAGTAGTGCTGTTGGAAAGCCTTGCACGTTGCCTTCACCCCGGCCGGAGTAGTGAGGTTCGCTGGCTGACCTGGCTGTCCCGGGAGCTGGAGAGAGGAGATGAGGGTGGGGGTGTGCGCGGGCTGGTCGCGATGGTAGAAGTAGAAGGAGGAGCGGTCGCCGTAGTACTGGTCGAGGACTGCACTGGCCAGCAGGGACTGTTGGGCCCCCTGCTCCCTCGCCCCAACCCCCGCCAAGGCTGCGGCCTCTCCCAGGTGCTGCGCCGCCTGCACCTCAGCCTCCCCCTCTCGCTCCACCCGCACCAGCTGCCACACGAGCTGAGCCCTGGCCACTGCTTCCGCCTTCTCCCTGCGCTGCTGCAGGTCACGCTGCGCGCGGCGCTGGGCCCGCAGGAAGTGCTGGGCACGCATGGCCAGGCCCTGCTTGATGCGGGCCCACCTGGCCCTGTGCCCATCCCTAGGCAGCCCCAGCTGACTCGCAGCCTCGTGGTAAAGGGCCTCCGCCTGTAGGAAGTCCTTGAGGCAGTCCAGCAGGTCGGGGTTGTCAAGGTGGGCGGGGTGCAGCTGCCAGGGAGCGGGGACAGTGAGAGGCAGGTCGGGGGGGCACACTGCCACAGACACGGGCCGGTGGTCGGTGGGCACTGGCAGCACACCCTGAATGGCGCTGTCCATCTGCCACTGCACCAGCTCCTCCGAGATGTACCACCGGTCGAGGCGCGCACCCGTCTGCCAACGCTCGCTGAAGTGGGTGAGGTCTCTCTTGGAGGGGTGCAGATGGCGCCACGGGTCCACCAGACCGCGCTCACCCACCAGCTGCCGCAGCTGCTCCGCCCCCTGGCCCCGGCTGCCCACCCAGGCGTCCCCATGCTGCGAGCCCTGCGGGATGCCCACTCTGTCCACGGGGGCTGAGATGCAGTTGAAGTCGCCCCCCATGAGGAGGAGGCGGCGGTCGGCGGCTGGCGGGAGGCAAGCGGGGAGGCACTCTGCGTAGAACGCTGGCTGCTCTGCCTGCTGCGCCGGGGCGTACACGCACACTAGGGACACCGGCCTGCCTGCGAGCTCCCCGTCTACCCGCAGCACCCGCCCCTGGGCTCCCTTTGCCTGCAGTTGCACCTAGGTGCACCCTTGGAGGATGGTGGAGGGCTTGACCAATACCAGGCAGCCTTGGGAGGTGGGTGGGGTGTGCTAGGCTTCGGGGGGATGTCTGGGTGTCAGGGGACGGGGGCTTAGGTGGTCTTGGTTTGAGCGTTGGGGGTAGGGTTCTAGGTTTCAGGTCGAGGGGCGGAACTTAGGCTCGTGTGGGGGGTCTGGGGAGGTGAGCTAGGGTGGAGGGCGTTGGTGTGGGGGAGTGTCTTGACGTTGTCCTAGGGAGGGGGTTGCTTGGGTTGTGTGGTCCTTTGCATGTGGGGTGTGGACCTTTGCTTGGGGTGTGTGGACCGCTGTGTTTGGGTGGGGTGCTTGGGGTTCATGTATGGGGGAACCTTGTTTTGTAGTAGTCTTCTCTTTTTCATCTTTTCTTTAGTGTCACTCTCTCTCTTGTAATGCTCCTCCATCAAAAAAAAAAAAAAAACACCGCCCCTGGGCTCCCTCTGCCTGCAGCTCCACCTGGGTGCACCCCTGGAGGATGGTGGAGGGCTTGACCAAAACCAGGCAGCCTTGGGAGTTGCCGGTGCCAGGGGTGTAAAACCACTGCCCCCGCTAGGCTGGCTTGGCCCCCGAGTGGGCTTCTGCCCACTGCCACACGCTCTCCGCCCTATGGCACTCTTGAAGGAAAACCACTTGCGCCGGGCTGTCAGCGGCCCAGTCAAGCAGGGCCTGCAGTTTGTGCGGCTGGGCAAGGCCCTGCACGTTGAGGGTGACTGCCAAGAACCTGGCGGCCACACCTGGGCGCTGCATGGCTAGTCCTGGCTTGCCCCCGCGCGGGCTACGCGTGTGTAGAGGAGGGCGGGCGGGCTGGGAAGGGGAGGCGGGCCTGGCAAAGGAGGAGGGCCGGGGGGGGGCGGCGGGGTGGCCTCAATGCACGCCAACTTGGCCCCCGGGCGGCGCAGGCGGACCCGAGGCTCACGCGAATAGATGGCCAGCGGGGGCCGCAGGGGCAGAGCACCGAGCTGCTCGACCTCTTCCCCAGCGTGCCCTGCATGCTCCGGCTGCTGCCGCTCAGCCACCCTGGGCCTGCCCTCCCGGACCCCTGCTGACTCAGCTGCAGGGCTGTCACAAGAGGCCCCCAGCGAGCTGGCCAGGCTAGCAGAGGGGCTGAGCAACCCGTAGCGGCGCACGTGTGGGGACCCATGGCCAAGCTGCGCATCACGCTGCCTGCCGGCTTGCCACGGCCTAGGCTGAGCCTCTTGCTCGTGCCCTGCACGCTGTGCCTCCCTCTCCCCAGAACTGGAACCGGAAGAAGGGATGCCAAATCGGCGCCGGCGAGGCCCCCCTCTGGTAGGCTGGGTAGCAGGCTGCGTGTTGACTCGCCTCGACCTACCCTGGGCCTCCCGCTGCCTCTTCTCCCGCCCAGCCCTCCTGTCATCCGGGGAGGGGCGCGGAGGGGCCCTCGCGGCAGTGTCAAGCCAGCGGGGAGGCTGACCACCCTGCAGCTCACCGGACCCACCCCGCACTGAGCCAAACCGGCTGCCTTGGCCGGTGGAGGGACCAAGCTCCTGGGCTGGGAGAGAGGCAACTGCACCAGGCCCCGTGACCCCCGTGCGGCAAGGGGTGGTGGGGGCCGTTGCCTTGGCTTCCATGGGGTCAAGGGAGGGAGAGCTGGCAGAAGGTTCCCCACACACCCACTGCCCGGCTGCAGCTAAGCCCCTTGCTGTGGCATCTCTCAGCTTATGGGCAGCGAGCTTGCCCTTGGAGGCCAGCACCGCTCCCTTAAAGAGGGCCTTGCCCATCAACCCCAAGTGCCCCGGGGAGCGCGGAGAGGCTGATGGGGGAATACCGACAAGGGAGCCAGTGGCAACAGACCCCACAAGAGGCCCGGGATGGACAGCGGGAGGAATAACAAGGGGGGTAGGGGCGGCCCAAGGGGGGCTGAGGGGCCCAGAGGGCAGAGGGGTGGGAAGAGGGGCGTGTGGGGAAAGCGCGCAACGGGGCGGGACAGAGCAAGGCGCATGCGTCCGAGCCACGAAGTCCCCCAAGGCGCTGGGCTGGTGGTGGCCCCAAGGTGGTGGGCGTTGTGAAAAGGGGTAGTGGGCAAGGGACGGGGAAGGCGTGGGCGATCCAAAACCATTGGAGAAGGCACGGCCCCAGCCCCAGCCCCAGCCCCAGCCCCAGCCCCAGCCCCAGCCCCAGCCCCAGCCCCAGCCCCAGCCCCAGCCCCAGCCCCAGCCCCAGCCCCAGCCCCAGCCCCAGCCCCAGCCCCAGCCCCAGCCCCAGCCCCAGCCCCAGCCCCAGCCCCAGCCCCAGCCCCAGCCCCAGCCCCAGCCCCAGCCCCAGCCCAAGGCCCAGGCCCAGGCCCAAGCCCAGGCCCAGGCCCAGCCCCAGGCCCAGGCCCAGCCCCAGCCCCAGCCCCAGCCCCAGCCCCAGCCCCAGCCCCAGCCCCAGCCCCAGCCCCAGCCCCAGCCCCAGCCCCAGCCCCAGCCCCAGCCCCAGCCCCAGCCCCAGCCCCAGCCCCAGCCCCAGCCCCAACCCCAACCCCAGCCCCAGCCCCAGCCCCAGCCCCAGCCCCAGCCCCAGCCCCAGCCCCAGCCCCAGCCCCAGCCCCAGCCCCAGCCCCAGCCCCAGCCCCAGCCCCAGCCCCAGCCCCAGCCCCAGCCCCCACACGAGCCTGCTGCTGCTGCTGCTGCTGCTGCTGCTGCTGCCGGTGCTGTTGCCGCTGCTGCTGCTGCTGTTGCTGTTGCTGCTGCGGTACTGGCGCCAGCCTTGCCCCCTCTGAACCGGTAGTGCCACCCCCTGCTGAGGTGCGCTGGTGAGGTGTGGCGGCAGCCTGGTGCTGACTAGCTGTGATAGCCCTGCCGTCCAGCGACTCTGCCCCTCCGCAGTCGAGCCGAGAGGCCTCGTCTTGGGTAGAAGCGGGAGAGGCTGAGGGGGAGGGGAGGAGAGCTGATAGCAGCTCCGGCTGAGGGACAAGGGTGCTCCTACCGGCTCGGAGGGCCCTGCTAGCGGCGGAGAACACGACGGCTAGAGCCTTGCCCCCCACATCCCCCGACTTACCTCCGGTGGAGTTGGTCATGTCCATGCGGGGAAGAAGGGACCTCCTGCCTCGTGTAGGAGCTGCTGCACCGCCAAGCTGGAAAGCCCGACTCGCTATCGAACCGGGAAGGCCTTCCACGGGGCGGAGCAGACGGGTGGATCCCGAGACCCTTGAGCCCTGGCCCTCTAGCCCCTGATTCATCCCCTGCCACCGCTACAGCCTCTTTCCCCGCCCCCGCTCCCACCCCAGGGCTGTGTTGTTGCTGCAGCTGCTGGGCCACTTGGGCGCCCTGCACCTCCCGGGCCCCCTCATCCCCAGCCGTGCCACCCCCAACTGAGGTGCGCTGGAGGGGGGCGGCAGCAGCTGAGGCAGGGTGAGGGCCCCGGGAGGTAGGGCTATGCAGCGTCTGCTGCTGCTGAGCACCCTGGGCGCCCTGCGCCACCCGGGCCCCCTCATCCCCAGCTGTGCCACCCCCATCTGAGGTGCGCTGGGAGGGGGGCGGCAGCAGCTGAGGGAGGGTGAGGGAGGGTGAGGGAGGGTGTGGGAGGGTGAGGGAGGGAGGGAGGGAGGGTGAGGGTGAGGGAGGGGGAGGTAGAGCTGGGGGGTCACTTGGTGACTGGGTAGGGGGCTGAGCAGGGTGTGGTGGGGGAGGTTGAGCAAGGGGGGGTGGAGGAGGTAGAGCAAGGGGGTCATCAGGTGGCTGGGAAGGGAGCTGGGCAGGGGGCTGAGGAGGAGGATGGAAAGGGGGAGGGGGGGGAGGTTGAGCGAGGGTGTCACTTGGTGGTTGGGTAAGGGCCCTCCTACAAATTAGTCCCTGCGTTTTTCCCTGCGCTTTTGTCATCCTTGTCCAAATGGACTGAAACTTAGCCAGTTGGTAGCTTGTGATGAAGACCTTGGCGACCGCCCCACTGTGGGGCCCCGGCTGTACCCAATAGTGGTCAGTCTGGTGGCGGACACTCCAGCCAGGCAAGCAGTACTTAATAAATGGACCCTAACCCTAACCCCATCCCCACGTCCATCCCTAGCCCTAGCCCTAGCCCTAGCCCTAGCCCTAGCCCTAGCCCTAGCCCTAGCCCTAGCCCTAGCCCTAGCCCTAGCCCTAGCCCTAGCCCTAGCCCTAGCCCTAGCCCTAGCCCTAGCCCTAGCCCTAGCCCTAGCCCTAGCCCTAGCCCTAGCCCTAGCCCTAGCCCTAGCCCTAGCCCTAGCCCTAGCCCTAGCCCTAGCCCTAGCCCTAGCCCTAGCCCTAGCCCTAGCCCTAGCCCTAGCCCTAGCCCTAGCCCTAGCCCTAGCCCTAACCCTAACCCTAACCCCAACCCAACCCCATCCCCACGTCCATGCCCAGCCCTAGCCCTAGCCCTAGCCCTAGCCCTAGCCCTAGCCCTAGCCCTAGCCCTAGCCCTAGCCCTAGCCCTAGCCCTAGCCCTAGCCCTAGCCCTAGCCCTAGCCCTAGCCCTAGCCCTAGCCCTAGCCCTAGCCCTAGCCCTAACCCTAGCCCTAGCCCTAACCCTAACCCCAACCCGTAACCATACTTCCATGGCATTGAGCATGAGTACCTTTTGCATGCAGGGCTGCTTGGTCTAATGGCATGGGCCATGGCGCCAATATGAACAGCACGGGGTGTTGGCTGAATACCAACCAGTGTAGCAAGGGTGGTGTCCTTCACAAAGGAGCTATGTGGCAGGCCTTGCAACGTGATCACCAACATGTGGCACCCTGTGGTTGCAGGGCTGCTTGGTCTGGCGGGATGCAAGCGGGCGCCAACATGAACTGCATGTGGTGCTGGCTCAGTACCCCCAAGTATGGCAAGGAAGGAGTCCATCCCATGGGCTACGTCGAACCTGTGGACGCACCAACAATCCCCCCAGCAGTCAGACCTCCCACGCCTTTGCCTGCCGGTGAGGCAGCTCCAGCCAAGGTGCACATGATGGATGCGTGCATGCGACTGACGGCTGAGGAGTTCAAGCTGCGGGGAGACCTGGTGAAGGCTGCTCTAGAGCATGGGGGTCAGGAGCATGTGGGCCTGAAGCCGGGCCAGCATGGCTGTAACCGCCCTGCTCTCATCCTGGAGTTCCTTTGGTACGTGGAGGGCACGTGGGTCCATGTCGTGCCCATAGCCCACAGCCTGCTTTTTGGGCTGGTGAAAAACCACCTGCTGTGGCTGCTTTCTACCAAGGAGAACAGCCCTTTAGACACCCATGAACGCAAGCTCATTGAGGAGCGCTTCAAGCACATCCGCGTGCCAGTGGACTACGGACGCCAGCCCCATCACAGTGCCACATGCTGGTATGATGACAAATCAACAGGGGCAATGGGAGCAACAATGGCACAACTGGGACTAGGACAGCATAGATGTGTAAGAGAAGGAGTTGCTGTACAAGTTTGTAATCTATGGCGGGAAGTGTATAAAGGTAGGAGCATAATCACACGAGATGTAGATGCTATGTTTGCATTGCAGTGGCTGGATCATGGACGACTACATGAACTTCCTCAAGCACGAGTGGGAGTACGTGTTCATGGACATCATGAAGCGAAGCACAACCAACCGCCGACTACACTTTGAGTTGTGGGAGCACCTGGTCCAAGCTGTGCTGCACTATCTCACGCCAGGTACACTCCTACAATTTAGTCCCTGCGTTTGTCCCTGCGTTCTACCGACCTTGTCCGATCGGGCTGAAATTTTGATAGATGGTAGTTTGCAGAAAATAAAACATTTTTTTTCAGAAAAAATATTTTGAAAAAATCAAAGGCGGCTGCGCTGTGGCCCTGTGGCTAGATTGCAGGGATGAGTGCAGGGATAGGTTGCGGGCCACAGCGCAACAGCTTTTGGTTTTTTCCAAATATTTATCTTGAAAAATATGTTTTATTTTCTGAAAACTGCCATCTATCAAATTTTCAGCCCGATCGGACAAGGTCGGAAGAACGCAGGGACAAACGCAGGGACTAGATTGTAGGAGTGTATGTAGGTTATAGATGTAGCTGAGGTACTGTTGTTACTAGGACCACCATAATGATCACCATCATGGAGTGCTCTGATAACACATTCATATACTACTTTTGCCAGGTGCTGACACACCTGCAACAGTGGAGGCCAACATCCAAAAGGGCTTCCAGAACCTGCTCGACTACGCTAAAAAGCTGGAGAAGCACAAGGTGGACCTGCATGTCCCGGCCCACATGTTCTCTCCCAACCTCCATATGTGTGTATGCCGGTAAGTGAGCAGTAGGGCGTTGATGTCAGTTACTCCACCATCTTCGAGACCAATAGCCCCTCCTAGTTTGTCACCATGAATCAGACGGCCTATAACACCCCTCCAAAGGCAACTATGATACTCACTTTCCACGTAACTATGATTTCTAATGCAGCGCATGGATTGCCGTGATGTGCGCAGGCTGCTGTATCAAGAGCTGCAACGTGGCCGCAGCTTTCGTGATGCTGAGTTTTGGTTGGAGCGCGCCATGCAGTACATGAAGCGCTGGGGAGGCAAGCATGCACCAGGTTCTACCATTGGCCTCTCAGCCTGCCTGCGTGAGAAGGTGTACCGCCAAGCTCAGCGTTTCCTGCACAAGATCCGGGTGCTGCAGGGTCGGGAGGATGAGGAGGGTGGGCACCAATCGCAGCAGGGAGCAGAGGGTGAGCCGCTGGGGCCACAGCAAGGGGGTGCAGGGGATGGGACAAGGGGACTGGTGGAGCGCCCCAACAGTGGGGCTGGTCAGGTCCGGGCCCCCACCACAGTGGAGGACGCACAGCCAGAACCGGAGAGGAACTGCCAGTTGGTTGGCGCAGGATACCGTGAATGCCCAGTCACGGGTGGTGAGCAGTGGGTGCGCCAGGCGGTCTGCACTATGGTGGGGGAGCTCAATGCTGGGTTGAGGGGCGAGGGCAGCGGCTGGTGTGAGCAGCACGTCCTCGACCTGTTCTCTACTCCCTCCTGCCACCAGTGGTGCTCCTGCCCAGCGCCCCAGCGTGCCGGGGCGGGTATGGTACTTCACCCGTGCAGAGTGCACACAACAGCTGATGTTCAGTGTGGCGTACAAGCGTGCAGAAAAGCGCAACAACAGCTGGGCCATGGATAAGTACTACTACGGAGGCAGCTTGTCCACAGTGAACGAGTATGCGGCCCACATCCAGTTCTGGGTGCGACTAGAGCAACCAGCCCCCTGACAACCTGCTGTGGCTGCGGCTGCGCGTTGCCTACCTGGGCGCAGTGTGGCGCCTCCGCAGCTCAGGAGCCGCTACAGCCATGCAGCCACAACAGGTGGCGAGGCGGGTCGTGGAGGAGGTCATCTCCACCCTCACCACGGCCGTCAAGCGGGACTGGCATCGGGTGGGGAGGGACATCCGCGTGGGCCTCTGCGGCGCTGTGCCCTCCACCTGGTTCAAGGGAAAGGACCCGGAGCTGGACGCTGCCCACTTCGACCAGCTGTGGCCCGAGGCGTCGGGGGGCTGGTTCGCCAAGCAGCCCAGGAGGGAGCGGAGGGGAGGGCAGGAGGGGGCAGAGGGGAGGGTTGGGGCAGGAGGAGTGGAGGAGGGAAGGGCAGCAGGGAGGCCTAGGCATGGGGAGGGCAGGGCGCAGGGGGGGGGAGAGCTAGTGGTTCGCCTCTCCTTGCAGTGGCCCGTCCCCTTCCCCGTCGAGCCAGCCTGAGCTGCAGGGTTGCTGGTGGGGGCTTAGGGCGTTCGTTGGGTGGGGTGGGCTAGGCTTCGGGGGGCTGTCTGGGTGTCAGGGGACCGGGGGCTTAGGTGGTCTTGGTATCAGCGTTGGGGGTAGGGTTCTAGCACTCACGATAAATAAGGCCGACGCGGGGGCCTTTTTTGCATCGGAAGGACTTTCTGCTCCGATAGAACGATAGAGCGTTGAGTTTAAGATGAGGATAACTGCAATGACGAAGCTTTTCCGGGTTTGTAAACGACCGAGGCCGAAGCAGTTCCGAGTGAACGCTCGAGACCGACGCCAGGGGCCGAGGTCGTTTACAAATCCGGAAAAGCTGAGGCGTTGCAGTTAACTTGTATAACTTCAATTTACAATGCCAGCATAGCAGTGCTACACAGCGGCGATGCACACGACGAAGCCGCAGTGGTCGCTATGACCGGTGTGACTGCGCGATCTCAGGGGCAGAACTGCAGCCAGCCGACCGGGTTTCCAATTACAAGAGCGCGGATGGCCTCTTCAAGCGTCACCGCACCCCCTCACGCGAAGGCTTCGCTGTTCCTTGCAGTTTTTGCGGCGCAGCCGCACTTTTTGCTGTAATTGACGGTTAAAACATAATTGGGTGTCGGTTGCCTTTGTTACAGCCTTCTAAAACATGGGCATAAAACGTTTAGATCCGGGTAAATTGAAGTTATGGGGGACCTCGCTCTTGAATGAAGTCCTAACTCGCAGCGGTTGCGAAGATACATCAATCCGCGCGCGAGGTACCCCCCCCTTTTTAGGAATCTGCACAGATGTTGGTTAAATGAGCCCGGCATCTGTGCAGATGCATGTCGATACCTTTAGGAAAAGCGACATCTGTGCAGATGCCGGATATTAAATCTGTGCAGATGCATTAAAGGGCGACATCTGTGCAGATGCCGGTTATTAAATCTGTGCAGATGCATTAAAAGGCGACATCTGTGCAGATACCGGTTATTAAATCTGTGCAGATGCATTAAAGGGCGACATCTGTGCAGATGCCGGTTATACTTGAAGGGCGACATCTGCACAGATGCCGACAATGTCGACATCTGCACAGATGCATACCTCGACATCTGCACAGATGCCAAGTAGTGCAGCTGAGCACATGAAGAAAAGGCTTGCATAAAGGTTACGCAAAGGCACCGCGAAGGAATCAATACTCTTCCATTATTCAACAATCTGTGTGATATCTGCATGAAGTTTTCGCAAAGGTGGCGCGAAGGAAGCCAGGGAACCGCGAAGGAGCTTAGATTGCCCCATATAGCAGCAATGAGCAGCCAGGAGCTGCCAACAAAAGTCGCCAAAAGGCTAGCTATGAGCCGACCAGCCGCATAGCATTGGCGACCAGCCATAAAAAGATGCCATCAGGTTAAGCGATAGGATCAAGAGATAGCGACAGAAAACGGAAGGAGGTGCAGCGATGCAGCGACCCAGCGATGCAGCGATGCGGCATAAGAAATGCACGAGGTGCAACTAGGACACGTAGCCCGAAGCCTATGAGACGGAGCGGAAGAGGAGTGGAGGAGCCCGGAGAGGCGGTCAGGAGCCATGCAAGAGACGAAGCTGGGTGCACATGAAACAAAGTTGGGTGCACCCACACAAACCCCACCCTAGCGAATGGTGAGTAGTTTATCTTGCAGTCATGTGGCTCCAAATACCTTGCCTGACTATTTGCCAACCACTCAATAGCTGCAGGTTCAATGGTCCCAACCTCCCCTTCCCTACACCCAGCCCAGCCCAGCCCAGCCCAGCCCAGCCCAGCCCAGCCCAGCCCAGCCCAGCCCAGCCCAGCCCAGCCCAGCCCAGCCCAGCCCAGCCCAGCCCAGCCCAGCCCAGCCCAGCCCAGCCCAGCCCAGCCCAGCCCAGCCCAGCCCAGCCCAGCCCAGCCCAGCCCAGCCCAGCCCAGCCCAGCCCAGCCCAGCCCAGCCCAGCCCAGCCCAGCCCAGCCCAGCCCAGCCCAGCCCAGCCCAGCCCAGCCCAGCCCAGCCCAGCCCAGCCCAGCCCAGCCCAGCCCAGCCCAGCCCAGCCCAGCCCAGCCCAGCCCAGCCCAGCCCAGCCCAGCCCAGCCCAGCCCAGCCCAGCCCAGCCCAGCCCAGCCCAGCCCAGCCCAGCCCAGCCCAGCCCAGCCCAGCCCAGCCCAGCCCAGCCCAGCCCAGCCCAGCCCAGCCCAGCCCAGCCCAGCCCAGCCCAGCCCAGCCCAGCCCAGCCCAGCCCAGCCCAGCCCAGCCCAGCCCAGCCCAGCCCAGCCCAGCCCAGCCCAGCCCAGCCCAGCCCAGCCCAGCCCAGCCCAGCCCAGCCCAGCCCAGCCCAGCCCAGCCCAGCCCAGCCCAGCCCAGCCCAGCCCAGCCCAGCCCAGCCCAGCCCAGCCCAGCCCAGCCCAGCCCAGCCCAGCCCAGCCCAGCCCAGCCCAGCCCAGCCCAGCCCAGCCCAGCCCAGCCCAGCCCAGCCCAGCCCAGCCCAGCCCAGCCCAGCCCAGCCCAGCCCAGCCCAGCCCAGCCCAGCCCAGCCCAGCCCAGCCCAGCCCAGCCCAGCCCAGCCCAGCCCAGCCCAGCCCAGCCCAGCCCAGCCCAGCCCAGCCCAGCCCAGCCCAGCCCAGCCCAGCCCAGCCCAGCCCAGCCCAGCCCAGCCCAGCCCAGCCCAGCCCAGCCCAGCCCAGCCCCGCCCAGCCCCGCCCAGCCCCGCCCAGCCCAGCCCCGCCCAGCCCAGCCCAGCCCAGCCCAGCCCAGCCCAGCCCAGCCCAGCCCAGCCCCGCCCCGCCCAGCCCAGCCCCGCCCAGCCCAGCCCAGCCCAGCCCCGCCCAGCCCAGCCCAGCCCAGCCCAGCCCCGCCCAGCCCAGCCCAGCCCAGCCCAGCCCAGCCCCAGCCCCGCCCAGCCCAGCCCAGCCCCGCCCAGCCCAGCCCAGCCCAGCCCAGCCCAGCCCAGCCCAGCCCAGCCCCGCCCAGCCCAGCCCCGCCCAGCCCAGCCCCGCCCCGCCCCGCCCCGCCCCGCCCCGCCCAGCCCCGCCCCGCCCCGCCCCGCCCCGCCCCGCCCCGCCCCGCCCAGCCCCGCCCCGCCCCGCCCCGCCCCGCCCCGCCCCGCCCCGCCCCGCCCCGCCCCGCCCCGCCCCGCCCCGCCCCGCCCCGCCCCGCCCCGCCCCGCCCCGCCCCGCCCCGCCCCGCCCCGCCCCGCCCCGCCCCGCCCCGCCCCGCCCCGCCCCGCCCCGCCCCGCCCCGCCCCGCCCCGCCCCGCCCCGCCCCGCCCCGCCCCGCCCCGCCCCGCCCCGCCCCGCCCCGCCCCGCCCAGCCCCGCCCCGCCCCGCCCCGCCCGCCCCGCCCCGCCCCGCCCCGCCCCGCCCCGCCCCGCCCCGCCCCGCCCCGCCCCGCCCCGCCCCGCCCCGCCCCGCCCCGCCCCGCCCCGCCCCGCCCCGCCCCGCCCCGCCCCGCCCCGCCCCGCCCCGCCCCGCCCCGCCCCGCCCCGCCCCGCCCCGCCCCGCCCCGCCCCGCCCCGCCCCGCCCAGCCCCGCCCCGCCCCGCCCCGCCCCGCCCCGCCCCGCCCCGCCCCGCCCCGCCCCGCCCCGCCCCGCCCCGCCCCGCCCCGCCCCGCCCCGCCCCGCCCCGCCCCGCCCCGCCCCGCCCCGCCCCGCCCCGCCCCGCCCCGCCCCGCCCCGCCCCGCCCCGCCCCGCCCCGCCCCGCCCCGCCCCGCCCCGCCCCGCCCCGCCCCGCCCCGCCCCGCCCAGCCCCGCCCCGCCCCGCCCCGCCCCGCCCCGCCCCGCCCCGCCCCGCCCCGCCCAGCCCAGCCCAGCCCAGCCCAGCCCAGCCCAGCCCCGCCCAGCCCAGCCCAGCCCAGCCCAGCCCAGCCCAGCCCCGCCCAGCCCAGCCCAGCCCAGCCCAGCCCAGCCCAGCCCAGCCCAGCCCAGCCCAGCCCAGCCCCGCCCAGCCCAGCCCCGCCCAGCCCAGCCCAGCCCAGCCCAGCCCAGCCCAGCCCAGCCCAGCCCAGCCCAGCCCAGCCCAGCCCAGCCCAGCCCTCTCCGTCCCCTCCCCTCCCTACCCCTACCTATCATCTCACATCCCTCACCCCACATCACAACTCTGACCGCCTGTCATGACCTTGTTGTTGTTTGCAGGTTCTAGTGGCCACACCCATCCCCCTTCCCACCCCCTCCCCCACCCCCACCCCCACCCCCACCCCCACCCCCACCCCCACCCCCACCCCCACCCCCACCCCCACCCCCACCCCCACCCCCACCCCCACCCCCACCCCCACCCCCACCCCCACCCCCACCCCCACCCCCACCCCCACCCCCACCCCCACCCCCCACCCCCACCCCCACCCCCACCCCCACCCCCACCCCCACCCCCACCCCCACCACCCCCTCCATCACCACCACCACCACCTCCTCCATCACCCTACCACAAGAAGCAGGCGCATGGAGCGCAGGAGCAGCCAGGAGCTGCAGCCATGGAGGCGCTGCCAGGTAGGTATAGAAGTGGCGCTAGCAAAGTGTGAGTGGCCAGCCCTTGCACATGAGTGGTCCGGTGCCCAGCCTAACCGCAAAGATGCTCCTTGTTTACTGCAGGTCCCACGGTCAGCTCTCCCCCCTTCCCCCCCCTTCCCCCTTCCCCCTTCCCCCTACCCCCTTCCCCCTTCCCCCTTCCCCCTTCCCTACCCTGTCCCACCACCTCCAAGTCTGCCACCCCACCTACCTCCCCCCTTTCCCACCCCCCGCCCCACAACGCACGCACGACGCTGCAACCCTCTCCCTACCCTACCCTTGGCGCAGCAATCTGGAGCGGGCAACACGGAGCGGGCAGCTTGGAGTGGGATCCAGTAGTAGCAGCCCACCCAGCCCACCCTGGCCATGCCATGCCCACACACCACAATGACCCTACCCATCCCTCTCCAACGGGGACGATAACTGGATGGTGGAGCACTTGGGTGGTTGTCAGCCCGTGCTTGTTGTGCGACATGGCATAGGTGAAGGTGTGGTAGGTGGGCGTCAATGGTAGTAAGAGGAGCCTACGGAGTTGCACCCGGTGTAGTACATTACCAAGGAGAATGTAACATCACCCTTGTTGTAGCGTCCATACTCGTTGTCATCTTGCCGCCTTGTTGCAATGTTGTTGTGTTGTCATTGTGGTGTGGTGTGGTGTGGTGATGGTGTGGTGATGGTGTGGTGATGGTGTGGGTGGTGATGATGGTGATGGTGATGATGATGGTGATGATGGTGATGGTGATGGTGTGTGGTGTCACCTTCTTGTTGTCGTGTCGTTGCTACCTTGTCACATCGTAGGGGGGTGTTGCGGTCATTGGGTGCATCAATGCATGTGCTTAGCATTTCTATATTGAGGTGTTGTGGAGTGATGGTGCATCGAGACATGTGCTTGCAAGTCCCGTAGCGAGGTGTTGCGGGATGTTTGGGTTTCCAACATGTGTTTTGCGGGGATGTTGCGGGGTGTTTGGGTGTCAATTCATATGTTTTGCGGGGGTGTAGCGAGGTGTTGCGGGGTGTTTGGGTGTCAATACATGTGTTTTGCGGGGGTGTAGCGAGGTGTTGCGGGGTGTTTATGGGTGTCAATACATGTGTTTTGCGGGGGTGTAGTGAGGTGTTGCGGGGTGTTTTGGGTGTTAAAACATGTGTTTTGCGGAGGTGTAGCGAGGTCTTGCTGGATGTTTGGGTGTCAATGCATGTGCTTTGCGAATGTAATAGTCGATGAAATAGTCGACATCTGTGCAGATACAACCACGACATCTGCACATCCAAGCCGCGAATGTAATAGTCGACATCTGTGCAGATGCTACAAACAACATCTGCACAGCCAAGCATTGAATGTAATAGTCGACATCTGTGCAGCTGTCGTCGTCAGCAGCTGCACAGATGTCAGTCACGACATCTGCACAGCCAAGCATTAAATGTAATAGTCGACATCTGTGCAGATGTCGTTATTAGCAGCTGTACAGATGTTGGTTTCGCTTGCGGCTGTGCAGATGTTGGTTTCGCTTGCATCTGTGCAGATGAAGAACATACGACATCTGCACAGATTGCTTGGTTATACAAGTTGCGGCCAAATTACGTCGCAACGGATGCGCGGATTAACGTAAGACTTGTACCGTTCGAACGGCCTTCTTCCCTTCTATCGAATGAGCTATGGTCGTTCAATCGCGACAGGTCCTTGTTTTACATGAGTGAGGTTTCAGATCGAGGGGCGGAACTTAGGCTCGGGTGGGTAGTTTTGTGGGGAGGGTATGGGGAGGGTCTGGGGAGGTGAGCTAGGGTGGAGGGCGTTGGTGTGGGGGAGTGTCTTGACGTTGTCCTAGGGAGGGGGTTGCTTGGGTTGAGTGGACCTTTGCATGTGGGGTGTGGACCTTTGCTTGGGGTGTGTGGACCGCTGTGTTTGGGTGGGGTGCTTGGGGCTCGTGTATGGGGGAACCTTGTTTTGTAGTAGTCTTCTCTTTTCATCTTTTCTTTAGTGTCACTCTCTCTCTTGTAATGCTCTTCCATCAATGGGGAGGGCAGGGCGCAGGGGAGGGCAGGGCGCAGGGCGCCGGGGCAGGTTAGGAAGGCGTGGGTGAGAGTCTCCAGGTGCCCCGGCTGGCAATAGCGGCAGGCGGACGAGCCCGGGGCAGCCGCCCCCCTGAGGATGTGACCCTACAAGGCCCCGACCATGAGGCTGGCTTGAAACACCCGCCAGGCCACGATGACGTGCTCCCGACGGAGGGTGGGGTCTAGCAGCTCCTTCCACACCTTCGCACACGGCTGGCCCGCCTGAACACCCACAGCCAGCTGGTCCACAATGTCGGCCCAGGGGGCGGGCTGAGCAACTGGCTGCCTGCCCCCACGCCGCTGCAGGACCTCCAGCTGCCGCCCAGCCTGCTAAACCGCCCTGTCCTGCGGCGAGGGGTGCGGGTGCGCCCTGGCGGAGGTGTCAAGCCAGCGAGGCGGTTGGCTGCCATGCACCTCCTCGGGGAGCCGCTCCTCCACATCCCTGCCCTGCTGTTCCCGCTCCCCCGCTGCCCCCTGGCCTGCCACCTGCTGCACGCTAGCCTCCCACTTGAGCTCCAGCTGCCTCAGGGCCCCATCAGCCACCGCTGCCACCTCCGGTTCGCCCGCTGCCCGGGGGGGGGCGCACCTCAGCTACCTCAGCTCGCTCCAGCTGGCAGGCCGCATCAGCACCCCCACCATCCCCTCCAGCCCTCTGGCCATGCACAGGGCCGCCCTGACCCCCGCGCTCCCCTCCAAGGAGGACACCCCAGCGGCCGCCCCAGCTCCACCCACAGCCGGTCATAGACCTCCATGGGCAGTCCATCTAACCCCGGGGCCTTGCTGTGCGCGCAGCCCTGCAGAGCCCGGCCCAGCTCCTCCTCTGAAAGCATAGGGATGCCATCGGGGCCCTCGGCAGCCCTGGCCTGGGTGTGGGTGAGGTGGGAGGTGAGGCTGCCCAGCAGCGTGGCGCGCGCAGCTGTGTCCACCGGCTTGGCTGCGTAGACACCGGTGGGCTCGGCAGCTGAGTAGTGCTGTTGGAAAGCCTTGCACGTTGCCTTCACCCCGGCCGGAGTAGTGAGGTTCGCTGGCTGACCTGGCTGTCCCGGGAGCTGGAGAGAGGAGATGAGGGTGGGGGTGTGCGCGGGCTGGTCGCGATGGTAGAAGTAGAAGGAGGAGCGGTCGCCGTAGTACTGGTCGAGGACTGCACTGGCCAGCAGGGACTGTTGGGCCCCCTGCTCCCTCGCCCCAACCCCCGCCAAGGCTGCGGCCTCTCCCAGGTGCTGCGCCGCCTGCACCTCAGCCTCCCCCTCTCGCTCCACCCGCACCAGCTGCCACACGAGCTGAGCCCTGGCCACTGCTGCCGCCTTCTCCCTGCGCTGCTGCAGGTCACGCTGCGCGCGGCGCTGGGCCCGCAGGAAGTGCTGGGCACGCATGGCCAGGCCCTGCTTGATGCGGGCCCACCTGGCCCTGTGCCCATCCCTAGGCAGCCCCAGCTGACTCGCAGCCTCGTGGTAAAGGGCCTCCGCCTGTAGGAAGTCCTTGAGGCAGTCCAGCAGGTCGGGGTTGTCAAGGTGGGCGGGGTGCAGCTGCCAGGGAGCGGGGACAGTGAGAGGCAGGTCGGGGGGGCACACTGCCACAGACACGGGCCGGTGGTCGGTGGGCACTGGCAGCACACCCTGAATGGCGCTGTCCATCTGCCACTGCACCAGCTCCTCCGAGATGTACCACCGGTCGAGGCGCGCACCCGTCTGCCAACGCTCGCTGAAGTGGGTGAGGTCTCTCTTGGAGGGGTGCAGATGGCGCCACGGGTCCACCAGACCGCGCTCACCCACCAGCTGCCGCAGCTGCTCCGCCCCCTGGCCCCGGCTGCCCACCCAGGCGTCCCCATGCTGCGAGCCCTGCGGGATGCCCACTCTGTCCACTGGGGCCAGGATGCAGTTGAAGTCGCCCCCCATGAGGAGGAGGCGGCGGTCGGCGGCTGGCGGGAGGCAAGCGGGGAGGCACTCTGCGTAGAACGCTGGCCGCTCTGCCTGCTGCGCCGGGGCGTACACGCACACTAGGGACACCGGCCTGCCTGCGAGCTCCCCGTCTACCCGCAGCACCCGCCCCTGGGCTCCCTCTGCCTGCAGTTGCACCTAGGTGCACCCTTGGAGGATGGTGGAGGGCTTGACCAATACCAGGCAGCCTTGGGAGGTGGGTGGGGTGTGCTAGGCTTCGGGGGGATGTCTGGGTGTCAGGGGACGGGGGCTTAGGTGGTCTTGGTTTGAGCGTTGGGGGTAGGGTTCTAGGTTTCAGGTCGAGGGGCGGAACTTAGGCTCGTGTGGGTAGTTTTGGGGGGGTATGGGGGGGTCTGGGGAGGTGAGCTAGGGTGGAGGGCGTTGGTGTGGGGGAGTGTCTTGACGTTGTCCTAGGGAGGGGGTTGCTTGGGTTGTGTGGTCCTTTGCATGTGGGGTGTGGACCTTTGCTTGGGGTGTGTGGACCGCTGTGTTTGGGTGGGGTGCTTGGGGTTCGTGTATGGGGGAACCTTGTTTTGTAGTAGTCTTCTCTTTTTCATCTTTTCTTTAGTGTCACTCTCTCTCTTGTAATGCTCCTCCATCAAAAAAAAAAAAAAACACCGCCCTTGGGCTCCCTCTGCCTGCAGCTCCACCTGGGTGCACCCCTGGAGGATGGTGGAGGGCTTGACCAAAACCAGGCAGCCTTGGGAGTTGCCGGTGCCAGGGGTGTAAAACCACTGCCCCCGCTAGGCTGGCTTGGCCCCCGAGTGGGCTTCTGCCCACTGCCACACGCTCTCCGCCCTATGGCACTCTTGAAGGAAAACCACTTGCGCCGGGCTGTCAGCGGCCCAGTCAAGCAGGGCCTGCAGTTTGTGCGGCTGGGCAAGGCCCTGCACGTTGAGGGTGACTGCCAAGAACCTGGCGGCCACACCTGGGCGCTGCATGGCTAGTCCTGGCTTGCCCCCGCGCGGGCTACGCGTGTGTAGAGGAGGGCGGGCGGGCTGGGAAGGGGAGGCGGGCCTGGCAAAGGAGGAGGGCCGGGGGGGGGCGGCGGGGTGGCCTCAATGCACGCCAACTTGGCCCCCGGGCGGCGCAGGCGGACCCGAGGCTCACGCGAATAGATGGCCAGCGGGGGCCGCAGGGGCAGAGCACCGAGCTGCTCGACCTCTTCCCCAGCGTGCCCTGCATGCTCCGGCTGCTGCCGCTTAGCCACCCTGGGCCTGCCCTCCCGGACCCCTGCTGACTCAGCTGCAGGGCTGTCACAAGAGGCCCCCAGCGAGCTGGCCAGGCTAGCAGAGGGGCTGAGCAACCCGTAGCGGCGCACGTGTGGGGACCCATGGCCAAGCTGCGCAGCACGCTGCCTGCCGGCTTGCCACGGCCTAGGCTGAGCCTCTTGCTCGTGCCCTGCACGCTGTGCCTCCCTCTCCCCAGAACTGGAACCGGAAGAAGGGATGCCAAATCGGCGCCGGCGAGGCCCCCCTCTGGTAGGCTGGGTAGCTGGCTGCGTGTTGACTCGCCTCGACCTACCCTGGGCCTCCCGCTGCCTCTCCTCCCGCCCAGCCCTCCTGTCATCCGGGGAGGGGCGCGGAGGGGCCCTCGCGGCAGTGTCAAGCCAGCGGGGAGGCTGACCACCCTGCAGCTCACCGGACCCACCCCGCACTGAGCCAAACCGGCTGCCTTGGCCGGTGGAGGGACCAAGCTCCTGGGCTGGGAGAGAGGCAACTGCACCAGGCCCCGTGACCCCCGTGCGGCAAGGGGCGGTGGGGGCCGTTGCCTTGGCTTCCATGGGGTCAAGGGAGGGAGAGCTGGCAGAAGGTTCCCCACACACCCACTGCCCGGCTGCGGCTAAGCCCCTTGCTGTGGCATCTCTCAGCTTACGGGCAGCGAGCTTGCCCTTGGAGGCCAGCACCGCTCCCTTAAAGAGGGCCTTGCCCAGCAACCCCAAGTGCCCCGGGGAGCGCGGAGAGGCTGATGGGGGAATACCGACAAGGGAGCCAGTGGCAACAGACCCCACAAGAGGCCCGGGATGGACAGCGGGAGGAATAACAAGGGGGGGAGGGGCGGCCCAAGGGGGGCTGAGGGGCCCAGAGGGCAGAGGGGTGGGAAGAGGGGCGTGTGGGGAAAGCGCGCAACGGGGCGGGACAGAGCAAGGCGCATGCGTCCGAGCCACGAAGGCCCCCAAGGCGCTGGGCTGGTGGTGGCCCCAAGGTGGTGGGCGTTGTGAAAAGGGGTAGTGGGCAAGGGACGGGGAAGGCGTGGGCGATCCAAAACCATCGGAGAAGGCACGGCCCCAGCCCCAGCCCCAGCCCCAGCCCCAGCCCAGCCCCAGCCCCAGCCCCAGCCCCAGCCCCAGCCCCAGCCCCAGCCCCAGCCCCAGCCCCAGCCCCAGCCCCAGCCCCAGCCCCAGCCCCAGCCCCAGCCCCAGCCCCAGCCCCAGCCCCAGCCCCAGCCCCAGCCCCAGCCCCAGCCCCAGCCCCAGCCCCAGCCCCAGCCCCAGCCCCAGCCCCAGCCCCAGCCCCAGCCCCAGCCCCAGCCCCAGCCCCAGCCCCAGGCCCAGCCCCAGCCCCAGCCCCAGCCCCAGCCCCAGCCCCAGCCCCAGCCCCAGCCCCAGCCCCAGCCCCAGCCCCAGCCCCAGCCCCAGCCCCAGCCCCCACACGAGCCTGCTGCTGCTGCTGGTGCTGCTGCTGCTGCTGCTGCTGTTGCCGGTGCTGTTGCCGCTGCTGCTGCTGCTGTTGCTGTTGCTGCTGCGGTACTGGCGCCAGCCTTGCCCCCTCTGAACCGGCAGTGCCACCCCCTGCTGAGGTGCGCTGGTGAGGTGTGGCGGCAGCCTGGTGCTGACTAGCTGTGATAGCCCTGCCGTCCAGCGACTCTGCCCCTCCGCAGTCGAGCCGAGAGGCCTCGTCTTGGGTAGAAGCGGGAGAGGCTGAGGGGGAGGGGAGGAGAGCTGATAGCAGCTCCGGCTGAGGGACAAGGGTGCTCCTACCGGCTCGGAGGGCCCTGCTAGCGGCGGAGAACACGACGGCTAGAGCCTTGCCCCCCACATCCCCCGACTTACCTCCGGTGGAGTTGGTCATGTCCATGCGGGGAAGAAGGGACCTCCTGCCTCGTGTAGGAGCTGCTGCACCGCCAAGCTGGAAAGCCCGACTCGCTATCGAACCGGGAAGGCCTTCCACGGGGCGGAGCAGACGGGTGGATCCCGAGACCCTTGAGCCCTGGCCCTCTAGCCCCTGATTCATCCCCTGCCCCCGCTACAGCCTCTTTCCCCGCCCCCGCTCCCACCCCAGGGCTGTGCTGTTGCTGCAGCTGCTGGGCCACTTGGGCGCCCTGCGCCTCCCGGGCCCCCTCATCCCCAGCCGTGCCACCCCCAACTGAGGTGCGCTGGAGGGGGGCGGCAGCAGCTGAGGCAGGGTGAGGGCCCCGGGAGGTAGGGCTATGCAGCGTCTGCTGCTGCTGAGCACCCTGGGCGCCCTGCGCCACCCAGGCCCCCTCATCCCCAGCTGTGCCACCCCCATCTGAGGTGCGCTGGAGGGGGGCGGCAGCAGCTGAGGGAGGGTGAGGGAGGGTGAGGGAGGGTGTGGGAGGGTGAGGGAGGGAGGGAGGGAGGGTGAGGGTGAGGGAGGGGGAGGTAGAGCTGGGGGGTCACCTGGTGACTGGGTAGGGGGCTGAGCAGGGTGTGGTGGGGGAGGTTGAGCAAGGGGGGGTGGAGGAGGTAGAGCAAGGGGGTCATCAGGTGGCTGGGAAGGGAGCTGGGCAGGGGGCTGAGGAGGAGGATGGAAAGGGGGAGGGGGGGGAGGTTGAGCGAGGGTGTCACTTGGTGGTTGGGTAAGGGGCTGGGCAGGGGGTGGAGGGGGAGGTAGAGCAGGTGGGTCACCTGGTGGCTGGGCAGGGGGTGGTGGGGGGGGTTGAGCAGGGGGAGGTGGGGGAGGTTGAGCAGGGGGAGGCGTTGGAGGATGAACGGGGGGTCCACCGGGAGGCTGGGCAGGCGGTTGGGGAGGAGGATGGGCAGGGGGAGGCGGGGGAGGTTGAGCAGGGGGGTCACCTGGTGGCTGGGCAGGGGCCTGAGCAGGGGGGGGTCCTTGGTCGAGCAGAGGCTGTGTGTCCCCCCACAGCTGCAGGATCTGCAGCTTGCCCTAGCCAGTAGGAGTGGCATACACCTCAGGCAGCAGGGCTAGCTTTGGGTCCCCTAAAGGGGGCACCACGACAGCCTCCAGTATGGCCCCGTTACCCCCAGGCGACCCCCAGAAACTGCTGGTGCGGGAATGGGCACCCAACCGCTCGCTGAGCACGACTGGTGTGTGCAGGTCCAGGGCCTCCGGCAAGCCCGCTGTTGGGGCCGGGCTGGAAGAAGAAGAAGAAGACTACTCCGGTATTCACCGGCGTGCATTAAGGGAGGAGCTACCGCCTGGGGCGCGGCCTGCTCCCACCAATCAAGTCAAGAACGAGGCGACCCCCCTACCCTCCCTCCCTCTTAGTAGCCCTGAGTCTGTAGCTTGTCTTTGCAATGGAGTGGGCTGTCGCCACCGCGTGTCTTGTTAACTTGTGTAAAAGTTTAGTAGTGTTATCTTGTGGGACCCCCAGGGCCAGGAGGTGTTGCCGTGTGTGTGCTTCATACGTTATTCCACCTATGCCAAGGAGGATGGGTCTAATCTCCGCCATGTGGCCTTCCTTGCGTATGGTTTGAGCTAGATTGGTGTGTTTGTTGAGTGCCTTGTCTAATTGGTCCGTCCACCTTGAGTCCGAACAGTATTTGATTTCTATAATAATGACCCGTTTAGTGGCTTTGCCATGTTTGCTCGTCTTCGTTGTTGGCATCACCATGAGAATGTCTGGTCTGGTGGTGTTTTTGGTTGCTGCTGTCTTCAGTCCGATTGCTCGTAGTGCTGTGTGTAGTGTGTCGTTAGGGAGGTCGAGGTCTTCTCGTGCGCCCTTCTCCCAGCTGCCGGTGTCCGCGAAGCTGATGTACCCGCCTAGGGTACCCTTGCTTATGGCTTTAGCGATGAGGCGGCCGGCCCCGTTATGCCTTTCTTGCACCATCGGTAGTGTCTCGCTGCAGCCCGAGAGGAGGTGAGTGGCACTGTCGGCTTCCCCGCAGAGTGGGCCCCGGTCGTCGGTCGCCCGTTTCCAACGCATGGCCAGCTTTTGGTTATAAAGTCCGCCGGAACGGTAGAGAAGGGCAGTTCGTTGCGCGGGTATGGAGATGTTCGTGTCGGTCATCACCCTTTCGCCAGCTCCTTTCGCCGCGGCTTTGGTGATCTCCTGGGACATCTGGTAGTAGATACTGTCTTGATTGGCGAGACCGAGGCTGTGCTTGCGGTGCATGTGTGCTCGCACGCTGTGGCGGCAATCCGGTAGTGGGGCGGGAATTTCGCCGTCAGCTTCGTTGTTGAGCCAGGTGTTGGGCTCTTTCCGTGTGGTCGGGCGGTAGGCCGGGGTGTTGGCGAGCTCTGGGTGTAACGCCGCGTGCTTGGCGAGGGCGTCGGCACCTTCGTTGCCGATAATTCCCGAGTGGGCCCGGACTTTGTAGAAGTGGATCGTGTCGGGGCTGTCGATGATGAGGGTGGCGATAGCGGTCAGAATGTCGTTGTGTCTGTGTGTGATGAGCGACATCGGGTTGGCGAGGGCTCGGCGGATCTGGTAGATAGAGCATAGGCTGTCGGTGGCGATGCGTTTGACCCCCGCTGTGATTGCCGCGTGTATCGCCGTGAGTTCTGCCTTGTTGATGGTGTTGCATTCTGGGTCGTCCAAGGCGACGGTGATGAGAACGTTGGTCTCCGGGATATAGACCCCCGCCCCGACGCTCGCTGGGGCTGTCCCCGAGGTCTTAATGCAGCTGCCGTCCGTGTACGCGATCGTGGCCCATTCGGTGATGGCCATACGTGGCTGCGTCGTGGAATGTTGCGTGAGCTGTTGGTGGCTGCGTTGGTGCCCCGAGGTGGGGAGGTCCTTGTCCAACGGCAGGCGCATGTGTTGTTTGTGGCCGCTAGGGGGTGTGGCCGGCTGGCTTTGATTCGTTGGTCTGTTGCGGAGGGGGTGTGTGTCTCGTTGGGGGTGGAGGGCAGTGGCAGTGCTAGCCAGCCATCCTTGGGGGTTGCCTTTGGTGACGAGTTGTTGTCCCGCTGCATTCCAGATGACGTAGACGTGGAGGTTGGCGTGCTTGCCTGGCTTGGAGCAGTTGGTCTTGGTGGGGGGTATGCTAGCCAGGTGCTGGCAGAATTCTGGGTAGCGTCTTAGGGTGTCAATGTGTTTGGGGTAGGATATGCCCTTTTTTCCAGGGATCAGCATGATGGTGGCCATGGCCTCCTCCTGGGTAGCTGAGTGTATAGCATGGTTGACGCATTTGAGTGCCACCGCATCGTCTGCCGGTACGTTCCATGTGGATAGCCCAGTGTGGCGTACCAGTAGGCAGTTGTGGTGTGCCCCAAAGGCCGTGTCATTGATGTCAGGGCTCCAGTAGGTAGTGGTTTCTGGTCTAACTGTGAGTGGGTCAGCCCACCTTTGGACGGTACTTGGAAAGTTGCGTGTGTTGTGTAGGGTGGTGAGGGCTTTGTCTTGTGCCGCTCTCATGGGGTGGTGGTTGCTCTGTGTGTCATGTCTCCTTAGGAGGGCCACCAGTTCTGTGGCCAGGTTGCGTGTGTGTGGTGTGTGTTGTAACCAAGCGTGTAGGTGTTGGTGTTGGTCTTTTGTCAGAAGGCCAACTGTGCGGCCCGACTCGTCGTGAACTGTTACGTGTTGCACTAGGTCGTGCTTTGGCATGATGGGGTCCCCCGTGCTAAGGCTCGTCGCGGGGGTGGTCATGTGCGGGTGCAGTTGGAGAAAGGTTTCGCATTAGCCCGTTCCAACAATGTCCGTCTGCGGGTTAATAGGGTAGGTGTGGAAGGCGGCCTTAGAGTGTAGGTTGGTGCACCGGGGTAGCCAGGTGTGCGGATCCGGTAATCCCTGCCGGGTGTGGTCCGGCAGGTTCGCGTCAGGCCTCGCATGTCTGGCCTCTTGTATCTGCATATTTTCCTCGTCGTAGACGTTGCGCTTAGCCGTGTAGTCCAGGTGTGCCGTGATGAGCGGTGCCGGTTCCAGGGTGGGGCGCCAGTGTACTCGTATAAGGTCCGAGTGCGCTGACTGGCGCATGGTCGACTTGAAGTCGTTGCTGCCAAACTTGCATATGGGGCACAGCCAGTAGCTTGCTTCCTTGTGTCCTGATAGGAGGGCTTTCTCGAGGCAGGCTGGGTGGTAGGCTCTCTTGCAGTTGTGGCACTTTGGGTTGTCCCCTCTTGGCAGCCAGCATAGCTCACATGTGCATACGTCCTTAGCCTCTTCCCTACTGATGGTCTCTATGTGTGTGGGTGTGTAGCCTTCTTTTGCACATAGGTGTAATGCCCACCTTTCTATGACTGTAGGTTTCCAGTGCACCTTGTAGTAGCTTTCCTTATTGATGCCGTCCCATTGCCACCCGTCTATGTTGGTGATGACCTCTTGGTGGTCGAACATGGCCCCAAGTGTGCGCCCTAAGTCCGTGAGTTTGCACCGGCAGGCTTTATCCACCTTCCAGCTTGAGAGCCCCGGGAGGTCAAGGCCTGGTATGCGCACGATGTCAGCCGGGATTGTGTGGACATGTCTGCCGTCCTTGTGCCGTTTAGTGCCCGCCTTGGGCCGGGTAGGCTCCGTTGGGTTCGGGGGTGTTGCTCGTTGCTCTCTTTGCAGCAGCCGTGAGCTTGACCTAATGGCCTCGTGGGCTGCGGGCGCCGCTGCTGCCCGCTCCGTCGTGTCTGGTCGCGTTGCGTGCATGACCGCATACGCTTTCATATCCATATAGCGGGTTCTAGTGTCTGGCGCTGTGGGTGTGGGCGCAAGTTCCGTGAGGCCCGCGGCCCATGGTGTGATTTTGCGTTGGTCGGGCGGTAGGGTGAGTGATGTGTTGCGGCTGTCCCGGATGGTGCGCGTTGCGGTCGCGTCAGGGCATGTGGGCTGGGCCGCCATGGCCGCAAGTTTGTTGAGGGCAATGATGTGTTTCTGCTTGACCTTCTTTCCGTACTTCGATGTGAGCATGCTACCCGTGATGATGTGTGTGTTGCCCTCGCAGCTGAGCTCAGATGCGCGGGTGATGCCTAGGCTTTTGAAGCAGGTGATGCTGGCACTAACGACATCGTGTGCATGAGAACTGTTGGCTTGCGTGATGAGGCGGCCGAGTGTGTGGCATTCCTCAGGGTAGAGGGGTAGTCCCCCTTCCGTGGCTGACAGCCCGGCTAGTGAGGTATAAACTAGTTGCCGTGCCCTGAGGGTATGGTGGAAGAGGGTGAGCATGCGGTGTCCTTGAGTGTTGGCCTGGGTATTGAGCCGTGTGATTTGTTTGTGTAACATGCTCCTTGATATGTGGGCGTGCGTCACATCTGTGGACTGGAGGCTGTGTGTGAGAGCTGTTGTGTTGCGAGCGTGATATTCTTGGGCTGTGGAGCTGATGCCCATGCCTAGTTTTCCGGCGTCTTCTCTGACGATGGCGTTGGGCGTTCCCAGGGGGAGTCTGAGTTTAAGCTTAACGCATTGATTGATGGACCTGTCATACAGCTCAAGGTCCCCTGGGGTGCAGGGCACGGCGCAGAAGCTGTAGGCTAGACTGGGTATGATGGCCGTGCGGATGATGTGTATGGCCTGTCTAGCGCTAGCAAAGGAGCGTCTGAGTCTCTCTAGTTTTTGGCGTAGCTGGGTAATCATAGCGGTGTGTTGTGGTTTCCAGTCCAGCGTCATGGTGATGAGCACACCCAGGTAGGTGAAGGGTGAGGTCGGGCGGTGGTAGGTGACGGGTTTCCCTTGTAGGCTGACGGTTTGGAGTTGTTGGCGGGCCCGCTTGTCCGCTTCGGCCGCGTTGCTGCACATGCCTGTTTCGACCGAGTGATGGAGCGCCGCTGTAGCGAGGGTTTTACTGTGTGAGATGATGAGGTGACCCCAGTCCGAGAAGGCTGAGAGTTTGTCCGCTTGGCATCGGAGGTTGCGAAGGGTGTTGCAGAGTATAGCTATGTCATCTGCATAGTCGATGCTGCTGACGGTGGCGCGTTCCCCGCTGTCGGCCGTTGCTGATTTGAATTTATAGCCCCTCGCGCCCACTTGCAGCCATCGCAGGAGGGGTTCGATGTAAATGAGAAATAGGAAGGGCGAGAGAGAGTCGCCTTGTATGGTGCCCCGGTTGACGGGTACCGGGTCGGTGGGGCCGTAGGGAGTTCTGAAGCGCGTTGTAGCGCCCGTGTAAAGGTCCTTCACTGCGTCAGTCGCGTCTGTGGGGAAGCCTAGGTCGTGCATGATCCATAGTAGTTTGTCCTGGCAGGTGGTGTTGAACGCACTGGTAAAGTCCACTAGGAGCGCGTAGATATCTGCCTTAGCCAGCTTAGCATCCTCAAGGGCCATGACAAGCATCTGTAGCTGTTGCGTAGTGTTCCTATGGGAGCGGAACCCTGCTTGGTTCTTGCTGAGCATCCCATTGGCTTCAGCATACTCAGAAAGTATCTTAGTTATGAGGCTGGTCCACAACTTGTAAACGGTGTTGGCTAGGCCCACTGGCCTGTAAGAGTTAAGGTCCGTTTCCTGGCCCTTGTCTTTGTAAAGCAAGCATGTGTCACTTGTTTTCCACGTGGTTGGTGTGCAGCCTGTAGCCCACATGATGATGAACAGCTGGTGTATGGTGTCCCTCATCTCCCATGGCAGCATCTTGATGATCTCGTTCTCAATGCCGTCTGGTCCTGGGGCTTTGCCCCCCGACAACCTACTGAGGCATTCCTGAAAGCCTGCCTTGTCCATGATGGCTGTGTGTAACCAATGTACGTTTTGGCAGGTGTGCATCGTGAAAGGGTCGTCCGCTTTGGCGCGGGCCCACGGGTAGTTTCTTGTCTGCGAGTTTGTGTAGTGGCCAGTTTTGGGGGTCGGCGGCGCCAGCTTCGTTCCGTAGGCATCGGTAATTATCCGGTTCAGGTCGGCCGGGGCCGTGCATATCCTGTTGGTGATGGGGTCGGCTAGCGCCTGCAGACCTTTGTGATCCGTGCGGGACGGGCGTAGTATGTATTTGTTGGCTTTTTTGGGTTGGGTACTGATGAGGTGTTGCATTCTGAGACGCGCCTGTGCAATGGCCAGTGCGGAGTCGTCGTCATCTAGTTTGTGGATTTGGTCGCGGTAGGAGTTGGTCAGTTGGGCGAGCGCGACCTGCACGTGGTTTTCGGTTGTATCGTCGCCTTGGCGCGCTTGCACCGCCTCCCTTGTCTCGGCATTTGTCGTATCTGTCTCTGGGATAAGTTCATCGATGGTTGGGTGCACGTTGTTTTGCTTGAAAAGCAATCTAGCCTTCCGGCTGAGTTCTCTGGTGGTTTTGAGCTTTCTGCCTAGTGCTTGTCTGATCCTACACATGGTCCTGCGTTGGTAGTGCTGGCCTCCCCTAGTTAGGGTCTTAGTGTTGCAAGTCTTCATAGCTGTCGTCCTGCTGGTTTGCAGTAGGGTTGTGAGCATGGTAGTTGCGGTGTCTACAGCTTCCCTGGCTGGGAGTCCTGCCACCAGCGTCAGGCGCTGTGGTTGTTGGGGGTTGGCCTTGTCGATTGTGGTCAGGAAGTGGATAGCATCAGTGTACATGGGAGCAAGGTATGCTGTCAGGTGTGCATGCAGTTGTGGGGCGCCTGAGCTGGGTTGTTGCACTGCCAGGCGGTAGGCTTCCCTGTCCTCATTGGTAATGGGGGTGGTAAGGATGGTGTGGCTGTGCTTCTGAGGTTTTTGTGGGGCTGCCAGGTCTATGCCCAGTCGGGCTGTACTCAGTGTGGCGGTGAGTGGCCTGTGGTCACTAAGATATGCGTGTTTGTCGACGTGCGTGCGGTGTTCAGGGCCGTGTCTTGCGTCGCGCGTCAGGATGGCGTCGATGCGGCTGTTGCAGTGCGGTTGTTGGTAGGTCCAGGCCCGGTCGCCGGAGTCAGCTTCGGACAGGCGCATCTCTGTGGCGAACTCCCTCATCATGTTGTCTTGTATGTATTCGGTGTGTTCGGAGCGATCCTCTGTCCTCATCGTGGCGTTGATATCTCCCGCCAGGATGAGTGAGCCGGGCAGGTGTCCGGCGGCTGCTCGTATGTGTTCTTGCATCTTTCTCCTTAGTGGGATCGCGTCGTCGTTGTTCCCCGAGGGCCAGTACGTCGCGACGAGTGTGAGCTCTTCGCTTTGCCGTTGGCGGAGGCTCAGGATGACGCAGCGGGTGTTTACATCCGCATCTGTGCACGGTTGTATCATGGTAGCTTGCATCTGGATGGCTAGATCATGTCTGATGCCAATGAGGACTTCGCTGTGGCCTTGGTGGCGGTGGACAGTATAGTTGGGCATAACCCTCTTCAGCCAGCCAGAGCTAGGGTTGTTGCTCCTGGGTTGGGTCATGGTTTCAGTAAGGATCAGGATGTCCGGGCTTTGGCTGTGTACAAGGTTTAGAACTTCGTTTCTAGATCTGTGTAGGCCTCTGACGTTGAAGGTTGTGAGGGTGATGTGTTGCCGGTTGGGGGTGGGTGGCGGTGGGGGGCTGTGATGTTGGTTCGTACCAAGGTGGATGTCGGGCGTGGGTTTAGGTGTCTCGTCTATGGTGGAGACTGGCCCAGTGTTGTGGGTCTTAGCGGTGGGTTTGCAAAGATATTTGAACATGAGGGTTTGAGTGTGTGTGTCGTTACCGTGTCTCTTGGTGGCTCGAGCGCGCTTTTTGGCAGCGTCGGTGGCGTTGTCGAGGGGAGTAGTGGGTCGATGAATATGTGGCGTTGTTTGCGGACGGAGAGTGACCGTGGGTGTGTCCCGGCGCTGTCGCAACCGGGTAGGCTCGCCGTGTGGGAGGGTGCCCTCTGCTGTCGCCCTGCGCTTGCTATCAGCTGTGGTGTTAGTGGTGGTCACGTGCAAGGGGCCAGGGGTCTCTCTTGCCTCTGTGTGGTCTGTAGTAAGGTCTATTGGGTCCAGGTGATCTCGGAAGTGTGCTGCAAGCGCTGATGGGGTGGTGGCCTCCAGTGGGTCCGCTATCCAGATCTCCCTCCTAATGAATCTTGTGTGTCTCACGTCGCCTGTGCAGATAGTGAGGATGTTCCCTTGAAGGCTGCTCCAGTCGTCACGTGTAGAGAGTGGTTTAGGCACCCGGTTGAATGAGTCCAGTTGGTGCCAACTATGTCGTGTGTGCTTGATGGCAGTAGCGTGTTGGTGTGATAGTAGGATGACAGCCGTGTGTGTTGCGCCGGTGCTTGTTATAGCGTTAGTGATCGTCTCAGGGGTGATACTCTGGGTGGGTAGGTAGGTTGAGGCTGGATGCAGGTACATGTGCATCTCATGGTGTTTGCGATGAAGGTAGTGATTCAGTGTGTCGGATGAAAACTTGCCTTTCGCATGGTAGATATGGTCGGTTTTGAGGGTTTGGATTGTGTGCCCTGCAGCTCGTGCTTCTTGTGCTAAGTGTTGTAGGTGCTCTGCTAGCTGCTTGCAGTGGCTGATGACTGCGTGGTAGTCAATACATTTTTTCCCCATGGCCATGTTGAAAGCATGTACTAGGCAGCACTCTTCGTATTGCCTTTCCATGTAGCCATGGTCTAGGTTACGGGCCGTTACTGTGGGGTGAGCGGGGTCGACTGCTGTGGCGTTGTGACCGTGTCCTGTTTGTTCCACATGGCTGATGATGTGATGGATGTCCTTTTCAGCGCACATGTGCATCTGTTCCCGTGAGCGGGTGTTGGGCGTGATGACAAAGAGTTGACACTCACACAAATTAGCAGCGTCAACTGCGCAGTTGCCATTGTCAACTGCTCAGTTGCCACCTGCCACCTGCTCAGTTGCCACCTGCCACCTGCTCAGTTGCTACCTGCCACCTGCTCAGTTGCCACCTGCCACCTGCTCAGTTGCTTCCTGCCACATGCTCAGTTGCCATGTGGCAACTGCTCAGTTGCCACCTGCCACCTGCTCAGTTGCCACCTGCCACCTGCTCAGTTGCCATGTGGCAACTGCTCAGTTGCCACCTTCCACCTGCTCAGTTGCCACCTGCCACCTGCTCAGTTGCTACCTGCCACCTGCTCAGTTGCCACCTGCCACCTGCTCAGTTGCTTCCTGCCACATGCTCAGTTGCCATGTGGCAACTGCTCAGTTGCCACCTGCCACCTGCTCAGTTGCCACCTGCCACCTGCTCAGTTGCCATGTGGCAACTGCTCAGTTGCCACCTGCCACCTGCTCAGTTGCCACCTGCCACCTGCTCAGTTGCTACCTGCCACCTGCTCAGTTGCCACCTACCACCTGCTCAATTGCCATGTGGCAACTGCTCAGTTGCCACCTGCCACCTGCTCAGTTGCCACCTGCCACCTGCTCAGTTGCCACCTGCCACCTGCCACCTGCTCAGTTGCCACCTGCTCAGTTGCTACCTTCCACCTCTCAGTTGCCATGTGGCAACTGCTCAGTTGCCACTTGCCACCTGCTCAGTTGCCACCTGCCACCTGCTCAGTTGCCACCTGCCACCTGCTCAGTTGCTACCTGCCACCTGCTCAGTTGCCACCTGCCACCTGCTCAGTTGCCACCTGCCACCTGCTCAGTTGCCATGTGGCAACTGCTCAGTTGCCACCTGCCACCTGCTCAGTTGCCACCTGCCACCTGCTCAGTTGCTACCTGCCACCTGCTCAGTTGCCACCTACCACCTGCTCAATTGCCATGTGGCAACTGCTCAGTTGCCACCTGCCACCTGCTCAGTTGCCACCTGCCACCTGCCACCTGCTCAGTTGCCACCTGCTCAGTTGCTACCTTCCACCTCTCAGTTGCCATGTGGCAACTGCTCAGTTGCCACTTGCCACCTGCTCAGTTGCCACCTGCCACCTGCTCAGTTGCCACCTGCCACCTGCTCAGTTGCTACCTGCCACCTGCTCAGTTGCCACCTGCCACCTGCTCAGTTGCCACCTGCCACCTGCTCAGTTGCTACCTGCCACCTGCTCAGTTGCTACCTGCCACCTGCTCAGTTGCTACCTGCCACCTGCTCAGTTGCTACTTGCCACCTGCTCAGTTGCTACCTGCCACCTGCTCAGTTGCCATGTGGCAACTGCTCAGTTGCCACCTGCCACCTGCTCAGTTGCCACCTGCCACCTGCTCAGTTGCCATGTGGCAACTGCTCAGTTGCCACCTGCCACCTGCTCAGTTGCCACCTACCACCTGCTCAGTTGCTACCTGCCACCTGCTCAGTTGCCACTTGCCACCTGCTCAGTTGCTACCTGCCACCTGCTCAGTTGCCATGTGGCAACTGCTCAGTTGCCACCTGCCACCTGCTCAGTTGCCACCTGCCACCTGCTCAGTTGCCACCTGCCACCTGCTCAGTTGCCACCTGCCACCTGCTCAGTTGCTACCTGCCACCTGCTCAGTTGCCACCTGCCACCTGCTCAGTTGCCACCTGCCACCTGCTCAGTTGCTACCTTCCACCTGCTCAGTTGCCATGTGGCAATTGCTCAGTTGCCACTTGCCACCTGCTCAGTTGCCACCTGCCACCTGCTCAGTTGCCATGTGGCAACTGCTCAGTTGCCACCTGCCACCTGCTCAGTTGCCACCTGCCACCTGCTCAGTTGCCACTTGCCACCTGCTCAGTTGCCACCTGCCACCTGCTCAGTTGCCACCTGCCACCTGCTCAGTTGCTACCTGCCACCTGCTCAGTTGCTACCTGCCACCTGCTCAGTTGCCACCTGCCACCTGCTCAGTTGCTTCCTGCCACATGCTCAGTTGCCATGTGGCAACTGCTCAGTTGCCACCTGCCACCTGCTCAGTTGCCACCTGCCACCTGCTCAGTTGCTACCTGCCACCTGCTCAGTTGCCACCTGCCACCTGCTCAGTTGCTACCTGCCACCTGCTCAGTTGCCATGTGGCAGCTGCTCAGTTGCCACCTGCCACCTGCTCAGTTGCCACCTGCCACCTGCTCAGTTGCCACCTGCCACCTGCTCAGTTGCTACCTGCCACCTGCTCAGTTGCCACCTGCCACCTGCTCAGTTGCTACCTGCCACCTGCTCAGTTGCCATGTGGCAGCTGCTCAGTTGCTACCTGCCACCTGCTCAGTTGCCACCTGCCACCTGCTCAGTTGCTACCTGCCACCTGCTCAGTTGCCATGTGGCAGCTGCTCAGTTGCCACCTGCCACCTGCTCAGTTGCCACCTGCCACCTGCTCAGTTGCCACCTGCCACCTGCTCAGTTGCCACCTGCCACCTGCTCAGTTGCTACCTTCCACCTGCTCAATTGCCACCTGCCACCTGCTCAGTTGCCACCTGCCACCTGCTCAGTTGCTACCTGCCACCTGCTCAGTTGCTACCTGCCACCTGCTCAGTTGCCACTTGCCACCTGCTCAGTTGCTACCTGCCACCTGCTCAGTTGCCATGTGGCAACTGCTCAGTTGCCACCTGCCACCTGCTCAGTTGCCACCTGCCACCTGCTCAGTTGCCACCTGCCACCTGCTCAGTTGCCACCTGCCACCTGCTCAGTTGCTACCTGCCACCTGCTCAGTTGCCACCTGCCACCTGCTCAGTTGCCACCTGCCACCTGCTCAGTTGCTACCTTCCACCTGCTCAGTTGCCATGTGGCAACTGCTCAGTTGCCACTTGCCACCTGCTCAGTTGCCACCTGCCACCTGCTCAGTTGCCATGTGGCAACTGCTCAGTTGCCACCTGCCACCTGCTCAGTTGCCACCTGCCACCTGCTCAGTTGCCACTTGCCACCTGCTCAGTTGCCACCTGCCACCTGCTCAGTTGCCACCTGCCACCTGCTCAGTTGCTACCTGCCACCTGCTCAGTTGCTACCTGCCACCTGCTCAGTTGCCACCTGCCACCTGCTCAGTTGCTACCTGCCACCTGCTCAGTTGCCATGTGGCAGCTGCTCAGTTGCCACCTGCCACCTGCTCAGTTGCCACCTGCCACCTGCTCAGTTGCCACCTGCCACCTGCTCAGTTGCCACCTGCCACCTGCTCAGTTGCCACCTGCCACCTGCTCAGTTGCCTCCATGATGACTTCTTTTTCATGTGGCTCCTGCTCTCTTACAATTACAACGTATTGTACTGTTGCTATCTTTTGCTGACAACTTAGTGCTTTACAATATAGTGTTGACAACATAGTACTGCATTATAGTGCTTCTCAAACCATCTTGGACTGCCCTGTGCTTGTGCTTTGGCTGTACTCAATTCATGTGTGGTGATAATGCCACTGCCATTGTCCAGGGTGGCACCTTGCAGCTATGTGAAGTGAGGGTGACTCCCGCGCTTCCTTCCAAGGCAGAGGGGTGGGGTGGGGTGGGGTAGGTGGGGTGGCGAGGGGAGGAGGGGTTATTGGTGGTGGTGGTGGGAGGGCGGGCGGGGCATGGCGCGAGGAGAGATGTGGAGAAGGGAGGGGAGGGTGATAGACTGGAAGGTGGTAGTACATGGTGGTAGCACCTGGTGGGTATGGGAAAGGAGAAGGGGGGTGGGGGGGAGGGAGAAGGGAGGTAGGTGTGACTGTAAAACCTGCAGCAAACAAACGGCATGCCAGCGGTGAGGGGAGGCGATAACGATTAACGAACAAGGAGGTAGCCACTCACCGCTCACTCCATGCTGCTCCATGATGACGTATAGTATAATGTCGGAGGCCGAGCTGTTACGGGAAAATAACGGTCGAGGCTGGGTCGAAAGTTGCAGTAAACGGCGAGGCGTAGCCGAGACGTTTACGCAACTTGAGACCTGGCCGAGACTGTTATTTGGACGTGAACAGCGCTGGCCGAGACATTATGCGATATCCCTATACATTACGGGCACACGATTTGGAGCCTCGCTGCTATTACGGCTGTGCTCCACGCGTCGGAGACGACAGCAGAACCAGTGCGCAAACCACGCTCTTTCTTGGTGGTTGTGCACTTTTGCTGTAAATGTCTGCACTTTCCCCGTAAATGTGTGCAAGTCGTGCACTTTTTCAGTAAATGTCTGCACTTTTCCCGTAAATGTGTGCAAGTCGTGCACTTTTCCTGTAATTGTTTGCAAGTCACCCCCTCTTCACTCTTTACTCTAGGACAAACTTCCAGCCGCAGCCTCACCCATACCAGCCTGCCCAACAGCTGAAATGCCCGACAGCACCTACACCGTCAGCAGCGGCAGCATTGGCGACGACGACGACCAGTGCGGCAGTGATAACGACTTCGAGATACCAACATATAACCTTCTTCCGCCTCCGCTAGAGGTCGCAACAGCACGTTTGGCAGCTGCGAGGCTTGACGGTGAGACGCGTTGACGGACCTTAGCGTTGACCCCTGTTGACTTGCATCTTTTGACTACTAACACCACGTCTGTTGCGCAACAGGGTCCCCGTAGAACAAAGTGGCTGGGCAGCCCAACACCGCCGTTGCAGCTGTCGCAGGAGCTTGGCTGATGCAGATCGCGTGGTTGCGCCGCCAAAACCGGCCTTGCAGATGCGGCAACGGAGCCTCTCTGGCAAAGTAGGTGAGTCCAAGGTTGCCTTGCAACTATCTTATCGTCGTCCCTCGCAACTGTCTTATCGTGGACCGTAACCACTGTGTTGCACCGCCCCGCAGCGACTGCCGAGCAGCAAACGGAGCATGTTGCAAACGAGGACACTGAGCAGGTCCTTGAGAGGTTTCCCGGACATTGTGGACATGGCAATCCGCAGCAAGGCAGCACAGGCAACCATGATCAAGAATAAGTCTCAGCTGAACACCTGCTACAACACGGAGTCTGTTCTGGACCTCATGTCCTCATTGGCATGCCTTGTCATGTCATTGCCTGCATTGCTTGTATTGCCACCCTTATACAAGCAAGACCCTGCTGTTGCTGCTGATGATGATGCCTTGTTGATGCTGTTGTTGCCCTTCTGCAGCTGCTGCTGCCCTGCTGCTGCTGCTGCCCTGCAGCTGCTGCTGCCCTGCAGCTGCTGCTAATGTTGCTGCTGCCCTGCTGCTGCTGTTGGTGCCCTGCTGCTGCTGTTGCTGCCCGGCTGCTGTTGCTGCTGCCGCCTGGTTGCTGCTACTGCCCGGCTGCTTCTGCTGCTGCCCGGCTGCTGCTGCTGCTGCCCGGCTGCTGCTGCTGCTGCCCGGCTTCTGCTGCTGCCCGGCTGCTGTTGCTGCTGCCGCCCCGCTGCTGTCTGCTGCCCGGCTGCTGCTGCTGCCCGGCTGCTGTCTGGTGCTGCCCGGCTGCTGCTGCTGCTGCCGCCCGGCTGCTGCTGCTGCCCGGCTGCTGTTGCTGCCGTCGGCTTCTGCTGCTGCCCGGCTGCTGTTGCTGCTGCCGCCCTGCTGCTGTCTGCTGCCCGGCTGCTGCTGCTGCTGCCCGGCTGCAGTCTGTTGATGCCCGGCTGCTGCTGCTGCCGCCCTGCTGCTGCTGCTGCTGCCCGGCTGCTGCTGCTGCTGCCGCCCCGCTTCTGCTGCTGCCCGGCTGCTGTTGCTGCCCGGCTGCTGTCTGTTGCTGCCCGGCTGCTGCTGCTGCTGCCCGGCTGCTGCTGCTGCTGCCGCCCGGCTGCTGCTGCTGCCCGGCTGCTGCTGCTGCCGTCGGCTTCTGCTGCTGCCTCCCTTCTGTTGCTGCTGCCGCCCTGCTGTTGCTGCTGCCCGGCCGCTGCTGATGCCGCCCTGCTGCTGCTGCTGGCCGGCTGCTGCTGCTGCCGCTGTTGCTGGCCTGGCAGCGGTGCCCCTGGCAGTTGGCCCGGCGGCGGTGCCCCTGACAGTTGGCCAGGCTGCGGTGCCCCTGGCAGTTGGCCCGGCTCCTCCTGGCTACGGGTACTGGCAGCCTTCGAACCCTTATGCGACACCCAGCATCATGCCGGCTCATACCCTTGCCGCTCCCTGGATACCCCAATGCACCATGGATTGATCTGCAAGCAACGCAACGCCTAGATGATTTCCACGCCCACCAAACAGCTGGCAAGCCTCTGAAGATGAAGCTTTTGGCAGCTGCTGCCGCTATCTAGGGTTACTATAATTACATGGTTCGCGGGCTGTAGAGCGCCGGCAAGTAAGAGTTTTACCGGCCGACATTGCTTGTAATTGCTGTGCTTGCTGTAATTGCCCGTGTCTGTTCAACATAAACGTATAAATCACCAATTACGACAATATAACAATAAATTATTCTCCCGTAATGTATAGGGATTTCTTAATAATGACTTTTTACCATGCTCTTACTAATCTCCAAACCCGGCCTCCTAGATGCCTTGGGCCAGCTGCCTCCTGGCTGCTCATGGTGGGGACGTTAGGGGGGAGGTGACGGGGAGTGTGATGATAATGCCCACTGCCATTGTCCAGGGTGGCACCTGCGCTTGCTATGAACATGTGTGATGGTTAGTGTGCATGCCATTTCCATGCCGTTTCCACGCCTTTTCCATAATGATGCCATGCCTTTCCCATGCCTTTTCCATGCTGCTGCCATGTGCAACCTGCCTAGGAGACTGGTGCAACCAGCATGGATAACTGATGCAACTTGAACTGGTCGTGGTGCAGAAGAGGGGTGAGTGGAGGAGGGTAGGGGGGTGGAGGTGATGGTGGGTGGTGGTGGCGGGAGGGTGGGCGGGGCATGGCGCGAGGAGAAGTGTGGAGAGGGGAGGGGAGGGTGATAGACTGGAAGGTGGTAGTACATGGTGGTAGCACCTGGTGGGTATGGGAAAGGAGAAGGAGGATGGGGGGGGGGAAGGAGTACTAAGTGCGACCGTCAGACCTGCAGCAAGCACATGGCAAACCAAAGGTGAGGCTGGGTGATCAGTGATCACTATTCAACGAGGGGGTCAGCACTCACCGCTCACTCCATGCTGCTCATATTCCTAGGGCCAGGCAGATGGGAGAGTAGGAGGGGGGGGAGGAGAGGCGTCTCCCTAGCCCTAGCTAATCCCTAGCACCGCTCCTGGCTGCCGCTGGGAGACAGGCAGAGAGGCGGGGTTATTGATAGGGAGGAGGCGGGAAGGAAAGGTGGAACCATTAGACCTGCGGCAAGCAAGGGGCGTGGTGACATTTTAGTCGGGATTATTAGCTGCAACACACTAGCAGGGAGCTTGCTACTCACCGGCTAGGAACTGGCAAGGTACTCACCGTAATGGGGCAGCAGGCAGGCAGTACATAGACCCGACCTAACCTGATGCGCAGCTGGGAGGGGCAGGCCTGGGAAGGGCTGGGATGGGAGGGGCTGGGCAATATCTGCGGCAAGGGTGGGACAATGAAGGAGGGTCAATGAAGGGGTGTCAATGAAGGAGGGCTAAGTAATGAGACAATGGAGCAGATAATGGAGTGGGACAACGCCAATGATCAGCAAGGGGTAGCTGCGTGGCGCTGTGTGCACGCGGCTTGCACGCACGCGACTACACCTCGCAAGATTGCCAGGCCGCGTTGGCGGAGTATTGTTGTGGCTAGGTTGCTTGGCTACGTGGCTAGGTTGCGAGGCAGCTACGGTGCTGCCGGCTAGGAGCTTTAGGCCAGATTGCAGGGCTGCATTGTTGCGAAGCAGGCTGGCGGAGTTGTGCTGAGTGGCGAGTTAGTGTGTGGCTGGGTTGCGAGGCAGCTACGGGGTTACCTGGCTCGGAGCTTCAGGCTAGTTTGCGGCTGCGTTGTTGGCCGGCTGAGAAGCTAGCTTCGAGGCTGGCTGCGAGGCTGGCTGCGAGGCTGGCTGCGAGGCTGGCTGGGACGCTGGTACCTAGCACACCTCCTTTGCGCGCTTCGAAAACGGCATCATGGAGTTATGAATAACTTTCCTGAGCTCAGAATCGCGGCAAGCCTGCAACACAGCTAGCTCGCCGCCGTCTTGCCTGGGGCCACGGCCTTTAGACCACACAGCCTCGACTAGCCATTGAGCGCCCCGCGACAAGGCATCCCCGCAGCTGCCCAGCCTTGCATCTATCCCTAAGCACCACGCAAAGCATCCCTTCAGGATGATCTGGACTTGCAACCACGCAACCTATGTCTCAGCCAACCTCGCAGCCACACAGATAGCTTCATAGCCAGCGCAGCCCCGCAGCGCTACGCAGCCACCCTCGCCGCCAGCGTCACCAATGCAGCCATGCAACTTTCTCTGCTTGTGCAGGTGCGGTAGTGCAATGATGACGACCACCACCTCGTTACCTTCCCCTGCAGGTGGGTTGTGTTGCCTTGTACTAACAAGGTGGTTGCATAGGCATAGAGCAACAGCATGTAAGGACACAGCAAGGAGCAAGGAGGAGGAGGTTAGTACGAGCACGGTAGGGGCAAGGCAAGAGCCACCAATAAGTGATCATGGAGCAGCATGGAGTGAGCGGTGAGTGCTGACCCCCTTGCTGATTAGTGGCCCTGATTACCTAGTTTCACCTCTGCTTTGCCGTGTGTTTGCTGCAGCCAGGAGGCGCAGCTAGGAGGCGCAACAAAGGGGAGCAGCCAGGAGCAGCCAAGGGGAACACCCCACCCCACCCCACCCCACCCCACCCCACCAGGACCCCACCCCACCCCATGCCCCTCGCCACTTACCACCCCTACCATGCCTTGCAATTTGGAGCAAGCCCCACCACCCTTCCCCCCACCACCACAACCACCACCTCCCAAGCCAATACTAGCAGCCAGAGCAGCAGCCAGGAGAGGCAGCTAGGCGGCATGTGGTGCAAGGCATAAGTTGTCAGGAGCTAGCTGCCATATGGCAGGTGGTGCAGAGCCAATACAAGGAGCCAGCAAGGCGCATTGCGCAGCACGGAGCACCAAGGCGGAAGCGGTGAGTGGTTTGCCCTTGCCTTACAGTGTCCACTATTATCCAGCCTAACCAATAGCGCGCACTGTATTTGCTGCAGGTCCGATGGTAACTCTCAGTACCTCACCTTTCCCCCTCTCCCTTCCCTTCCCCCCATCCCCCACCCCACCCCACCACACCCTCCTCCTACTTCCCCCTTCCCCCTCGCCTTCTACTCCCTGGCATCGCAGCCACCTACCCTTCCCTCCCTACCCCTCCCTGGCATCGCAGCCAAGAGCAGACCTTCTCCTACCTACCTTGGCACCTTGGCATCACTACCACCACCTTCCCACCTCCACACTGAGCAGGTGGCAGGTTGCAACTGAGCAGTTGCTATGTGGCAACTGAGCAGGTGGCAGGTTGCAACTGAGCAGTTGCAGTTTGGCAACTGAGCAGGTGGCAGTTGACAACTGAGCAGTTGCCACATGGCAACTGAGCATGTGGCAGGTGACAACTGAGCAGTTGGCATATAGCAACTGAGCAGGTGGCAGGTTGCAACTGAGCAGTTGTTATGTGGCAACTGAGCAGGTGGCAGGTTGCAACTGAGCAGTTGGCATATAGCAACTGAGCAGGTGGCAAGTTGCAACTGAGCAGTTGGCATATAGCAACTGAGCATGTGGCAGGTTGCAACTGAGCAGTTGCTATGTGGCAACTGAGCAGGTGGCAGGTTGCAACTGAGCAGGTGGCATGCGGCAACTGAGCAAGTGGCATGTAGCAACTGAGCAGGTGGCAGGTTGCAACTTAGCAGTTGCTATGTGGCAACTGAGCAGGTGGCAGGTTGCAACTGAGCAGTAGCCACATGACAACAGAGCAGTAGCCACATGGCAACAGAGCAGTAGCCACATGGCGAGCAGAAGGGTGCTGGGGAAGGGGTGGGGGGGAGGCTCCACAAGCTAAGCGCCACAAGGGACAGTAGTGAGGGGTTGAGTATGGCACCAGCAGATCAATAGCCATTGCACATCATCACGACTTGCACCGCAAGGCACACATAGGCAGGTGTGCGTCATGCTGTTGTTGCTGCTCAAGTTGCCTTGTGTGGTGCTGTTGGTGTGGTGGTGGGAGGCCAGCTGGTCATGATGTCGTTGCCTCTCATGATGTTGTCGTTGTTCATGTCTTTGATGCTGGTAAATGAGTCTGATGACGAGTGTAAGGTCCACACAGTGTAAGAGTCCAACCTACAGTAATAGTAAGTATCCCGTCTTCTGGTTATGATTATATTAATTAAGATGAGCCATTGAGATGAGCCTTAGACACAGGCAACATGAGTTAAGGTTTACACGGTCTTAACCAAGTGTAAACATAGGCTTGAGGCATCAACCTAGCCATGCATCAACACAGCAACCTGAAACAACCGTAGGTTGACCATCAACATTAGCAATTACCGCTGTCACAACGACCCACAGAACAAACGATAGAGAAATGATGGGAAGTTGTGCAACAGCGTTGCCCCAGAGCATGGTACACAAACGCAGAAACACAATGACGTTGCAAGGAAGTATTCGCAGAAGAAAGAAAGAAAATATAATGCACCTTGCGGGTGTCGAACCCGTGTCCCCTCGCAAAAGGCGATTATCAGGCGCTACTGAGCCTCAATCGAAGAAATACTACTTGTAACTGGTTAGAAGACTTATATGTTTTATATAGTCATGTGCAGCTGCGCAGTTGTCATTGTCGGCTGCGCAGTTGCCATTGCCAGATGCGCAGCTGCCATTGTCAGCTGCGCAGTTGCCATTGTCAGCTGCGCAGTTGCCATTGTCAGCTGCGCAGTTGCCACTGCCAGCTGCGCAGTTGCCATTGCCAGCTGCGCAGCTGCCATTGTTAGCTGCGCAGTTGCCATTGTCAGCTGCGCAGTTGCCATTGTCAGCTGCGTAGTTGCCATTGCCAGCTGCGCAGTTGCCATTGACAGCTGCGCAGTTTTCATGGGCAACTGCGCAGTTTTTATGGGCAACTGCGCAGTTTTCATGGTCAACTGCGCAGTTTCCATGGGCAACTGCGCAGTTTTCATGGGCAACTGCGCAGTAGCCATGGAAAACTGCGCAGTTGCCATGGAAAACTGCGCAGTTGCCCATGGAAACTGCGCAGTTGCCCATGGAAACTGCGCAGGTGACACTGCTAATTCCTGTGAGTGGATGCATAGTCCGCATAGTTGCAGTAGGGATGTGAGAGAGGGGCGTCGGTGTTGTTTCCATGGAGTCCAGCAGATTCCATGTGCCATCAATACACTTCATGGCCATGCTATGGCCTGTCTTTTTGCATAAGAATGTGTGTGTACCATATTGGCCAGCAAGGTTTCCCAGGTTGTCCGCAGACCAGTCACTGGGTTGGTTGAGTTGGGCAATGCTCTGAACTGCCAGGCCGTAGTGGATGCGTAAGTACATCTCAATGACTTCATCGGAATATCCGTCAACGCCTCGTGCCATCAGCCAAGCGCCCCGCTCAAGGTGGTCGGTTAGTTGAGGGAGCCTGGTCTCGTAAAAGGTGTCTACGTCATGCGTGGTGACCCATTCATGTCCCGCCGCATTGTTCAGTGAGTAGATCTGGCATGCAAAGCTATCTTTATCTTGCATGAAGTGCCTGGTGGTTGGCCCTGGATTTGCCTCAACGTCCCCAGCGGCTAGTAATAGCCAGGCCACGTAGACAGCTCTTGTGGCAGCTATGGGATTGAAGGTGGACGGGGGCCAGTTATCTTCGCTTGAAGTTGTTTGGTAGCAACAGTAGACATGGAGGGTGCTGTTGAATTGGTAGACTGTGTATGGGCGGCCGCTCTTGGTACCATGTATAGAGAGGTGGAATCGGTTGGCAAGCTTGCATAGAGCGCTAGAAGCGGAAAGGGTGCCATCTATGCCCGTTAGTAGATTGTACCCGATAGCTCGTACATGGGATCTATAGGAGCCTAGTCGCTTTCTGTGCCGTCTAAGGCATTGCTTGGATTCTATAGCTGTGGGTTTGTGGCGGCGTTGGAAGCCTGTGTTGAGGATGTAGGTGGCAATGGCGATGAGAAGGAGTTGTGTTATTAGATTGCTCTGCTGGGTGATGATTCTACCCATGTGTGTAGAGGTGTGGTGGTGGGTGTAGTAGGCGGTCCCCTCTCTGTGCAAATGTTGTCTGCTCAAATGCAATCTAGTTACACGGGCTACTACTAAGGTCTGTGACATGGCGTCAAGGGCAGTGGGGTGTACAGGCCAGCGTACTTCCGACCTCCCTCCCTTGCTATGTGAGACTCCTACTCTAGTCGGGTGCTGATGCTTGTCCCAAAGCCTCAGGTGATGCTCAGTGCACCTTGGGTGCGCAAGACATTGCATACACTCTTTCCCATTCTTTCTCCAGCGGGTCTCTGCCATGAGGAGCTCCTTCCTCCTGCACGATGGGGCAGTGTACATCATCAGGGGTTGGGTATCAGGTGGGGCGGCAGGTGGGGCGGCAGGTGGGGCGGTGGGTGGGGCAACTAGTGGATCAGCTTGTGGGGCGGCAGGTGGGGCATCAGGTGGGGCAGTGTGTGGGGCAGCATGTGGGGCAGCATGTGGAGCAGTAGGTGGGGCAGCAGGCGGGGCATTGGGTGGGGTGCCCGGTGGGCCAGCAGGTGGGTTGCTCAGTGGGGCAGCAGGTGGGGTGGCAGGTGGGGCTGCAGGTGGGGCAGCATGTGGGGCTGCAGGTGGGGCTGTAGGTGGGGTTGTATGTGGGGCTGTACGTGGGGCTGCAGGTGGTGGGACAGGTGAGGCGGCAGGTGGGGCAGCAGGTAGGGTGGAGAGCGGTCTAGGGGGTGGTGCATCACATGGGGCAGCGGGTGAGGCGGGAGGTGGGGCAGCAGGTGGTGCAGCAACTAGGGCGGCTGGTGGAGCGGCAGTGGTGCTGCAGGAGGTGGGCCTGGAGAGAGGGTAAGTATGCGGGGGAGGGTGGACCGTGGTGAGGTTGAGTGTGTGTGGGCATGCAATGGCGTGCTGTCCATGTTGCGCAACCTGTTCCCTAAGACAATGTACCTGACTGCGTTTACTCGGCCATGGCTTTAGCTGCGTCACTTGCAGCAGCCTCCATGTCCGCAGCCAGGGCACGTGATGTGGAGGCCCCGTGGGTGGGGCTCCGGGCTGAGGCTTGGCGCTTGGGCTCCCGCTTGGACGAGGGGGAGGGGCCCTGCAGCACCAAGGGTAGGTGGGGCACATGCGGGTGAAGACATGGTGGGGGGGTTGTTTTTGTTGAGTGTGGGGTCGGCTGATGTGTAAGCACGCAGGTTTTGGTGGGCTGGCTGCAACTGTTGGGATGTATCGGTGGCAATCGGATTTGGGCAGGCTGTAGGTTGGGGTGGGTTGTGTTGCTTTGCTCACCTGTGACTCGGCCGGGGCAATGGCAGCAGCTGCAGCTGCCTTGTCCACTGGGCGCGGCTGCTGGGGGCGCTGCTTGTTCCCCTTCTGCTGATGGGCAGCGGGGAAGGGGCGGCGAGGGGCCGCTGGGGCCTCCTTCATGTGCGCATAGATGGTGTCCACTGTCGTGCGCATGCTGCCACGGTGTGTGGCCTTGCCCTCACTGTCCTCAGCTTGTGTGTAGGCGGCAATGGCAGTAAGCAGTGGTTGGCAGGCTTCAAAGATCTTAGCGAGGGACGTTTCCTGCGCCTCGGACAGGGTGTTGTGAGCCAGCTTGCCGGCGTCTCGAAACTGGTGGAACGCCCCCTCCAGCTTGCTATGAATGCTGGTGATGGTGAAGTCCTTGCCGCTGTCTCCTAGCAGCAGGTGTGCGGCAGCTAGCGTGGTGCTGGCGGCTGTCAGGCTCTGGCTGGTGGCTTGGAGAGAGCCCATCGTGCACGGGTGGCCCACCACCAATCCCCCTCCGCAGAAGCTGCTGGAATGCATGGCTGCGGTGATGGGCCGGCCCGTGTTGTCCTTGAGGATGGTGCGATGGGAACGCGCCATGCCTGCCACTGTACAGATAAGGGCAGCCGACATGCCCACATTGGCAGGAATCAGGCACAAAGGCACTCGCTTGCTGTCCCGCCTGAAGGAGGCAAGCTGTGTCGCACCGCTCAGCAGCGAGACTGGGCCCGTGCGGGTGTAGAAGCCCACGAAGTGGGCCACCCCGTTGTCGCCCTCCGCTGTGACTTTCTTGGCATCAATGGTCTGCGGCGTCCCTTGGTTGCTGAATCTTTTCAGGAGGAAGGGGCTGCTGATGGCACTGCCCAGCCGCTGCACTGTGGCGGCCAGACCCCCCTGGCTGTCTAGGCTGCTACTGTTGATGCTGGCCGGGCTGACCCCCAGCTCAAGGCATGTGCGGGTGTTCAGGCCTTGAGCCTGGCTACTGGCTGCAGGCGTCCACTTCATGAGCACAGAATCTGTGGCCTGGATGGTAATGGGGCCCGCCTGCTCCACTGCTGAGGCTATGTAAGGCGAGGTAAACTGCACCTTGAGGTAGTTGCCCTCCTCTTGGGCTGTGGCTACCGCGCTGCACAGGATGAAGGCTTTGCTGGTAAGGTGGGCTCTGCTGGGGCTGGTCCTGGCCTTAGTCACTGCGTACTGGACAGCCCCAGTGAAGCGGGTGGCAACCTGCCCCTTGGCCCCCAGCTTGCTCACTGCTTGCCCTGTAGGGGAGCCAGCTACAAAATTGGCATCATACTGCACAGAGATGGCCACCTGGGGTAGGGTGGGAGGGGTGCAGGTCAGGAGTGGCCGGCGGGTCACTAGCGTGTAGCCTTTGCCCTCCTGCTGCACGCAAGGAACAGCTGCCAGCTTGCCCTCTGCAGTAATGATCTCCCCCAGCAGCCCTAGCATGGCAGCCTTGTGGTTGGGGTCTCGGCTGCTGGCTGTGACGGTGACTTCAAAGGCTGGGAAGCTGCAGTTGGGAAGCCGGTACGGTTCCTCCGAGGGCTCAATGCTGCAGAACTTCAGCCCAAAGTCCTTGCGGAGCAGGTTTGTTAGCGTAGTTATGAAACCTGCATGTGGCATGAGGCACAGTAGGGCCCCCAAGCGTGACATTGGAGCATTGTAATGTATTGGTGCAGGATGGTGTGTCATTAGGTGCAGACTACGTATTGGGTTGATGTGCCCAGCCCCTAGTGGCCATGGTGGTTTGGTTGGCAGGTCAGCAGGGGCTGAGGAGTGCGGTGGGGCAGGGGTGGCCTGGGGGAGAGCAGGGTTGTCAGTGGACAGTGGCGGCAGGAGTTGCAAGAGGGGAGGGCTTGAAGCTTTATAACCAGTGCAGCAAGATCTCACAGGCTGAGGGTGGTGGATGGGACAGGGGGCAAGGGCTGCAGGAGGGCAAGTAGTGAGGCATTGTGGCGTTGCTATGATTCTTGGTTGGTCACCTGTATGCACTTGTATGGGTTGGACAACATCACCTGTGTAGTTGTGCTCGGTGTGGTGCATATCTTTGAGGGTGAGGGTTGACAGGTTGTCCAGCAAGTGGCTGAATGGGCCCAGCACGTAGCCTTCTGGGAGGGCGTCGCATAAGCTGGCGATGATTAGTCGGCAGCTCTCAGTATTCAGCGTGTTGTGTTTAGGGTCAGCGGAGCGCGACCCGCTTGGATAGGGAGCGATAGATCTCGGCGTGCCCCTGTCCGTGCGGAATGCCTTGAGAGCACGCTGAGATGTGCGATGGTCCTGAGGGAGGAGCTGAAGGCTCTTGCAATACTCAGCAAGCGCTGTGCTGAGCTCTGTCGAGCCGGATGCCAGGGAGAACTCTGGTTCCGGCGCGTCAGGCTCAGGGCCTGCAGGCATATGCCCAAGGGACGAGATTAGGCTAGGCCGGTTATACCAGCTGTTGCGCAGATTTGGGCTTGTGCCTGGAGCCAACCTGCCCGCACGGTCACCGCTTATGGTGCCTTCTGGATGGATTGACAAGCGGCTGGGGGTGGCTTTGGTAGGCCAACCCCCGAGCACGCCCCAACTCCACCCAGTGCAGGTCAGGGTCAAGATAGCAATGAGGAGAAGCAGAGCAGGCCTGCGTCTACCTGCTGCGCCTCCCATCGCTTCATCTTGACCTCGCTCGGGTTTGGACGAAACTTGGCTCATTCTGCTCCTTTTCTGACGCTTCGTCGGGTCCTGCTACCCGTTTAAGCTGTCGTCGTTACTTGGGAGCGTAGTCGTGAGTTTAAAGTTTCGGTCCAAAAAAGTGGGGGCCGGGCTGACCTTGTACCCCACTGCCTTGAGCACCCCCTCTGCCAGACCCTCCCTAGACGCCAGGGGGTAGTGGTGGTGGAAGACCAGCTTGACTGCACCTGGGGGGGGGCCATGGTCCATGGGCTCCAAGGGCATACGCACGTTCCGGCCAAAGAGAGGCATCTCCTACCACGGCTGGGAGATGAACTGGGAGTCCAAGGCCCTTCCCTCCATGCTGGCTGCATCATGCACGACCACCAAGCTGTAGAGGGGGTGGCCTGCAGTGTGGAGGGTGGAGAGGGAGGCAACAGCACCGCCATGCCGCTGTTTGTGAGCCAGCAGCGCTGTGCTGCAAATCTCTGCGAGAGCCCAGGCATCTTCATAAGGGGCAGGCAGCAGGGGGTTAAGCTGCTGGAGCCGCTGCAACTCCTTGCTGGCGACGCGCCCGATAGGCACGAGCCACGCCATGGGCCCGCCGACCAGGGGCTCAAAAAGGGGAGGGCATGGGTCCCGGGACAAGAGAGGGGCCCGGGACCAAGCCAAGTGCCGAAAGACAGGCACGAGCTGCTGCGATCTGCAGCTGGCCTCCATGACGCGATAAGCCGAAGCAACCTGGAGGGCCACAGGCGCAGGCAACACGCGAGCTTGAGACGGGCACAAACTAAGGGTCAAGCGCACTGGTTGAGCACTTAACTCAGCCTTCCCCATTGACCCGGGGGCTACACATATAAGCACCTAAGTTGGGACATTTTGGATTGGGGGGTGGCATAACTCATCACTTGCTTGGACGAGACGAATGCAACTCATATCGTTGGAGAGATCTAGAAGTCCTCTAGCTGCCGATGCCCCCAGCTAAGTATAATTCTCAAGGACTGGAGACTTATGACTTGGCCAGTGGGATTGCCCCCCTAAAACCGGTTTTTCAAACTAAGTGCACCTATGTTGAGACGCTCAAGTATAAACATTTTTCAGGAGAAACTTGGTCTTGCCCTTTTCGGCACTGTATCACTATAAGTCCAAGCACCAGATGGCATCAAAAGTTTATGAAAAAACATAAAGTGGTCAGCAGGGTTCTGTGCCCCTACCCTACTTGCGTGACCTGCCACTCTTGGCACCCCTTTCAACAATCAACCCACCCAACTCATGCTTGCTGTAGAACCTGTCTACAACCCTATCATACAGCAGTGGCTGGGCCGTTGCGGAGCGCCGCACAACTGCTTGCACCAGCTCAGGGGACACATCCAGCACCTTCCATGCCGCATGCGTCGTCTTCTGCTTGCCGCTCTTGATGGAGGCTGCTGCAGCTTCCAGCATCTTCTTGTTGGGGGGAACAGGCCTGTCTTAGCAAAGGTTCGCTTGCAAGGCTCGCGGCTGTGGCCCACTGAGAGGTGGAGGGCTGAGTCCACCATGCTGATGCGCTGGGGCAACTTGGGGCTGAACCCTTCCGCACCAGCATGAAATGCTGCCCCGGCCACCATCTTGCCATGGCTGGCCTTGCAGCTGCGCTGGTAGAAGCCTTGCTGGATCCCTTCACTGCCTTGCTAGGTGTACGGGCCATGTGGGATGAGGATAAAGCTGCAAGTCAGGTGGATTGAACGCCAAAATTAGCCGCATGAGGCATATTCCGGCTGTTTCTAGCCCGTGCTATGACACAGGTGTTGCAATAACGCGCAGCGCGCTCATTGCGCAACTTGCGTCACCCACCAAGGTATCTAGCAATGCGGTGGATGCGGTGAATCACGCTCGCGGATGGCCAGGCGCGGCCTTAAGTCATGTCCCGGTCATTTTGGGCCTAAGCGGCGAATCTCAGAACTCAGCCGCGACAATGTGTGGATAAGACGCGACCCGACAACCACCACCATAACCACCATTGCTAACGGTGCGCGAAAGAAAACGGGGGGGCTACAGCAAATTTTCGGCGGATCCGGGGGACGCGGGTGTCCCAACTTAGGTGCTTATCTGTGTAGGCTTGGTTCTCAGGTACGCCGGCTCGCACTGAATTCAGTGGAGCATACCCCGGCGGTGGGCCTCCGACCGTTGTCGTCTCCTTGGCAGTGACGCGACAGGCGCCGGCAGAAGGCGAGGCACGCGGGGGGGAGGAGGAAGCGGGGGAGAAGGAGAAGAGGGTGGGGGAAGGGCAGCTGGGCGGAAGCTGCAGCGGTTGAGGCGGTTGCCTCAGGAAACCGAAAGCGCTGTAGGCTCCCGCGAACTGCTGGCTGTGGTTCGCACAAGAAGCGACAGCAGCTGCACACAGCGATAGCAGGAAAGGACCTGCGGCTGGAAAGGCTGTTGGAGGCAGTTGGAGCGGTTACACGTGCGGCAGCTGCGAGGTAGCGGCGGCTGGGATGAGGCGCTCAGGTGGCCGCGCCTGAGAGAAACGGTTGCGGCTGGCGCAACCTGACAGACGTTAAGAAGCGGAAAGCCGAGAAGAGCAAAAGCGCTGCTTGCAGCCGCTGGCGGCTGCTGGCGGCTGCTCACTCGTAGGAATTAGCAGCCAGGCGCCTGGACCGACTTTGGCCGTTGGGGCTGAAACTTAGCCGGTTTAGAGCTTGTAATGTACGCAACCCAGCCCAAAAGAAATCAGGCTAAAAAAGCCAAAGGCTGGAGCTGGGTGGCTGTGTTCAGGGTGTTCAGGGCTATGTTCAGGTTGTTCAGGGTAGGTGTTCAGGGTGTTCAGGTCAATGTTCAGGGTGTTCAGGTCAATGTTCAGGTTATTCAGGTCCATCTTCAGGGTGTTCAGGTCTTGGTTCAGGGCGTTCAGGTCTGTGTTCATGGTGTTCAGGTCTATGTTCAGGGTGCTCAGGTCTATGTTCAGGGTGTTCAGGTCTATGTTCAGGGTGCTCAGGTCTATGTTCAGGGTGCTCAGGTCTATGTTCAGGTTGTTCAGGTCTATGTTCAGGGTGTTCAGGTCAATGTTCAGGTTATTCAGGTCTATGTTCAGGTTGTTCAGGTCTATGTTCAGGGTGTTCAGGTCTATGTTCAGGGTGTTCAGGTCTATGTTCAGGGTGTTCAGGTCTATGTTCAGGGTGCTCAGGTCTTGGTTCAGGGTGTTCAGGTCTTGGTTCAGGGTGTTCAGGTCTACGTTCAGGGTGTTCAGGTCTATGTTTAGGGTGTTCAGGTCTATGTTCAGGTTGCTCAGGTCTCTGTTCAGGTTGCTCACACTCGCAGAAAAGATCGCATTATAGGTGCCACCTAAGGGTACTTTTTTTTTTGATGGAAGGCTGCAGTTGCTCATAAGCAAGCCAACGCTGTTGAAAAAAAAAATCAACTCCAAGTGGCTGGCGAGATTCGAGCGTTGGCCTGTCGTGCCGTTTTGAGAGGCAACCAGTACTGGTTGAGGTCCAGTACTGGTTGCTAACCAGTACTGGACCTCAACCAGTACTGGTTGGCATCCAGTACTGGTTGCCATCCAGTACTGGTTGTCAGCTTTGGCAGAGTTAGGGCATGGAGATATCAAAGTTTCCGCGTATCACATTCAAGCCTTTCCAATAGTACTACTTGCATCGCTGGTCTTAGCGCTTCGCTGGAAGCTCCCCAACGGCTGTCTACGTCGATGTGCGATGTGCGATGTCCAGTCGATGTGCGCTACAATGTGCGCTTGTGATGGGTTGACAACTCTCAATACTGCCTAGTCTTTCTGACGTGCGATGTCTAGTCGATGTGCGCTATCATGTGCGCTTGTAATGGGTTAACATCTCTCTATAATGTCAAGTCCTATGGATGAAGCGAGTATGCTTACTGACAATTGGATGATAGCTGAAGGGTAGGGCTAAGGACTGAGGTCAGGGCTGGGAGCCTTGGTTAGGTACTATATAGGCACCGACTACAACAAGAGGACAACACGCTGTAACACATTGCATGTGCTATCACTCACTAAGCAATGTCATTGAGATTACTATGTACGTGTGTTTGTTATCACTGTCACTAACATTACATAGTACACTGCTTCGCATGCTATGTAGCATCAACCAAGACACTCCATCCGTCCTCTATCTCATTCCCTTATAATGCAAGGCGACCTCAATGTGATGAAGGTAGTCGTCCAAGCTCCAGCCCATGCAGAGTGACACAGAGTCTGGCTGGCTGGCTGTGACCGGGTACTGGCTGGCTGTGACCAGTACTGGTTGGCTGACCAGTACTGGCTGGCTGGCTGTGACCAGTACTGGCTGGCTGACCAGTACTGGCTGGCTGACCAGTACTGGCTGGCTGGCTGTGACCAGTACTGGTTGGCTGACCAGTACTAGCTGGCTGGCTGTGACCAGTACTGGTTGGCTGACCAGTACTGGCTGGCTGGCTGTGACCAGTACTGGCTGGCTGACCATTACTGGCTGGCTGGCTGTGACCAGTACTGGCTGGCTGACCAGTACTGGCTGGCTGGCTGTGACCAGTACTGGTTGGCTGACCAGTACTGGCTGGCTGGCTGTGACCAGTACTAGCTGGCTGACCAGTACTGGCTGGCTGACCAGTACTGGCTGGCTGGCTGTGACCAGTACTGGTTGGCTGACCAGTACTGGCTGGCTGACCAGTACTGGCTGGCTGGCTGTGACCAGTACTGGCTGGCTGACCAGTACTGGCTGGCTGGCTGTGACCAGTACTGGCTGGCTGACCAGTACTGGCTGGCTGGCTGTGACCAGTGCTGGCTGGCTGACCAGTACTGGCTGGCTGGCTGTGACCAGTACTGGCTGGCTGACCAGTACTGGCTGGCTGACCAGTACTGGCTGGCTGGCTGTGACCAGTACTGGTTGGCTGACCAGTACTGGCTGGCTGGCTGTGACCAGTACTGGCTGGCTGACCAGTACTGGCTGGCTGGCTGTGACCAGTACTGGCTGGCTGACCAGTACTGGCTGGCTGGCTGTGACCAGTACTGGCTGGCTGACTAGTACTGGCTGGCTGGCTTTGGCCAGTACTGGTTGGCTGACCAGTACTGGCTGGCTGACCAGTACTGGCTGGCTGGCTGTGACTAGTGCTGGCTGGCTGACCAGTACTGGCTGGCTGGCTGTGACCAGTACTGGTTGGCTGACCAGTACTGGCTGGCTGACCAGTACTGGCTGGCTGGCTGTGACCAGTACTGGCTGGCTGACCAGTACTGGCTGGCTGGCTGTGACCAGTACTGGCTGGCTGACCAGTACTGGCTGGCTGACCAGTACTGGCTGGCTGGCTGTGACCAGTGCTGGCTGGCTGACCAGTACTGGCTGGCTGGCTGTGACCAGTACTGGCTGGCTGACCAGTACTGGCTGGCTGACCAGTACTGGCTGGCTGGCTGTGACCAGTACTGGTTGGCTGACCAGTACTGGCTGGCTGGCTGTGACCAATACTGGCTGGCTGACCAGTACTGGCTGGCTGGCTGTGACCAGTACTGGCTGGCTGACCAGTACTGGCTGGCTGACCAGTACTGGCTGGCTGGCTGTGACCAGTACTGGCTGGCTGACCAGTACTGGCTGGCTGGCTGTGACCAGTACTGGCTGGCTGACCAGTACTGGCTGGCTGGCTGTGACCAGTACTGGTTGGCTGACCAGTACTGGCTGGCTGACCAGTACTGGCTGGCTGGCTGTGACCAGTACTGGCTGGCTGACCAGTACTGGCTGGCTGGCTGTGACCAGTACTGGCTGGCTGACCAGTACTGGCTGGCTGGCTGTGACCAGTACTGGCTGGCTGACCAGTACTGGCTGGCTGACCAGTACTGGCTGGCTGGCTGTGACCAGTACTGGCTGGCTGTGTGTGAGGGGGCTGTAGGGGGCAGCAGCTGTAGGGGGCTGTAGGGGGCAGCAACAGCAAGGGGGGCAGCAGCAGCAGTAGGGGGGCAGCAACAGCAAGGGGGGCAGCAGCAGCAGATAGTAGGGGCACTATAGCGCCTACCTACCTTTTGGCTGCTTGCTATGACTGCTGCTGGGAAGGGGGTGGGAGTGGAGGTTTGAAGGCGGGGAGGGAGGGTAGATGTGGATGGCGGGAGGCAGGGAGGCGGGAGGCGGGGAGGCGGGATGCGGGGAGGCGGGAGGCTCAGTTGGGTTTAATGGGCGGGGTGGCTTGAAGGCGGGGTGGGTTGGGGTAGGGGCATGGGTTGGGTTTGGTAGGGTCCTGGGTTGGGTTGTGTAGGGGCATGGGTTGGGGGCATGGGCGGGGGTCGGGGCGGGAGAGGGAGCGGGGGCCGGGGAGGATAAATTGGGAGGGGGTGGTTGTATAGGGAAAGTGGAGGGGAGGTGACCCATCAGACCTGCAACAAAGGGGCGTGCACATGAGGTAGGGTGACCAGGTTGGGCACTCTGTTAGCTATCACCGTGGCCTCACCTTTGTGGTCCTCCTGGCCTCCTACCTGCTCACACCAGGCAACATATCCCATGCGCCAGTGGGGTGGGGCTGCGGTGGGGTGTGTAGTAGGGTGAAGGGAAGGGAAGGTGGGATGAGGTGGGGGCTGCGATGCCACGTCAATCGAAGGGTGGGAGAGGGGAAGGGTAGGCTTGACAAGCATGGGAGAGAGGGAGAGGGGGAAGGGAGGGGGTGGGGGTGGTGGTGGTGGTGGCAAGAGGGTGGATGGGGTGGGCTTTCTCTTGGCTGCTGGGATGTCAGGGGAGAGGTGATGGGGAGGGGGGAAATGGGGGTGGGGAGAGGTGGATGTGGAGGGACGACAAGCTGGGCGATGGTGGTGGGCGTGGGAAAGGGGAGGAAAAGGGGAAGGGTGCGACGATCAACCCTGCAGCGGGACAAGGGGCATGCTAGCGGTTAAGGTGGGTACAGGGTGCCACATACCTGCACTCACCTTTTGCTGGAATGGGGTGTAAATGCGTGTAGGTGGTGAGGGTGAGGAGGCGGAGGGGGAGGAAGGCTGCTGCTGTTGACAGGTAACGGAGGGGGTAATGGGACCCAGAGGGCGACGGGATGATTGAGAAGCGGGGGAGGGGAGGTAGAGGAGGAAGGGGAGGGAAGGGAAGGGGAGGTCCATGGGGAGGGCGAGAGAAGTGGGGAAGAAGGGAGGGAGGGCATTGATAGTCTCAGGTGTAGGCGCACAAGACCTGCAGCAACAGTGTGACGATTTGTCAACGGAAGCAAACATGGGACATGGGTACTGGATGCACTCACCAATAAAGTAGGGAGATAGTAGAGCTGGCAGATGGAGGGGCAGGTGTAGCAGCCATCCATTACAACACACCATTCTTTGTCCCCACCTCAGTAGGAAGCGTAGGGTGGGAGAGTAGGGCTGGGCTGGGCTGGGCGTGTCCTTGCTGCTTGCTGCTCAGGTGAGGGTGAGGGTGAGGGTAAGAACGTGGGGGGTGGGAGGGAGGGGAGCTGCTGCGCCATGTTGGCTCCCTGTTGGCCTTACCTTGGAGTGGTCTAACCTTGGAGTGGTGTTGTTAGTGGTGGGGGTGAAAGAGCCAAGGTAGGGTTGAGCGTCAAGGGTGGGATGGGCTCTCTGGGGTAGTCTGCTGGGGTAAGTGAAAGGGGAAGGAGGGTAAAGGGATGTGGACCTGCGGCAAGGAGGTGACGGGTTATCAAAGGATGTATTTGATGCACAAGGGGCAGGGAAGATGGGCTCGGAGATGGTTTATACATGTCATGGCAAAAAGGTGGGTCGCTGCATGTGAAGCGCTACATTACCTCGCATGGCATTCGCTACGCGCAAAGCGTGGCGAGGTAATGCACCGTGTACTTGGCGTGGTCTGAGTTGGCTGAGACGGCTGTTGGCTAAGATCTCGAGGTTGCGAGATTGGCTAGGAGGCTGGCCTCTACATGAGATGTGGCTGCCTGGCTGCACTGTTGCTGCCTGGCTGCGATGTGGCGATGTGGCGATGTTGCGTGGTCTGCAAGGGAAGGCCGCCTGGCTACCTAGATGCGGGTCGCGAAATGAGGGCAGCGAGGCTGCAGGGCTGCGAGGTGGACTTCTTGGCACTGTCCTGTAACCCTATCCTCAACGCTAAGTCATTTGCTGCCACCAGCTGCGGCTACGTTCCTAGCATGACTAGAATCGACGCGTTATTGACTACGGCGTGTACTGGGCGCATTTTTAGTTTTTCATATCTCATGTCTAACATCTCCGAGCTTGACGCCATTGACGCCCCTTCGCATCCCCACCCCACCCCGCCACCGATACCTAGGCCGGAATAGGCCAAAGGTTTTGCGCATTGCATCCACGACTCAATCTCGCAGCCAGTCTTCCAGCCTCGCTGCCCTCGAATCGCGACCCGCATCTGGTGGGCATTTCCGCAGCCAGCCAGCCTCGTAGACATTTTCACAGCCACGCAGCGCCGAACCTCGCAACTAGTGTTACATGCCTAGCCACGAAACGCTTACTCCTGCTTCCAGCCAAACCATTGCCATGCCCCTTCTTTGCAGCAGGTCTGACGGTCAAAGTCTCTTTCCCCTTCCCTTTCCTTCCCCTCCTCTCTTACTTCCTCTCATCCAGCAGCCCTCATCAAAAGCATGCCAGACGGCTGCATGAGGAGGCAAAGTAACGGAACAATTTTTCACCCCCCCCTCTCCCTGATCTTGACGGACAGGTTGAGACTACCCACCCCACCCTACCATTCCCTTCCCCATCCCACGAGGTGAGCCTGCATTCCTTGCTGTCTGCCATCGCAAGCACGTACCTTGTGTTTACTGCAGGTCAGAGTCACTGCTGCCTCTCGCCCCTTCCCCCTAATTTATCACCACCACCTCCAACTCCGCCACCTCCCCTATTTCTCCCCTCCCCTCCCCCTCCCCCCATACCCGGCTGCCCCCTCCCTACCCTACCCAGCAGCCAGGAGCAAGGCTTTTCCACCACCTCCCCTTACCCCTCCCCATCGCAACCACCCTCTCCCCTCGCCATCGCAACCTCTTCCCCCCTTCCTTTCCACGCATCCTCCATGTGCCCGTCCCTTCCATTTGACATGGCATCGCTGCCCTCACCCCACCACCAACTTCTCCTCACCCCCCACCATCTTTGCGCAACCCTCGTCCCACTTCCCCATCACAAAGATTAATGTAAGAGCAAACAAGGAGCATGGAGCAGCAGTGTCCCTAATTACCCTACCTAACCGCCAGCCCATGTTTGCTGCAGGTCTATCGGGCACACCCAATCCCTACCTCACACACCACCCCTGCTCCTTCCCCCACCCTCGCTCCCGCAGCTCTGCCCCGGCCCCGCCCAGCCCAGCCATGACCCACTCCTTGTTATCACAAAGTTACATAGTACTCTATTGGTGAGTGCATCCAGTACCCATGTCCCATGTTTGCTTCCGTTGACAAATCGTCACACTGTTGCTGCAGGTCTTGTGCGCCTACACCTGAGACTATCAATGCCCTCCCTCCCTTCTTCCCCACTTCTCTCGCCCTCCCCATGGACCTCCCCTTCCCTTCCCTCCCCTTCCTCCTCTACCTCCCCTCCCCCGCTTCTCAATCATCCCGTCGCCCTCTGGGTCCCATTACCCCCTCCGTTACCTGTCAACAGCAGCAGCCTTCCTCCCCCTCCGCCTCCTCACCCTCACCATCTACACGCATTTACACCCCATTCCAGCAAAAGGTGAGTGCATGTATGTGGCACCCTGTACCTACACGCTAGCATGCCCCTTGTCCCGCTGCAGGGTTGATCGTCGCACCCTCCCCATCCCTTTCCTCCCCTTTCCCACGCCCACCACCAACGCCCAACTTGTCTTTCCTCCACTTCCACCTCTCCCCACCCCCCACTTCCCCCCTCCCCGTCACCTCTCCCTTGACATCCCAGCAGCCAAGAGAAAGCCCACCCCATCCACCCTCTTGCCACCACCACCACCACCCCCTCCCTTCCCCCTCTCCCTCCCATACTTGTCAAGCCTACCGTCCCCTTCTTCCACCCTCCGATATGTGGCATCGCAGCCCCCACCACCGCAGTCCCACCCCAATGGCGCATGGCATATGTTGCCTGGTGTGAGCAGGTAGGAGGTGATAGCTAACACAGTGCCCAACCTGGTCACCCTACCTCACGTGCACACCCCTTGGTTGCAGGTCTGATGGGTACCTCCCCTCCCTACCCCACATCCCTGCAACCTGCAGCCTGCAAGCTGCAGCCACAGCTATGTGAGGCTGCCTTGAGCCATGCCCATCTATTGTTCTTTGCATGCAGTAGGAGCACGAAAAGTGTACCATAGCGTGCCTCCTCTGCTCACCTTGCCAGGCAAGTGCCACTCCATCTCAACCACCCCACCCCACCCCACCTACACTGGTTGCCAGCCACAGCTAGCCAGTCACAGCCACAGCCAGCCACGGCCAGCCACAGCCAGCCACAGCCAGCCAGTCACAGCCAGTCACAGCCAGCCAGCCAGTACTGGTCACAGCTAGCCAGTAGTGGTCACAGCCAGCCAGTACTGGTCACAGCCAGCCAGCCAGTACTGGTCACAGCCAGCCAGCCAGTACTGGTCACAGCCAGCCAGTACTGGTCACAGCCAGCCAGTACTGGTCACAGCCAGCCAGTACTGGTCACAGCCAGCCAGCCAGCCAGTACTGGTCACAGCCAGCCAGCCAGTACTGGTCACTGCCAGCCAGCCAGTACTGGTCACAGCCAGCCAGCCAGTACTGGTCATAGCCAGCCAGTACTGGTCACAGCCAGCCAGTACTGGTCACAGCCAGCCAGCCAGTACTGGTCACAGCCAGCCAGCCAGTACTGGTCACAGCCAGCCAGTACTGGTCACAGCCAGCCAGTACTGGTCACAGCCAGTCAGCCAGTACTGGTCACAGCCAGCCAGCACTGGTCACAGCCAGCCAGCCAGGTGTCTAATGTGTGTCATGCATTGCATTCATTGGGTACAGTAGTGCATTGTATGTAAGATGACACTGTGTCACTTTGAAGGGGTTGGAGCATGGACGAGTACCTTCATTACATCAAGGTCGCTGGAAGAGGGCATTGACATAGGTCAACCAGCACATGAGATTGTGGAGGGTGTTAGTTGACGCTACATAGCTTGAGGGTTGTGCGGCGTTGTGTACTATGTAACTATGTGATAACAAGGAGTGGGTCATAGCATATGCATGTGGTTATAGCATGTTGTCCTCATGGTTATATGTACTCTGTATACCTTGCAACATCTGTAGCTCAGTATCACGTGTAAGTACACCCAACGGCTCTAGCCTAACGTGTAATAACCTCCAACTTGGCAATCGTTACCGAGCAAGCCCCTTCCTTCAGCCCTTCACCCAGCCCTTCAGCACTTGAGGGGGTCACACAGTAATGGATGGGTGTCACACAGCAATGGATGATGGTCACAAAGTGTGCTGTCGCTGCCCCCCTAGTGTTGCTGCCCCACATGGTGCAATTGTTGATGTTGCTGTTGCTGCTGTCGCTGCCCCCTCGTTGCCGCTGCCCCGCTTCCCCCCTGCCCTCCTGCTGCTGCCGTTGCTGCCCCCCTGCCCCCTTGCTCCTGATGCTGCCCCCCTGCCCCCCTGCTGCTGCTGCTGCTGGCCCCCAGCCCCCAAGCTCCTGCAATTCCATGCCCCCCTGCTGCTGCTGCAACCCCCAGCCCCCCTGCCGCTGCTGCCCCCCAGCCACCCTGCTGCTGCTACTGCTGCCCCCCTGCCCCTCTGCTGCTGCTGCTGCTGCTGCTGCTGCTGCTGCTGCTGCCCCCCCTGCCCCTCTGCTGCTGCTGCTGCTGCCCCCCTTCCCCCTGCTGCTGCTGGCGGCCCCCTACCCCAAGCTCGTGCAGTCAGCCAGTACTGGTTGGGTGTCAGCCAGTACTGGTTGGGGGTCAGCCAGTACTGGTTGGGAGTCAGCGAGTATTGGTTGGGGGTGGACCAGTACTGGTTGGGGGTGGACAAGTACTGGTTGTGGGTGAACCAGTACTGGTTGAGGGTGGACCAGTACTGGTTGTGGGTGGACCAGTACTGGTTGTGGGTGAACCAGTACTGGTTTGGGGTGGACCAGTACTGGTTGAGAGTGAACCAGTACTGGTTGAGGGTGGACCAGTACTTGTTGTGGGTGAACCAGTACTGGTTTGGGGTGAACCAGTACTGGTTTGGGGTGGACCAGTACTGGTTGTGGGTGGACCAGTACTGGTTGTGGGTGAACCAGTACTGGTTTGGGGTGAACCAGTACTGGTTTGGGGTGGACCAGTACTGGTTGGGGGTGGACCTGTACTGGTTGAGGGTGAACCAGTACTGGTTGGGGTTGAACCAGTACTGGTTTGGGGTGAACCAGTACTGGTTAGGGGAGGACCAGTACTGGTTGGGGGTGGACCAGTACTGGTTGGGGGTGGACCAGTACTGGTTGGGGGTGGACCAGTACTGGTTGGGGGTGAACCAGTACTGGTTAGGGGAGGACCAATACTGGTTGGGGGTGGACCAGTACTGGTTGGGGGTGGACCAGTACTGGTTGGGGGGTGGACTAGTACTGGTTGGGAGAGGACCAGTACTGGTTGGGTGTTGACCAGTACTGGTTGGGGGTGGACCAGTACTGGTTGGGGGTGGACCAGTACTGGTTGGGGGTGGACCAGTACTGGTTGGATGTGGACCAGTACTGGTTGGGGGTGGACCAGTACTAGTTGGGGGTGGACCAGTACTGGTTGGGGGTGGACCAGTACTGGTTGGGGGTGGACCTGTACTGGTTGGGGGGTGGACCAGTACTGGTTGGGAGAGGACCAGTACTGGTTGGATGTGGACCAGTACTGGTTTGGGGTGGACCAGTACTGGTTGGGGGTGAACCAGTACTGGTTGGGGGTGAACCAGTACTGGTTTCGGGGTGAACCAGTACTGGTTGGGGGTGAACCAGTACTGGTTGGGGGTGAACCAGTACTGGTTTTCTCGTATCTCCTCAGCCCGATTTTTCCTCGATTTTAGGTTTACACCCCCATTCTTAGAACCGCTAAAAAATACAATCTATCAAGCCACTTTCTTAAAAAATTCAACTTTTCTCATGAACTTTTCTGCGAGTGCAGGTCTATGTTCAGGGTGTTCAGGTCTATGTTCAGGGTGTTCAGGTCTATGTTCAGGGTGCTCAGGTCTTGGTTCAGGGTGTTCAGGTTTGTGTTCAGGGCGTTCAGGGTCGTGATCAGATCGTCTGCAAGACTGGCTGCTCGGATGAGTATGTAGAGGGCATTGACTTAACCCTTTTGTAACTATATTCTGTTTTTTGTATCGGTGGTGGGGATGCAATGGGGCGGCACGAACCTGCAAATCGTCATGCAAGTTAGACATGAAACATGAAAAACTAATCTCTGTGCCCTGTACACAACGTCTAGCGCCGGTGCTAGTCAGGCTAGATTGGCGACCCGCAACTAGGTAGCCAAGCGGGCGCCAAGCTCTGAAGCCAACCTCTTCTTGCAGACAACATCGCAGCCAGGCAGCCACTTTCGCATGCCACATCGCAGCCAGGCAGCCACATTGCAGCCAGGCAGCCACATCTCATCTCGGCCATCTCGGCAAGCCTCCCAGCCAATGTCGCTGCCACGTAGCACGGTGCTTCGCAGCCACTCTCGCACGCAGCTAGCAGCTTGCCTGGCAGACCTTGCTGACGTAGCAACCAGCCTCGAGATCGCAACGCAATACCTCAGCCTTGCAGCCCACGCAACGAGCTAGCGACGTAGTCTACTTTGACCCACCTTTGTGCCTTTGCCATGTCGAAACCACCATCTCCGAGCCTGTCCTCCCTGTCCCTTGTGCAATACTAATGCACCCACATCAGCTCCTACATCTACATCCTCTGTCGGTGAGTGCATCTTGTACCCACCATACATTGCTCCTCCTTTGACAACTGGTCACCCTTTGTTTCGCAGGTCCTCTACACATTCCTTTACCCACCTTCCCACTTCACTCCCCTTCCCTCTCCCCCCCCCGCCCCTCCCTCCCCTACCCTCCCCCACCTTCGCCACCCTGTACCCTCCCCATTGCAGCCCGGCCCTCCCTCCCTCCCTCCCTCCCTCCCTCCCTCCCTCCCTCCCTCCCTCCCTCCCTCCCTCCCTCCCTCCCTCCCTCCCTCCCTCCCTCCCTCCTCCCTCCCTCCCTCCCTCCCTCCCTCCCTCCCTCCCTCCCTCCCTCCCTCCCTCCCTCCCTCCCTCCCTCCCTCCCTCCCTCCCCCTCCCTCCCTCCCTCCCCCCTCCCTCCCTCCCTCCCTCCCTCCCTCCCTCCTCCCTCCCTCCCTCCCTCCCTCCCTCCCTCCCTCCCTCCTCCCTCCCTCCCTCCCTCCTCCCTCCCTCCCTCCCTCCCTCCCTCCCTCCCTCCCTCCCTCCCTCCCTCCCTCCCTCCCTCCCTCCCTCCCTCCCTCCCTCCCTCCCTCCCTCCCTCCCTCCCTCCCTCCCTCCCTCCCTCCCTCCCTCCCTCCCTCCCTCCCTCCCTCCCTCCCTCCCTCCCTCCCTCCCTCCCTCCCTCCCTCCCTCCCTCCCTCCCTCCCTCCCTCCCTCCCTCCCTCCCTCCCTCCCTCCCTCCCTCCCTCCCTCCCTCCCTCCCTCCCTCCCTCCCTCCCTCCCTCCCTCCCTCCCTCCCTCCCTCCCTCCCTCCCTCCCTCCCTCCCTCCCTCCCTCCCTCCCTCCCTCCCTCCCTCCCTCCCTCCCTCCCTCCCTCCCTCCCTCCCTCCCTCCCTCCCTCCCTCCCTCCCTCCCTCCCTCCCTCCCTCCCTCCCTCCCTCCCTCCCTCCCTCCCTCCCTCCCTCCCTCCCTCCCTCCCTCCCTCCCTCCCTCCCTCCCTCCCTCCCTCCCTCCCTCCCTCCCTCCCTCCCTCCCTCCCTCCCTCCCTCCCTCCCTCCCTCCCTCCCTCCCTCCCTCCCCTGACATCGCAGCCACCTGCCTTACCCTCCCTACCTTACTCAGCACCCCGGCGCTGCCCCCCATCAACAACAACTCCCCACCCCCCCCCCCCACACACACCCAATCTTCTCCCTCTTCTCCCTCTTCTCCCTGGCCCTTTGCTCCCTTCATCCTTCCTGCCAGTGAGTGGCAACTGATGGCTACAGGTAAGGAGTGAATGGCTAGCCCCTTGTCCTTTAGTGTCCCTCATTACCGTGTCCCTCATTACCCTTTCCTTACTGCAAGTACGCCATCACTCACGATAAACAAGGACCGGTCGCGATTGGACCGACCATAGCTCATTGGAAAGAGGAGTAGAAGGCCGTTCGAACGGTATAAGTCTTACGTAACTCCGTGCATCCGTTGCGACGTAGTTGGTCCGCGAATTTCTCAACCACGTATCTGTACAGATACGCTAGGTAGCTATCTGTACAGATGTCTGCAAAGCTATCTGTACAGATGGTCCTCTGCTATCTGTACAGATGCCCCTTTCAGCTATCTGTACAGATGCCTCTGAGCTATCTGTACAGATGCCTCGCTGCTATCTGTACAGATGCCTCTCTTCTATCTGTACAGATGCTTGCTTTGCTATCTGTACAGATGTTGGCTTCGCTATCTGTACAGACGCTTGTTTTGCTATCTGTACAGACGCTTGTTTGAGTATCTGTTCAGACGCTTGTTACATATCTCCTTGTCCAAACACCCCGCAACACCTCGCTACACCCCCGCAAAACACATACATTGACGCTTAAACACCTCGCAACACCTCGCTACACCCCCGCAAAACACATGCATTGACGCTCAAACACCTCGCAACACCTCGCTACACCCCCGCAAAACACATGCATTGACGCTCAAACACCTCGCAACACCTCGCTACACCCCCGCAAAACACATGCATCGACGCTCAAACACCTCGCAACACCTCGCTACACCCCCGCAAAACACATGCATTGACGCTCAAACACCTCGCAACACCTCGCTACACCCCCGCAAAACACATGCATTGACGCTCAAACACCTCGCAACACCTCGCTACACCCCCGCAAAATACATGCATCGACGCTCAAACACCTCGCAACACCTCGCTACAACCCCCGCAAAACACATGCATCGACGCTCAAACATCCCGCAACACCTCACTACGCTACTCATATGTAATGGATAATCGGCGGGCCGAGTACATTATGCGAAAATAATGGACGAGTCCGAGGCGAGGCGGCCATATACACCGAGGCGCAGCCGAGGTGTATATGGCCGCGGAGACGAGGACGAGTCCATTAGATTCGCGTAATGTGCGAGGTAGAGGCGATTATCTGGTATATCTGAAGTGCCCGCGGCAATTATACAAAAGCGTACCCCGCGGCCCGTCAATTATACAAAAGCGTACCCCGCGGCCCGTCAATTATACAAAAGCGCACCCCGCGGCCCGTCAATTATACAAAAGCGAAGCTTCCTTGTGAACTGTATTGATAGCATGCGGAGTTTGACAATTGCACCCCAACGATTCTATCCGGCTCGCAGCTCGCATCCCGAAGCTCTCATGCCAGGCTGGCATTATAAACATATACCCTTATCCGCCCATTCCTCGCATTCCAGCTACCCTGTCGCATCATAACTATTGCGGGGACCTAGCTCTTTCCGTCTAGAGATGGTGGGCTTGCAAGTCGCGGCTTGCAGGTTGCACGTGCAAGCCATAATGTGTGACATAGGTCAAAGGTTAGCTCCCCGTGTCTCGCTGGCACTCCATTCCCCAGCGCAGTCATGCAGTCTAGTACCATCACCGCAACATCAGGCCGCAGGATCCGTTGTGAGCTCAGGGCCGTCGAACGTGACCACACAAGCCATGCTGTTGGGGCGAAGCCTTCACAAACCCGCCGTAACGACAGCAGCAACAACGTTGTTACCAATGCCGCCGCGCCGCTCTGGGCGTGTAACTGGTCAAGATGGTCAACGACAGATGACGCCCGCAGCAGAAGCCCCTGCCACCGATGCAGCCGCTGATGCCGCAGCTCCTACAGTATTGCTGGTGCCCGCCCCAACAGGAGTGCCTGCCCCAGCCCCTGCCACAGCGCCAGCCCCCGACGACGACGTCGACGATGCTTTACTGGCGCAGTTGTATGATGACCCATCAACAGCAGCTTTGCAGCAACGCGGGGGCATGTCGGAGGCCACCAAGTTAGCAACGGAGTCGGCTTTGAGCTCAACCTACGCATTTTGGCAAGCTACCCTGAGAGATGAAGAGTTTCCGGTCTCCCAACATCAGTCCAGGCAAGAGAAAGCATGTAGAGCAATAGTTGCACATGTAGATATCATCTATGCATTACTGACATCAACTTGTCGTATCTGCCGTCTGCAGCTAGCAGTGATGAAGAAGTTTCTTGGTGACGCTATCCTGGGAGCACCATCCGACAGGGCGAAACACTTTCATGATGCCTACTACAAGACCCCCAAGCTATTGTGTGCAGTCATGTCCATCTATGTGCCAAGTAGGTGATGCTACATCATACATGTTTACCCATGTCAGTTGCACCCAGCCCATCCTTGTTTCTGCACCTTCTAATGTCACAAACATGACTTGTTACAATTGCAGATGCTCGCAACGTCAAGAGCAAGGGCAAGTTCAATGCCCGGTCAATATCTTTGCGCATCACCAACCTGCAGCGTGCCATCATATTCGAGCATAGCAGGCTGAACCGCTTCACCAACATTCCGAAGGCGGACAACCCTAACCTGTTGGCCAAGACTGGTGTGTGAAAGGAGCTACGAGATTTGGTGGATGGGCATGACAAGGCTTCCTATGCTGCAGGAGAGGTGGGTGGTGCAACATGCTTGCTAGTTGCTAGTAGGCGTGCTATCATCTAGGCTATTGCTAATCTTGACACATGACAATGCAATGCCAGCTCTACTCACTTTATCCTAACTTTGCTATGTTATTGTGTAGGTCCAGCACACTACCAAGCGTGCCAAGCTCATCACCGCTGAGGATTGGGAGCGTGCAAAGCCTCACATGGACCCCCGCAACGCCAAGGGCCTGGTGACGCGTGTGACGCCTGCCACTCCCATGGCGCCCTTCTCTCGCCATGCAACCTGCAACCCTACCCAACCTGCAACCCTACCCTACCCCCACCCCCACATGGCCAGCGCGGCGCCCTACCCTCACATGGCCAGCGCGGCGCCCTACCCCCACATGGCCAGCGTGGCGCCCTACCCCTACATGGCCAGTGTGGCGCCCTACCCTTACATGGCCTGCGCGGCGCCTCACCCTCACATGGCCAGCGCGGCACCCTACCCCCACATGGCCAGCGCGGCGCCTACCCTCACATGGCCAGCGCGGCGCCCTACCCCCACATGGCCAGCGCGGCGCCCTACCCCCACATGGCCAGCGCGGCGCCCTACCCCCATATGGCCAGCGTGGCGCCCTACCCCCACCCCCACATGGCCAACACATCACTCTGTGCACCATCCACCTAGCTGCACCCTCGAGCCCTTGGGTACACAGTATCAACTTTCTACTATGCATGAGTTGTTGTGAAACAATGAGGGCGTTGTATTGGGGGACCCGGTATGCTGCTTATAAGGGCGACTATACAAACCTGGCTATGTATGTAAGATTGGCACGATGAGGACCCAATATCAACCCGGATTATGAAGAATTATTTGATCCTGTATTTTGCTTACACTTCAGATATACACATGTCTTTGTGCACCATCACCCCGAGACACCTCCATATGGGAATGCTAAGCATATGCATTAATGCATCAACGACTTGCAACACCTCCGCATAAGGTGACAAGGTGACAACACCATACAACACCAACAATGACATCACCAACAACAACACCAACAACACCACCACCACACCACACCATGGTGACAACACAAGAACACAACGGCACACCACACCACAATGACAACACAACAACATCGCATCAACGACATGCAACACCTCTACATAAGGTGACAAGGCGCCAACAACACACAACAAAAACAACACCAACAACACAATGACACACCACACAAGTGACAACACAAGAACACTACGACACACCACACCACACCACACCACAATAACAACACAACAACATTGCAACAAGGGTGATGACAACGAGGATGGACGATACAACAAGGGTGATGCTACAACTCTCCTTGGTGATGACCGGGTGCAAGTTCATAGCCTCATCTTTCGTGCTCCCGCTATCCTTCACCCACCACACTACCATTGACGCCCACCTACCAAACCTACACCTATGCCATGTCGCACAACAAGCACGGGCTGGCAACCACCCAAGTGCTCCACCATCCAGCTATCGTCCCCTTAGGAGAGGAATGGGTAGGGTCATTGCGGTGTGTGTGCATGGCATGGCATGGGTGGGCTGGGTGGGCTGATACTACGGGATCCCATTCCAAGCTGCCCGCTCCATGTTGCCCGCTCCGAGTTGCTACGCCAAGGGTAGGGTAGGGAGAGGGTTGCAGCGTGTGTTGTGGGGCGGGGGGTGGGAAAGGGGGGAGGTAGGTGGGGCGGCAGACTTGGAGGTGGTGGGACAGGGTAGGGAAGGGGGAAGGGGGAAGGGGGAAGGGGGGAAGGGCGGAAGGGGGGAGGACTGACCGTGGGACCTGCAGTAAACAAGGGGCATCTTTGCGGTTAGGCTGGGCAGCGGACCACTCATGTGCAAGGGCTGGCAACTCACAGTTTGCTAGTGCCTCTTCCATACCTACTTGGCTGGGCTGGGCTGGGCTGGGCTGGGCTGGGCTGGGCTGGGCTGGGCTGGGCTGGGCTGGGCTGGGCTGGGCTGGGCTGGGCTGGGCTGGGCTGGGCTGGGCTGGGCTGGGCTGGGCTGGGCTGGGCTGGGCTGGGCTGGGCTGGGCTGGGCTGGGCTGGGCTGGGCTGGGCTGGGCTGGGCTGGGCTGGGCTGGGCTGGGCTGGGCTGGGCTGGGCTGGGCTGGGCTGGGCTGGGCTGGGCTGGGCTGGGCTGGGCTGGGCTGGGCTGGGCTGGGCTGGGCTGGGCTGGGCTGGGCTGGGCTGGGCTGGGCTGGGCTGGGCTGGGCTGGGCTGGGCTGGGCTGGGCTGGGCTGGGCTGGGCTGGGCTGGGCTGGGCTGGGCTGGGCTGGGCTGGGCTGGGCTGGGCTGGGCTGGGCTGGGCTGGGCTGGGCTGGGCTGGGCTGGGCTGGGCTGGGCTGGGCTGGGCTGGGCTGGGCTGGGCTGGGCTGGGCTGGGCTGGGCTGGGCTGGGCTGGGCTGGGCTGGGCTGGGCTGGGCTGGGCTGGGCTGGGCTGGGCTGGGCTGGGCTGGGCTGGGCTGGGCTGGGCTGGGCTGGGCTGGGCTGGGCTGGGCTGGGCTGGGCTGGGCTGGGCTGGGCGGGGCGGGAGCGGGACGGGGCGGGACGGGGCGGGACGGGGCGGGACGGGATGGGGCGGGGCGGCTCCTTGCTGCTTCTGGCCGCTGCTCTACGCCGCTGCCGCTTTGCCTGCAATCACCAAGCATGCTACACATGTGATGCTCATGGTTAAGGCTGCAGCCACACCGCTAGCAAGCATGGAGGCATAGTTGCAACAACATGTGCCGATGCCACACACTTGTTCCTTTGCGTCATGCCATATAGCATCTGAACGCAATCAACATAGCTTGCTCCTCCGCACTGGGGTACGGGCTCCGGGCTTCTCTTGGGTTGCGCCCTCCTAGCTGTTTGCTACTCCTAGCTGCTGCTCTTGGCGTCTGCTAATGGCTGCTCCTCCGACCTGCACTTGCACAAGCACCACATGACACATGATGTATTGCGATCGCACCTATGTAGTCTTTGTCCTTTCTCTTGCTTCCCTTGCTCCACCAGTCCGCGCCTCCCTTGCTCCTCCGATCCCACTGCTTATCGCCGCGCCTCCTGGCTACGACTTGTTCATGCTTGTTGATCCTTCTACCTCCTTGCCGCGCCTCCTCTTTGTGACTGGTCGCGGATGGCTGCGAGGCTGAGTCTTATGGTGGCCAGGATGGGGGGCTAATTCGCGAAGTCGCGACTCTAAGCCTAGTTGTGAGGCTACTCGTAGGTGATCGTGGCTCCTTTGAGGATTGGCCGTAGTATGCATACGGTTTAGCTGCATGGCTTCAAATGCCAAGGTGTGCGTCTGTAGATAGCGAAAGGGAGCATCTGTACAGATAGCGAGGTGTGCGTTTGTACAGATAGCGACCGTCACCATCTGTACAGATACTCCGCCAACAATCTGTACAGATGCTCCCTTTCGCTATCTGTGCAGATAAGTATTTTACCATCTGTACAGATGCAACTATAAATTCGCCATCTGTACAGATAAATACCCCGGCATCTGTACCGATGCACCTATAAATATCTGTACAGATAGCACTTGTCGACATCTGTACAGATGTTACCCTTGCTATCTGTACAGATTTACTCTTCGCGACATCTGTACAGATGCTAATTTACAATCTGTACAGATGCTAAAATTCGCCATCTGTACAGATAAATAACCCGGCATCTGTACAGATGCACCTATAAATATCTGTACAGATGTTATCTTTATGCTATCTGTACAGATTTACCTATAGATATCTGTACAGATGCACGTATCTGTACAGATATCTCAGAATAATCTGTACAGATGACAACAATTGGTATCTGTACAGATGCAAGGAAGGCATCTGTACAGGATGCCGCATATCCTTGGGGCCATCGACATGCATCTGTACAGATGGCAGGCACATTAGACGGGCATCTGTACAGATTCCCAAAAAGGGGGGGGTACCTCGCGCGCGAATCGATGTATCTTCGCAACCGCTGCGAGTTAGGACTTCATTCAAGAGCGAGGTCCCCCTTAAACTCAACGATCTATCGTTCTATCGGAGCGGAATGTCCATCCGATGCAAAAAAGACAGTCGCGTCGGCCTTATTTATCGTGAGTGATGTGTGTGCTGCAGGTCCGACGGTCTCACCTAGTACCGTGAACCCCTCTCCTTTCCCTTTCCCCCACACCCCACCCTCCTACCCTACCTCACCCTACCCCCACCCCACCCCACCCCACCCCACCCCACCCCACCCCACCCCTAACCTCATCACCTTCTTCTCTGTGCCCTTTCGCTCCCTACCTCCTGTCTGCTAGTGAGTGGCTACAGGCTACAGGTAATGGGTGGCTACAGGTGACTTGTGGCTACAGGTAAGGAATGAGTGGCAACCAGCAAGTGGCTAACACCCGTTTCCTAGCTTGATCTCCTACCCCACCTGCACGCCCCTTGGCTGCAGGTCTGATGGGCACCTCACCTCCCTACCCCACATCCCTATACAACCACCCCCTCCCAGATTGTCAATACACTTCCTCCCGCCTCCCCTCCCTGCCTTCCCTCGAGCCTTCCCTCCTCGAGCCTCCCCCCTTCTCCCCGTCACCTCCCAAGTAACCTCCCCCCTTCTCCCCGTCACCTCCCCCTGACATCCCAGACCCCTCCCTTACCCAAGCAGCAGAAGAGAGCCCACCCCACCCTTGACGCTCCACCCTACCCCGGCTTTGGTGGGATAATCAGCCAACATTGCCGCTCGACCCGTGTGGCAAAGAGGGCAGCTGCCGCCCCCCAGGAGCAGTAGCCCCAAGCATGCACAGCCAAGCCACATCAACGACGTGACAGGTTTAAGACGAAGTAGCAGCAGCGTTAGTGGACTGGGGTTTGTAGGTTGTATGATGACTGCAACAGTAGTGCAACAACAGCGATGACTGAAGTGGCATAAGGCAGACGACAGTGCAGTGGATGCCTTGGGTCAAACCCTTGCCATGGGTCACTCTGGTCATAGGTTACACACTGGCCATGGGTCACACACTGCATATGGCCATATGCGCTGCAGGATATAAGAACATGATGACCATCTTTCTGAACGTCCTGTACATTGGATCGGCTGGATGAGCATGATGTGATCCTTAATTATGAACACCCGGAACCATAGACATGAACACCCTGAACCACAGCCCTGAACACCCTGAACACAAACCTGAACACCTTGAACCACAGCCCTGAACACCCTGAACCACAGCCTGAACACCCTGAACACAAACCTGAACACCCTGAACCACAGCCCTGAACACCCTGAACCACAGCCCTGAACACCCTGCACACAAACCTGAACACCCTGAACCATAGCCCTGAACACCCTGAACCATAGCCCTGAACACCCTGAACCACAGCCCTGAACACCCTGAACCACAGCCCTGAACACCCTGAACCACAGCCCTGAACACCCTGCACACAAACCTGAACACCCTGAACCACAGACGTGAACACCCTGAACCACAGCCTGAACACCCTGAACCACAGCCTGTACACCCTGAACCACAGCCCTGAACACACTGAACACAAGCCTTGAACACACTGAACTAAAACAATGAACACCCTGAACTAAAAACCTGAACACCCTGAACACAAACCTGAACACCCTGAACGATGCCACACAACCCCACCCTTACATTTTTTTGACCTTATTTTTTTTGAGTTGGATTGCTTACATCACAAGCTACCAATGGGCAAGTTTTCAGCCAAAACTACGAAAGTCGGTCTTGGCGCCTAGCTGCTGATTCCTACGAGTGCTGGCGGCTGGCTGCGGCTGAGAGCAGACAGACAGAGACGACCACACCACCGCAGGCTGAAACTCGCGACTTGCTGCCTTAGCAACAAACACTGCGAAACAACGCTCCTCCGGCTGCTCCTGCTGCGAAAACGCTAGCTGTGCTAACGGGAGGCGCTAACTCGCGACCCACGCGAAACGGCAGGCTGCGAAAAGTGCGAGGACCCCACCCTCCGACGGGAGCACGTCATCGTGGCCTGGCGGGTGCTTCAAGCCAGCCTCATGGTCGGGGCCTTGTAGGGTCACATCCTCAAGGGGGCGGCTGCCCCGGGCTCGTCCGCCTGCCGCTATTGCCAGCCGGGGCACCTGGAGACTCTCACCCACGCCTTCCTGACCTGCCCCGCCGTGGTCCCAGCCTGGGAGTGGGTGCTGGACGTGTACGGCCGCCTCACAGGCACCCGCCCCCCCTCAGGCGACGCCATGCTGCTCCTCAGTGGGCGCCCCACCCGCGGCTAGGGCCCCCCCTTCCAGCCCCCTGACAGCCTGCTGTGGCTGCGGCTGCGCGTTGCCTACCTGGGCGCAGTGTGGCGCCTCCGCAGCTCAGGAGCCGCTACAGCCCTGCAGCCACAACAGGTGGCGAGGCGGGTCGTGGAGGAGGTCATCTCCACCCTCACCACGGCCGTCAAGCGGGACTGGCATCGGGTGGGGAGGGACATCCGCGTGGGCCTCTGCGGCGCTGTGCCCTCCACCTGGTTCAAGGGAAAGGACCCGGAGCTGGACGCTGCCCACTTCGACCAGCTGTGGCCCGAGGCGTCGGGGGGCTGGTTCGCCAAGCAGCCTAGGAGGGAGCGGAGGGGAGGGCAGGAGGGGGCAGAGGGGAGGGTTGGGGCAGGAGGAGGAGGAGAGGGCAGGTGGAGGGGGAGAGGGCAGCAGGGAGGCCTAGGCATGGGGAGGGCAGGGCGCAGGGGGGCTAGTGGTTCGCCTCTCCTTGCAGTGGCCCGTCCCCTTCCCCGTCGAGCCAGCCTGAGCTTCAGGGTTGCTGGTGGCTGGAGCTTAGGGCGTTCGGTGGGTGGGGTGGGCTAGGCTTCGTGGCTTGCCTCAGCTGCTGCCGCCCCCCTCAAGCGCACCTCAGATTTGGGTGGCACCGCTGGGTATGAGGGGGCCCGGGTGGCGCAGGGCGCCCAGGTGGCCCAGCAGCAGCAGCAGCAGCACCACCCTGGGGTGGGAGCGGGGGCGGGGAAAGAGGCTGTAGCGGTGGCAGGGGATGAATCAGGGGCTAGAGGGCCAGGGCTCAAGGGTCTCGGGATCCACCCGTCTGCTCCGCCCCGTGGATGGCCTTCCCGGTTCGATAGCTCTTGGGGCCCAGCTACAGCAGAGCTTTCTGGGGGAACTCCGTGGCTGGGCCCGTCCTGGGCTGCCCGGGTGTGCTCAAGGGGTGAGTCAGCGCAGCCGGGGGAGAAGGAGGCGCAGGGTCTGTCGCCGAGCAGCCCAGCCGCCCCCTCCTCTGGTCAGGGGCCCGCGAGTCGGCCTTTCCAGCTTGGCGGTGCAGCAGCTCCTACACGAGGCAGGAGGTCCCTTCTTCCCCGCATGGACATGACCAACTCCACCGGAGGTAAGTTTGGGGATGTGGGGGGCAAGGCTCTAGCCGTCGTGTTCTCCGCCGCTAGCAGGGCCCTCCGAGCCGGTAGGAGCACCCTAGACCCTCAGCCGGAGCTGCTATCAGCTCTCCTCCCCTCCCCCTCAGCCTCACCCGCTTCTACCCAAGACGAGGCCTCTCGACCCGACTGCGGAGGGGCAGAGTCGCTGGACGGCAGGGCTATCACAGCTAGTCAGCACCAGGCTGCCGCCACACCTCACCAGCGCACCTCAGCAGGGGGTGGCACTGCTGGCACAGAGGGAGCGAAGTTGGTGCCTGTAGCGCAGCAGCAACAACAACAGCAGCAGCAGCAGCGGCAACAGCACCGGCAGCAGCAGCAGCAGCAGCAGCAGCAGCAGCAGCAGCAGCAGCGGGCTGGGGCTGGGGCTGGGGCTGGGGCTGGGGCTGGGGCTGGGGCTGGGGCTGGGGCTGGGGCTGGGGCTGGGGCTGGGGCTGGGGCTGGGGCTGGGGCTGGGGCTGGGGCTGGGGCTGGGGCTGGGGCTGGGGCTGGGGCTGGGGCTGGGGCTGGGGCTGGGGCTGGGGCTGGGGCTGGGGCTGGGGCTGGGGCTGGGGCTGGGGCTGGGGCTGGGGCTGGGGCTGGGGCTGGGGCTGGGGCTGGGGCTGGGGCTGGGGCTGGGGCTGGGGCTGGGGCTGGGGCTGGGGCTGGGGCTGGGGCTGGGGCTGGGGCTGGGGCTGGGGCTGGGGCTGGGGCTGGGGCTGGGGCTGGGGCTGGGGCTGGGGCTGGGGCTGGGGCTGGGGCTGGGGCTGGGGCTGGGGCTGGGGCTGGGGCTGGGGCTGGGGCTGGGGCTGGGGCTGGGGCTGGGGCTGGGGCTGGGGCTGGGGCTGGGGCTGGGGCTGGGGCTGGGGCTGGGGCTGGGGCTGGGGCTGGGGCTGGGGCTGGGGCTGGGGCTGGGGCTGGGGCTGGGGCTGGGGCTGGGGCTGGGGCTGGGGCTGGGGCTGGGCCTGGGGCTGGGCCTGGGGCTGGGCCTGGGCCTGGGCCTGGGCCTGGGCCTGGGCCTGGGCCTGGGGCTGGGCCTGGGGCTGGGCCTGGGGCTGGGCCTGGGGCTGGGCCTGGGGCTGGGCCTGGGGCTGGGGCTGGGGCTGGGGCTGGGGCTGGGGCTGGGGCTGGGGCTGGGGCTGGGGCTGGGGCTGGGGCCGTGCCTTCTCCGATGGTTTTGGATCGCCCACGCCTTACCCGACCCGTGCTCTCTACCCTCTTTCCAACGCCCACCACCTTCCAGCCCAGCGCCCAGGGGGCTTTTGTGTCCCGAGCGCATGCGCCTTGCTCTGTCCCGCCCCGTTGCGCGCTTTCCCCACACGCCCCTCTTCCCACCCCTCTGCCCTCTGGCCCCCTCAGCCCCCCTTGGGCCGCGCCTCCCCGCCTTGTTATTCCTCCCGCTGTCCATCCCGTGCCTCTTGAGGGGTCTGTTGCCACTGGCTCCCTTGCCGGTATTCCCCCATCAGCCTCTCCGCGCTCCCCGGGGCACTTGGGGTTGATGGGCAAGGCCCTCTTGAAGGGAGCGGTGCTGGCCTCCAAGGGCAAGCTCGCTGCCCGTAAGCTGAGAGATGCCACAGCTAGGGGCCTAGCCGCAGCCGGGCAGTGGGTGGGTGGGGAACCTTCCGCCAGCTCTCCCTCCCTTGACCCCATGGACGCCGAGGCAGCGGCCCCCACCGCCTCTTGCCGCACGGAGGTCACGGGGCCTGGCGCAGTGGCCCATCTCCCAGCCCAGGAGCTTGGTCCCTCCACCGGGCTGGGCACCCGGCTCGGCACGGTGCGGGTTGGGCCCGGTGAGCTGCAGGGTAGTCAGCCTCCCCGCTGGCTTGACACCGCCGCGAGGGCACCTCCGCGCCCCTCCCCGGATGACAGGAGGGCTAGGCGGGAGGAGCGGCAGCGGCTGGCTCAGTGTAGGTCGAGGCGAGGCAACACGCAGCCAGCTACCCAGCCAGCCAGAGGGGGGCCTAGCCGGCGCCGGTATGGCATTCCCCCTTCCGGTTCCAGCTCTGAGGAGTGGGAGGCACGGCGTGCAGGGCACCAGCAAGCTGGCAGGCAGCGTGCTGCGCAGCTTGGCCATGGGTCCCCACACGTGCGCCGCTACGGGTTGCTCAGCCCCTCTGCTAGCCTGGCCAGCTCGCTGTGGGCCTCCTGTGATAGCCCTGTAGTTGAGTCAGCAGGGCCCCGGGAGGGGAGGTTGAGGGTGCCTAAGCGGCAGCAGCCCGAGCAGGCAGCTCAGCCTGGGGAGGAGGTCGAGCAGCTCGGTCCTCTGCCCCTACGGCCCCCGCCGGCCATCTATTCGCGTGAGCCTCGGGTCCGCCTGCGCCGCCCGGGGGCCAAGTTGGCCTGCATTGAGGCCACTCCAGCCCCTATCCCCGGCCCACCCCCTTTGCCAGGTCCGCCTCCCCTTCCTAACCCACCCACCCTCCTCCACACACGCATAGCCCGCGCGGGGGCGAGCCAGGACTAGCCATGCAGCGCCCAGGTGTGGCCGCCAGCTTCATGGCAGTCACCCTCAACGTGCAGGGCCTTGCCCAGCCGCACAAACTGCAGGCCCTGCTTGACTGGGCCGCTGACAGCCCGGCGCAAGTGGTGTTCCTCCAAGAGTGCCATAGGGCGGAGAGCGTGTGGCAGTGGGCAGAAGCCCACTCGGGGGCCAAGCCCGCCTGGCGGGGGCAGTGGTTTTACACCCCTGGCACCGGCAGCTCCCAAGGCTGTCTGATGTTGGTCAAGCCCTCCACCATCCTCCAGGGGTGTACCCAGGTGCAGCTGCAGGCAGAGGGGGCCCAGGGGCGGGTGCTGTGGGTAGACGGGGAGCTCGCAGGCAGGCCGGTGTCCCTAGTGTGCGTGTACGCCCCGGCGCAGCAGGCAGAGCGGCTAGCGTTCTACGCAGAGTGCCTCCCCGCTTGCCTCCCGCCAGCCGCCGACCGCCGCCTCCTCCTCATGGGCGGCGACTTCAACTGCATCTTAGCCCCCGTGGACAGAGTGGGCATCCCGCAGGGCTCGCGGCATGGGGAGGCCTGGGTGGGCAGCCGAGGCCAGGGGGCGGAGCAGCTGCGGCAGCTGGTGGGTGAGCGGGGTCTGGTGGACCCGTGGCGCCATCTGCACCCCTCCAAGAGAGACCTCACCCACTTCAGCGAGCGTTGGCAGACGGGTGCGCGCCTTGACCGATGGTACATCTTGGAGGAGCCGGTGCAGTGGCAGATGGACAGCGCCATCCAGGGTGTGCTGCCAGTGCCCACCGAACACCGGCCCGTGTCAGTGGCAGTGTGCCCCCCCGACCTGCCTCTCACCGTCCCCGCTCCCTGGCAGCTGCACCCCGCCCACCTTGACAACCCCGACCTGCTGGACTGCCTCAAGGACTTCCTACAGGCGGAGGCCCTTTACCACGAGGCTGCGAGTCAGCTGGGGCTGCCTAGGGATGGGCACAGGGCCAGGTGGGCCCGCATCAAGCAGGGCCTGGCCATGCGTGCCCAGCACTTCCTGCGGGCCCAGCGCCGCGCGCAGCGTGACCTGCAGCAGCGCAGGGAGAAGGCGGCAGCAGTGGCCAGGGCTCACCTCGTGCGGCAGCTGGTGCGGGTGGAGCGAGAGGGGGAGGCTGAGGTGCAGGCGGCGCAGCACCTGGGAGAGGCCGCAGCCCTGGCGGGTGTGGGGGCGAGGGAGCAGGGGGCCCAGCAATCCCTGCTGGCCAGCGCAGTCCTCGACCAGTACTATGGCGACCGCTCCTCCTTCTACTTCTACCATCGCGACCAGCCCGCGCACACCCCCACCCTCATCTCCTCTCTCCAGCTCCCCGGCCAGCCAGGTCAGCCAGCAGACCTTACCACGCCGGCCGGGGTGAAGGCAGCGTGCAGGGCTTCCCAGCAGCACTACTCAGCTGCCGAGCCCACCGGTGTCTACGCAGCCAAGCCGGTGGACACAGCTGCGCGCGCCACGCTGCTGGGCAGCCTCACCTCCCACCTCACCCCCACCCAGGCCAGGGCTGCCGAGGGCCCCGATGGCATCCCTATGCTATCAGAGGAGGAGCTGGGCCGGGCTCTGCAGGGCTGCGCGCACAGCAAGGCCCCGGGGCTAGATGGACTGCCCATGGAGGTCTATGACCGGCTGTGGGTGGAGCTGGGGCGGCCGCTGCGGGCTATGTTGCGAGAGGCCCTGGCAGACACCGCTGACCCTGCCCCACTGGCTGAGTTCCTGACAGGCATCATCACCCTCGTGCCCAAGGCTGGCAAGCCGAGGGACCAGGTGGCCGGCTACCGCCCCATCACGCTCCTCAATTGCGACGTGCGCCTGGTGGCCAGGGCAGTGGAGGACCGGCTGCAGCTGCCCTTGGACCTGCTGGTGTCCCCCTCTCAGTCCGCCTTTATCCTGGGCGGGGACATCAGCAACAGCGTGCAGTTCCACCTAGGCTTGCTGGAGTACTAGCAGCAGCGGGGCAGCCCAGCCTGGCTGTTGTTGCTGGACCTGGCGGGTGCCTATGACAACGTGTCCTGGGGCTTGCTCCAGGACACGATGGAGGCCATGGGGTTCTGCCGGGAGGGGCATGTGCGCTGGGCTCAGCTGCTGCACCAGGGGGCCACGAGCCAGGTGCTGGTCAACGGCCACCTCACCGACAGCTTCCCCCTTGCGTCGGGGCTGCTGCAGGGCAGCGGGGCCTCCCCGCTCTACTGGTGCATCGTGCTTCAGCCGCTGGTCAGCTACCTCAGCTCGCTCCAGCTGGCAGGCCGCATCAGCACCCCCACCATCCCCTCCAGCCCTCTGGCCATGCACAGGGCCGCCCTGACCCCCGCGCTCCCCTCCAAGGAGTATGCGGACGACCTCACCATCGTGGTGCTCGATCGGGTCAGAGACGGGAAGGTGGTTGTGGAGGCCCTGGGCCTGTTCCGCGCCGCTGGGGGCCCTGCGCTGAGCGTGAGCAAGAGCTCAGCCCTACCGTGTGCCCAGCCAGAGCCCGGGCTGGGTAACCAGGGGGGCTCGGGCCCCGAGGGGGCGGGGAGGGAAGGAAGGGGGGGTGACGGGGGGGAAGGGGGCGGGCAGGGGCAGGTGGGCGAGCAGGGGCTAGGGGGTGGGCTGGGGGAAGGTGGCGGGCAAGGGCAGCAGCAGGGCGGGCAGGAGCAGGGTGGGGAGCAGGAGCCGGAGGTGGTCATCCCAGCTGTCCGAGCGGGGGTGCCAGTGCGCCACCTGGGGGTCCCTCTTGGGGCGGCCTCCTACGCTGCCACCAGCGAGGCCGCCTTCAGTGGGGCGGCGGCGGCCATGATGGCAGCCTCCCTCCCTTGGCGGCCCCAAGGCCTCAACCTCCTGGGGCGGGTGCAGGTGGCACAGCAGTGCCTGGCCTCCAAGTCCATCTACCAAATGGCTTTTGTGCAACCCTCAGCTCCTCTGACGCAAGCCATGGCCGCGGCTGTCAACCGCTTTGTGGCAGCCTCAGACCTGCCCCAGGAGCGCAGCCCCAACAGCAGCCGCCTCTTCCCAAGCAAGGCCATCTGCGTGATGCCCCGGGGGGAGGGAGGGGTGGGGCTTCCCGACCTGGGGGTCACCAGCACGGCCATGCTGGCGAAGATGCTGGCCCAGCTCTGGTCGCCCCGGGTTCGTCCCTGGCAGCCTCTGACCCACAGCCTGCTGGCAGACCCTGCAGCAGACGCTGCATAGCCCTACCTCCCGGGGCCCTCACCCTGCCTCAGCTGCTGCCGCCCCCCTCCAGCGCACCTCAGTTGGGGGTGGCACGGCTGGGGTTGAGGGGGCCCGGGTGGCGCAGGGCGCCCAGGGTGCTCAGCGGCAGCAGTCGCTGCAAAGCCCTACCTCCCGGGGCCCTCACCCTGCCTCAGCTGCTGCCGACCCCCTCCAGCGCACCTCTGTTGGGGGTGGCACGGCTGGGGATTTTTTTTGATTTTTTTTTTGCTGGAGGAGCATTACAAGAGAGAGAGTCACACTAAAGAAATGATGAAAAGAGAAGACTACTACAAAACAAGGTTCCCCCATACACGAGCCCCAAGCACCCCACCCAAACACAGCAGCGGCAGCAACACAGCCCTACCTCCCGGGACCCTAACCCTGCCTCAGCTGCTGTCGCCCCCCTCAAGCGCACCTCAGATGGGGGTGGCACAGCTGGGGATGAGGGGGGCCGGGTGGCGCAGGGCGCCCAAGTGGCCCAGCAGCTGCAGCAGCAGCACAGCCCTGGGGTGGGAGCGGGGGCGGGGAAAGAGGCTGTAGCGGGGGCAGGGGATGAATCAGGGGCTAGAGGGCCAGGGCTCAAGGGTCTCGGGATCCACCCGTCTGCTTCGCCCCGTGGAAGGCCTTCTCGGTTCGATAGCTCTTGGGGCCCAGCTACAGCAGAGCTTTCTGGGGGGACTCCGTGGCTGGGCCCGTCCTGGGCTGCCCGGGTGTGCTCAAGGGGTGAGTTAGCGCAGCCGGGGGAAGAAGAAGAAGAAGAAGAAGAAGACTACGCCGGTATTCACCGGCGTGCATTAAGGGAGGAGCAACCGCCGGGGGCGCGGCCTGCTCCCACCATCAAGCTCGAGAAGTAACCGACCCCCTAACCCCCCCCCTTTCTAATAGCTCTTAGTCTATAGCTTGTTTTGGCAATGGTGTGGGCTGCTTCTACCGCATGTCTAGTGAGCTTGTTTAGTAGCTTGGTGGCGTTGGTTTGAGTGATCCCCAGGGCGATGAGGTGTTGACGTGTGTGTGATTCATAGGTAATACCACCTATACCCAGTAGGATTGGTCTGATCTCGACCATGTGGCCTATTTTGCGCATGGTGTGTGCCAATTTCTTATGTTGATTCAGGGCCTTGTCCAGTTGCTCCATCCACCTCGAGTCTGCACAGTATTTGATTTCTACGATGGTGATCCTTTTAATGGCTTTGTCTCGTTTGCCCGTCTTCTTTTGTGGCGCCACCATGAGTATGTCTGGTCTGGTAGTGTTTTTGGTCGCTGTTGGTTTCAGGCCGAGTGCCCGTAGTGTGGTGTGTAGTGTGTCGTTAGGGAGGTCAAGGTTTTCTCTTGCGCCCTTCTCCCAGCTGCCGGTGTCCGCAAACCGGATGCACCCGCCCAGGGTTCCTTTGCTGATGGCTTTGGCGATGAGGCGGCCAGCACCGTTATGTCTTTCTTGCACGAGCGGCAGGGTCTCGCTGCAGCCCGAGAGGAGGTGTGTGGCACTGTCGGCCTCCCCACAGAGCGGGCAGCGGTCGTCTGTCGCCTGCTTCCAACGCATGGCCAGCTTTTGGTTATAGAGCCCTCCAGTACGGTAGAGTAGGGCGGTCCTTTGCGCGGGGATGGAGATGGTCGCATCGGTCATCACTCTTTCGCCCGCTCCTTTGGCTGCGGCTTTGGTGATATCTTGGGTCATCTGGTAGTAGATGCTGTCTTGGTTGGCGAGACCTAACTTGTGCTTGCTGTGCATGTGTGCGCGCACGCTTTGTCGGTAGTCCGGCAGCGGGGCGAGGGTTTCGCTATCGGTCCCGTGGTTGAGCCAGATGCCCCTCTCTTTAGGTATGGTCGGGTGGTACCCTAGAGTGTTTGCCTGCTCCGGGTGTAGCGCTGCGTGTTTAGCAAGGGCATCTGCGCCTTCGTTGCCGATGATGCCCGAGTGTGCCCGAACTTTGTAGAACTGGATCGTGTCGGGGCTGTCGATGATGAGGGTGGCGATGTCCGTCAGGATGTCGTTGTGTCTATGATTGATAAGGGACATCGGGTTAGCGAGAGCTCGACGGATCTGGTAGAGAGAGCAGAGGCTGTCGGTGGCGATGCGTCTGGCCCCCGCTTTGAGTGCCGCGTGTATCGCTGTGAGTTCTGCCTTGTTGATGGTGTTGTTTTCTAGGTCGTTCATCGCAATGGTCAGAAGGGCTTTGCTTTCCGGGATATAGACCCCCGCCCCGACGCGCGCCGGGTCTGGCTCGGATGTCTTGATGCAGCTACACACAGGCAAATTAGTGCGGATATTCGTCATCCTAGGGGGGTAGTTTTTTGATGCGGTTCGCCTCGGATTGTCCTTGCGACTCCAACGCCACTTGACGCTTGTTGTAATTCTGAGTATGTGAGCAGTTGGAGTGTAGGTACCTACAGTACTGTAGATGTCTACAGTACTGTAGATGTCTACAGTACTGTAGGTGTCTACAGTACTGTAGACGTCTACAGTACTGTAGGTCAGATTTGACAAGGTCTCTTGTAAATAGGGTACCATGCTGTTCTCCACATTCAAACCACCATTTGCTACCGCGATTGCACCGTCAGCTTCTGCGTGCTATAAATAGTGAGAGGCGTCGAAGCGTAGGCCCGCAAGCTCGATATGGATATTTGTGCCGAAAGTTGTGTCCACGCAATAAGGTCGCCATAGGGAGCTACATACATACGTGTAAGGTCTAAGGCCGGGGCCCGTCTCTATCGCAAGCTAGGTCCGTTCTGTCGGTTGTACTGGGTACCTCGGCTTGCAAGCTCCCGCAAAGCTGTGGATGTTGATGATGCCCCGCAATCACAACAACCTCGTGCACCGCACCCTCCCGTGTAATATCGAGTGCGGCAGAGATTGCCCCAAAAGTTGTTTGCGGTTGGCCCTCAACCATCCATCATTACATCTAACCTCACATCATTACATCATGACTCTTAGCCTACATCATTACATCACCACTTGTGGTCCTGCCAATCACTGCATGCATGGTATGGGCAAGGGATCTGACTCTTGCAAGGGCTGGTCTCAGGGTCGATACCTAACCCTAGAGGCTGAATATTGCTGGGCTGGGCAACATAGGCACGCTTTGTTGTCAGCGCATTTGCATAGCACTGTCGGGATAGCAAACGAGCTTGGGCTACATTGAGTTGTTCTTGCATGGGGGTGAAGGGGGCATGGGGGTTAAGGATGCATGGGGGGAAGGCAGCTACAGTACTGTAGGGGTCTACAGTACTGTAGACACCTACAGTACTGTAGACACCTACAGTATTGTAGACACCTACAGTACTGTAGACATCTACAGTACTGTAGACATCTACAGTACTGTAGACACCTACAGTACTGTAGACACCTACAGTACTGTAGATACCTACAGTACTGTAGACACCTACAGTACTGTAGACATCTACAGTACTATAGACATCTACAGTACTGTAGACACCTACAGTACTGTAGACACCTACAGTACTGTAGACACCTACAGTACAGTAGACATCCTACAGTACTGTAGACACCTACAGTACTGTAGACACCTACAATACTGTAGACATCCTACAGTACTGTAGACACCTACAGTACTGTAGACATCTACAGTACTGTAGACACCTACAGTACTGTAGACACCTACAGTACTGTAGACACCTACAGTACTGTAGACACCTACAGTACTGTAGACACCTACAGTACTGTAGACACCTACAGTACTGTAGACATCTACAGTACTGTAGACATCTACAGTACTGTAGACCCCTACAGTACTGTAGACACCTACAGTACTGTAGACACCTACAGTACTGTAGACATCCTACAGTACTGTAGACACCTACAGTACTGTAGACACCTACAATACTGTAGACACCTACAGTACTGTAGACACCCTACAGTACTGTAGACACCTACAGTACTGTAGACACCTACAGTACTGTAGACACCTACAGTACTGTAGACACCCTACAGTACTGTAGACACCCTACAGTACTGTAGACACCTACAGTACTGTAGACATCTACAGTACTGTAGACACCTACAGTACTGTAGACACCTACAGTACTGTAGACACCCTACAGTACTGTAGACCCCTACAGTACTGTAGACACCTACAGTACTGTAGACACCTACAGTACTGTAGACACCTACAGTACTGTAGACATCCTACAGTACTGTAGACACCTACAGTACTGTAGACACCTACAGTACTGTAGACACCCTACAGTACTGTAGACACCCTACAGTACTGTAGACACCTACAGTACTGTAGACACCTACAGTACTGTAGACACCCTACAGTACTGTAGACACCTACATTACTGTAGACACCCTACAGTACTGTAGACACCTACAGTACTGTAGACACCCTACAGTACTGTAGACACCTACAGTACTGTAGACACCTACAGTACTGTAGGCAGCAGCAGCATGGGTGGCAGCAGCAGCAGGGGGGGGGGCAGCAGCAGCAGTAGGGGGGCAGCAGCAGCAGCAGTAGGGGGGCAGCAGCAGCAGCAGTAGGGGGGCAGCAGCAGCAGCAGTAGGGGGGCAGCAGCAGCAGCAGCAGGGGGGCAGCAGCAGCAGCAGGGGGGCAGCCGCAGCAGCAGCAGGGGCGCGGCAGCAGCAGCAGAAGGGGGGCAGCAGCAGCAGCAGCGGGGGGGCAGCAGCAGCAGCAGCAGGGGCGCAGCAGCAGCAGCAGTAGGGGGGCAGCAGCAGCAGCAGCGGCGTAGCAGCAGCAGCAGCAGGGGGGCAGCAGCAGCAGGAGGGGGGCAGCAGCAGCAGCAGGGGCGAAGCAGCAGCAGCAGTAGGGGGGCAGCAGCAGCAGCAGCAGCAGCAGCAGTAGGGGGGCAGCAGCAGCAGCAGCAGGGGCGAAGCAGCAGCAGCAGTAGGGGGGCAGCAGCAGCAGCAGCAGCAGCAGTAGGGGGGCAGCAGCAGCAGCAGTAGGGGGGCAGCAGCAGCAGCAGTAGGGGGGCAGCAGCAGCAGCAGCAGGGGGGCAGCAGCAGCAGCAGGGGGGCAGCCGCAGCAGCAGCAGGGGCGCGGCAGCAGCAGCAGTAGGGGGGCAGCAGCAGCAGCAGCGGGGGGGCAGCAGCAGCAGCAGCAGGGGCGCAGCAGCAGCAGCAGTAGGGGGGCAGCAGCAGCAGCAGCGGCGTAGCAGCAGCAGCAGCAGGGGGGCAGCAGCAGCAGCAGGGGGGCAGCAGCAGCAGCAGGGGCGAAGCAGCAGCAGCAGTAGGGGGGCAGCAGCAGCAGCAGCAGCAGCAGCAGTAGGGGGGCAGCAGCAGCAGCAGCAGGGGCGAAGCAGCAGCAGCAGTAGGGGGGCAGCAGCAGCAGCAGCAGCAGTAGGGGGGCAGCAGCAGCAGCAGTAGGGGGGCAGCAGCAGCAGCAGTAGGGGGGCAGCAGCAGCAGCAGCAGGGGGGCAGCAGCAGCAGCAGGGGGGCAGCAGGAGCAGCAGCAGGGGCGCAGCAGCAGCAGCAGTAGGGGGGCAGCAGCAGCAGCAGCAGGGGGGCAGCAGCAGCAGCAGGGGGGCAGCAGCAGCAGCAGCAGGGGCGCAGCAGCAGCAGCAGTAGGGGGGCAGCAGCAGCAGCAGCAGGGGGGCAGCAGCAGCAGCAGGGGGGCAGCAGCAGCAGCAGCAGGGGCGCGGCAGCAGCAGCAGTAGGGGGGCAGCAGCAGCAGCAGCGGGGGGGGCAGCAGCAGCAGCAGGGGGGCAGCAGCAGCAGCAGGGGCGGGGGCATGGGCGGGGGAGGGGGCGGGGGCGGGGGCGGGGGAGGATGAATTGGGAGGGGGTGGTTGTGTAGGGGAAAGGGAAGTGGAAGGGAGGTGCCCACTAGACCTGCAACCAAGGGGCGTGCACGTGCGGTAGGGTGACCAGGCTGGGCACTGTGTTAGCCTTCACCGTGGCCTAACCTTTGTGGTCCTCCTGGCCTCCTACCTGCTCACACCAGGCAACATATCCCTTGCGCCAGTGGGGTGGGACTGCGGTGGGGAGTGTAGGGTGTAGGGAAGGGAAGGTGGGGTGAGGTGGGGGTTGCGATGCCACGTCAATCGAAGGGTGGGAGAGGGGAAGAGGAGGCTTGACAAGTATGGGAGGGGAGAGGGAGGGAGAGGGGGAAGGGAGGGGTGGGAAGAGGGTGGGTGGGGTGGGCTTTCTCCTGGCTGCTGGGATGTCAGGGGAGAGGTGACGGGGAGGGGGGAAGTGGGGGGTGGGTAGAGGTGGAAGTGGAGGGACGACAAGCTGGGCGTTGGTGGTGGGCGTGGGAAAGGGGAGGAAAAGGGGATGGGGAAGGGTGTGACGATCAACCCTGCAGCGGGACAAGGGGCATGCTAGCGGTTAAGGTGGGTACAGGGTGCCACATACCTGCACTCACCTTTTGCTGGGGTGTGGTGTATATGTGTGTGGGAGGAAGGGGAGGAAGGGGAGGGAAGGGAAGGAGAGGTCCATGGGGAGGGCGAGAGAAGTGGGGAGGGCATCGATAGTCTCAGGTGTAGGCGCACAAGACCTGCGGCAATGGTGTGACGATTTGTCAACGGAAGCAAACATTGGACATGGGTACTGGATGCACTCACCAATAGAGTAGGGAGATGTAGAGCTGGCAGATGGAGGGGCAGGTGTAGCAGCCCTCCATTACAACCCACCTTCCTTTGTCCTCACCTCGGTAGGAAGTGCAGTGTGGGAGAGTAGGGTTGGGCTGGGCTGGGCTGGGCTGGGCTGGGCTGGGCTGGGCTGGGCTGGGCTGGGCTGGGCTGGGCTGGGCTGGGCTGGGCTGGGCTGGGCTGGGCTGGGCTGGGCTGGGCTGGGCTGGGCTGGGCTGGGCTGGGCTGGGCTGGGCTGGGCTGGGCTGGGCTGGGCTGGGCTGGGCTGGGCTGGGCTGGGCTGGGCTGGGCTGGGCTGGGCTGGGCTGGGCTGGGCTGGGCTGGGCTGGGCTGGGCTGGGCTGGGCTGGGCTGGGCTGGGCTGGGCTGGGCTGGGCTGGGCTGGGCTGGGCTGGGCTGGGCTGGGCTGGGCTGGGCTGGGCTGGGCTGGGCTGGGCTGGGCTGGGCTGGGCTGGGCTGGGCTGGGCTGGGCTGGGCTGGGCTGGGCTGGGCTGGGCTGGGCTGGGCTGGGCTGGGCTGGGCTGGGCTGGGCTGGGCTGGGCTGGGCTGGGCTGGGCTGGGCTGGGCTGGGCTGGGCTGGGCTGGGCTGGGCTGGGCTGGGCTGGGCTGGCTGGGCTGGGCTGGGCTGGGCTGGGCTGGGCTGGGCTGGGCTGGGCTGGGCTGGGCTGGGCTGGGCTGGGCTGGGCTGGGCTGGGCTGGGCTGGGCTGGGCTGGGCTGGGCTGGGCTGGGCTGGGCTGGGCTGGGCTGGGCTGGGCTGGGCTGGGCTGGGCTGGGCTGGGCTGGGCTGGGCTGGGCTGGGCTGGGCTGGGCTGGGCTGGGCTGGGCTGGGCTGGGCTGGGCTGGGCTGGGCTGGGCTGGGCTGGGCTGGGCTGGGCTGGGCTGGGCTGGGCTGGGCTGGGCTGGGCTGGGCTGGGCTGGGCTGGGCTGGGCTGGGCTGGGCTGGGCTGGGCTGGGCTGGGCTGGGCTGGGCTGGGCTGGGCTGGGCTGGGCTGGGCTGGGCTGGGCTGGGCTGGGCTGGGCTGGGCTGGGCTGGGCTGGGCTGGGCTGGGCTGGGCTGGGCTGGGCTGGGCTGGGCTGGGCTGGGCTGGGCTGGGCTGGGCTGGGCTGGGCTGGGCTGGGCTGGGCTGGGCTGGGCTGGGCTGGGCTGGGCTGGGCTGGGCTGGGCTGGGCTGGGCTGGGCTGGGCTGGGCTGGGCTGGGCTGCAACACAAGGGAGGCAACACAAGGGAGGCAACAGTGGGAATGTTGTGAGAGGTGATGAAATGGTGGTGGTGGTGGTGGTGGTGGTGGTGGTGGTGGTGGTGAGGGGGACTGGGAGGGGGTGGTAATCAGGGGGGTACTAGGCGTGATTGTAAGACCTGCAGCAACCAGGTGTGGTAGCGGTTAGGCTGGATACTAAGGGCTATGCTGCGCAATGCTAGCTCCTTCTAAGCTCTTACCTTGGTCCTAAGCTCTTACCATAGTCCGTCTGGCCTCTTCGCTGCTCACAACACGTTGCACCTGCCTTGCGTTGGTGCATCAATGCTTGCGATTCATTGCGGAGAATCGTTGCGAGGAAACTGGCCGCGAGGCTAGCTGCGATGCTGGCTGCGAGGCTGGCTGCGAGGCTGGCTGCGAAACTGGCTGCGAGGCTGGCTGCGAGGAAAATGGCTGCGAGGCTGGCTGCGAGGTGAGATCCTCGCACCGAGCTGCCTCACAGGTATGCTTCTGCGCTGCTGGACCAGCTGAGTGGCCGCGAGGTTGATTGCCGAGTATGTGGCTGCGAGTATGGGCTAGATGTGGCTGCGAGTATGGGTAACCTCGTGCGATGCCATCTGTGGACCAGCTGTGTGGCCGCGAGGTTGATTGCCGAGTATGTGGCTGCGAGTATGGGCTAGATGCGGCTGCGAGTATGGGTAACCTCGTGCGATGCCATCGCTGCAATACCGGCTACACGATGCTGCGACTAAGTGTTGGACGGCCTTGAATGCAAGTGAGATGTTCAGAAATTTATCTAAGTGCTTAAAGGCTATAGTACTGTAAGTGGTCTCTCGAGGTACCTCGAGGTACCTCGAGGTACTGTAGATGTCTACAGTACTGTAGATGTCTACAGTACTGTAGATGTCTACTGTACTGTAGATGTCTACAGTACTGTAGGTACCTACAGTACTGTAAATGGTCTCTCGAGGTACCTCGAGGTACCTACAGTACTGTAGATGTCTACAGTACTGTAGATGTCTACAGTACTGTAGATGTCTATAGTACTGTAGATGTCTACAGTACTGTAGATGTCTACAGTACTGTAGATGTCTACAGTACTGTAGGTATCTACAGTACTGTAAATGGTCTCTCGAGGTACCTCGAGGTACCTACAGTACTGTAGATGTCTACAGTACTGTAGATGTCTACAGATGTAGATGTCTACAGTACTGTAGATGTCTACAGTACTGTAGGTACCTACAGTACTGTAAATGGTCTCTCGAGGTACCTCGAGGTACCTACAGTACTGTAGATGTCTACAGTACTGTAGATGTATACAGTACTGTAGATGTCTACAGTACTGTAGATGTCTACAGTACTGTAGATGTCTACAGTACTGTAGATGTCTACAGTACTGTAGGTACCTACAGTACTGTAAATGGTCTCTCGAGGTACCTCGAGGTACCTACAGTACTGTAGATGTCTACAGTACTGTAGATGTCTACAGTACTGTAGATGTCTACAGTACTGTAGATGTCTACAGTACTGTAGATGTCTACAGTACTGTAGGTACCTACAGTACTGTAAATGGTCTCTCGAGGTACCTCGAGGTACCTCGAGGTACCTCGAGGTACTGTAGACATCTACAGTACTGTAGATGTCTACAGTACTGTAGATGTCTACAGTACTGTAGATGTCTACAGTACTGTAGGTGTCTACAGTACTGTAAGTGGTCTCTCGAGGTACCCCGACAGTACTGTAGACACCTACAGTACTGTAGCATGGCCGTATCTCACCAACCGCGCAAAATCACGAATTTTAGTTTCGACCCCCAATCTTACAATGCCTTCATTTGACTATGTACCAAGTCCGAGGCTCCGAATCTGAAAAATGCTGTTACTAATTTGCCTGAGTGTACCGTCAGTGTACGCTACTGTGGTCCATTCGGTGATGGCCATCCGTGGGAGCGTGGTGGAGTGGTGTGTGAGTTGGTGTTGGCTGCGTGTGTGCCCCAGCGTGGGTAGAGTCCTGTCGAGCGGGAGGCGGAGGTGCTGTTTGTGGCCACTGGGGAGAGTGGCTGGCTGTTTTTGATTGTGGGGTCTGTGGAGGAGAGGGTGTGTCTCCCTGTCCGGGTGTAGGGCAGTGGCTGTGCTAGCCATCCACCCTTGTGGGTTGCCTTTCGTGGTGAGTAGTTGCCCTGCCTCATTCCATATGACGTAGACGAGGAGGGTGGCGTGTTTGCCATGTTTGGAGCAGTTGGTATTGGTGAGGGGTATGCTGGCCAGGTGCTGGCAGTACTCTGGGTACCGTCTCAAGGTGTCAATGTGCTTGGGATAAGAGATGCCCTTCTTACCAGGGATCAACATGATGGTGGCCATGGCCTCCTCCTGGTGTGCTGAGTGTATAGCATGGTTGACGCATTTCAAGGCCACCGCATCATCGGCTGGTACATTCCATGTGGATAGCCCAGTGTGACGTACAAGTAGGCAGTTGTGGTGTGCCCCAAAGGCCGTGTCATTGATGTCGGGGCTCCAGTAGGTAGTGGTTTCCGGTCTAACTGTGAGTGGATCAGCCCACCTTTGGACGGTACTTGGAAAGCTTCGTGTGGTGTGTAGGGTGGTGAGGGCTTTGTCTTGTGCCGCTCTCATGGGGTGGTGGTTGCTCTGTGTGTCCTGTCTCCTGAGGAGGGCCACCAGTTCTGTGGCCACACTCGTGGAGAATGAGGCCGAGTCGGCGATTTTAGTTAAGGGGGACTGCAGATAGCCCTTTCAAAGGCCGTCCCATCGCCATGTGTTTCATGATTCATTCATTCATGATCGACGTGGTTGGGCTGTAATCGCCCTTTAGCTGAAGCGGTCAAACCTTGTGCAGGGTTTCGCTAAACCGTGCACAGGGTTTCAACTGGCTCAGCCCCTAGGTGGCCGTCAAGCCAGTTCCTGACCTTGTGCAGCGTTTCATAGACCGTGTGCAGGGTTTCACTGACCGTGTGCAGGGTTTCATAGACCGTGCACAGGGTTTCATAGACCGTGCACAGGGTTTGGTGTGGCTCAGTTCCTAGGCGTTTCTGACCGTGTGCAGGGTTTCGCTGACCTTCCACAGGGTTTCAGAGACCTAGTGCAGGGTTTCATAGACCGTGCACAGGGTATCAAAGCATGAGTGTTTAGTCAGCATTGGCTTACAACCTACATGTCTGCTGACATCTGCTGCCACATGTGGCCTCCTACATTAGTGTAACATCACACGGCATCACCATTAGAGTCATGCCTAGCACACAAACTGACTCATGGCTAACAACTGCTGTTTGCACACTGAAACTGGTGCTGCCAGGCATGCACCACATGACACAAGCCACTAGACTCAGGGCTGCACACGCCATGCACCTCTCATCTCATAGCAACTGACACACTGCTACACACGCCATGCATTGCTCATCTCATACCTGTTGACTCATGGCTACTCAAACTATATACTCACGACACACAGCAGCAAACACATGGCTAACGAAGCCATGCACCTCATGACACATGGCAGCTGACTCAGGGCTACACATGCCTCGCTACACCACTGCAAACAACATGTCTTGACGCACTAACAACTCGCAAACACCTCGCTACACCACTGCAAACCACATGGCACGACGCTCGACAACCCCGCAAAGACATGTACAAGACACCACTCATGGCATTCGCTTTCCTGGATGCCTCTCCACACATGCACTCTCTTAGCTGCCACTCCTATTATGTGCACTCCTGGCTGCCACTCATGCCATTGCACTTGGCAGCTGTTGACAGCTAGGAGGTGGTGGTGGTGATGGGGGGAAGGGTGCACCAGCCGCGCTGCAGCTGCCTCTTGGCTGATCATGCCTTGCACCACCTGCCCCATAGCAGCTGGCTCCTTGTTGCTCTCTTAAGGCTCCTTGTTGCTCATGCCTTGCCACACCTGCCACATGGCAGCTGGCTCATGGCTACACACGTCATGTACCACCTCATGGCTGCCACTCCTAGCTGCCGCTCCAGGCTGCTGCTCCGGGCTGCTGCCCTGGGCTGCTATTGATGGCCTGGGAGGTGGTGGTGGAAGTGGGGTAAGGTGAGGGTAAGGTAGGGGAGGGGCTGCAGTGTAGCGCAGGAGGGGGGAAGCGGAGCGACACGGGTGAGTTTGTGGGTAAGGGGAAGGACAAGGGAAGGGTGTGAACATTAGACCTGCAGCAAACAAGGGGCATGCTAGCCATCAGGCTTGGTACCAAGAGCCACAAATCTGCTTCATGCTGGCCACTCACCGTTTGCTGGGGTGGGGTGGGGTGGGGTGGGGTGGGGTGGGGTGGGGTGGGGTGAGGTGGGGTGGGGTGGGGTGGGGTGGGGTGGGGTGGGGTGGGGTGGGGTGGGGTGGGGTGGGGTGGGGTGGGGTGGGGTGGGGTGGGGTGGGGTGGGGTGGGGTGGGGTGGGGTGGGGTGGGGTGGGGTGGGGTGGGGTGGGGTGGGGTGGGGTGGGGTGGGGTGGGGTGGGGTGGGGTGGGGTGGGGTGGGGTGGGGTGGGGTGGGGTGGGGTGGGGTGGGGTGGGGTGGGGTGGGGTGGGGTGGGGTGGGGTGGGGTGGGGTGGGGTGGGGTGGGGTGGGGTGGGGTGGGGTGGGGTGGGGTGGGGTGGGGTGGGGTGGGGTGGGGTGGGGTGGGGTGGGGTGGGGTGGGGTGGGGTGGGGTGGGGTGGGGTGGGGTGGGGTGGGGTGGGGTGGGGTGGGGTGGGGTGGGGTGGGGTGGGGTGGGGTGGGGTGGGGTGGGGTGGGGTGGGGTGGGGTGGGGTGGGGTGGGGTGGGGTGGGGTGGGGTGGGGTGGGGTGGGGTGGGGTGGGGGAGGGGTTGGGTGGGCAAGGGGTGGGCGTGTGACCGTCACACCTGCAAGCAACAAGGGGCGTGCTCACGGTAAGGCTTGGCAATGGGGGCCACTGGTGTGCCATTGCTGACTCCTTGTTGCCTCCTTGTTGGCTGCTGCTCCTCCCTCCTGGCTGTGCCTCCTGGCTGTGGGGGGCATGGGCCTCTTGGCCTTGGCCAACCTCTTGCCTTGCCCATGCCTCCTGGCTGCCACTCCTGGCTGCCGCTCCTAGCTGCTGCTCCTGGCTGCCGATCCTGGCAGCTCCTCTTGGCTGTTCCTCTTGGTTGCGCCTCCTGGGGAGTGGTGGGTCTGGCAGGTGGTGCCACCAAGGGTGAGGGTGAGGGTGAGGATGAGAGCCACCAAGGGTGAGGGTGAGGGTGAGGATGAGGAGGAGGTGAGGAGGGGGTGGAGCGATGGTCACACGATGAGCGCACAAGGGGGAGCCAAGGGGTTCAGCATGGCAGTAACACAGTCCTTACCTCCATGTTCCTCCTGGCCTGGGTAAGGGTGAGGGAGAGGAGGAGGAGGGGGGTGTGAGAAAAGGAGGTGAGGGGGAGGAGGTGAGGGGGAGGAGGGAGAAGAGGCCTGGGAAAGGAGAGTGGAGTGGAGTGGAGTGGAGGGGGAGGGGAGGGGGCCTGTTGCTCCTTGCTGCCGCTCTGGCTGCTGAGCTGACCATCACACCTGCAGCAAACAAGGGGCGTGCTAGCGGTTAGGCAGGGTACAAGGGGTCACTTATGTGCGTGGGGCTAGCCACTCACTGCTTGCTCCATGCGGTCCCTTGATCATTCCTTAGGGTGAGGGAGAGGGGGAGTGGGGGATCTGGCAGGTGGTGGTGGGCAGTGTGGTAGGGAGGAGGGATGAGGGAAGAGGGAGGAGGGAAGAGCGAGGAGGGAGGAGGGAGGAGGGAAGAGCGAGGAGGGAGGAGGGCACGCTTTTGCTCTTGTCCGCCGCCCAGGCTGCCGCTACTTGTTGCCGTTGTGGTTGCTGCTTCTGGCTGATGGAAGGTGCCACTGCGCCTTGGCACCGAACCTGCTCAAGCAACACATGGCACATGACACATGCCACGCTCCAACCTCGCGGTCGCACCTCAGAGTCGCATCTATGCATCGCACCTTTGCAAGCTACCTTTGTGCCGTTCGCCCTCAACTCTGTGCTTGATCACAAATACCCTATTCCTTTCGCTGATCGCTAATGGCTGCGAAACCGAGCTGCATGCTGGCCTCTTGGCTGATGACTGATGGCTGCGAAGGCTAGCTGGCCCGCATTTCATGGCCGGCTGCGAGGCTGCGCATTTGGGCGCTGTTGATGTCGCTGCTGCTGAGTTTGGGATGGACGTGTCGCGTGTTGCGTGTTGCTGCATTACTGCGGGCTTTGCGAGGTCGACATGGTTTCCTCTCATGGCGCCTCGCGACCTCATGGCACACCAACGGCATGCTTGGTGGCAGCTAGCGCAGATCCCAATACCAAGCCCGTCAGTTTTCGCGCTCTTGCATGCAAGTCACATGCAGAAAGCGGGGTTGGCGAAACCCTGCACAACGTCTTTGAATGACTTAGGAGAAATCAACACAAGGAACGAAACCCTGCACGAGGTCGGCGAAACCCTGCACAAGGTCTGAGTTGACTTAGGTGAAAACATAGTTGCGAAACCCTGCACAAGGTCAGTAAAACCCTGCACTAGGTTAGCAAAACCCTGCACAAGGTCAGCAAAACCCTGCACTAGGTTAGCGAAACCCTGCACGAGGTCAGGGTTGACTTAAGTAAAATCGATGCTTGGATCGAAACCCTGCACAAGGTCGGCAAAACCCTGCACACGGTCTTAAAACCCTGCACAAGGTTTGCAAAACCCTGCACAAGGTCAAGTGAAACCCTGCACTAGGTTTCAAAGGCCCCTTGAGCCTCAAAGTGAGAATAAACCGTGTGCAGGGTTTCAGTAAACTGGCCACCATTCCTTACTGGCTTTGACTTTGCACATGCTACCTACTAGGTTGTGCTTCTAATCTGATGCCTGACAACTCCTCATACTCAGAAATTTTAAAAAGTCACTTCAGTCAGTTGGCGCCATCTCCCTTAGCCAAATTCGGGGTGAGGGCCCAGCTGATGGTCCAGCAGCACCACAACGATCAAGAATTTCACTTTGGCCCAAGGGAGTCTTCTCCTCCACTACGTCACAGCAGCCTACATGCCAAGTCTCAGACCTCAACTCGCAAGTTAGCCGAGCCAGCCAGCCCTTAATTGCCAGGAGTGCAGGTTGCGTGTGTGTGGTGTGTGTTGTAGCCAAGCGTGTAGGTGTTGGTGTTGTTGTTTGGTTATAAGGCCTATTGTGCGGCCCGACTCATCGTGAACCGTTACATGTTGCACTAGGTCGTGCTTGGGCATGATGGGCTCTCCCGTGCTGAGGTTCATCGCGGGGGTGGTCATGTGGGGGTGCAGTTGGAGGAAGGTTTCGCATTTGCCCGTCCCGACAATGTCCGTCTGCGGGTTGATGGGGTACGTGTGGAAGGTGGCCTTCGAGTGAAGGTTGGTGCACCGGGGTAGCCAGGTGTGCGGGTCCGGCAGTCCCTGCCGGGTGTGTGTTGGCAGCTGTGTGTCAGGCCGCGCGTATCTAGCTTCTTGTATCCTCTTAATTTCCTCTTCATAGTCGCTGCGTCGCGCCAGGTAGTCCAGGTGTGTCGTGATGAGAGGTGCCGGTTCGAGGGTGGGGCGCCAGTGAACTCGTATAAGGTCCGAGTGCGCTGACAGACGCATAGTCGTTTTGAACTCGTTGCTGCCGAACTTGCATATTGGGCACAGCCAGTGGCCTGGTTCTTTGTGTCCCGACAGGAGGGCTTCCTCAAGGCAGGCTGGGTGGTAGGCCCTCTTGCAGTTGTGGCACATTGGGCTGTCTCCTCTTGGTAGCCAGCATAGCTCACATGTGCATACGTCTTTAGCCTCTTCCCTGCTGATGGGTTCTATGTGTGTGGGTGTATAGCCTTCTTCTGCACATAGTGGTAATGCCCATCTATCTATGATTGTGGGCTTCCAATGCACCTTGTAGTAGCTTTCTTTGTTGATGCCGTCCCATTGCCATCCATCTATGCTGGTGATGGCCTCTTGGTGTCCGTACATGGCCCCTAGTATACTGCCTAGGTCCTTGGGTTTACAACGGCAGGCTTTATCCACCTTCCAGCTGGAGAGCCCTGGAAGGTCAAGGCCAACTGTGCGCACTATATCCTTCGGGATAGTCTGGATCTGTCTGCCCTCAGTGTTCCGTTTCGTGCCCGCCTTGTGTCGGGCGGGTTTCGTTGGGGGCGATTGGGTTTCCCTGTTCTCTCGCCTTAGCAGCCGGGAGCTACTCTTGATGGCCTCCTGGGCTGCGGGTTGTGTTGCCTGTTCGGTCACGTGCGTCGCTTCGGTCGGTGTAGGCTTCTTGGCAGTCACGTACGCCCTAATATCAGCGTAGCGGTGTTTTGTGTCTTCCTCGACGTCGGTTGGTGCAAGCTCCGTCAGACCCGCGGCCCATGGCTTAATGAGTCTTTGCGCAGCGGGCAGGTCTAGGGTGGTGTCTCGTTTGGCTGCGATGTTTTTCGCTTCTGTTGTGGTTGGGCATCTGTCCTGGGTCGCCATGGTCGTTAGTCTGTTGAGGGCGATATAGTGCTTTTGTTGGACTTTGTTGTGGAAGCGTTCTTTAAGCATCTGTCCTGATATGATGTAGGTATGGTCAGCGATGGTGTGTTGGAGCTCTGTGGCATGTCGGATGCCCAAGCTTTTGAGGCACGTCATGCAAGCACTAACTATGTCGAGTGGAAGGGGGCTGGTATTCTGTGTGATGAGTTGTCCAAGCAGTTTGGTTTCCCTAGGGTAGAGTTCTTGTCCTTCCTGGGTGGCAGTGAGCTGCGCCGTGGTGGCATGTAGGAGTTGTCTGGCTCGTAGGGTGTGTCGCAGCATAATGAGCATGCGGTGTCCATGCTTGGCAGCTTGGGCGTAGAGCCAATTGATCTGTTTGTGTAGCATGCATCTGGTTATGTGGGCATGTGTGGTGTCTGTGGACTGGAGGCTGTGTAGGAGGGCTGTAGTGTTTCTGGTATGGTACTCTTTGGCGGTTGAGCTGATGCCAAGGCCGAGCTTGTCGATGTCCTCCCTGACAACGGCATTGGGTGTGCCTAATGGGAGTCTGAGTTTTTTCTTAATACATTGATTAATTGCTCTGTCGTAGAGGTCTAGGTCTCCCGGTGTGCATGGGGCTACGCAGAAGCTATAGGCCAGACTGGGGATGATGGCTGTCTTGATGATGTGGATGGCTTGTCTGGCGATGGCGAATGAGCGTCGTAGTCTTTCTAGCTTCTGTCTGAGTTGTGTCATCATGGCTATGTGTTGTGGTTTCCAGTTGAGCGTCATGGTGAGTAATACACCAAGGTAAGTGAAGGGGGACACTCACGATAAACAAGGACCGGTCGCGATTGGACCGACCATAGCTCATTGGAAAGAGGAGTAGAAGGCCGTTCGAACGGTACAAGTCTTATGTAACTCCGTGCATCCGTTGCGACGTAATTTGGCCGCGATTTTCTGTCCCATGCAATCTGTGCAGATGTTGGTTATCCTTAATCTGCACAGCTGCTTATAGTCGACATCTGCACAGATGCAGGCGATGTCAACATCTGTGCAGCTGCGAAAAGTCAACATATGCACAGATGTCGTATACCGCGACCAACATCTGTGCAGATGCTGACGACGACATCTGCACAGATGTCGACTTTTTCATTCAATGCTTGGCTGTGCAGATGTATTGACCGACATCTGTGCAGCTGCTGACAACGACATCTGCACAGATGTCGACTATTACAATCGAGCCTTGGCTGTGCAGATGTTGACTATAGCAACTGCACAGATGTCGACTTTTACATTCGCGGCTTGGCTGTGCAGATGTCGTGGCTTCATCTGCACAGATGTCGACTATTTCATCGACTCTTACATCCGCAAAACACATGTATTGACACCCAAACATCCCGCAACATCCCCGCAAAACACATGTATTGACAACCAAACACCCCGCAACACCTTGCTACACCCCCGCAAAACACATGTATTGACGACCAAACACCCCGCAACACTTCGCTACACCCCCGCAAAACACATGAATTGACACCCAAACATCCCGCAACATCCCCGCAATACACATGTTCACTCACGATAAACAAGGACCGGTCGCGATTGGACCAACCATAGTTCATTGGAAAGAGGAGTAGAAGGCCGTTCGAACGGTACAAGTCTTATGTAACTCCGTGCATCCGTTGCGACGTAATTTGGCCGCGATTTTCTTCGCTTTCGTATCTGTACAGATTCCTAAGGTTAGCTATCAATACAGATGCTTTACGTGTATCTGTACAGATAGCTAACCTTAGCAATCTGTACAGATACTTGCTTTGCTATCTGTACAGATACATCTAAGCTATCTGTACAGATAGGCGTCAAGCATCTGTACAGATAGCTAACCTTAGGAATCTGTACAGATGTTTGCTTTGCTATCTGTACAGATGCGTCTTTGCTATCTGTACAGATGCTCCTTGCTATCTGTACAGACGCTTGTTTAAGTATCTGTTCGGACGCTTGTTACATATCTCCTTGTCCAAACACCCCGCAACAGCTCGCTACACCCCCGCAAAACACATGCATTGACACTCAAACACCCCGCAACACCTCGCTACCGCCCCGCAAAACACATGCATTGACACCCAAACACCCCGCAACACCTCGCTACACCCCCGCAAAACACATGCATTGACACCCAAACACCCCGCAACACCCCCGCAAAACACATGTTCAACACCCAAACACCCCGCAACACCTCGCTACACTACTCCTAACATGTCTTAGTCCATCATCACTCCGAGACACCTCCCTATGGGAATGCTAAGCATATGCATTAATGCATCAACGACTTGCAACACCTCCGCATAAGGTGACAAGGTGACAACACCATACAACACCAACACACCAACACCAACACCACCACCAACAACACCACACCACACCATGGTGACAACACAAGAACACAACGACACACAACACCACACCACACCACACCACAATGACAACACAACAACAATGCAACAAGGCGGCAAGATGACAACGAGTATGGACGCTACAACAAGGGTGATGCTACACTCTCCTTGGTAATGTACTACACCGGGTGCAACTTCATAGGCTGCTCTTACGTGCTCCCGCTATCCTTGACCCACCACACTACCATTGACGCCCACCTACCACACCTATACCTATGCCATGTTGCACAACAAGCACGGGCTGACAACCACCCAAGTGCTATACTATCAAGCTATCGTCCCCTTTGGAGAGGGATGGGTAGGGTCATTGCGGTGTGTGTGCATGGCATGGCCAGGGTGGGCTGGGTGGGCTGCTACTACGGGATCCCACTCCAAGCTGCCCGCTCCGTGTTGCCCGCTCCAGATTGCTACGCCAAGGGTAGGGTAGGGAGAGGGCTGCTGCGCCAAGGGTAGGGTAGGGAGAGGGCTGCAGCGTCGTGCGTGCGTTGTGGGGCGGGGGGTGGGAAATGGGGGAGGTAGGTGGGGTGGCAGACTTGGAGGTGGTGGGACAGGGGAGGGGAAGGGGGAAGGGGGAAGGGGGGGGGGAAGGGGGGAGGGCTGACCATGGGACCTGCAGTAAACAAGGAGCAACTTTGCGGTTAGGCTGGGCATCGGACCACTCATGTGCAAGGGCTGGCCACTCACACTTTGCTAGCGCCACTTCTATACCTACCTGGCAGCGCCTCCATGGCTGCAGCTCCTGGCTGCTCCTGCGCTCCATGCGCCTGCTTCTTGTGGTAGGGTGATGGAGGAGGTGGTGGGGGTGGGGGTGGGGGTGGGGGTGGGGGTGGGGGTGGGGGTGGGGGTGGGGGTGGGGGTGGGGGTGGGGGTGGGGGTGGGGGTGGGGGTGGGGGTGGGGGTGGGGGTGGGGGTGGGGGTGGGGGTGGGGGTGGGGGTGGGGGTGGGGGTGGGGGTGGGGGTGGGGGTGGGGGTGGGGGTGGGGGTGGGGGTGGGGGTGGGGGTGGGGGTGGGGGTGGGGGTGGGGGTGGGGGTGGGGGTGGGGGTGGGGGTGGGGGTGGGGGTGGGGGTGGGGGTGGGGGTGGGGGTGGGGGTGGGGGTGGGGGAGGAGGAGGGGAAGGGGGTGGGAAGGGGGATGGTTGTGGCCACTAGAACCTGCAAACAACAACAAGGGCATGACAGGCGGTCAGAGTTGGTGAGGGATGTGAGATGATAGGTAGGGGTAGGGAGGGGGGGGGACGGGCTGGGCTGGGCTGGGCTGGGCTGGGCTGGGCTGGGCTGGGCTGGGCTGGGCTGGGCTGGGCTGGGCTGGGCTGGGCTGGGCTGGGCTGGGCTGGGCTGGGCTGGGCTGGGCTGGGCTGGGCTGGGCTGGGCTGGGCTGGGCTGGGCTGGGCTGGGCTGGGCTGGGCTGGGCTGGGCTGGGCTGGGCTGGGCTGGGCTGGGCTGGGCTGGGCTGGGCTGGGCTGGGCTGGGCTGGGCTGGGCTGGGCTGGGCTGGGCTGGGCTGGGCTGGGCTGGGCTACTTCTGGCTGCTGCTCTGCGCCGTTCCAGCCTTGCCTGCAATCACCAAGCATACTACACATGTGATGCGCATGGTCAAGGCTGTTGCCACACTGCTAGCTAGGCCTATGCTTATGCCACACACCTCTTGCTTTGAGTCATGCCATGTAGTTGTGGTTGTTGTTGTGCACTTGAAGTGTTTGACAACAAGACAAGACATGCTGAACATCCTCACTGCTCCGAGTGCTGCTCACTGCTCCGAGTGCTTATCCGCACCTCATGGTTGCACCTCCTATCCGCACCTCAAGGTTGCACCTCCTAAGTGCTCTGAGTGCTTATCCGCTCCACCGCTCTGCGCTTCCCTTGCTGCTCCGATCCGAGTGCTTATCGCCGCGCCTCCTAGCTACGGCTTGTTCATGCTTGTTGGTCCTTCTACCTCCTAGTCGCGCCTCCTCTTTGTGACTGGTCGCGGATGGCTGCGAGGCGGTGTTTTATGGTGTCCAGGAAGGGGGGCTAGTTCGCCAAGTCGCGAGTCTAATCCTAGTTGTGAGGCTACTCGTAGCTGATCGTGGCTCCTTTGAGGATTGGCCGTAGTATGCGTGCGGTTTAGCTGCATGGTACTCCAAAACAGATTCTTACTTTAGCGTCGGTACAGATGGAGGGTTTGCGTATCTGTACAGATGCCAGCTAGCTATCTGTTCAGATAGTGGCTTGCGATCTGTACAGATGGTGGGTTTGGGCATCTGTACAGATGTACCTAGCTATCTGTACAGATAGCGGCTTGCTATCTGTACAGATGGTGGGTTTGGGCATCTGTACAGATGTATACAGCCATCTGTACAGATAGTGGCTTGCTATCTGTACAGATGGTGGGTTTGGGCATCTGTACAGATGCTAGCAGGCCATCTGTACAGATAGCGGCTTGCTATCTGTACAGATGGTGGGTTTGGGCATCTGTACAGATGTATACAGCTATCTGTACAGATAGCGGCTTGCGATCTGTACAGATGGTGGGTTTGGGCATCTGTACAGATGTATCTAGCTATCTGTACAGATAGCGGCTTGCGATCTGTACAGATGGTGGGTTTGGGCATCTGTACAGATGTACCTAGCTATCTGTACAGATAGCGGCTTGCTATCTGTACAGATGGTGGGTTTGGGCATCTGTACAGATGTATCTAGCTATCTGTACAGATAGCGGCTTGCTATCTGTACAGATGGTGGGTTTGGGCATCTGTACAGATGCTTGCAGGCCATCTGTACAGATAGCGGCTTGCTATCTGTACAGATGGTGGGTTTGGGCATCTGTACAGATATAGTAAGGTGCGTCTGTACAGATAAGTGTATCTGTACAGATGGTGGGTTTGCTATCTGTACAGATGACTAAAGGCAAGCATCTGTACAGATGCAAGGAAGGAATCTGTACAGATGCCACATATCCTTGGGGCCATCGACATGCATCTGTACAGATGGCGGGCCCATTAGACGGGCATCTGTACAGATTCCCAAAAAGGGGGGGGTACCTCGCGCGCGGATCGATGTATCTTCGCAACCGCTGCGAGTTAGGACTTCATTCAAGAGCGAGGTCCCCCTTAAACTCAACGCTCTATCGTTCTATCGGAGCAGAAAGTCCTTCCGATGCAAAAAAGGCCCTCGCGTCGGCCTTATTTATCGTGAGTGTTTGGACACCCAAACATCCCGCAACACCTCGCTACGGGACTTGCAAGCACATGTCTCGATGCACCATCACTCCACAACACCTCAATATGGAAATGCTAAGCACATGCATTGATGCACCCAATGATAATAACACCTCCCTACGATGTGACAAGGTAGCAACGACACAACACAACAACAAGGTGACACCACACACCACCATCACCATCACCATCACCATCACCACACTCAGGTTGAACATGCATCACCATCACCATCACCATCACCATCACCATCACCATCACCATCACCATCACCATCACCATCACCATCACCATCACCATCACCATCACCATCACCATCACCATCACCATCACCATCACCATCACCATCACCATCACCATCACCATCACCATCACCATCACCATCACCATCACCATCACCATCACCATCACCATCACCATCACCATCACCATCACCATCACCATCACCATCACCATCACCATCACCATCACCATCACCATCACCATCACCATCACCATCACCATCACCATCACCATCACCATCACCATCACCATCACCATCACCATCACCATCACCATCACCATCACCATCACCATCACCATCACCATCACCATCACCATCACCATCACCATCACCATCACCATCACCATCACCATCACCATCACCATCACCATCACCATCACCATCACCATCACCATCACCATCACCATCACCATCACCATCATCCACACCACACCACACCACACCACACCACACCACACCACACCACACCACACCACACCACACCACACCACACCACACCACACCACACCACACCACACCACACCACACCACACCACACCACACCACACCACACCACACCACACCACACCACACCACACCACACCACACCACACCACACCACACCACACCACACCACACCACACCACACCACACCACACCACACCACACCACACCACACCACACCACACCACACCACACCACACCACACCACACCACACCACACCACACCACACCACACCACACCACACCACACCATACCACACCACACCACACCACACCACACCACACCACACCACACCACACCACACCACACCACACCACACCACACCACACAGCACCGCACCACACCGCACCGCACCGCACCACACCACACCACACCACACCACACCGCACCGCACCACACCACACCACACCACCGACACAACACCGACTTGGCATCTGTGCAGATGTCGAGGGATGAGGCTGTGCAGATGTCGAGTGTGCCGGCAGCTGTGCAGATGTCGAGGGATACATCTGTGCAGATGTCGACTGTGTCGACAGCTGTGCAGATGTCGAGGGATGCATCTGTGCAGATGTCGACATTGTCGGCATCTGCACAGATGTCGAGGGATGCTTGGCTGTGCAGATGTCGACTGTGTCGACAGCTGTGCAGATGTCGAGGGATGCATCTGTGCAGATGTCGACTGTTTCGACAGCTGTGCAGATGTCGAGGGATACATCTGTGCAGATGTCGACATTGTCGGCATCTGCACAGATGTCGAGGGATGCTTGGCTGTGCAGATGTCGACTGTGTCGACAGCTGTGCAGATGTCGAGGGATGCATCTGTGCAGATGTCGAGTGTGTCGACAACTGTGCAGATGTCGAGGGATGCATCTGTGCAGATGTCGACATTGTCGGCATCTGCACAGATGTCGAGGGATGCTTGGCTGTGCAGATGTCGACTGTGTCGACAGCTGTGCAGATGTCGAGGGATGCATCTGTGCAGATGTCGAGTGTGTCGACAGCTGTGCAGATGTCGAGGGATGCATCTGTGCAGATGTCGAGTGTGTCGACAGCTGTGCAGATGTCGAGGGATGCATCTGTGCAGATGTCGACATTGTCAGCATCTGTGCAGATGTCGAGGGATGCATCTGTGCAGATGTCGTGTGTCCATAGGGCATCTACATGCATCTGTGCAGATTCCGGGCTCATTTAACCGGCATCTGTGCAGCCGCCCTATTTTGGGGGGGTACCTCGCGCGCGGATCGTTGTATCTCCGCAACCGCTGCGAGTTAGGACTTCATTCAAGAGCGAGGTCCCCCTTAAACTCAACGATCTATCGTTCTATCGGAGCGGATTGTCCATCCGATGCAAAAAAGACCCTCGCGTCGGCCTTATTTATCGTGAGTGGAGGTCGGTTTGAGGTAGGTGACAGGTTTCCCTTGTAGCGTTACGGCTTGCAGTTCTCTACGGGCTTGCTTTTCCGCTTCTGCCATGGTGCTGCATCTGCCGGATTGGTGCGCTTTGTGGAGCGCCGCTGTGGCGAGGGTTTTGCTGTGGGATACGATTAGGTGGCCCCAATCCGAGTAGGCGGAGAGCTTGTCTGCCTGACAGCGTAGGTTGCTGATCGAGTTGCATAGGATAGCGATGTCATCGGCGTAGTCGATGCTGCCGATTGTAAAGCGTCCGGCACTGTCGGTTGTGTCGGATGTAAATTTGTACCCCCTCGCTCCTACTTGGAGCCAGCGCAGTAAGGGTTCGATGTAGATGAGGAACAGGAAGGGTGAGAGTGAGTCGCCCTGGATGGTGCCCCGGTCTACAGGTACCGGGTCGGTGGGGCCGTAGGGAGTTCTGAAGCGCGTTGTAGCGCCCGTGTACAGGTCCTTCACCGCGTCTGTGGCGTCGGTGGGGAAGCCAAGGTCGTGCATGATCCATAGCAGTTTGTCTTGGCAGGTGGTGTTGAAGGCACTAGTGAAGTCGACCAGTAGCGCATAGATATCTACTTTGGCTAGCTTGGCGTCTTCCAGGGCCATGACCAGCATTTGGAGCTGTTGTGTGGTGTCCCTATGGGAGCGGAAGCCTGCTTGGCAGTTACTTAACATCCCGTTAGCCTCAGCATACTCGTACAGCGCCTTGGTTATGAGGCTGGTCCAGAGTTTGTAGATGGTATTGGCCAGCCCAACAGGTCTGTAGGCGTTGAGGTCTGTTTCTTGGCCCTTGTCCTTGTAGAGCAGGCAAGTGTCATTGGTTTTCCATGTTGTGGGTGTGCAGCCAGTGGCCCACATGATGATGAACAGTTGGTGTATGGTGTCCCTCATCTCCCATGGCAGCATCTTGATGATCTCGTTTTCAATGCCGTCTGGGCCAGGCGCTTTGCCCCCCGATAGTCTACTGATGCATTCTTGAAATCCTGCTTTGTCCATGATGGCTGTGTGCATCCAGTGTATATTTTGGCAGGTGTGCAACGTGAAGGGGTCCACGGCTTTGGGGCGGGTCCAGGGGTAATTTCTGGTCTGTGTGTTTGTGTAGTGGCTTGTTTTGGGAGTCGGCGGCGTGAGCTTTTGTCTGTAGGCGGCGGTGATAATCCGGTTGAGGTCGGCCGGGGCGGTGCAGGTGTTCTTGGTATCGGGGTCGGCTAGTGCCTGCAGTCCTTTGTGGTCGGTGCGAGAAGGGCGTAGTATGTATTTATTGGCTTTTTTGGGTTGGGTGCTGATGAGGTGTTGCATTCTGAGACGCGCCTGTGCAATGGCAAGTGCGGAGTCGTCGTCATCTAGCTTGTGGATTTGGTCGCGGTAGGAATTGGTCAGCTGGGCGAGCGCGGCTTGCACGCAATTTTCGGTTGTACCGTCGCCCTGGCGTGCTTGCACCGCCTCCCTTACCTCCGCGTTGATCGTGTCTGTCTCTGGGAGTAGGTCATCGATAGACGGGTGGACGCTGTTTTGTTTGTATAACATTCTGGCCTTCCGGCTGAGTTCTCTAGTGGTTTTGAGCTTTTTCCCCAGTTCCAGTCTGATTTTGCACATGCTCCTGCGTTGGTAATGCTGGCCTCCTCTGGTCAATGTCTTAGTGTTGCATGTCTGCATGGCAGTTCCCCTGCAGGTTTCCAGGAGCGTTGTGAGCATGGCGGCTGCGGTGTCGACAGCTTCTCTAGCCGGGAGGCCTGCCACAAGTGTCAAGCGTTGTGGTTGTTGTGGGTTGGCCTTGTCTTGTGTGGTCAGGAAGTGGGTAGCGTCTGTGTACATGGGAGCTAGGTATGCTGTCAGTTGTGCATGCAGTTGTGGAGCGCCTGAGCTGGGTTGTTGTACTCCAAGCCGGTATGCTTCCCTATCTTTGTTGGTGATTGGGGTGGTGAGAATGGTGTGGCTGTGTTTTAAGGGTTGGTGTGTGGCTGCTAGATCTATGCCCAGTCTGGTAGTGGTGAGTGTGGCGGTGAGCGGTCTGTGGTCGCTAAGGTACGCGTTTGTGTCGACGTGTGTGCGATGCCCAGGGCCGTGTCTCGCGTCGCGCGTGAGGATGGCGTCGATGCGGCTGTTGCAGTGTGGTTGCTGGTAGGTCCAAGCCCGGTCGCCGGGGTCAGCTTCGGATAGGCGCAGCTCTGTGGCGAACTCCCTCATCATGTGGTCTTGTGGGTATTCAGTGTGTTCGGAGCGGTCCTCTACCCTCATCGTGGCGTTGATGTCTCCCGCCAGAATGAGTGAGCCGGGCAGTTGTCCGGTGGCTGCTCGTATGTGTTCTTGCATCTTTCTCCTTAATGGGATCGCGTCGTCGTTGTTCCCTGACGGCCAGTACGTGGCAACGAGTGTGAGTTCCTCGCTTTGCCGTTGGCGGAGGCTTAGGATGACGCATCGAGTGTTTACATCCGCATCCGCACACGGCGGCAGAATGGTGGCTTGCATTTGGATAGCTAGTTCGTGTCTGATGCCAATGAGGACCTCACTGTGGCCTTCGTGACGGTGGACGGTGTAGTTGGGCATAACCCTCTTCAGCCAGCCAGAGCTAGGTTTGTTGCTCTTGGGTTGGGTCATAGTCTCAGTGAGGATCAAGATGTCCGGGCTATGTTTGTGCACCAGGTTCAGGACCTCATTTCTGGATCTGCATAGGCCTCTGACATTGAAGGTTGTGAGGGTGATGTGTTGCCTGTTGAGGGTTGCTTGGGGCAGTTCGGTCGGGGGGTTGTTGTGTTGGCTCGTACAAGGATCAGTGTCCGGCGTGGTTTGTTGTGTCGCGGCTATGTTGGGGTTGAGCCTTGTGGTGTGGGCTTCGGTTGTGGGTTTGCAGAGGTATTGGGACATGAGGGTTTGTGTGTGCGTGTCGTTGCGGTGTGCCTTGGTGGCTCGTACCCGCTTAGCTGACGGGTCAGTGTTGGTATCGACACGCGTGGTGGGTCGGTTGGTACGCGGCTTTCCTGGGGGGACTGGCGGGCGGAGGGTAACGGTGGGAATGTCCCGGCGCTGTCGCGACCGGGCAGGTTCCTCTTGTAATGGGGTGTCCTCTATTGTAGTGTTGCGCTTGGTGTCTAGTGTAGAGTTATTGTCGGCGCCAAAGGCGGTCACGGGCAGTGGGGGCACGGGCACGGGCACGGGCACGGGCACGGGCACGGGCACGGGCACGGGCACGGGCACGGGCACGGGCATGGGCAGGGGCACGGGCACGGGCACGAGCACGGGCAGTGGGGTCACGGTCACCGGCACGGGCACGGGCACGGGCACGGGCACGGGCACGGGCACGGGCACGGGCACGGGCAACGGCACGGGCACGGGCACGGGCACGGGCACGGGCACGGGGACGGGCACGGGCACGGGCACGGGCACGGGCACGGGCACGGGCACGGGCACGGGCACGGGCAGTGGGGCGAGTATCTCTGTGTGGTCGGTGGCCTCTCTTGCCTCTGTGTTGTCTGTGGTAAGATCAATCGGGTCAGTGTGATCTTGGAAGTGTGCTGCTAGTGCTGATGTGGTGGTGGCCTCCAACGGGTCCGCTATCCAGATCTCTCTCCTAATGTATCTTGTGTTTTTCACATTACCAGTGCAGATGGTGAGCAGGTTCCCTTGGAGGTGTTTCCAGTCGTTAGGTGTGGAAAGTGGCTTTGGCCTCCGGTTCAGCGAGTCCAGTTGATACCAACCTTGATTCGTATGTTTGATTACGGTTGCATGGTGGTGTGATAGCAGGAGGACAGCATCCGTGGTTGTCGCGCTTGTGTTTGCAATAGTTGTGGTGAATCTGGTGTAATACTGTGGGTTGGGAGGTAGGTTGTTGCTGGGTGCAGGTACGTGCATGTCTCGTGTTGTTTGCGGTAGAGGTAGTGGTTCAGTGTGTCGGTTGAGAATTTGCCTTTCTCGTGGTAGATGTGGTTGGTTGTGAGGGTTCTGATAGCATACCCTTCTTCTCGTGCTTTCTGTGCAAGGGATTGCAAATGTTCTTGTAGTTGCTTGCAGTGGTCAATGACTGCGTGGTAGTCAATGTGTTTTTTTCCCATGGCCATGTTGAATGCATGTACTAGGCAGCACTCTTCGTATTGCCCTTCCATGTACATGTGTGTAGGATTGTGGGTCGGGATATGCGTAGGGCCGGTTGCTATTGGTGTGTGTTCTGTATGGCTAATGATGTGGTGGATGTCCTTTTCCTTGCATTGGCGTATCTGCTCTCGTGAGCGGGTGTTGGGTGTGATGACAAAGAGTTGGTGCACAGTTCGCTTGGTTGTAGCTGAGATGCGTAGGAGGGGTGTGGGCGTCGTTTCCATGGAGTCCAGTAGGTTCCATGTGCCGTTCATGCATTTCATGGCCATGCTGTGGCCTTGTTTTCTGCAAAGGAAAGTGTGTGTACCGTATTGGGCAGCTAGGTTCCCTAGGTTATTAGCGGACCAGTCGCTGGGTTGGTTGAGTTGGGCAATGCTCTGTACTGCAAGGCCATAATGGGTGCGTAAGTACATCTCGATCACTTCGTCGGAGTAGCCATCTATGCCTCTTGCCATTAGCCATGCGCCGCGCTCTAGGGTATCAGTTAGTTGAGGGAGCCTGTTCTCGTAGAAGTTGTCTATGTCCTGCATGGTGACCCATTCATGTCCCGCAGCATTGTTCAGGGAGTAGACCTGGCACGCAGAGCTATCCTTATCTTGTTGGAAGTGCTGAATGGCGGGGCCTGGGTTAGCTTCAACGTCTCCAGCGGCTAGCAAGAGCCATGCTACGTAGACATCCCGTGCGGCGATTATGGGGTTCAGAGTGTAGTTGGTCCAGTTAATTTCACCTGTTGTTGTTTGATAGCAGTAGTAGACATGCAAGGTGCTATTGAATTGGTATACTGTGTATGTGCGGCCGTTGTTCACCCCATGTGTGGAGAGGTGGAATCTATGGGCGACCTTGCAGAGAGAGCTAGAGGCGGCTAGGGAGCCATCTAGGCCTGTCATTAGGTTGTACCCAATTGCTCGTATGGCTGGCCTGCAGGCGCCTAATCGCTTTCTGTGGCGCTTTAGGCATCGTCTGGATTCTTTAGCTGTGGGTGTGCGGCGTTGATGCAAGTTTGTTTTGATGGCATAGGTGCCAATAGTGAAGAGTAATAGGTAGTTCACTAGATTCTCTTGTTGATGGATGATGTTTCCTATTTGTGTGGCAGTGTGACGGCGCAGGCAGTCTCGTGATGTGGTTGAATGTTCACACTCCTTTTTGGTTACATTGACTACATCGTACGCGTGTGACATGGTGCCCGAGCGGGGTGCAGGGGCAAGCAGGAGTGTAGAGCATTCGTGTCGTAGCTCCAGTCCTCTATTACTATATAGTACCCCTATCTTATTGAGGTCTCGATTACTTCCCCGCCACCGCCTGTGCTGGTCATGGCCTGTTGGGTGCGCGGGACACTGTAGCTCGCCAGTCCCACTCTTTCTTCGGTGCGGCTCTGTTGCGAGGGTCTCCTTCCACCTGCATGTATGGGTAGTGGTAGCCATTGTGTGAGGGGCAGCAGGTGGGGCAGTGGGTGTGGCAGTATGCCGTGTGGTTGGTGGGTCAGTTGGTGGGGCGGCAGTTGGTTTAGTAGGTAGGGCAGCTGCGGGTGGGTTTGGAGATGGGGCTGCAGGTGGGACTGTGAGTGGGACTGCCGGTGAGTCTGCGGGTGGGGCTGTGGGTAAGGCTGTAGGTGGGGCTGCAGGTGGGGCTGTGGGTGGGGCTGCCGGTGAGTCTGCGGGTGGGGCTGTGGGTAAGGCTGTAGGTGGGGCTGCAGGTGGGGCTGTGGGTGGGGCTACCGGTGAGTCTGCGGGTGGGGCTGTGGGTGAGGCTGTAGTCGGGGCTGCAGGTGGGGCTGTGGGTGGGGCTGCTGGTGGGGCTGTAGGTGGGGCTGTGGGTGGGGTTGTGGGTGGGGCTGTAGTTGGGGCTGGTGTTGGGGCTGTAGGTGGGGCTGCAAATGGGGCTGTAGTGGGGGGGGCAGGTGGTGTGGTCGATGGGGTAGTAGGCGGGGGGGTAGGTGGGGTGGTTTGTGGTGCAGCCGGTGGGACGTCATATGGGGCAGCAGGTAGTGCAGTAGGTGCGGCATATGGTGCCGTAGTAGATGTCACAGTTGATGCAGCATATGACATTGCGAGTGTGGCAGTGGGAGGGGCAAGTGGGGCCGCTAGGTTCTCTGTGTGCTTGTGCTTGTTGGTGTCGTGCACATCAGGGTGGGTTGGTGTCATGTATATTGGTGGTGTATTGGTGCCGTGTATGTATGTGTCTTTTGTCTGTTTTACCTTGGTTGAGTCTTCAAGCTGATGGCAGGTCCATCGACTCCGCACCGTCCATCTCATCATACAGGTGTTGAAATGAGCTGGTGGAGTTGTGTCGCTTGAGGGGCTGCTTTGGCGGGGACTGCACGCATGGAGGGTAACGGCATATGGTGATGGGTATATCGTGGGGCAGGAGTTGTGGGTGTTGCATGCGTGAGGAAGGGTGGATAGGGGTTGACAGGTGGTGTCATTGCTATGAATGGTGAGTTCATGGCATGCGTGTGGCTCAGCTGTGGCGCAGGTCATGTGGTTGCATATGGTAATAGATCTAGGGTGTTGGGGGTGTCCTAGGTTCTCCACTCCTCTGACCTGTCGTTCATCGCTGGTGCGGCGACCTCCGGTCCCTGCAGCCCGTGGTGGCAGGGACGCGGCTGCAGACTGGGCGCGGCCTGGCAGGAAGGTGCTGTTCCTGGGAGCCCCCATGGGTGGCCTGGACGTGGTGGCCATGGTCACTGGGCGCTGCGGCGGGTCGCGCACTAGGCCTGGGGTAGGGTTGCCACAGATGTCCACCATCACTGTGTAGATATCCAGCACCTTGCGGGTGGCAGCTGCTCTGGCGCTGTCGGTGGTGGTGGCTGCGGCTTCCAGCATAGCCTTGACTAGGGGCAGGCATTGCTCCACCAGCTTGTCTAGGCTGGAGGTAATGGCCATCATCCTGCGGTTGGCCTCATGGCCTTGGACCTTGTCCTCTACCAGCAGGTGCTGGCTGCTGTCCAGGAAGTCCTTGGCCCTGCGCTGATCCGCATGGGTTAGGTGGTACGCCTCAGCCATGGCAAAGCACGCTGCCTTATGCATTTCTGCCTTGCGCGACAGGGGCTGCATGCTGTCCGTGCCTACAGCCGCTGCGCTGCCAGTGTAGCTCTCGTCATGCCCCATGATGATGATGGCCTTCTTGGAGCAGTCCTGGATCGGGGTGCCCTTGCTGCTCATGGCAGCCACAGTGTATACTGTGGCTGCGCGCTGCGGTCCACCCCCTGGATAGAGGTTGGTTTTGGCTCTGCTGCCCAGCCCCACTGCAGAGATGATGGCTGAGGAGCTGCTGCTGGCCAGTGACACGTGGTTAGGGGTGGCTGTGTAGTTGGCGACATTGCTAGCTGTTACAGCTGTGCCCTTGAGGGGCGGAGTGGCATTGGTGCCTGCCTGGAAGGTGGCATTGAGGGACAGGTCCACCCCAAAGATGGCCAGGTAGGCCTCGGCCAGTCCCTTGATGGTAGAGGCCAGGCCAGCCATGCCAATGCCTGACGCAGTGCTGAGAATAAGCGCATGCTTGGTATTCAGCCCGCTGACCCTGCTGAACTGAGGCTGGGTCAGGGTGAACCTGACTTTGCTGCCGCTGACCGTCAGCTCACCCGCGCTCTGAATGGCTGTACAAGTGTCATGGTCAGTGAACTCCACCCTGGTCATATTCCTGTTAGGCACATCCGCAGCAGCATGAACAGAGCAGGCCAGGAGGTAGAGAGGGTGGCTAAGGAGCTGCGCGTCCTGAGCCATCTTCATTCGCAGATACCCTAAGGATTTGAGCAGGGAGGTGGCTGCAGGCCCCACGGCCCTGTTGGTCAGGACTGCGTTGGCTGCCGGGTCGCTGCAGTAGGCATTGCTGCTCATCTTCAATGTAAAGGCCATGGTTGGGGAGGGTGTTTTGGGGAAGAAGAGCAAGGGTCGGGCCTGGGTGGTAGTGCTGCTGGTGGAGGAGAGGGGCTGGGTGCATGGCAGCATAGAGAGCAGCCCGCCTGTGGATACGGCAGCCCCAACCAGCCCCAGCATGGCAGCTCTGCGGACCTCCTCGTCCTCATGGGTGGCTTCCACTGCCAGCTCCATGGTGTCCATTTCTCCCAGTTTGTAGGGCACCTCGTCGAGCGTGTATTCCTCGCAGCCCATGCTGCTCAAGACCGCATCGACCTTTCTCAGGATGTCTGCAACCAGGAGCATGGTGTGATTGGCACCCATAGTGTGTTCATGTGGCGGGGTGGCATTGATATCAGGTATCCAGAGCATGTGTGGTAAACATTGGATGCGTCCAGCCTTGTCAAGATTTGTGTCAGGCCAGCACGTGTTGTGCAAGTATATGTGCCAAGGTTTGTGCTTTCCTGTTGCAGGTAAGATTTTGGTATGGTTTCTGCAGCTTGGGATCGTACAGGTGTTACCTTCTTTGAAGGCCGCAGTGAGGTCCTTCAGCACCACCGTCTTGGTGTCGTAAAGGAAAGTGTACGGGGCCAGGACAGCGGTGTTGACCTTGGCGCGCTCCACTGCAGCTATCGCATCCTCAAACTCCTGGGTGGTGTAGCTGTTGTACCGTGTATCCCGAGCGCGGCAGCCAGGGATAGTCGGCGCTGCTGGGCTCTTGTAGGCCTCCCTGGCCTTGGTGAGAAGCTTGGCGTAGACCGGGTTGCTGCTTGTAAAGATTGCCTTACGGGTGCGCGTGGCATCCAGCAGGGAGTGCGTATTGTCCGAGGTCGATGTCAGTTTGTACTTGACTGCGATCGGGGGGCAGAGGGCGCCATTCGTAACGTGTCCATCAACGTGGCTTTCCATATGGTAGAGAAATGGGGGCATATTTAGGAGGAAAGTTGGCCAGGGGCCAAGACTGCTTGCGTAGCTACCGTGGGGCGAACCCTCAACGGCGCCGTGTTGGTCTGACAAGTGCGGGGCTGGGTGGCCACTTGTGCCACCCAAGCTTGCCGCACCCCAGCACCAACACGCGCACAGCAGCCAAAGGCAGGTTAGGATTGCGGCAAGCCTTCTCTTGGGCTTACCGTCTACTTCCATAGCCTGCGTTGAGCGATCCTTACAAGTCGAGTTTTGCGATTCAACGCTCATTCTGCTGCTCCGAGCGTGCTCGTTAACGTCCTGCTATCAGGAGGTGTAGAGCGCGTCGTGGCG
>JASKMD010000006.1:5878718-5919411 GCA_030144725.1 Haematococcus lacustris
ACAAGGTGCGAGGGTACCCCGACAGTACTGTAGATGTCTACAGTACTGTAAGTGGTCTCTCGAGGTACCTCGAGTTACCTACAGTACTGTAGATGTCTACAGTATTGTAGATGTCTACAATACTGTAGGTGTCTACAGTACTGTAGGTGTCTAAAGTACTGTAGGTGTCTACAGTACTGTAGGCACCTACAGTACTGTAAGTGGTCTCTCGAGGTACCTCGAGGTACCTACAGTACTGTAGATGTCTACAGTACTGTAGATGTCTACAATACTGCAGGTGTCTACAGTACTGTAGATGTCTACAGTACTGTAGGTGTCTACAGTACTGTAGGCACCTACAGTACTGTAAGTGGTCTCTCGAGGTACCTCGAGGTACCTACAGTACTGTAGGTGTCAACAATACTGTAGATGCCTACAGTACTGTAGGTGTCTACAGTACTGTAAGTGGTCTCGCGAGGTACCCCGACAGTACTGTAGATGTCTACAGTACTGTAGATGCCTACAATACTGTAGGTGTCTACAGTACTGTAAGTGGTCTTGCGAGGTACCCCGACAGTACTGTAGACACCTACAGCACTGTAGCATGGCCGTATCTCACCAACCGCGCAAAATCACGAATTTTAGTTTCAACCCACAATCTTACAATGCCTTCATTAGACTATGTACCAAGTCCGAGGCTCTAAATCTCAAAAATGCTGTTACTAATTTGCCTGTGTGTATGTTGCTGTGACTATGTTGCTGAACACCTCGCTTGATGGCAGCATAACATGGTTCAACAGCTCCTTTGGCTCATCGGCGTCAACCATGACCCCAGTGCACGATACACAGCTCAGAACCTAGTATTGCCGGCCAACTGCCGCCTAAATGCCACATGAACCTCACCGCGCACGATCACCAGTACGACCAGTTCGCGAGGGACACATGGTCCCCGCAGGCGTCTTGCGTTGCAGAAACAGGGCACATGATGAATTATCGTGATATTATCATGATACCTATTATCATGATTATCATATGATAAAGCCCAGAACGCCACTTATTACCACTCACTCCCAGAACTCAATCTCTGCATTTGTTCCTGCATTTTGACCAACCTTGTCCGATCGGGCTGATAGTTTTTTAGATGGTGTTTTGCAGAAAACAAAACATACTGTTCTCTAGTAAAAAGTGTTTAAAAACAATATGTTTTCTTTTTTGGGCAGCATGGAGGAGGGTTTGCCCACCTTTGGGAGCCTAACCAACAAGGAATTGATGCACTTGCCATTGCTGTGCTCCTATTGTGGTCTCCTTCTATTTCCAATGCCCCTAAGCCAGCGCACGTTCACTCAGGCAAATCAGTAACAGCATTTTTTAGAATCGCGGCTTGAGATTTTGCACAGAGCCATATGACGTGGTTGTAAGATTGGGGTTTGAACGAAAACTCATAATAATGCATGGTTGGTGAGATATTGCTAAGGTGATGTGTTGTACCACTGGGTGTGGTGCAGTGTAGCACTATTTGGTGCATTGATGCAGTGCACTAGTGACAGGTGCAGTACTACACCATGAGAACCAATGTGATTTAAAAGAACAACAATCCCTAAACCAGTAAAATACCAATGAATTACCAACATAACTACTTTATTACATCACAAAACTACGTATAGTATAATGTCAGAGGCCAAGCTGTTACGGGAAAATAATGACCGAGACCTCGTCGAAAGTTGCAGTAAACGACGAGGCGTAGCCGAGTCGTTTACGCAGCTTGAGACGAGGCCGAGGTCGTTATTTGAACGTGAACAGCGCGGGCCGAGACATTATACAGTATCCCTTTACATTACGGGTGGCTCGAGGCTACTACGTGTAAGTTATAAGCCAGCAGCATCAACGCGTGTACAACGCGCAACTCTGTCGCCGCACCCTGCACTTTATCAGTAAAAATCGCGGTTAGGCAGCGGTTGAAGCACTTTCTCAGTAAAATTTGCGGTTAGGCGGTGGTTACAGTAAATCAGCGGCACTTTTTCAGTAAAAATTGCGGTTAGGCAGCGGTTACAGTAAAAGTCTGCACTTTTTCAGTAAAATTTGCGGTTAGGCAGCGGTTACAGTAAAACCCCGCGGAGGCCACGCTGTCTCCGGCATCCTACAGCCACGCACACAGCCTGCTCCTAGTTGTGGCGAGCAGCGCAACCTCTCCGGACCAACTCTTGCAAGCCGTGCAAGTCGCGGTTGAATGTCACTGGGGTCACATCCAATGCAGGTCGCAGCCTTTCAGCCACGCACACAAACCACCGCTATGCCAAACAGCGTCATAACTTCGGACTGCGAGGTCGAAGAGGAAGACTGCGAGATTGAGGAGGTAGACTGCGGCGATGACATGTCCATCGGACAATTTAACCTGCTACCACCCATCGACATCGCCACTGCACGTCTAGCGGCAGCTAGGATCAATGGTGAGTCCCTAATCAGACTGTCGACCAGCGTTGACTGTTTGACTCCTGGCGGTTACGATGTTACGATGTTGCGATGCAGAGGAAGCTCCGAGCAAGGAGTCCCAGCAGTCGCAACAGCCACAATGCCGGTCCCAGCAAGCAACGTACCACCAGTTCTCACCAGGAGATCTGGACGCCTGTCAGGCAAGGCCGCAGGTAATCGGTACCTTCTCATATTAGTCGTTGACTAACCCCGCTACCAAGACTGACATTGTACTGGATGCCATGATATGCAGGAGAGGATGCAGAAGAGGATGCCGTGTTAAGGGCATTCATCAAGGCTCCCAAGTTCGCTGATTTGGCAACACGCAGCCGCCTCGACCCAAGCCAAAGACAAGAGTCAACTCAGGACCAGCTACCAGATGTTTGAGGATGTGCTAGATAACGGCACATACGCTGGTCAGTGACCCGCTGACCTAGCTAAGGCCTGCCTTGCCCCGCCTTGCCTTGCCCCATAAACAACATAATTCTCGTTTGTATTGCCATGCAGATGGTGAGGTAGCTTCTAAAGAGGTTATGGCTGCGTTGCGGCTGTTCCTACGCAAGCGCCCTGTCACTGTCGAAGAGCGATGCAGCCACCTGTATGAGTGCTACATGAAGATGCCCAAGGTTCTGTGCATGGTGTTGTGCACCCTTGCAACAGGTAGGCAAGGCTGCCAGGGTGCCTTGCAACCTACCTAGAGCCTGTCTAGTGCACCAGGTGTTATACACGACTATATTTTGCACCTTGTGCAGGGTACCGCAAGTCCAAGGATGGGGGGGAGTGCAACGCAGATTCTTTGCGCCAGCGCATCTTTTCCCTTGCCCGTACTGTGCGTGGTGAACATCACCGGGTCAAGATCAGTGAGAATGACATGGCTCCCATCCTGCCCATGAGCAGGCACGCGGCAGCGGCTCCGGCTGCGTACGGAGGCCCCCCTCCCACCCCAGGACCTGGCAGCTGGCCTATGAGCGGGCATGCGGCAGAAGCACCGCTTGCGTATGGAGGCCCCCCTCCCACCCCAGGACCTGGCAGCTGGCCTATGAGCGGGCATGCGGCAGAAGCACCGGCTGCGTACGGAGGCCCCCCTCCCACCCCAGGACCTGGCAGCTGGCCAGGCGTTTGGCATACGGCATCATGGGGACCCGCACCCAGCACTTGGCAGGCCGCTTGGCATCCAGCTATCACAGCGCATGCGGCTGGAGCCATTGATCCAGGGATAGCCCAAGGCTTTGAAGAGTTCAGGGCTAGTGAGGCAGCCAGCAAGGCCGCAAAGATGAAGTTACTGGCTGCATTGATAGGATAGGGCGGATTGTTTTAGATAGGGGGCTCGGGCTAGATAGGGGGCTTGGGCTTGTTAGGGGGCTTGTGCTAGATAGGGCGGATCGTTCCAGATAGTGCTGCTAGGGCGGACACAAGTAAGAATGGGTTTAGAAATTGCTGATATTTACGGGAAAATAAAAATTCTTACTTCTCCCGTAATGTAAAGGGATTAGACTGTATATGGTGCAGTTTTTCACGATGAGGTTTGGCTGCCGCGGTGCCCATGGAGCTGGACGCCATGCTCCACACCAGCCCAAGCCGCAGCCGTGGCACTCGTCTCTCCGATGCTCAGCGTGCGGCTCTGCGGGACAGCAAGGCGTGCTTCTACTGCCGCAAGGCGGGGCACACCATGAAGGACTGCCCTATCCGCCCTCCCCGCCCAAACGTCAGCAGCGGCCCACGGAAGGGGGACCGCCGCTAGACGTCGCCTTCCGGACCCTCCCACCACCCCCTTCCACCACCCCCTCCCACCCCCTCTCACCACCCCCTCCCAGCCCCTCTGCTTTTCCACCTCCTCTCCTTGTCCTCCCCGGTGCGCTCGTCCCCACCGCGCACCTTACTTCCTCCTCCCTACCCTTGCACCCTCCTACCCTGGTCTGCATTCCACCTGCCAGCCGTACACGTGTAAGGTGGACACTGTTGGCCGGCCCTCCATGCAGGTTGTCAGATCCATGCCCTTACCCCTGCAGCATGTTAGACATGCTGGCAGCATTCTGAAGCAGCCTTCTGTGGCTGGCTCCACGCCACCGGGACGACCTCGTAAGGTCGTGCGATTCTCCCTGCCCCTACCTGCAGCTCTAGGTGGCAGCCCTCCTCGCCCTCCCCAGCCTGGCCGGACAGCCCGCCCAGCTGTGTTGCAGCGTGCCAATGCTGATGCACCTGCCTTCCTCCATGTCAACCCCTTTGCCGTGCTGGCTGTTCAAGACCAGCCGCCGGCCGATTCTCTCGCTCCCCGGTCCTTACCTCCTCCCCCTGCCCCTCCGTGTCCCTGTAACGTGCTGAACCACGCTATAAGCCGAGCGATCGTCTAGCGTGTGACTGCGAAGAAACTGCCATGGAGCGGAGTTACAGAGAACCTCGTGAGAGGGCTAGGGCTTAGAACGGGGCCCCCTGGAATCGAACCAGTTGTCCTCACAGCTTGCGCTGCTAACCTGCCCTACTCACTCGGTAAAAGTAATGCGCCCACCTGCGCCCGCCATAGGCAGTACACAGGTGTCGCGGGCAAAGGGGAACGGTGTCGCTCGAGGCTCGCCGTTACATTCACCCCCCCCAGAAGAGGTCCGTTCCGCCCAAGGAGATCCAAGGACTCGCAGCCAATCTGCTTGTTGGGGCTAGTGTGAACCATGATTGGTTAACACACATGATAGCCAGGAGCATGATAGCTCAGGTGCAAGAATGCAACCATCCAGCCAGAAGGCTGCTCACACACAACCCATAACACACCACAGCACTATAGCAGGAACACATATCAGGCTGGGTCTTCACTTGAGACAGTGGATGGCGTTGTACTCAGCCAGAAGCTTGTCACAGCCAGTCAGGTTGGCTCGTGGCTCCCAGGTGTTAAAGGAGGCGTCATAGCCCTCCCACTGCACCAGGAACTCTCCAGCCTTTCCTGCACGGACGTATCTGTGGTCAAGCAGACGCTCTACATAGTACACAGGAGTCTTATCCATCCATTCCACAGGGGGAGGCATGATACCCACATCACTGCCAGAGTACTTCTTGAGCAGTGACACGTGGAAGACAGAGTGCAGCCTGCTCATGTTGGCAGGCAGAGTGAGTCTGTAGGCGTTGGCATTGATCTTAGCCTCAACCACAAAGGGTCCCACATAACGTGGCCCAAACTTGCGGACCTTGCCTGTCTTAATGCGCAGGTTCCTGGTGCTCAGCAAGACCTGTGCACCCACCTCAAACTCCACGTCTTTCAGACCAGTGTCAGCATGACGCTTGTACCTGGCCTGAGCATCAGCCATGTGCCGCCTTGCATGGGCAACACCTTCTTTCCACCAAGTGGCAAAGGCATGGGCAGAGGGACAGCGGCCGCCATCAGGCAGGTCACGCAGCCCAGGAGTGACAGGGCTCTGGCCTGTGTTGAGGAAGAAGGGCGTGGAGTGTATAGACTCCTGCCATGAGTTGTTGACAGGAAACTCAGCCAAGGCAAGGTGATCAGGCCAGTCAGCCTGAGTGGGAGAGATGTAATGACGAAGCATTTTCTCAAGTACACGATTGTACCTCTCAGTCTGGCCATCACTCTGTGGCCTGTAGGCAGTAGACATATTAGTCTTCATACCCAGCAGCTTTTTAACAGCACTAGTACAGCGGGCCCGTCCGACAGCGGACGGGGCACACAGACCAAGCTGCGGCCTCCGGCCACAGCGCTCTTGCACCAGTTCTTGCACCAACTCTTGTTCCAGGCCACAGTGCTGAGTCTGGATGTGTGAGTTTGAGTGCTGAGTCTGAGTAAGTGAGTCTGAGTACAAGTGAGTGACTGTGACAGCAATGGCTGTGTCTGCCGTACCAACCCCTCATTGGTGTCAGGGCCAGCAGGCTATGCAGCACACACCTCATTGTACACTACATTATCTGTAGGGTTGGCCTGAAGCGTATGCGGCGATTAAAATGACGGTATATACGTATGTTTATACTGTATGCGTGGGTCCACAGGGCGAACTGTAGGTGCAAGGTCATCATTTTGCAGTGAGTATGCAGTTTGGTGCACAACAACTATAAATACTACCACCCTGCTGCCCTATTGCTGCCCTACCCTGACCGGCTGCCCTGCTGCTGCCCTACCCTGACCGGCTGCCCTGCTGCTGCCCTACCCTGACCGGCTGCCCTAATGCCCTGCTGCTGCCCTACCCTGATGGCTGCCCGGCCGCCCTGCTGCTGCCCTACCCTGACCGGCTGACCTGATGCCCTGCTGCTGCCCTACCCTGACCGGCTGCCCGGCTGCTGCCCTACCCTGACCGGCTGCCCGGCTGCTGCCCTACCCTGACCGGCTACCCGGCTGCTGCCCTACCCTGACCGGCTGCCCGGCTGCTACCCTACCCTGACCGGCTGCCCTGATGCCCTGCTGCCGCCCTACCCTGATGGCTGCCCGGCTGCCCTGCTGCTGCCCTACCCTGAGCGGCTGCCCTGATGCCCTGCTGCTACCCTACCTTGACTGGTTGCCCAGCTGCCTTGCTGCTGCCCTTCCCTGACCGGCTGCCCTGAAGCCCTGCTGCTGCCCTACCCTGACTGGCTTCCCGGCTGCCCTGCTGCTGCCCTACCCTGACCGGCTGACCTGATGCCCTGCTGCTGCCCTACCCTGACCGGCTGACCTGATGCCCTGCTGCTGCCCTACCCTGACCGGCTGACCTGATGCCCTGCTGCTGCCCTACCCTGACCGGCTGCCCGGCTGCTGCCCTACCCTGACCGGCTGCCCGGCTGCTGCCCTACCCTGACCGGCTGCCCGGCTGCTGCCCTACCCTGACCGGCTGCCCGGCTGCTGCCCTACCCTGACCGGCTGCCCGGCTGCTGCCCTACCCTGACCGGCTGCTCGGCTGCTACCCTACCCTGACCGGCTGCCCTGATGCCCTGCTGCCGCCCTACCCTGATGGCTGCCCGGCTGCCCTGCTGCTGCCCTACCCTGAGCGGCTGCCCTGATGCCCTGCTGCTACCCTACCTTGACTGGTTGCCCAGCTGCCTTGCTGCTGCCCTTCCCTGACCGGCTGCCCTGAAGCCCTGCTGCTGCCCTACCCTGACTGGCTTCCCGGCTGCCCTGCTGCTGCCCTACCCTGACCGGCTGCCCTGATGCCCTGCTGCTGCCCTGCCCTGCCCGGCTGCCCTGCTGCTGCCCTACCCTGACTTGTTGCCCTGCTGCTGCCCTACCCTGATGGCTGACCGGCTGCCCTGCTGCTGCCCTACCCTGACCGGCTGCCCGGCTGCCATGTCCGGGTCTCGTCGCCACAATCCTCGTATGCATCATCAGGTGGTTCCCGTGCAATGACTGTCATGGCTGGCGGGCTGCATATCGCAGCGACTTGCATTTGACCCGCGGACACACCGCAGGTACGGTGAATTGTGCGCCCTGCATCCTTTGCAATATCACGGTCAAACCTTTGGTATTCGGGGTACGCTACGTATACCTGTGTACAAAGCCCAATCGTTACAGCGTGGCCTGGCACGGCTCGAAGGCTCACTGCAATCATCCAGCCTACTTGTCGCAATGCCCTGTTAGAGCGACACGGAGGAGGGTCGCATGCGGAGGCTACGCTGTAGCTCGTCAGCATGCGGAGGCTACGCTGTAGCTCGTCAGCAGCCGCAGCCAAATGTGGCCGCAGCCATCGTTGGACTTGACTCGTTTGACTTTTTGGCTGTGAACCGTTTGACTTTTAGACCGTCCGCTGACTTTGAACTATCTCTGCGCTGGCTGCATCGCCATCGTTTGCTGATCCATTTTCGCTAGTAGCTACTATTTGTGGGGCGATAGAACCGCAAATCGGAAGTCGATCTCACGGCACAGTGCATCTTTCGCGATTCTGTGCGGAGGGAGTCCTTGCATGATTATTGCGAGGCTGTGCGCGCAATCGCAGGCCGTTCCGCCGACCCCCCCCCCCTAGCAGTTTTAATAGTATAGATGCCAGAACTTATTATTAAAGTGTGCACCTCGATCGGTGAGTACTTCAGCCGGAAGGCCGTGTAACCTGAATACATTGTTAATGAACAGCCGAGTGAAGGCCATGGCATTCATGACCTCCTTGCATGGCACAAAATGCACCATTTTGCTCAGGCGGTCAACAATGACACAGATGGCATCATAGCCGTGGGTCCCAGCAGGCAGCTTGGTCACAAGGTCCATAGACACATGTTCCCACCGATACCCTGGGACAGTCAGGGGCCTCAACATACCACCTGGCTTAGAGTTGGAGGACTTGTCGCGTTGACACGCATCACATGTCCCCACATAGTCCCTCACATCAGCACGCACAGTGTTCCACCAGAATACACGTGTGACACGCTCTAGGGTTTTGGTCATTCCCACATGGCCAGCATAAGCAGCATCATGCATCTCATGCAAGATGTGTTCACGCAGTTCAGGCACATTGGGGACCACCACTAAGTCCTTACCAGAGATCCGCCAGAGAGCATCAGTGTCCTGGTACATTCCAGAATGATCAGCTTCGGCAGTAAACGCAGGGTCCTGCTGGTATCCAAGGGTCAGTTGATCAGAAAGTCCCATAGGAGCAGCTGGAGCCGCAGGATACTGCGCTGTCTCATCCTGTGTAACAGGGGTCTCAGACCCTATCGGGTCCAACATGGCTTCAACACACGTGGTATCTTTCTCAAATTGTGACAGAGCAAGGGGGGATTTCGCACTGAGGCAGCCGGGGCAGCGGCACGAAGGCCAGCCTCACGAGCTCCCCCCCCCTCCAAAGAAAGCTTGGCCTGCCTCCTGGTGGTGACTGCACACACCGAGACACTTTCTGGAGAATCGTGCACAATCCGGGACAAAGGGTCTGCAGGGTTCACAGTGCCGGCAATATGCACGAGACTGTATGAGAACCTGCTCATAAACTCTACCACCTGGCCTGGCGCCCATATAGCACTGTCTGGGTAGGCAAGGCAACCAAAGGCTGGTGATCGGTGAATAGAGTGAACGGCACGCCTTATAAGTAGCAGCGCCATTTCTTGCATGCTGTGACTAAAGAGAGGAACTCTTGTTCACCAGTGGTGTAGTTGATCTCAGCAGGTGATAGCTTACGGCTTAGATAAGCCAATGGATAGCCATCCTGCATGAGGATTGCTCCCAGTCCCTGAAGGGACGCATCACAGTAAACCTGGAACGGTTTGGTGTGATCGGGTAGTCTCAGCATGGGAACTGCAGCGATGGCAGCTTTGAGAGCATTGAATGCTGTCAAAGGTACCTCAGGCCAGTCGTGCCATGGAAATGACTAACCGCCTTTACCACAAAGATTTGTGAGAGGTGCAGCAATATTGCTGAAATTACAGACAAACTTGCGCACATAATTAGCAGCGCCAAGGAATGACTGTAATCCCTGGAAGGACTGGGGAATAGGCCAGTTAGCAATTAGACCTTATCATGATCTACAGCAATACCTCCAGCAGTGACCAGATGGCCCAAGAAATTAAGTGTATAATGCATAAACTCACATTTAGATAGTTTAGCATACAACTTATTCTTACGCAGCAGTTCAAATACTTGCTTGAGGTGCGGCAGGTAATCCTGAACTGACCTAGACATTACAAGGATGTCATCCAGATACACCAAGGCACACTTACCCAGCACAGTAGCAAAGGCGTCATTCATGACCCGTTGAAATGTAGTTGGAGCGTTGGTCAGTCCAAAGCATAACACTTTGAACTGAAAGTGACCTTCAGGTGTGCGGAAGGCCGTTTTAGGCACATCCTCAGGAGTAATCCTAATCTGGTGGTAACCAGCCTGCAGTTCTAGGGAAGAGAAGACTTTGCAGCCAGACAGCTTGTCAAACAAGTCACCAATGCGAGGCAGTGGATACTGGTCACGCAGTGTGATCTTGTTGAGCTGTCTATACATATTCTCTGTTCACCTGACTTCTTCTGACCAAACAGGACAAGAGCTGCATAAGGAGAAGAGCTTGGCTCAATCACACCTTTAGCAAGGAGGTCCCGTATCTGTTGCTTCAGCTCATCATGCTCAGGCTTGCTTAGCCTGTACATGGGAGGGGCAGGTGGGCGGTTACCAGGCTCCAGGGGTATGGTATGACCCACTGGGCGGTCTGGTGGCAAGCCAGTGAGAGGTGTGAACACATCACTGTATTCTGCCAGCAGAGAATCCAACTGAGCTTTGATAGCATCAGGGAGACCATGAGGGGTTACCTCGGTTGAGTTATGGCAGAGCCATCAGGACTGATAACAGCCACAACGGCACGACCGCCTTTTCTCAACCACCTTGCTGCCACCTTGCCAGTAGCCAAAGGCAGAGTCTATCAAGCCAGCTGCATGGTGTTGCTCCTGTGACATGCTTGGCTTGTTGGGCCAACGCAAAGTTCATGACAAGATAATATTGTCTGCAAAAACCACGCGTGCTCAATGGCATAGCGGTGTACAACTAGGTTGTCAGCCACAAGCATAGTAGCAAGTGTGTACAACATGACACCATGTGCATGCACATACCATGAAAGCATGTCATAAGTACTCATGCATACACATGATCAAGCGATGCGTGTACATGTTTTTGGATGTCTTACCCAAAGGGGCTGGACACATGACCATACATGAAATGGATTTGGGACGTAGCCTACAAGCTTGTTTACAACACAAGAGCTCCATCTGAGGTCATCAGAGCAGCTCTGAGTGTATGATAAACATCAAAGTGTCATGGTGACACAATGCTAAGATACGCTTTAAATGCGAATGGCAAAGATGTTTGCATGGTAGACCTGATGATCAGAACAAGCTCATGCATGACAAGATATCCTTGTATGCGAGCAGTGCGTCAAAGCACAACACATGGGTCACATGAAATGGTCGAAGTTGACACTAGGTTCAGGGTGACAAGGACCATGGGTATCCTAATCAGCAGGGTGGGGCATGGCCACCATCGCATGGACCTGAGCCTACAAGGCTGTCATGCAACCCATCAGGGCACAATGGCTCACAATAGGGTTCCCTTGAACTGCGCTTCATGACCAGCCGAGTGCCACAGTAGCAAGACGAAAACGTCGAGTAACACATTGCCTTGATAAGCAAGTATGCATGGTGCAAGCAGATGCTTATGGCAGAAGATGACACTAGGTGCCACGCCGCACCAGGATTAGGGCTGTCCATGTGTAGAACTGCCATTGACGTTGCCATAGGCTGCCATAGAGGTTTTCATTGAGATCACAAAGGACATGTAAGAACACCTGTACTTGGAGCAACCACATTAGCATGGTGAGTAGAAGGCAAAGGTCAGATATGTACCATAGCCGTCACCAAGGCCATCAGCAAGCCTAAGGCCTTGAGGCTGTCAGCAGCATGTACTAATCATAGCACGGCTGTAGCATGGCTGGCAGCAATGGCCAAGCATATGCAAACCTGATACATTCAGGGCTGGCAAAGGACTAGTTGCACGCACAATGAAGTTGTGCACAACAAACACAGATGTGTACAACATGCATAGCACGCTGGCAGCGTACCACCAAGGTAGCTATCTTGTCCATCTGCTTGGATTCACGTTTACGACGTGTTGTCCTATGTTCGGTCTGAGCCAGAAGCTTAGACGCAACCTGCAGCCGCTGAAAATGACATGCAGGCCAGAAGGACTGGAGGAGGAGCCTGCCAGTGTGCAATGAAATGCAACAAGGCGCAACACTGGACCTGCCACAGGAACCTCATTTCGCGAGAGTAGCCTTTTGGAGTAGCCATCGTCGGAGGGCGAGTTGTGGCAACTACGGACAAATCCGTAAAGGGCAGCAGACACGACCAGATTGTCAGGCAGAAACCGGAACGACCACCTGGCCCCGATAATGGTGGGCAGCGTTGGCTCCACTGTCAGCGTTCTCCAAAGCCAAAGCCTCCACTGTCAGCGTTCTCCAAAGCCGAAGCTCCACTAGCGTAAAAGCCAGAAATCAGCCGAAGGCTGGAGGCATGATGCCCTCGCAAACGCAAGTCTGGTCGGAAACCAATGTAACGACTAGTAGGAGCTCATGAGATGACAACGTGCAATGCCTGTAGACTTATATGCACGTTGCATTCCTCCCCCCCCTATTCGGCTCGAAGGCACGATTCGATGATATCGATTAGGAGAGAACTCCACGCGTTTGCCGGGGATCGAACCTGGGTGGGCCACCACCTCCACACCAAAGCTTACCCCTTGCACTACGGCAAGGGCATCCGGTCGGAAACCATCTGTAACGTGCTGAACCACGCTATAAGCCGAGCGATCGTCTAGCGTGTGACTGCGAAGAAACTGCCATGGAGCGGAGTTACAGAGAACCTCGTGAGAGGGCTAGGGCTTAGAACGGGGCCCCCTGGAATCGAACCAGTTGTCCTCACAGCTTGCGCTGCTAGGCTTTAACCTGCCCTACTCACTCGGTAAAAGTAATGCGCCCACCACGTCGAGGAAGACACAAAACACCGCTACGCTGATATTAGGGCGTACGTGACTGCCAAGAAGCCTACACCGACCGAAGCGACGCACGTGACCGAACATGCAACACAACCCGCAGCCCAGGAGGCCATCAAGAGTGGCTCCCGGCTGCTAAGGCGAGAGAACAGGGAAACCCAATCGCCCCCAACGAAACCCGCCCGACACAAGGCGGGCACGAAACGGAACACTGAGGGCAGACAGATCCAGACTATCCCGAAGGATATAGTGCGCACAGTTGGCCTTGACCTTCCAGGGCTCTCCAGCTGGAAGGTGGATAAAGCTTGCCGTTGTAAACCCAAGGACCTAGGCAGTATACTAGGGGCCATGTACGGACACCAAGAGGCCATCACCAGCATAGATGGATGGCAATGGGACGGCATCAACAAAGAAAGCTACTACAAGGTGCATTGGAAGCCCACAATCATAGATAGATGGGCATTACCACTATGTGCAGAAGAAGGCTATACACCCACACACATAGAACCCATCAGCAGGGAAGAGGCTAAAGACGTATGCACATGTGAGCTATGCTGGCTACCAAGAGGAGACAGCCTAATGTGCCACAACTGCAAGAGGGCCTACCACCCAGCCTGCCTTGAGGAAGCCCTCCTGTCGGGACACAAAGAACCAGGCCACTGGCTGTGCCCAATATGCAAGTTCGGCAGCAACGAGTTCAAAACGACTATGCGTCTGTCAGCGCACTCGGACCTTATACGAGTTCACTGGCGCCCCACCCTCGAACCGGCACCTCTCATCACGACACACCTGGACTACCTGGCGCGACGCAGCGACTATGAAGAGGAAAATAAGAGGATACAAGAAGCTAGATACGCGCGGCCTGACACACAGCTGCCAACACACACCCGGCAGGGACTGCCGGACCCGCACACCTGGCTACCCCGGTGCACCAACCTTCACTCGAAGGCCACCTTCCACACGTACCCCATCAACCCGCAGACGGACATTGTCGGGACGGGCAAATGCGAAACCTTCCTCCAACTGCACCCCCACATGACCACCCCCGCGATGAACCTCAGCACGGGAGAGCCCATCATGCCCAAGCACGACCTAGTGCAACATGTAACGGTTCACGATGAGTCGGGCCGCACAATAGGCCTTATAACCAAACAACAACACCAACACCTACACGCTTGGCTACAACACACACCACACACACGCAACCTGGCCACAGAACTGGTGGCCCTCCTCAGGAGACAGGACACACAGAGCAGCCGCCACCCCATGAGACTGGCACAAGACAAAGCCCTCACCACCCTACACACCACACGAAGCTTTCCAAGTACCGTCCAAAGGTGGGCTGATCCACTCACAGTTAGACCGGAAACCACTACCTACTGGAGCCCCGACATCAATGACACGGCCTTTGGGGCACACCACAACTGCCTACTTGTACGTCACACTGGGCTATCCACATGGAATGTACCAGCCGATGATGCGGTGGCCTTGAAATGCGTCAACCATGCTATACACTCAGCACACCAGGAGGAGGCCATGGCCACCATCATGTTGATCCCTGGTAAGAAGGGCATCTCTTATCCCAAGCACATTGACACCTTGAGACGGTACCCAGAGTACTGCCAGCACCTGGCCAGCATACCCCTCACCAATACCAACTGCTCCAAACATGGCAAACACGCCACCCTCCTCGTCTACGTCATATGGAATGAGGCAGGGCAACTACTCACCACGAAAGGCAACCCACAAGGGTGGATGGCTAGCACAGCCACTGCCCTACACCCGGACAGGGAGACACACCCTCTCCTCCACAGACCCCACAATCAAAAACAGCCAGCCACTCTCCCCAGTGGCCACAAACAACACCTCCGCCTCCCGCTCGACAGGACTCTACCCACGCTGGGGCACACATGCAGCCAACACCAACTCACACACCACTCCACCACGCTCCCACGGATGGCCATCACCGAATGGACCACAGTAGCGTACACTGACGGTAGCTGCATCAAGACATCCGAGCCAGACCCGGCGCGCGTCGGGGCGGGGGTCTATATCCCGGAAAGCAAAGCCCTTCTGACCATTGCGATGAACGACCTAGAAAACAACACCATCAACAAGGCAGAACTCACAGCGATACACGCGGCACTCAAAGCGGGGGCCAGACGCATCGCCACCGACAGCCTCTGCTCTCTCTACCAGATCCGTCGAGCTCTCGCTAACCCGATGTCCCTTATCAATCATAGACACAACGACATCCTGACGGACATCGCCACCCTCATCATCGACAGCCCCGACACGATCCAGTTCTACAAAGTTCGGGCACACTCGGGCATCATCGGCAACGAAGGCGCAGATGCCCTTGCTAAACACGCAGCGCTACACCCGGAGCAGGCAAACACTCTAGGGTACCACCCGACCATACCTAAAGAGAGGGGCATCTGGCTCAACCACGGGACCGATAGCGAAACCCTCGCCCCGCTGCCGGACTGCCGACAAAGCGTGCGCGCACACATGCACAGCAAGCACAAGTTAGGTCTCGCCAACCAAGACAGCATCTACTACCAGATGACCCAAGATATCACCAAAGCCGCAGCCAAAGGAGCGGGCGAAAGAGTGATGACCGATGCGACCATCTCCATCCCCGCGCAAAGGACCACCCTACTCTACCGTACTGGAGGGCTCTATAACCAAAAGCTGGCCATGCGTTGGAAGCAGGCGACAGACGACCGCTGCCCGCTCTGTGGGGAGGCCGACAGTGCCACACACCTCCTCTCGGGCTGCAGCGAGACCCTGCCGCTCGTGCAAGAAAGACATAACGGTGCTGGCCGCCTCATCGCCAAAGCCATCAGCAAAGGAACCCTGGGCGGGTGCATCCGGTTTGCGGACACCGGCAGCTGGGAGAAGGGCGCAAGAGAAAACCTTGACCTCCCTAACGACACACTACACACCACACTACGGGCACTCGGCCTGAAACCAGCAGCGACCAAAAACACTACCAGACCAGACATACTCATGGTGGCGCCACAAAAGAAGACGGGCAAACGAGACAAAGCCATTAAAAGGATCACCATCGTAGAAATCAAATACTGTGCAGACTCGAGGTGGATGGAGCAACTGGACAAGGCCCTGAATCAACATAAGAAATTGGCACACACCATGCGCAAAATAGGCCACATGGTTGAGATCAGACCAATCCTACTGGGTATAGGTGGTATTACCTATGAATCACACACACGTCAACACCTCATCGCCCTGGGGATCACTCAAACCAACGCCACCAAGCTACTAAACAAGCTCACTAGACATGCGGTAGAAGCAGCCCACACCATTGCCAAAACAAGCTATAGACTAAGAGCTATTAGAAAGGGGGGGGGTTAGGGGGTCGGTTACTTCTCGAGCTTGATGGTGGGAGCAGGCCGCGCCCCAGGCGGCTGCTCCTCCCTTAATGCACGCCGGTGAATACCGGCGTAGTCTTCTTCTTCTTCTTCTAATGCGCCCACCTGCGCCCGCCATAGGCAGTACACAGGTGTCGCGGGCAAAGGGGAACGGTGTCGCTCGAGGCTCGCCGTTACAGTCCCCCTCCTGCTCCTTGTCCTTCCCGCACCTCCCCGCCCACTCCCACTCCCACCCCTTCCCCCGCTGCTGCGCCCTCCCCCATCGTGCTCACTTCCCTGTCTGCCAGTGGCAGCAGCCCATCTTCAGAGCTCATCATCCTCCATGGCACCTTTGCTGGTCACCCAGCCAGGTTCATGGTGGACAGCGGCGCCACCGGCAACATCGTCAGCCAGCAGTACCTGATGCGCAATGGGCTGCACTTGGCTACCACCCTCTCCCCCCGTCGCCTCCTCCTCCCAGGCCCTATACACACTACCCTACCCACCTACACCCTCCCACCGTGCTCCATCAGCATGGGTACCTACCGCGATCGCTTACAACTCTCCATGGCAAACATCCCCAGAGCTGCCTCATGTCCATCTTGCCCACCCACCCCTCTCCATCATCCCTTCGCTCACCCACCCCATCCAGGTTGCTGGCCACACCCAGGATGCCATAAGGGTGCCGCCTGCCTTGCAGTAAACACTCAATCACTTGCACGAGGGCTGTGGTGGAAGCCTCAGCTGACTGTGGCATAGTCCAGGCCAACCCTCACGTCTGCGCCCCCAGCTGTGCCCCCTGTTGCAGCCGCTCCCCCTCCTGCAGCGCCTGCAGTCAGACCCTCCCAACTCTGATAAAACCTTTTGCACAACCATGTCATGGACATTCCGGCGCCGGGAACTGTGCGATTGGCGTAGCACCGTGCGGCATGCGATGAACGCTTAGTCTGCTATACGCCCGTAATGCCAGGAACTCCGTAAACGAAAAAAGTGCGCCCACCAATCAGCCGGTCGCTCTCAAGACATCGCGCAGCGCAAGTCAGCTATGGGAGTGCTTCGCAATACCGTGGTTGCCTCTAACGCTCTAAAGGCAAGTACAGCCGGCGCTTGTGATTCCTCCCGCCTCAATCAACCCGACAGTGTTTCCTGGATGTAGACGCGCACCCAGTTCTACTTCTGTGAATGCTTACTCGTTGATGGGCCTAACGCTTAGATATACCTTCCACTTGAAGGTAAACACTGACTGTGCAAGCATGTCCAGCCTACAACAAGCTTGCTATGTTGCTGTTGATGAGTATGCCATATGAAGGAGAATGACTTGCCCTTGCTACCGCTCTCAATGTAGACAAAGCATAGGTAACCAGGCAGTTATCCACTTCGTGCATAGCTACCCCCATCACCATCTTTGGCTATGGTTGCAGGAGCCCTCTTACTACCAACACCACCACCACCACTACCACCTCCACCACTACCTCCTAGCCTACCACCACCACCCAGCCCAGCCCTCCTACTTCCCCCCCTCCCTCCACCCCCCCCTTGACATAGCAGCCCTCTCCCTACACTACCCAGCAGCCAAGAGCAAGCCCTCTCTCCCTGCTACAACCTGCTAGTAAGTTACTTTAACGCAGCATCGCTTTGCCCAAACCTGCCCTGCCCTGCACCATGTGCCTACCACCACCCCCTCCTAGTCTCTACACCCATGATGGCATCCTCAGCCTTCAGTCCCAGCCTTATAGTTACAGCCATAGAGTTATCCACCATATGCATAGCTACACCCCTACACCATTGTTGCCAACTGTTGCAGGAGCCCACTTATCCAATCTCAGCCGCTACCACCACCACCACGATCACCACCACCTCCTAGCCTGCCTCCACCTACCGCTCCAGCTCAGCCAGCCATCCTATGGGTGGTCTCAGCAAACGCACCAAGGCCGGTAGGGCCAACCGTGCTCTGGGGCATGCTCTTGCGGCAGCAGCTCAGCAACAGCAAACTCTCATGTCTGCTGCTGCTGCCACAGAGGCAGCTGCTGCCACAGAGGCTGAACTTGAAGAGGCCAGATCTCAGCTTCGCTCATGCCAGAGTGTCAACATGTGCACCGTCACCGACCTGCAAGTGTGCCAAGAGCGATTGCACCAGTCCCAGCAAGCGTTGCAGCAGTCTGACCACGAGGTGCTTGCCTTGCAAGTGTCTCTGCATCGCTACCGATCAGAACTTTCAGCTGCAAAACAAGAGCTGGCAGCATGTAAGAGCAAGGTCAGGAGCATGGGGACCCAGCTAGCAGCCATGCGGGCCCAGCTAGCAACAGCGAAGAGGGCCATGCCCAAGGACGTGCGTGACAAAATGTCCTGGCTGCAACGCAATGAGGTGTCACTCTACACCTTGAAGCGCTGGCATGCCATGTGGGGGGCACCGCCATGCACACAAGCAGCCAGCCCAGCAACAGCCATGCAGGTCCCCCCCCCCCCCTTGCCACAAGGAGCGTGATACTGTGACGGGAGCCTACACTGCAGCCTATGCATGCAGCAATGCGGCGTTGTTGACTTTGCCCAACGTGTCATGCCAGCAGCTTGGACTCCTGCGCACAGCTGTGGCGGCTGCAGAGTTCCCTGATGCCCCACCTCAACCTCAAGCTGGGCCTTCCACAGTACGTCGCCACCAGCTGATGCTCACTTGCGACATCCAACGCACATTCGAGGGTGAGTACCATGGGATGTTGCCATGTGGTGTTACCATGTTCCATAGTGTAACCTTGCTGTTGTTCAATATTGTTCATATCATACTCCTTTCATGGTGTTTCATTATGTTAAATTTGAGGTGGAGTTCAGCTGAAATGTGTGTGTGTGTATGTGTGTGCGCATGCGCAGGCCTATTGAGACAAGCGCCAGCAATCCATATCCAGATGGATGGTTGCACCATCACCAGTGGCAAAGTGGTGTTGTATTGTGCAAGTGCAGCCATCCCTGCTGCTGGCCCCCGCCTGCCCACCTGGGCTGCTGACCCCCCTGCGCCCGCCCAGATCCTAGCACATGGCCAAGAGCCGTCCAGGATCTTGTGTCGAGTGCTTGCTATCCGCAAGTGCCGCGATAGCAAAGGCTCCTGCATGTTTACACATCCTTGGCTGCCCCCGCCTCCACTGCCTCTAACCATGCTAGTACAGGGACGTCTAAATGAGAGGGCAATGGCTTTGGCAGTGGCACCTAGGCCATAGCATCTTGGTATAGGCGCATGCAAGTAGTCAACGTGGATGTGACAAGCGGTGTTACTAGGGGGCTTTGCTATGGAGTGTAGAGGCCTTGCCTTGCCATGGGGTGCGAGTCGGGCCAGGTGGGGGGGCACATGGTGGGCGAGGGTGTGCATTTGAGGGTGTTAGCACCGTTACTACGAATACGGGGCGTAGACATCGAAACGAGCAGAAAAGGCTTGAGTATGAAGAGCCCCGCGGTCAGTTTGACTATCAGGTCAGATAGTCTACTATAATCAAAGGTGAAGGGTGCACATAGTGTCTTGTTGAACCGCTAGAGCATACAACTACTCCGTCTTACGCATGACAGCGCGAGCGACACAAATGACGAGTGAAAGCTAATTGATGCTAAGAAGTATGCAGCTGTCCTAATCGCAGCATTAGCAGTGGTGTGGGTGCGTTAAAGAAGCATTTCAGCTTCTTAGGTTCCAAACTCGCGGTTCCGGCCATCGCAACACAAAGCGCGATTGCACACATGCTTGCGTATGCGTCATCACGGCATCATTAGGAAGGTCGAGGGTGGAGGAGGCGTGCATGGTGATATCTGCCCACAAAATGTATGCCAGGTTCACGCCCAGGTAGTGCATCATGTACAAATTTAATAGAGCTGAGGACAGGCATTCCGTGTAGCCAAGCGAGTCCTCTACACACTGGTGTGCTTCGATGCTCAATCGGCATCCTGAGCGAGAAATAAACCTCGTGTAAAGGACACACCCTCTATTCAAGAGAGTTGGGAGGCTCTGACCTGCAGCATCCCTGGCATTCTGGGCATCACTCAGCAACTTCTGCAGACTGACACGATTAGCCTTCACTCCCCTGCTCTTGTCAACCATGGCTTTCACTGGCCTGTACAGCGGCAAACACCATCACAACTCAGTCTCTGCATATCTTTTGCTTAGTTTTGCTGCTCGTGATTGCTCGGGAGCCACAAGCCTCAATGCGCTGAGCATCTTGTGCGAGACTGCAATTACGCAACTTGCACCTGGCAGCAGGTTCAGCAGCAATCCGCCGTAGCCGTCACGAACCCAGCTTGGGGATGGGTCTCGATGTGTAACAGTCCAGACTCTCAGCTAGGATGAATGGTAGGTTTGTGTTTCTTTTCTGCATGCAAGATTCTGTGAGATTTGAATTGCATCTTACTTATGACGAGATCTTGCGGTGCTTGGGGATTTTTCTGGACTTTGCAGGGACTTCTTGGAGGCTTGGTTCTTGCATGATGTTGCTTCTGGACAATCACTACAATGCTTGCAATGACTACTCTTCTCTTGATGGATTAGTTCTTTACGACGTCTTCACGATGTAAGTACACTGCACTACCCACTGCGCGACTCGGAGGCTGTCGATGAGTATGTAGACAGCCGCAGCGGCAGCAATAGCCGCACAAGTCAGCATGCTCGACGGCTGCAAGCCGGCACTTATGCCTCAGCCGACCATGCATCCTGATCGCACAAACACTACTGTTACATCTGGTTTCCGCAACTGTTCGTTCATCGCGACCTTTGCGCAGTGACACCGGACCCAACTCAGTCGGAGGTACCATTGGAGCCGGAACTGATGGCCTCAGCTCCAGCGCTTGTCACTGTGCCTGCTGTTGCAGAGACTCCCGCTTCTAGGAGTCGCTGTACAGCCTGTACCTGCTGTGCTTGCTGTGCTTGCACTGCTGCTTCGCAGATTACCTTTGCCCGTTTACACGGAGACCCCGCTTAAGCGGAGCCTGCTGTTATGCAGAGCCTGCTGTCGCAGAGGCTTGTACTGCTGTACTTGCTTTGCCCGTTCACACGGAGACTCCCGCTTGCGCGGAGCCTGCTGTTGCAGAGGATGCTTTGTCCCGCTCACGCGGAGGAATGCTGAGCTTGCCTTGCACAATGTCATGTGCGCTGCTCGCCACCTACATCCCCGCCACCACCCTAGCCTAGCACCAAACCTGACCACAGAAGCAGCCAACCGTCCATAGCCTGCCCTTAACAGAGTTACACAGTGAAAACTGCAGCCAACACACATCCAGCGCCTTGCTGAGACCCTACAGCATATCAGGCTGCACATCCTTACACCAACCTGATCCTACCCTATGCAGAGCCTCATCTCTATCAACACAATCAGCCTGCTCAAGCAGAGAACACACAGCTGCACTCCTGCCCTAAGCAGAGACGTTTAACACAGCAACAACACATACCTGGCCACCTCTAGGCACAGAGCACACCCAGCTGTGACCACCAACAACATCACCCTGCTCAAGCAGAGAACAGCACCCTGCAGTGCACCAGCCTGCAGAGAGCCACACCACACAAAAAATCAACCTACCAGGCAACGTCTCAAGCTGACAGAAACGACAAGCAGGGCAAAGTGGCATGGGGCCAGCCCAGTAGTCATATCTCGACGTCTAAAGGCATACACTCTCATCTGACCAGTGCACCATTCGCCACCCTTCGCCGCTTCTCCAACCCACAGTTCTACTGTAGCCATCGCTCTGGGACGACTTGGTCGACCATTTGCAGCTCAACTCTAAAATTAGCGGAGCCCCACAGCGGAGAGCTCGGATGCCCTTCTACGCTTCTATGAGGAGAACACCTTGCACAGGTACAGTCGCGGTTGTTGCACCGTCGCATCCCGCTTCGAGCGAGACCTCCAGAGCCGCAGTCCCATCGCATCAGCCCTGTTGGCATCAGCCACAGAGACGGCACACAGCACATCTCTCGCTTCACTGCACCCTGTTGGCATTAGCCACAGAGACGACACACATCTCTCGCTTCATGCACCCTGCTGGCTTCAGCCACAGAGATCATCAGCTACAGCCTACACTCCTGCATTCCTTGCAGAGACTAGGGCAACATCATACACAACATGGCAGCAAAGCTATCCAGCCTAGCAGCCCGCCAAGACACTCAAGCCGCATAGCTGCACAGCATGCGCACACACTTGCAGCCCAGGTAGCACCAAAGGGAGCAGACATACATCAGGGCAGCAGAGCTACACAGCCCAGCAGCCTGCCAGAACACTCAAGTCGCATTGCGCACGGCATGCGCACATCATGGCAGCCCAGGTAGCACCTGAGGTAGCACACAACAACGGTCAACTCGACCACATCCCAGGCAAACTCAACGTGGGGGCGGACGCGCTATCCCATAGGCCTGACTATCACGTGTATGCTCACATCATGCAGCTGCACACACTCAAATCGGGCATCACCGCCTAGGGCACAGATCACTCGCACTCTGTCACCCAACAAATCATACTTGCTGGCAAATCATGCCAGTTCGCAATCGAGGGCAATCTGTTGTTCCACACTGGCTGAGGGCTCCGCAGGTTTTGTATCCCTGTTGGCACAATGGCTCCAACCTGACATGTGAGGCACATGATACACCCATCGTCTTGGTTAGGGACAAAGCATATGTCTGCGTATGTCCCACCACTCTGTTCAAGCACTACGCAGCCGGCATGGCCTGATTACCCATTGCAACCTGCGCTGAACACAACTACCACATCTTCTGTTTCTCAGTTTCTGTCACGATGGTTTCTTCAGTCAGCTTGGAAGGAGGAGGAGAACGAGACGACGGTCAGCTCAAGACTCTAATTTCATAGTTTCAGCATGGTTTGCATTGAGCTCATGCATTTGCTTGTCTGCTGCATGTAGCCTGTTCCTGCCTGCTTGTCATTGCCTGCCTGTCGACACAGGCAAATTAGTGCGGATATTCGTCATCCTAGGGGGGTAGTTTTTTGATGCGGTTCGCCTCGGATTGTCCTTGCGACTCCAACGCCACTTGACGCTTGTTGAAATTCTGAGTATGTGAGCAGTTGGAGTGTAGGTACCTACAGTACTGTAGATGTCTACAGTACTGTAGATGTCTACAGTACTGTAGGTGTCTACAGTACTGTAGAGGTCTACAGTACTGTAGGTCAGATTTGACAAGGTCTCTTGTAAATAGGGTACCATGCTGTTCTCCACATTCAAACCACCATTTGCTACCGCGATTGCACCGTCAGCTTCTGCGTGCTATAAATAGTGAGAGGCGTCGAAGCGTAGGCCCGCAAGCTCGATATGGATATTTGTGCCGAAAGTTGTGTCCACGCAGTAAGGTCGCCATAGGGAGCTACATACATACGTGTAAGGTCTAAGGCCGGGGCCCGTCTCTATCGCAAGCTAGGTCCGTTCTGTCGGTTGTACTGGGTACCTCGGCTTGCAAGCTCCCGCAAAGCTGTGGATGTTGATGATGCCCCGCAATCACAACAACCTCCTGCACCGCACCCTCCCGTGTAATATCGAGTGCGGCAGAGATTGCCCCAAAAGTTGTTTGCGGTTGGCCTTAAACCATCCATCATTACATCTAACCTCACATCATTACATCATGACTCTTAGCCTACACCATTACATCACCACTTGTGCTCCTAACACAAGGGCTAGGCTTAGGGTCGGTAACGAATCCTAGAGGCTGAGTAGGGCTGGGCAGGGCTGGGCTGGGCTCGGCAACATAGGCACGCTTTGTTGTCAGCGCATTTGCATAGCACTGTCGGGATAGCAAACGAGCTTGGGCTACATTGAGTTGTTCCTGCATGGGGGTGAAGGGGGCATGGGGGTTAAGGATGCATGGGGGGAAGGCAGCTACAGTACTGTAGACCTCTACAGTACTGTAGACATCTACAGTACTGTAGACACCTACAGTACTGTAGACACCTACAGTACTGTAGACCTCTACAGTACTGTAGACACCTACAGTACTGTAGACACCTACAGTACTGTAGACACCTACAGTACTGTAGACACCTACAGTACTGTAGACACCTACAGTACTGTAGACCTCTACAGTACTGTAGACAACTACAGTACTGTAGACACCTACAGTACTGTAGACACCTACAGTACTGTAGACCTCTACAGTACTGTAGACACCTACAGTACTGTAGAACTCTACAGTACTGTAGACACCTACAGTACTGTAGACATCTACAGTACTGTAGACACCTACAGTACTGTAGACACCTACAGTACTGTAGACACCTACAGTACTGTAGACACCTACAGTACTGTAGACACCTACAGTACTGTAGACACCTACAGCACTGTAGACACCTACAGTACTGTAGACCTCTACAGTACTGTAGACAACTACAGTACTGTAGACACCTACAGTACTGTAGACAACTACAGTACTGTAGACACCTACAGTACTGTAGACACCTACAGTACTGTAGTCCTCTACAGTACTGTAGACACCTACAGTACTGTAGAACTCTACAGTACTGTAGACACCTACAGTACTGTAGACATCTACAGTACTGTAGACACCTACAGTGCTGTAGACACCTACAGTACTGTAGACACCTACAGTACTGTAGACACCTACAGTACTGTAGACACCTACAGTACTGTAGACCTCTACAGTACTGTAGACACCTACAGTACTGTAGACCTCTACAGTACTGTAGACACCTACAGTACTGTAGACCTCTACAGTACTGTAGACACCTACAGTACTGTAGACCTCTACAGTACTGTAGACCCCTACAGTACTGTAGACCTCTACAGTACTGTAGACCCCTACAGTACTGTAGACACCTACAGTACTGTAGACCTCTACAGTACTGTAGACACCTACAGTACTGTAGACCTCTACAGTACTGTAGACACCTACAGTACTGTAGACCTCTACAGTACTGTAGACACCTACAGTACTGTAGACCTCGACGGTACTGTAGACACCTACAGTACTGTAGACACCTACAGTACTGTAGACACCTACAGTACTGTAGACCTCTACAGTACTGTAGACCTCTACAGTACTGTAGACCCCTACAGTACTGTAGGCAGCAGCAGCATGGGTGGCAGCAGCAGCAGGGGGGGGGGGGCAGCAGCAGCAATAGGGGGGCAGCAGCAGCAGCAGCAGCAGGGGGGCAGCAGCAGCAGCAGGGGGGCAGCAGCAGCAGCAGGGGGGTGGGGAGGTGGGGAGGTGGGGAGCAGGGGGGGGCAGCAGCAGCAGGGGGGGGGCAGCAAGGGGGGGGCAGCAGGGGGGGGGCAGCAGGGGGGGGGCAGCAGCAGCAGCAGCAGCAGGGGGGCAGCAGCAGCAGCAGTAGGGGGGGCAGCAGCAGTAGGGGGGCAGCAGCAGCAGCAGCAGCAGGGGGGCAGCAGCAGCAGCAGTAGGGGGGCAGCAGCAGCAGCAGGAGGGGGGCAGCAGCAGCAGCAGTAGGGGGGCAGCAGCAGCAGCAGGGGCGCAGCAGCAGCAGCAGCAGTGGCAGCAGCAGCAGATATAGTAGGGGCACTGTAGCACCTACCTACCTTTTGGCTGCTTGATGACTGCTGCTAGAAAGGGGGGGGGAGTGGAAGAGTGAAGGCGGGGAGGGGGGGTAGATGTGGAAGGCGGGAGGTGGGAGGCAGGGAGGCGGGAGGTGGGGAGGCGGGAGGCTCAACCGGGTTGGGCTGGGCGGGGGTGGGTTGGGTTGGGGGCATGGGTTGGGGTGGGTGGGGGCATGGGTGGGGGCGGGGGAGGGAGCGGGGGCGGGGGCGGGGGCGGGGGAGGATGAATTGGGAGGGGGTGGTTGTGTAGGGGAAAGGGAAGTGGAAGGGAGGTGCCCACTAGACCTGCAACCAGGGGCGTACACGTGCGGTAGTGTGACCAGGCTGGGCACTGTGCTAGCTATCACCGTGGCCTTACCTTTGTGGTCCTCCTGGCCTCCTACCTGCTCGCACCAGGCAACATATCCCATGCGCCAGTGGGGTGGGACTGCGGTGGGGAGTGTAGGGTGTAGGGAAGGGAAGGTGAGATGTGGAAGGGGTTGCGATGCCACGTCAATCGAAGGGTGGGAGAGGGGAAGAGGAGGCTTGACAAGTATGGGAGGGGAGAGGGAGGGAGAGGGGGAAGGGAGGGGTGGGACGAGGGTGGGTGGGGTGGGCTTTCTCCTGGCTGCTGGGATGTCAGGGGAGAGGTGACGGGGAGGGGGGAAGTGGGGGGTGGGTAGAGGTGGAAGTGGAGGGACGACAAGCTGGGCGTTGGTGGTGGGCGTGGGAAAGGGGAGGAAAAGGGGATGGGGAAGGGTGTGACGATCAATCCTGCAGCGGGACAAGGGGCATGCTAGCGGTTAAGGTGGGTACAGGGTGCCACATACCTGCACTCACCTTTTGCTGGGGTGTGGTGTATATGTGTGTGGGAGGAAGGGGAGGAAGGGGAGGGAAGGGAAGGGGAGGTCCATGGGGAGGGCGAGAGAAGTGGGGAGGGCATTGATAGTCTCAGGTGTAGGCGCACAAGACCTACGGCAACGGTGTGACGATTTGTCAACGGAAGCAAACATTGGACATGGGTACTGGATGCACTCACCAATAGAGTAGGGAGATGTAGAGCTGGCAGATGGAGGGGCAGGTGTAGCAGCCCTCCATTACAACCCACCTTCCTTTGTCCTCACCTCAGTGGGAAGTGCAGGGTGGGAGAGTAGGGTTGGGCTGGGCTGGGCTGGGCTGGGCTGGGCTGGGCTGGGCTGGGCTGGGCTGGGCTGGGCTGGGCTGGGCTGGGCTGGGCTGGGCTGGGCTGGGCTGGGCTGGGCTGGGCTGGGCTGGGCTGGGCTGGGCTGGGCTGCAACACAAGGGAGGCAACAGTGGGAACGTTGTGGGAGGTGATGAAATGGTGGTGGTGGTGGTGGTGGTGGTGGTGATGGTGGTGGTGGTGGTGGTGGTGAGGGGGATATGGAGGGGGTGGTAATTAGGGGGTTACTACGCGTGATTGTAAGACCTGCAGCAACCAGGTGTGGTAGCGGTTAGGCTGGATACTAAGGGCTATGCTGCGCAATGCTAGCTCCTTCTAAGCTCTTACCTTGATCCTAAGCTCTTACCATGGTCCTTCTGGCCTCTTGGCTGCTCACAACACGTTGCACCTGCCTTGCGTTGGTGCATCAATGCTTGCGATTCATTGCGGAGAATCGTTGCGAGGAAACTGGCCGCGAGGCTAGCTGCGATGCTGGCTGCGATGCTGGCTGCGAGGCTGGCTGCGAAACTGGCTGCGAGGCTGGCTGCGAGGAAAATGGCTGCGAGGTGGGCTGCGAGGTGAGATCCTCGCACCGAGCTGCCTCGCAGGTATGCTTCTGCGCTGCTGGACCAGCTGTGTGGCCGCGAGGTTGATTGCCGAGTATGTGGCTGCGAGTATGGGCTAGATGTGGCTGCGAGTATGGGTAATCTCGTGCGATGCCATCTGTGGACCAGCTGTGTGGCCGCGAGGTTTTTTGCCGAGTATGTGGCTGCGAGTATGGGCTAGATGTGGCCGCGAGTATGGCTAACCTCGTGCGATGCCATCGCTGCAATACCGGCTACACGATGATGCGACTAAGGCACGGGTGTTGCACGGATGCCTTGAATGCAAGTGAGGTGGTCATTCCGTGCAAGGCAAGCCGCGAAACCTTCGAAGTGCTTAAAGGCATTGTGCTATTCCGTAGTGCATTACGTAGTGTGTTTCTTGAATGTTGCAAGGTGCGAGGGTACCCCGACAGTACTGTAGGTGTCTACAGTACTGTAAGTGGTCTCTCGAGGTACCTCGAGGTACCTACAGTACTGTAGATGTCTACAGTACTGTAGATGTCTACAGTACTGTAGGTGTCTACAGTACTGTAGGTGTCTACAGTACTGTAGATGTCTACAGTACTGTAGACATCTACAGTATTGTAAGTGGTCCCTCGAGGTACCTCGAGGTACCTACAGTACTGTAGATGTCTACAGTACTGTAGATGTCTACAGTACTGTAGGTGTCTACAGTACTGTAGGTGTCTACAGTACTGTAGATGTCTACAGTACTGTAGACATCTACAGTACTGTAAGTGGTCTCTCGAGGTACCTCGAGGTACCTACAGTACTGTAGATGTCTACAGTACTGTAGATGTCTACAGTACTGTAGGTGTCTACAGTACTGTAGGTGTCTACAGTACTGTAGATGTCTACAGTACTGTAGACATCTACAGTACTGTAAGTGGTCCCTCGAGGTACCTCGAGGTACCTACAGTACTGTAGATGTCTACAGTACTGTAGATGTCTACAGTACTGTAGGTGTCTACAGTACTGTAGGTGTCTACAGTACTGTAGATGTCTACAGTACTGTAGACATCTACAGTACTGTAAGTGGTCTCTCGAGGTACCTCGAGGTACCTACAGTACTGTAGATGTCTACAGTACTGTAGATGTCTACAGTACTGTAGATGTCTACAGTACTGTAGCATGGCCGTATCTCACCAACCGCGCAAAATCACGAATTTTAGTTTCAACCCCCGATCTTACAATGCCTTCTTTAGACTATGTACCAAGTCCGAGGCTCTGTTCGTGTACTCGCGAGGTACCCCGACAGTACTGTAGACACCTACAGTACTGTAGCATGGCCGTATCTCACCAACCGCGCAAAATCTCGAATTTTAGTTTCGACCCCCAATCTTACAATGCCTTCATTTGACTATGTACCAAGTCCGAGGCTCCGAATCTCAAAAATGCTGTTACTAATTTGCCTGAGTGTCTATGCTTGCTGTTGCATGATTGTGAACACAAATGACCTCAACACTGTAAGCTCCGGGACGTAGCTTTTCGGAGTGGGGGAGAGTGTAACAGTCCAGACTCTCAGCTAGGATGAATGGTAGGTTTGTGTTTCTTTTCTGCATGCAAGATTCTGTGAGATTTGAATTGCATCTTACTTATGACGAGATCTTGCGGTGCTTGGGGATTTTTCTGGACTTTGCAGGGACTTCTTGGAGGCTTGGTTCTTGCATGATGTTGCTTCTGGACAATCACTACAATGCTTGCAATGACTACTCTTCTCTTGATGGATTAGTTCTTTACGACGTCTTCACGATGTAAGTACACTGCACTACCCACTGCGCGACTCGGAGGCTGTCGATGAGTATGTAGACAGCCGCAGCGGCAGCAATAGCCGCACAAGTCAGCATGCTCGACGGCTGCAAGCCGGCACTTATGCCTCAGCCGACCATGCATCCTGATCGCACAAACACTATTGTTACACGATGCGTGCTGGGACGCAGCAGCACTGTTGCGTGTTGACATGAAAACTTGCAATGTCCAGTGAGGATGCGGAATTCACGTCGTGCTGGGTTCTGGCTGGCTGTAGCAGTTCATAAGAGTGTCTGCGAGGCTCAATAACACGTCGCAGGTTGGGGGCCAGCCACCCGGCAAACCGTTTAGGCTGGCTGCACACTCGCCACGCCATCAACAGCTCTTCGCACTAATCGGCGGCCTCATCCGTGCAGAAATGAGTTGGAAGTTATCTCTTGAGCCATGGGGGTGCCGCCAATGGCGGGGGTGACCACTAATTTGCGTGTGTGTTGGTTTTCATGTTGGACATGAGGTCGGGCTCTTCGCACATTGTGCACTATCCATCGCGTTAATCAGGGCCTCACTGATACTAGGTCAACGTACATCAAGTCCGCGGACTCGGACAGGGTCGGATACCCGGCAACCCACCAGGTCAGCGTGTGGCCTTGCGCAGCCGCACTCCGACGCTTCAATTCGCGTGTAAATTCGTGCAGAAATGAGACCGGGAAAGCCGTTGTTCCTTGTCGTTAGGGGGGTTGGTGGGCCGATGGAAGGGGTGACCAACTGCCTAAATCAATCTCAAGGCCAGGGCCATGTAGTCTTTCACAACTTCGACTCGGCTCATCTAAGAGTTATACTCCCCTACATACCATCCACCTTCAACACTTTCTTTGGAAGCGCGGGGCAGGCTTGCACCGTATGCGGTTTGCAACGCACACATTGGTATAAGCCAGCTATACACTAATCAATCAGCGGTGGGGAGGGGGGAGTCGGTGCCACTGGGCTGGTGGTGACGGTGAGTGCCGGGACACCACACTGCAGGCACCATATCGGCAGCAGGGGCAGCCAGGCATGAGGCGCAGCAGGGATGGCAGTCCTCAGGGTGCGTGCATTGCCCTGTGCAGGTTGGCCGGCCCCACAAAGAACTCAGGTCGAGCTGGAGCCAGGAAGGGTGCAGGTGGTGGCTGCCCCTGCGCGGGCATGTTGGCTAGGCTCGCTGTGGCCCACATGGCCAATGGGGCAGCATGCAGGCCGGCAGCCCTGCACTGCCCCTGCCAGCCTGCTGACTGTGGCCTTTGGGACCCTGGCCAGCAGTCACCAACCACTGGCTGCTTAAGCTCGGGTGACAGAGTGGCAGGGGCAGCTGCAGTGGGCCACAAGAATGCCAGGCTGCCTGGCACAGCAATCCGGCTGACAGTGGAGCAGCTTCACAGGGTGACAATGCAGGAGGTGCAGTGTGCCAAGTGGAGTGTGGATTGATCGGCTGCTGCAGTGCAAGGACCGCTTCACCCACGCTGGAGGTATGATAGCCCTCCACCACGACCCAGTAGGCCTGGCCCTTCGCAGCGGGGAAGGTCACACTGGAGCGACCACAGCCACTGTCATAAGAAATGGAGTGCATGAATCCCTGCACGTCAGGGTAGCAAGCATGGGGAGGCATGACCAAGAGTACCCGGATGGCAATGACATCGGCCTGGGCATGTCAGTGGGGTGCACCTGCAGTCATGGACCTTGCCCCGTCAGCTTGACTGGTTGCCTCAACTGGTCTGACAGCTTAGTGACATGTCTGACTGCAAAGATAGACTCTTAGACAGTGCATATGCCTAACAAGGATGTTTTGCATACATCATCATCATCAGCAGCAGCACACAGCTGTGTCACTGCAATGAAAGCTGGGCTTGCAGGAATTAATGGAATCAATTGGTGTGCAATGTATGTCATGCAGGACACAAGCATACATACGCTGCTGAAGGCTAGGCAGTAGCGGGCGCATGGTACCTGTGTACCGCCTGCTGGCCACCAGCCCTGCTGAGCCACGCACCAAGCACCGCCCACAGATTCTGTTCCGGACTGGGAAAACGTACAGGAGGGTGTCCCAAGTAGCCACTCCAGCCACGCATGTGTCAATAGTTATTATGCGGTCTCCTTCCTCATTGCTGGGCAGCAGGTACATGAAGTCAGGGGATGTATTGCAGTTCCAATAACTGACTCCACCGCATGTTGTATGTGAGATGTTGAAGACAGTCACTCCAGTGGCGGGAAGGCCAGACATGAGGTAAGGGGTACAGCCTGTGTGCAAGTGGCAGCGCCAGGCAGCAAGACCGTACACAGCAGGGCCTGGCAGCTGGAAGGAGACTAAGCAAAACTGTGGGTGAGGCAGCGCTAGCAGCACGGCAGCCAGGCATTGTGTCCCTTGATGCCAGGCAGGCAAGGTGGACAGGGAGGCAAGCTGTGGCGAGCAGAGGCACTGGCACACAAGGCCAGGCCAGGCATGTGTGCACACAATGGCATGTCAGACTGGAGCGATCTGCAGCTGGAGAGGGGTTAGCACACCTGAGACAGGCGGGGGCGCTGGTGGGAAGGGCGGAGGCGGTGGCATTGGGCTGGTGGTGACGGTGAGTGCCGGGACACCACACTGCAGGCACCATGTCGGCAGCAGGGGCAGCCAGGCATGAGGCACAGCAGGGATGGCAGTCCTCAGGGTGCGTGCATTGCCCTGTGCAGGTTGGCCCGCCCCACAAAGAACTCAGGTCGAGCTGGGGCCAGGAAGGGTGCAGGTGGTGGCTGCCCCTGCGCTGGCTGGTTGGCTAGGCTAGCTGTGGCCCACATGGCCAGTGGGGCAGCATGCAGGCCGGCAGCCCTGCACTGCCCCTGCCAGCCTGCTGACTGTGGCCTTCGGGACCCTGGCCAGCAGTCACCAACCACTGGCTGCTCAAGCTTGGGTGACAGAGTGGCAGGGGCAGCTGCAGTGGGCCACAAGAATGCCAGGCTGCCTGGCACAGCAATCCGGCTGACAGTGGAGCAGCTTCACAGGGTGACAATGCAGGAGGTGCAGTGTGGCTGGTGGAGTGAGGACTGATCGGCTGCTGCAGTGCAGGGACCGCTTCACCCACACTGTTGGAAGAGTAGCCCTCCACCACAACCCAGTAGGCCTGGCCCGCCGCAGCGGTGAAGGTCACGCGAGGAGCATGGGAGAGATCATTTCCACATATGCTGACCCTGCCATCGAAGGCTATGGCTCCCTGCACGTCAGAACAACAGGCAGGGGCAAGCATGACCATGAGTACTAAGATGGCTATGACATCGGCTTGGGCATGTCAGTGGGGTGCACCTGCAGTCATGCACCTTGCGCTGTGAGCTTGACTGATTGCCTCAACTGGTCTGACAGCTTAGTGGCAGCTCTGACTGCAAAGATGGACTCTCCAACAGTGCATATGCATGGCAGGGATGTTTTGCATACATCATCATCATCAGCAGCAACAGCAGCAACACACAGCTGTGTCACTGCAATGAAAGCTTGGCTTGCAAGAGTTACTGAAATCAATGGGTCGGCCTGCATGCTGCCCCACTGGTGTGCAGTGTATGCCATGCAATACACAAGCATACATACGCTGCTGAAGGCTAGGCAGTAGCGGGCGCATGGTACCTGTGTACCGCCTGCTGGCCACCAGCCCTGCTGAGCCACGCACCAAGCACCGCCCACAGATCCTGTTTCGGACTGGGATGACTACCAGGAACTTGTCCCAGGCAGCCAATCCAGCCACACATGTGTCAATAGTTATTATGCGGTCTCCTGCCTCGCTGCTGGGCAGCAAGTACAGGAAGTCAGGGGTTGTATTGCAGTCCCAATAACTGACTCCACCGCATGTTGCATGTGAGATGTTGAAGACAGTCACTCCAGCGACGGGAAGGCCAGACAAGAGGTAAGGGGTGCAGGGGCCTGTGTGCAAGTGGCAGCGCCAGGCAGCAAGACCGTACACAGCAGGGCCTGGCAGCTGGAAGGAGACTAAGCAAAACTGTGGGTGAGGCAGCGCTAGCAGCACGGCAGCCAGGCATTGTGTCCCTCAATGCCAGGCAGGCAAGGTGGACAGGGAGGCAAGCTGTGACGAGCAGAGGCACTGGCACACAAGGCAAGGCCAGGCATGTGGGCACACAATGGCATGTCAGCCTGGAGCTATCTGCAGCCGGAGAGGGGGTACCACACCTGGGGCGGGCGGGAAGGGAGGATGGGGTGGGGAGGGAGGGTGGGGAGGGAGGGTGGGGTGGGGAGGGAGGGTTGGGGGGAGAGGGAAAGGGGGGGGTGGAGGGACTGGGGGGGGGGGGGGGGAGGGTTGGGTGGGGAGGGAGGTGGGGAGGGAGGGTTGGGTGGGGAGGGAGGTGGGGAGGGAGGGTTGGGGGGGGAGGGAGGTGGGGAGGGAGGGTTGGGTGGGGAGGGAGGTGGGGAGGGAGGTGGGGATGGGGAGGGAGGATGGGGTGGGGAGGGAGGGTTGGGGGGAGAGGGAAGGGGGGGGGGGGGAGGGAGGGGGGGGGGGGGAGGGAGGGAGGGGGGGGGAGGGAGGGGGGGAGGGAGGTGGGGAGGGGGGAGGCGGTGCCACTGGGCTGGTGGTGACGGTGAGTGCCGGGACACCACACTGCAGGCACCATGTTGGCAGCAGGGGCAGCCAGGCATGAGGCACAGCAGGGATGGCAGTCCTCAGGGTGCGTGCATTGCCCTGTGCAGGTTGGCCCGCCCCACAAAGAACTCAGGTCGAGCTGGGGCCAGGAAGGGTGCAGGTGGTGGCTGCCCCTGCGCTGGCTGGTTGGCTAGGCTAGCTGTGGCCCACATGGCCAGTGGGGCAGCATGCAGGCCGGCAGCCCTGCACTGCCCCTGCCAGCCTGCTGACTGTGGCCTTCGGGACCCTGGCCAGCAGTCACCAACCACTGGCTGCTCAAGCTCGGGTGACAGAGTGGCAGGGGCAGCTGGAGAGGGCCACAAGGAGGCCAGGCTGCCTGTCCCAGCAACCCAGCTGACAGTGCAGCAGCTTCACAGGGTAGCAATGCTGCGCGTGCGGTGTGGCTGGTGGAGTGTGGACTGGTTGGCTGCTGTAGCGCAAGGACTGTTGCACCCACACTGAAATGAGAGCCTTCCACCACGACCCAGTAGGCCTGGCCCGCCGCAGCGGTGAAGGTCACACGAGAGAGACCATTGCCACAAATGCTGCCCATGCCATCAGAGGCTATGACACCCTGACGTCAGGGCAGTAGGCAAAGGTAAGCGTGACCATGAGTACCAAGATGGCAATGAGATCGGCATGGGCATGTCAGTGGGGTGCACCTGCAATCATGGACCTGGCTCTGTGAGCTTGATTGACTGCCTCAACTGATCTGACAGCTTAGTGGCAGGTCTGACTGCAAAGATGGACTCTAACAGATAGTGCATATGGCTGGCAGGGATGTTTTGCATACATCAGCAGCAGCAGCAACAATAACAGCAGCACACAGCTGTGTCACTGCAACGAAATCTGGGCTTGCAGGAAGTTATGGAATCAATTGGTGTGCAGTGTTTGTCATGTAGGACACAAGCAGGCATGCGCTGCTGAAGGCTGGGCAGTAGTAGGCACACGAAACGGTCGCACAACCTGCTGGCCACCAGCCCAGCCGGGCTACGCACCCAGCACCGCCCACAGATGTTGTTCCAAACTGGGATGACGAACAGCAAGGTGTCCCAGGCAGCCACTCCAGCCACGCATGTGTCAATAGTTATTATGCGGTCGCCCTCCTCGCTGCTGGGCAGCAGGTACAGGAAGTCAGGGGCTTGAGTGCAGTCCCATCCATTGGCTACTCCACATGTTGTCTGTGAGATGTTGAAGACAGTCACTCCAGCGGTGGGGAGGTTGGTCATGGTGTATGGGTTACTGCACGCTCCTACATGGAAGGCCGGCCAAGAGGTGCGGGGTGCAGGGGCCTGAGTGTATGAGCCAGCGCCAGGCAGAGGGCCAAACACAAAAGGGCCTGGCAGTGGGGAGGAGACGAACTAAGCAAAACTGTGGGTGAGGCAGCACTAGCAGCAGGCCAGCCAGGCATTGTGTCCTCAGATGCCAGGCAGGCAAGGTGGACAGGGAGGCAAGCTGTGGCGGGCAGTGGCACTGGCACACAAGGCCAGGCCAGGCATGTGGGCAAACAATGGCATGTGTCAGCCAGGATGTACCTGGGGCTGGAGAGGGGGTAGCACACCTGGGGCAAGCGGGGAGGGAGGTGGGGAGGGAGGTGGGGAGGGAGGTGGGGAGGGAGGTGCGGAGGGGTGTGGTGAGGGGGGAGACGGTGCCACTGGGCTGGTGGTGACGGTGAGTGCCGGGACGCCACACTGCAGGCACCATCGGCAGCAGGGGCAGCCAGGCATGAGGCACAGCAGGGATGGGGGTCCTCAGGGTGCGTGTAGTGCCCTGTGCAGGTTGGCCCGCCTCGCAAGAGAACACAGGTCGAGTTGGGGACAGGAAGGGTGCAGGTGGTGGCTGCCCCTGCACGGGCTGGCTGGCTGGGCTAGCTGTGGCCAACATGGCTAGAGGCGCAGCATGCTGGCAGGAGCCCTTCACTGCCCCTGCCAGCCTGCTGACTGTGGCCTGCGGTGCCCTGGCCAGCAGTCACCAACCATTGACTGCTCCAGCTTGGGTGACAGAGTGGCAGGGGCAGCTGGAGAGGGCCACAAGGAGGCCAGGCTGCCTGTCCCAGCAACCCAGCTGACAGTGCAGCAGCTTCACAGGGTAGCAATGCTGCGCGTGCGGTGTGGCTGGTGGAGTGTGGACTGGTTGGCTGCTGTAGCGCAAGGACTGCTGCACCCACACTGTAGGAATAGAAGCCCTCCACCAGGATCCAGTAGGCCTGGCCCGCCGCAGCGGTGAAGGTCACACGTGAGAGAGCATTGCCACAGATGCTATCGTCGTCATTCCGGTATATGGCGTTCTGCATGTCAGGCCAGCAGGCAGGGGTAAGCGTGAACAGGAGTACCAGGATGGCAGTGACATCGGCCTGGGCATGTCAGCGGGGTGCACCTGCAATCATGGACCTGGCTCTGTGAGCTTGATTGACTGCCTCAACTAATTTGACTGCTTAGTGGCAGGTCTGACTGCAAAGATGGACTCCGGGTTATGCAATGCATATGGCTGGCAGGGATGTTTTGCATACATCATCAGCAGCAGCACACTGTTGTGTCACTGCAATGAAAGCTGGGCTTGCAGGAAGCAATGGAATCAATTGGTGTGCAATGTTTGTCATGTAGGACAGAAGCAGGCATGCGCTGCTGAAGGCTGGGCAGTAGCAGGCGCATGGTACTTGTGTACCGCTGCTGGCCACCAGCCCTGCTGAGCCACGCACCACGCACTGCCCACAGATGCTGTTCCGGACTGGGATGACGAACAGGAAGGTGTCCCAGGCAGCCACTCCAGCCACGCAGGTGTCTAAGGTAATTCTGCGGTCACCCTCCTCGCTGCTGGGCAGCAGGTACAGGAAGTCATAGGATTGCTTGCAGTCCCATCCATTGGCTACTCCACATGTTGTCTGTGAGATGTTGAAGACAGTCACTCCAGCGGTGGGGAGGTTGGTCATGGTGTATGGGTTACTGCACGTTCCTGCATGGAAGGCCGGCCAAGAAGTGTGGGGTGCAGGGGCCTGAGTGTATGAGCCAGCGCCAGGCAGAGAGCCAAACACAACAGGGCCTGGCAGCGGGGAGGAGACGAACTAGGGACAGGGAGGCAGCGACAGGGAGGCAGGCGACAGGGAGGCAAGCTGTGGCGGGCAGTGGCACTGGCACACAAGGCCAGGCCAGGCATGTGGGCAAACAATGGCATGTGTCAGCCAGGATGTACCTGGGGCTGGAGAGAAGGTAGCACACCTGGGGCAAGCGGGGAGGGAGGTGGGGAGGGAGGTGGGGAGGGAGGTGGGGAGGGGGGCGACGGTGCCACTGGGCTGGTGGTGATGCTGAGTGCCGGGACGCCACACTGCAGGCACCATGTCGGCAGCAGGGGCAGCCAGGCATGAGGCACAGCAGGAATGGGGGTCCTCAGGGTGCGTGTAGTGCCCTGTGCAGGTTGGCCCGCATCGCAAGGGAGCACAGGTCGAGTTGGGGACAGGAAGGGTGCAGGTGGTGGCTGCCCCTGCACGGGCTGGCTGGCTGGGCTAGCTGTGGCCAACATGCCTAGAGGCGCAGCATGCAGACAGGAGCCCTTCACTGCCCCTGCCAGCCTGCTGACTGTGGCCTGCGGTGCCCTGGCCAGCAGTCACCAACCATTGACTGCTCCAGCTCGGGTGACAGAGTGGCAGGGGCAGCTGGAGGGGGCCACAAGGAGGCCAGGCTGCCTGTCCCAGCAACCCAGCTGACAGTGCAGCAGCTTCACAGGGTAGCAATGCTGCGGGTGCGGTGTGGCTGGTGGAGTGTGGACTGGTTGGCTGCTGTAGCGCAAGGACTGCTGCACCTACACTGTAGGAATAGAAGCCCTCCACCAGGATCCAGTAGGCCTGGCCCGCCGCAGCGGTGAAGGTCACACGTGAGAGAGCATTGCCACAGATGCTATCGTCGTCATTCCGGTATATGGCGTTCTGCATGTCAGGGCAGCAGGCAGGGGTAAGCGTGAACAGGAGTACCAGGATGGCAGTGACATCGGCCTGGGCATGTCAGCGGGGTGCACCTGCAATCATGGACCTGGCTCTGTGAGCTTGATTGACTGCCTCAACTAATTTGACTGCTTAGTGGCAGGTCTGACTGCAAAGATGGACTCCGGGTTATGCAATGCATATGGCTGGCAGGGATGTTTTGCATACATCATCAGCAGCAGCAGCAACAGCACACTGTTGTGTCAGTGCAATGAAAGCTGGGCTTGCAGGAAGCAATGGAATCAATTGGTGTGCAGTGTTTGTCATGTAGGACAGAAGCAGGCATGCGCTGCTGAAGGCTGGGCAGTAGCAGGCGCATGGTACCTGTGTACCGCTGCTGGCCACCAGCCCTGCTGAGCCACGCACCAAGCACTGCCCACAGGTGCCGTCCCGAACTGGTATGACGAACAAGAAGGTGTCCCAGGCAGCCATTCCAGCCACGCATGTGTCTAAGGTGATTCTACGGCTGCCCTCCCCGCTGCTGGGCAGCAGGTACAGGAAGTCAGGGGCTTGTCGGCAATTCCAATCACTAGCTGTTCCACATGTGGTCCGTGAAATGTTGAAGTCAGTCACTCCAGCAATTGAGAGGTTGTGGATGACGTAGGGGTCACCACATGTTCCTGCATGGGAGTGCAGAGGGGAACAATTATCCGTAGTTTGTCATTTAGCCACTGAGCAGTCTAGCTAGCACCTCAACGAATGCGTAAGGCACAACAGTTGAAATTGTTCTCCATAGTGGGCTTTTTAGAAGCGATTGAGCCAACTTCGCATGTAGCAGAACGACGAGGACCAGAAAGATGCGCCGGATCGCTGCTGCTTGCGAGGGTATGGATGCAACGGGCGCGAAACGCATATGCAAGCAGTAGCATCCCCAGCCGCTGCAGCCGACCCTGAACAGGCGGCTAGTGAATCGCACAATCGGTAATACAACCGTGCGATTCATGACAATTCTCGCTTTTTGTGCCCCAACCGTGACCAGAGTGTCAATGGTCGGCGAGAGGGGGGCGCAACTCCTTTAGTTGCCATCGAAGTGTTTCCCTACCTGCCCACACGGCGGCATCAGTGTCTTCTAGCGACGCTGCAACCACCAAAACAAAGAAAATGGTAGAAACACGGGCAGTTGCTTGCTACCCCTTGCTTGCGACTTACTTGTAATTGGCACCATTTGCCACGTTATGATAGCCAAGCCGACGAGCAAGCCGTTCCACACCATCGTTGCTGTTCCTCCAGGCAACGCTGTGAATGCGAGGTACCAAGGGACAATAAACGAGTAAGTACGGCTAAGTCACACTGTACATCTTCCCGGAGTGCACCGGGATTTTTTTTTGAGAGAAAGAGATTACAGGAGAAAGAAAGACTAAGAGAGAGACTAAGAGAGAGAGAAAAAGAAAGACTAGACCATGTCTCGAGCAAGCTACCCCCTCCCTTCCTCAAAGAGGCAAGCAAACCCCACCCCACCACCCCACCACCAAACAACGTCCAAACCACCCTAGAACGGTAACTACACCCCCCCAAGGAAAGACGTCCAAACACCCCCCACACCCCCACCCTCACCAACCCCTCCACCTCGCCGACCCTAGGGACCCCCGGACAACACAACAGACACCCCTAGGCCCCCCAGCACCAAGGCACAACCCTCGCTGCCCCTCCACCCCCACTAAACGAACACAAGAACCTAACCTAGGGCTCCCCAGAGACCTAACAGCCTCCAACCCCTCAAAACACTCAGAACCCCTAACAAGCTAACCCAGCTCAAGCAAGAGGGGCAAGGAAGGGGACGGGCCACTGCAAGGACAGGCGCACAACTAGCTCACCCGCCCCAAACGCCCTCTCCTCCCGCTGCCTGGCCCCCGCTACTATCCCCCCGGCCTCCCCTCCCCCTACCCTCTCCAGCGCCCTCTCCTCTGCCCCCTCCTTGGCGAACCACCCTCCTGACGGCTCCGGCCACAAACGGTCAAACTGGTCTGCGCCAAGCTCCGGGTCCGTACCCCTAAACCAGGTGGAGGGCACCGCTCCACAAAGGCCCACCCGGATGTCTCTGCCTACCCGGTGCCAGTCGCGTTTAACAGCGGAGGAGAGGGTGAGGACGACCTCCTCTGCCACTCGTTGCGCCACCATCTGCGGCTGGAGGGCTGTAGCGGCCCCGGAGCTGCGGAGACGCCACACCGTGCCTAGATAGGCCACGCGCAACCTGAGCCACAGCAAACTGTCTGGGGGCTGGAAGGGGGGAGCCTCGCTGCGGGTGGGGCGACCACTGAGGAGCAGGAGGGCATCGCCGGAGGGGGGGCGGGTGCCGGTAAGGTGGCCGTACACATCCAACACCCACTCCCAGACCGGAGCCACGGCGGGGCAAGTGAGGAAGGCGTGGGTGAGGGTCTCCAGCTGGCCCGGCTGGCAGAGGCGGCAGGCGGATGAACCCGGGGCAGCAGCGCCCTTAAGGATGTGGCCCCACAAGGCCCCAACCATGAGGCTTGCATACCAGAGATAGGTGAAGGAAAGGCCAACTCATCGCCGCTATTCTCATTGATAATACCAATGTTGTTACGATGTTATAGGCCCTATTCGCGAAACTTTGGGTTTCTATTATCTGATTTTGGCCGCCCTGCCGACTGGCTGCACTGATGCGAGTGCCGACCCTTCACGGCTCTCCTGTGTACCAGCTTCTGCACGGGGAGTGTCTGAGCGAGGCAAATACACGCTGCTACGAGCCGTCACTCGGGCGGTCAACCGCCCCAACCCCCGAGTAAGTTCATAGTTGCTTAGCCTCTGGGCCTATCCGCAAACGGGCTAGTAATTCAAATTTTAATTCAAAAGC
>JASKMD010000006.1:5919911-5934911 GCA_030144725.1 Haematococcus lacustris
TGGGCTGGGCTGGGCTGGGCTGGGCTGGGCTGGGCTGGGCTGGGCTGGGCTGGGCTGGGCTGGGCTGGGCTGGGCTGGGCTGGGCTGGGCTGGGCTGGGCTGGGCTGGGCTGGGCTGGGCTGGGCTGGGCTGGGCTGGGCTGGGCTGGGCTGGGCTGGGCTGGGCTGGGCTGGGCTGGGCTGGGCTGGGCTGGGCTGGGCTGGGCTGGGCTGGGCTGGGCTGGGCTGGGCTGGGCTGGGCTGGGCTGGGCTGGGCTGGGCTGGGCTGGGCTGGGCTGGGCTGGGCTGGGCTGGGCTGGGCTGGGCTGGGCTGGGCTGGGCTGGGCTGGGCTGGGCTGGGCTGGGCTGGGCTGGGCTGGGCTGGGCTGGGCTGGGCTGGGCTGGGCTGGGCTGGGCTGGGCTGGGCTGGGCTGGGCTGGGCTGGGCTGGGCTGGGCTGGGCTGGGCTGGGCTGGGCTGGGCTGGGCTGGGCTGGGCTGGGCTGGGCTGGGCTGGGCTGGGCTGGGCTGGGCTGGGCTGGGCTGGGCTGGGCTGGGCTGGGCTGGGCTGGGCTGGGCTGGGCTGGGCTGGGCTGGGCTGGGCTGGGCTGGGCTGGGCTGGGCTGGGCTGGGCTGGGCTGGGCTGGGCTGGGCTGGGCTGGGCTGGGCTGGGCTGGGCTGGGCTGGGCTGGGCTGGGCTGGGCTGGGCTGGGCTGGGCTGGGCTGGGCTGGGCTGGGCTGGGCTGGGCTGGGCTGGGCTGGGCTGGGCTGGGCTGGGCTGGGCTGGGCTGGGCTGGGCTGGGCTGGGCTGGGCTGGGCTGGGCTGGGCTGGGCTGGGCTGGGCTGGGCTGGGCTGGGCTGGGCTGGGCTGGGCTGGGCTGGGCTGGGCTGGGCTGGGCTGGGCTGGGCTGGGCTGGGCTGGGCTGGGCTGGGCTGGGCTGGGCTGGGCTGGGCTGGGCTGGGCTGGGCTGGGCTGGGCTGGGCTGGGCTGGGCTGGGCTGGGCTGGGCTGGGCTGGGCTGGGCTGGGCTGGGCTGGGCTGGGCTGGGCTGGGCTGGGCTGGGCTGGGCTGGGCTGGGCTGGGCTGGGCTGGGCTGGGCTGGGCTGGGCTGGGCTGGGCTGGGCTGGGCTGGGCTGGGCTGGGCTGGGCTGGGCTGGGCTGGGCTGGGCTGGGCTGGGCTGGGCTGGGCTGGGCTGGGCTGGGCTGGGCTGGGCTGGGCTGGGCTGGGCTGGGCTGGGCTGGGCTGGGCTGGGCTGGGCTGGGCTGGGCTGGGCTGGGCTGGGCTGGGCTGGGCTGGGCTGGGCTGGGCTGGGCTGGGCTGGGCTGGGCTGGGCTGGGCTGGGCTGGGCTGGGCTGGGCTGGGCTGGGCTGGGCTGGGCTGGGCTGGGCTGGGCTGGGCTGGGCTGGGCTGGGCTGGGCTGGGCTGGGCTGGGCTGGGCTGGGCTGGGCTGGGCTGGGCTGGGCTGGGCTGGGCTGGGCTGGGCTGGGCTGGGCTGGGCTGGGCTGGGCTGGGCTGGGCTGGGCTGGGCTGGGCTGGGCTGGGCTGGGCTGGGCTGGGCTGGGCTGGGCTGGGCTGGGCTGGGCTGGGCTGGGCTGGGCTGGGCTGGGCTGGGCTGGGCTGGGCTGGGCTGGGCTGGGCTGGGCTGGGCTGGGCTGGGCTGGGCTGGGCTGGGCTGGGCTGGGCTGGGCTGGGCTGGGCTGGGCTGGGCTGGGCTGGGCTGGGCTGGGCTGGGCTGGGCTGGGCTGGGCTGGGCTGGGCTGGGCTGGGCTGGGCTGGGCTGGGCTGGGCTGGGCTGGGCTGGGCTGGGCTGGGCTGGGCTGGGCTGGGCTGGGCTGGGCTGGGCTGGGCTGGGCTGGGCTGGGCTGGGCTGGGCTGGGCTGGGCTGGGCTGGGCTGGGCTGGGCTGGGCTGGGCTGGGCTGGGCTGGGCTGGGCTGGGCTGGGCTGGGCTGGGCTGGGCTGGGCTGGGCTGGGCTGGGCTGGGCTGGGCTGGGCTGGGCTGGGCTGGGCTGGGCTGGGCTGGGCTGGGCTGGGCTGGGCTGGGCTGGGCTGCAACACAAGGGAGGCAACAGTGGGAACGTTGTGGGAGGTGATGAAATGGGTGGTGGTGGTGGTGGTGGTGGTGGTGATGGTGGTGGTGGTGGTGGTGGTGGTGGTGGTGGTGGTGAGGGGGACTGGGAGGGGGTGGTGAACAGGGGGGTACTAGGCGTGATTGTAGGACCTGCAGCAACCGGGTGTGGTAGCGGTTAGGCTGGATACTAAGGGCTATGCTGCGCAATGCTAGCTCCTTCTAAGCTCTTACCTTGATCCTAAGCTCTTACCATGGTCCTTCTGGCCTCTTGGCTGCTCACAACACGTTGCACCTGCCTTGCGTTGGTGCATCAATGCTTGCGATTCATTGCGGAGAATCGTTGCGAGGAAACTGGCCGCGAGGCTAGCTGCGATGCTGGCTGCGATGCTGGCTGCGAGGCTGGCTGCGAAACTGGCTGCGAGGCTGGCTGCGAGGAAAATGGCTGCGAGGCTGGCTGCGAGGTGAGATCCTCGCACCGAGCTGCCTCGCAGGTATGCTTCCGCGCTGCTGGACCAGCTGTGTGGCCGCGAGGTTGTGTGGCCGCGAGTATGTGGCTGCGAGTATGGGCTAGATGTGGCTGCGAGTATGGGTAACCTCGTGCGATGCCATCGCTACAATACCGGCTACACGATGATGCGACTAAGGCACGGGTGTTGCACGGATGCCTTGAATGCAAGTGAGGTGGTCATTCCGTGCAAGGCAAGCCGCGAAATCTTCGAAGTGCTTAAAGGCATTGTGCGGTTCCGTAGTGCATTCCGTAGTGTGTTTTTTGAATGTTACAAGGTGCGAGGGTACCCCGACAGTACTGTAGATGTCTACAGTACTGTAAGTGGTCTCTCGAGGTACCTCGAGTTACCTACAGTACTGTAGATGTCTACAGTACTGTAGATGTCTACAATACTGCAGGTGTCGATCTTTCTTTGGTTCAAAAAATCAAAAGAGTTTTGCGGCCTTAACACGACGCTCGAGACTCCTACACCCGACCCATCGGAACCAGCACGAGAAAAGAGCCCAAGAGATATGTGGAGTGCGACGACCAATACCGCGGGCACCCTCGCCCTTATCAGCCACTGCATCAACCTCCGTGGTAAGCACAACACCACTAGACATATTCTCATTGTGGCCATCTTGCTGACAGCTCTGTTGCAGACAAATCGCAACAGCGCACCAACAACATCAATACAGCAGCTATGGCCTACAGATCATAGCATCGAGGCTAAGCAGAGTTGCTTGCTGCGGTTACGAAATGTCGAGGTAGATTCGTCTGCAGGATCGTGTAGAGCTCCCCAGCGCAAGTTGACGCACCCAACTCCGCTCCTTGTCTTGCTTCCTCCGGGCAAACTGACGTACTCAGCCCCGCTCCCTGTCTTGCTGTCCTCGGGCAAACTGGTGTACCCAGCCCCGATTCTGGCCTTGCTTTCCTCGGGCAAACTGGTGTACCCAGCCCCGCCTCTTGTTTTGCTTTCCCCGGGCAAACTGGTGTACCCAGCCCCGCCTCTTGTTCTGCTTTCCCCGGGCAAACTGGTGCACCCAGCCCCGCTTCTCGATTGGCTCTCCTCGGGCAAACTGGAGAACCCAGCCCCGCTTCTTGTTCTGCTCTTCTCGGGCAAACTAGTGCACCCAGCCCCGCTTCGGACCTTGCTTTCCTCGGACAAACTGGAGCACCCAGCCCCGATCTCAACTTTCACTTTCTCAAATTTCACTGCTGTCAAACCCTGCTGTGGTAATGACTCACAAGGTTGATGACGAAGTGTTGGCTCTGTCAGCCACCACCCAACTTGCATGAATGCTATGTTGATGCTATCTTATATGGCTGTCTATGATGTCAAGTTCTGGTGCCACAATGATACTGGGGTTGTGTCTTGTATGGCATTAGTTGTGATGCATTCACTCCTCCACATGTCATGAGATCTATGGCGTGTTCTCAGCTGCATTGTATGAAAACTGCGTCCTGTTTTGTGCGGCAGCATGAGGGTGAGCTACACTTTCCCGTTAATTAAATTGGCTGGTGTAGTCATATTGAGGACTTGCTGAGTATGTGAATTATGAACTGGGTTGCTTTAGTGTCTATTGCTCTGTTGTGGTTCTCAATCACCAAACCCACCTGTTGAATATGACTAGTGCGGCACACTGAAGTTTGTTACAACCAGCTGACTGCCTTGGGGTCGCGCATTGTGCTGATCTTTTTGATGATGATGATGTGGCTTACACCACTTAAGCCGTCAGCCGTTAGGCTGCTAGGCCGCCCTCCCCCTCAAGGGGTTCGGGACTTTCTGTAACGCACTTCAAAGCAAGGTGCACAAACAGAGGTGCACATGGGCTCAACATGAAGTCATGCAAGTTCTCATTATTGTTCTGTAAAGTCATGGCAAACTCCGGTTGCTCCCTGATGGAACTCGTGGCAGTGCACTCAAAGATGAAATGCATGGCGCCATCCACTACCCCCTCTGTGCATCTGGTGCATGTGCGATTAATAAAAGTTACCCCCTCAAACCGAGCCTTCTCCACCCCCAGACCGCTGTTGCCTAACCTGAACCTAGTCAGGCTCGTGCGAACTTGTAACTCGAGAGACCACTTACAGTACTGTAGGTGCCTACAGTACTGTAGACACCTACAGTACTGTAGACACCTACAGTACTGTAGGTACCTACAGTACTGTAGACATCTACAGTACTGTAGACATCTACAGTACTGTAGGTACCTCGAGGTACCTCGAGAGACCACTTACAGTACTGTAGGTACCTACATTACTGTAGACACCTACAGTACTGTAGACACCTACAGTACTGTAGGTACCTACAGTACTGTAGACACCTACAGTACTGTAGGTACCTACAGTACTGTAGACATCTACAGTACTGTAGACATCTACCGTACTGTAGGTACCTCGAGGTACCTCGAGAGACCACTTACAGTACTGTAGGTACCTACAGTACTGTAGACACCTACAGTACTGTCGACACCTACAGTACTGTAGGTACCTACAGTACTGTAGACATCTACAGTACTGTAGACATCTACAGTACTGTAGGTACCTCGAGGTACCTCGAGAGACCACTTACAGTACTGTAGGTACCTACAGTACTGTAGACACCTACAGTACTGTAGACACCTACAGTACTGTAGGTACCTACAGTACTGTAGACATCTACAGTACTGTAGACATCTACAGTACTGTAGGTACCTCGAGGTACCTTGAGAGACCACTTACAGTACTGTAGGTGCCTACAGTACTGTAGACACCTACAGTACTGTAGACACCTACAGTACTGCAGATGCCTACAGTACTGTAGACATTTACAGTACTGTAGACATCTACAGTACTGTCGGGGTACCCTCGCACCTTGTAACATTCAAGAAACACACTACGGAATGCACTACGGAATCGCACAATGCCTTTAAGCACTTCGAAGATTTCTACAGTACTTCGAAGATTTCTACAGTACTGTACACAGATGCTGGCCTAAACCTGATAGATTTGATAGCATTTTCGGTGCTGCTGGCCAAGGAATGTGCACCGGTCGCCAAGAAGCACACAGCCATGCAGCATACGTTGCCCTCTGTGTGCTGTGCCCTTGCTCATCTTCTTTCACTCAGTGGCTGCTGAGATATGGTGATATAAAGCCAGCTACCCCTTAAACCCTAGTTTTGCAGCCAAGTTGTCTTAATGCTGATATGCTGCAACTGCAACAAATCCAGGGGACACAAGCACCTGCAACTCTCAACGCAGCTACACCATACCCCTCTGCCCCCACTAGGTCACTCAGGTCGTTAAAAACATGGGCATGAGGCTGATGGCAGTCCCTCAAAGTTGTGTGCATGGGCATGTCAGCATGCTACTTAAAATTTCACTTGCTCTTCTTCACGGCCTTCTTGGCTGCCTCAGCAACCACCTCATGCTTGAAATAGAACCTATCCTCTGCTGGGAAACGTAAGCTGGGCTGCGGTTGGGCTGATCGCTGAGCTGCAACACGCAACATTGCGGCGTCGACTGTCAAGGGGACCCAGGGTTTGAAAGTTGGTTGCTGCTTGCCACCCTCCATGCTGGCTGCTGCTGCTGCTAGCATGTTATCCTTGTCTGGGGGGTTTAAGCCACTTCTAGAGTGCACGCTCTTTTCAAATGCCGCCCGACATGTATTGTTATCAGTGTTTAATTGTATACTTCAAGTAAATAATTATAACTAATTACCGCATGAACCCCTGGCGCCATTTCTTGCCAGGGGCCTTCCCCTTAAAGGGGTCCACTTTGCCCTTGCGCTCCGTGACCCGCTGCGTCGTCCTCACGGCTGCCAGCAGTGCTGTCTTGGTCACCCCCACACCCTGCTGCTGGGCCCCCACCACCATGTCCCTGAGCTGCTGCTCCGCTACAGCTGACAAAACTGTTGGCCGCCCCCGTTTTGCAACCACCCCACCCCTCTTGATGACCCCGTGGAGGGTGGCATAGGGGACGCTGAACTGCTGGGCCAGGGCAACGATGGACGGCTGTGGTTGGCCCCGCTTAGGCTTGAGGTAGGCCCGAGCAGCTTCGGAGAGCCTGCTGGCTCTATCGCCTGCGCTGCTGGAAGCCTTGGTGGACTGCCCAGCAGCCCCAGTGGTCAGTTTGGCCATTGGGGTCGGTGGTGTGCGGTGGGATCTGGGCTCATGAGGCCATGGATCAACAGGATCAACCCAGCCAACGCGAATTTTGCCGCAAGGCCGCGGCTTGAGCGAAAGAGCAAACGGGGCGCAAAGGCTGCGCCACATCGGGCACCTACCGAGGTGTCTAGAAGGGGCTGACTCGCGCGCGTTCCGTGCTGCAGCGGTGCAAGCGGCACCTTAGTTGCCGGGAGGGTCAAAAAGTGCGTGACAGGCGGGGGCCAGATCTCAGCCTTCGGAACGTGACGCGCTGCCCCATGCTGCCCCACACCACCAATACGCACGCAAAGGACGGTGCATGGAAGGAAGCGCGCGTGTTCGAGCGCGGAACCAGGAGAACCGCCGAATCAGGCCTATCAGATTTTGGCCACCCTCTGTGAAGACATCTACAGTACTGTAGGTACCTACACTCCAACTGCTCACATACTCAGAATTTCAACAAGCGTCAAGTGGCGTTGGAGTCGCAAGGACAATCCGAGGCGAACCGCATCAAAAAACTACCCCCCTAGGATGACGAATATCCGCACTAATTTGCCTGAGTGTAGTCACAACTAAATTAGCATGCAACATAGTGGGAGAAGGGGAGGGAGGGGCTTGTTGCAGGTCTGACCCCTCTCTCACTCACCAGCCTAAAGCCTGGGGCGGGAGCCAAGAGCAACAGCAACAACCAGCATGAGGAGGAGGTTGAGTAAGCCCTCGCACTTCGCACCTCACATTCGCAGCAGTGGCAGCAGTGGCGCATTACTTGCATGTTGCTATGCAACCAATAGCTCTCCCAAGCTGATGCCTCCCCTCCCGCTCCCCCTTCTGCCATTCCCCCTTCCGCCTTGAGACCCCTGCTACCCTCCTCCCCTTCTCCCAGCCCCTTCCCTCCCCATCGCAGCCCCCGTCTTGGGCATGCACTACCTCCCAAGCCATCATTACCTCCCTCTCCCTCACTATCATCGTCCCTCTCCCTCCCCCTTTCCCCACGGAGAAGCGTCACACAGTCAAGAATGGTCACACTCCTACTACAGCAAATGGTAACCTCAGCCCCCAACTAACCTTGCAGTTATGTGCCTCTATGTACCCAGTCTAAACGCTTGCATGCCCCTTGTTTGTTGCAGGATCAATAGTCAAACCCTTCACCCTCTGCCCCGCCACACTTCCCTCACCCTACTAACCTCCCCCCACCTGCACTATGATGGCAACCCCCTCCCTCCCTACCTACCGTGAAGCCTGGAGATGCCCCCCCACCCCCCTGAACCTCCCAAGCCATCAGTAGCAGTCAGGAGCCCAGGAGGTATAGCGACTAGACAGACTAGACAAGAGGTATAGCGACAGGACTAGCGCTATCATAGGCTACTACAACCATACTCCCCACCCCATCGTGGTCATAGCACTTTGATCCATGCAGGTGCAACATGGCGTGCGTTAAGGGAGGCTATGAGGCAGGTTGTGCATGGAGCGAGCCGCCATGAGTCGACTGTTGTGTGGTACTGCGACGATGCAGCCCCTGTATACTTGCAGCCAGGAGCAGCAGCCAAGTGCAGCCAGGAGCAGCGTCCAAGAAACAGCCAAGGGGAACAGCCAAGATGTGCAGCAAGGAAGTTCATGTAGGAGCCGCCGCCATAAGTCATACGGCGCAGCTACCTAGGTGGCACATGACGTGAGCAGCTACCATGAGGCAGGTGGTGCATGACATGTGCAGCTAGAAGTCAGCTGCTGTGTGGTAGGTGAAACGGGGCGTCTGCAACCAGGAGCTTGGAGCCCAGCCTAGCTATGTTGTTGCTTCACTCCTACAAGCTAATCCCTGCGTCCGTCCCTGCGTGTTGACCGACCTTGTCCGATCGGGCTGAAATTTTGATAGATGGTAGTTTGCAGAAAATAAAACATTTTTTTCAGAATAAATATTGTAAAAAAATCAAAGGCGGCTGCGCTGTGGCCCTGTGGCTAGAGTGCAGGGATGAGTGCAGGGATAGGTTGTGGGCCACAGCGCAACAGCTGTTGACTTTTTCAAAATATGTTTCTTGCAAAATATGTTTTATTTTTTGCAAACTACCATCTATTAAAATTTCAGCCCGATCGGACAAGGTCGGTCAACACGCAGGGACGGACGCAGGGATTAATTTGTAGGAGTGTTTGTAGTTGTGGTGGTAGTCACCTCGTTGTGTGTTGTATTGTCCCCTTGTTGTGTTGTTGTTGTTGTTGTCGCCTTTCTTTCAAGACATGTGCTTAACACCCCCGTGAAGTGATGGTGCATCATGCAGGTGTTTAGCAATCCATAAGTTAGTAAGTCAACATAGTTAGTTCGTTTAGTAAGTCAGCACTGAAAGTTAGTCGGTCAACACTAAAAGTTACTCAGTCAGCACTGACAGTTAGGTAGTCAGCGCTGACAGTGGGTCAGTCAGCACTGAAAGTTAGGTAGTCAGCACTGAAAGTTAGTCAGTCGGCACTGAAAGTGGGTCAGTCAGCACTGAAAGTAAGGTAGTCACCACTGAAAGTTAGTCAGCACAGAAAGTTAGTTAGTCAGCACTGATAATGGATCAGTCAGCTCTGAAAGTGGGTCAGTCAGCACTAATTGTTAATCAGTCAACGCTGATAGTTAATCAGTCAGCACTGATAATGGGTCAGTCAGCACTGAAAGTGGGTCATTGAGCACTGAATGTTAATCAGTCTGCGATGATAATGAATCAATCAGCACTAATAATGGATCAGTCAGCACTGAAAGTGGGTCAGTCAGCACTGAATGTTAATCAGTCAGCACTGAAAGTTAGGTAGTCAGCACTGAAAGTTAGTCAGTCGGCACTGAAAGTGGGTCAGTCAGCACTGAATGTTAATCAGTCAGCACTGAAATTTAATTTATCAGCACTGAAACGGGTCAGTCAGCACTGAAAGTGGGTCAGTCAGCACTGACTTGGGGGTCTGTCAGTACTGACAACTCTGTATCTCTTCAGTCCAATTTTTCCTCGATTTTAGGTTTTCACCATAACTCTTACGATGTTGTAAAAATGCTATGTGCCAAGTTTCATGTCAAAATATTGAACTTTGCGTGTGCTAGTTTCTACGAGTGACGAGACATGCGGCAGAATCAGCCCACACCATTGCCAAAACAAGCTATAGACTTAGAGCTACTAGAAAGGGGGGGGGGTAGGGGGTCGGTTACTTCTCGAGCTTGATGGTGGGAGCAGGCCGCGCCCAAGGCGGCTGCTCCTCCCTTAATGCACGCTGGTGAATACCGGCGTAGTCTTCTTCTTCTTCTTCTGGTTGGGGTCAAGCTGCCACAGCCCTTGCTTGCCTGCCTGGAGGGTCTGTAAAGGGATGATAGCTATGTGCTGATAGATGGCCCCCACCGCACCCCCCAGTGACTCCAGACCAAGGTGTCAAGCAAGGCTGCCCCATCAGCCCACTCTTGTTTGCTCTCTATGTTCACGACATTAGTAAGGAGTTCCTGGGTCCTGTTGATGCTGTGAGAGTGCAAGGCACACCTGTCACCCACTTCATGTATGCTGATGACCTGACCTTGGTGAGCACCTCGTCCCACGGGCTGCAGCGGCTGGTCTGCCAGCTACAAGGCTTTGCAGACAGGAAACACCTTTCAGTCAATGTGGGCAAGTCAAAGGTGATGGTCTTCAATGGCAACTCACAAACTGCAGCACCACTCAGGCAAATTAGTGCGGATATTCGTCATCCTAGGGGGGTAGTTTTTTGATGCGGTTCGCCTCGGATTGTCCTTGCGACTCCAACGCCACTTGACTAAGGAGCGGTTCTGGCTCGACTAATGAGAAAACTAATCTCATTAGATTAGTCCCGGTCGTATTAGTTATTAGGTCGTCTATTAGTCGGCGTTGATTCCACATTAAGCGGTTTGATCGTATCCGTGCGGCCCCAGCGCACTGGTCGCATCCACAAGCGCGTCACATTTTCATTGGCCAATCCGGCTGGCCGGCTGGTCGGCCGCGGCTAGCAAGCGGTCAGGTTGCGATGTTGTTACAATAAGAAACAGCTTGTGGCCCTTGGCATCACCGCGTAAGCCACCACCCTTCCAATAGTACCATGTGATAATCGGCCAACACCTCACCCACATACAGAGCACATGTCTTTTTGTGTGTGGCACGAATGAGCTTGTCAATGGCACAGGCACATGCACGGGGACGGACACGAGCAGCTGAGTATACTTCGATGTATGTAGGTGGCAAGGTTTTTTTAAAAACATAGAAGCAGATTGCGGCCCTCGGGAATCGAACCCCGGTGGGAACCTTGTCCAGCCACGACTAATATCAGAGAGAGAGAGAGGCATTACAGCACCAGTGGCAGGGCCACCGTCACACTGTCTGGGCAACACACGCTCACACAGAGCAAGCAGCCCTCATGGGCACAAAGGGGGAACAGGGGGAGGACTAGCGCTGGTCAGGCCTGCCACACGCTACCCGGACTGCACTAGGCGACAGACAGCAAGGACAAGGCACAATATCAGACTAATGAGACGACCTAATGAGACACATTTGACTAATATTAGATCTCATGAGAACTAATGAGAAAAACCGCACCCTACACTTGACGCTTGTTGAAATTCTGAGTATGTGAGCAGTTGGAGTGTAGGTACCTACAGTACTGTAGATGTCTACAGTACTGTAGATGTCTACAGTACTGTAGGTCAGCTTTGACAAGGTCTCTTGTAAATAGGGTACCATGCTGTTCTCCACATTCAAACCACCATTTGCTACCGCGATTGCACCGTCAGCTTCTGCGTGCTATAAATAGTGAGAGGCGTCGAAGCGTAGCAAGCTCGATATGGGTATTTGTGCCGAAAGTTGTGTCCACGCAATAAGGTCGCCATAGGGAGCTACATACATACGTGTAAGGTCTAAGGCCGGGGCCCGTCTCTATCGCAAGTTAGGTCCGTTCTGTCGGTTGTACTGGGTAGCTCGGCTTGCAAGCTCCCGCAAAGCTGTGGATGTTGCACAGTGTGGCGGACCCCCTAAGGTTTCAACCTTATTCCCAAGGTTTCTGCTAGGTTTTGCGAAAATCTTGAGTCAAGGTTTCTTGTCACCTCCCGGCTAGAAACCTAATACCCCAAGTTGCTCCTACCACAAAACCCTTGGCTCCACGTTATAAAACATCAATAAACTCAGTCAACCTAGTCAACCTTGTCATCCTAGCAAACCTTGTCATCCTAGCAAACCTTGTCATCGTAGCAAACCTTGTCAACCTAGCAAACCTAGCAAACCTAGCAAACCTAGCAAACCTTGTCAACCTAGCAAACCTTGTCAACCTAGCAAACCTAGCAAACCTAGCAAACCTAGCAAACCTTGTCAACCTAGCAAACCTAGCAAACCTAGCAAACCTAGTCAACCTAGCAAACCTAGCAAACCCACACCTAGACCATTATTCCTTCACTTCGAATGGGCTGTCTCCGCATGATACCAAGTGCTCTGAAACGGTGATCCTAATCCACAATCGTCAACAACGTCCGATTAAACCGCTCGCGAGACATGCGGCGCAGCATGCCCGAATACTTGTTGATGTGGCGAAAACGCAGTGGCAGCATCAGCAGTGGCAGCATCAGCGGTGACAGCATCAGCATCAGCATCAGCAGCAGCAGCAGCAGCAGCAACAGCAGTGGCAGCAGCAGCAGCAGCAGCGGCAACAGCAGTGGCAGCAGCAGTGGTAGCAGCTGCAGCAGCATCAGCAGTGGCAGCAGCAGCAGTGGCAGCAGCAGCAGCAGCAGCAGCAGCAGCAGCAGCAGCAGCAGCAGCAGCAGCAGCAGTGGCAGCAGCAGCAGCAACAACAGTGGCAGCAGCAGCAGCAGCAGCAGCAGCGGCAACAGCAGTGGCAGCAGCAGTGGTAGCAGCTGCAGCAGCAGCAGCTGTGGCAGCAGCAGCAGTGGCAGCAGCAGCAGCAGTGGTAGCAGCAGCAGCAGCAGCAGCAGCAGCAGCAGCAGCAGCAGCAGCAGCAGCAGCAGCAGCAGCAGCAGCAGCAGCAGCAGCAGCAGCAGCAGCAGCAGCAGCAGCAGCAGCAGCAGCAGCAGCAGCAGCAACAGCAGTGGCAGCAGCAGTGGTAGCAGCTGCAGCAGCAGCGGCAACAGCAGTGGCAGCAGCAGTGGTAGCAGCTGCAGCAGCAGCAGTGGCAGCAGCGGTAACAGCAGTGGCAGCAGCAGTGGTAGCAGCAGCAGCAGCAGTGGCAGCAGCAGCAGCAGTGTCAGCAGCAGCAGCAGCAGCAGCAGCAGGAGCGGCAGCAGCAGTGGCAGCGGCAGCAGCATCAATAGCAGCAGCAGCAGTGGCAGTGGCAGCAGCAGTGGCGGCAGCAGCAGCAGCAGCAGTGGCAGCATCAGCAGTGGCAGCATCAGTGGCAGCAGCAGCAGCATCAGCAGCAGCAACAGCAGTGGCAGCAGCAGCAGCAGCAGCGGCAACAGCAGTGGCAGCAGCAGTGGTAGCAGCTGCAGCAGCATCAGCAGTGGCAGCAGCAGCAGTGGCAGCAGCAGCAGCAGCAGCAGCAGCAGCAGCAGCAACAGCAGTGGCAGCAGCAGCAGCAACAACAGTGGCAGCAGCAGTGGTAGCAGCTGCAGCAGCAGCGGCAACAGCAGTGGCAGCAGCAGTGGTAGCAGCTGCAGCAGCAGCAGCAGTGGCAGCAGCAGCAGTGGCAGCAGCAGCAGCAGCAGCAGCAGCAGCAGCAGCAGCAGCAGCAGCAGCAGCAGCAGCAGCAGCAGCAGCAGCAGCAGCAGCAGCAGCAGCAGCAACAGCAGTGGCAGCAGCAGTGGTAGCAGCAGCAGCAGCAGTGGCAGCAGCAGCAGCAGTGTCAGCAGCAGCAGCAGCAGCAGCAGCAGGAGCGGCAGCAGCAGTGGCAGCGGCAGCAGCATCAATAGCAGCAGCAGCAGTGGCAGTGGCAGCAGCAGTGGCGGCAGCAGCAGCAGCAGCAGTGGCAGCATCAGCAGTGGCAGCATCAGCATCAGCAGCAGCAGCAGCAGCAGCAGCAACAGCAGTGGCAGCAGCAGCAGCAGCAGCGGCAACAGCAGTGGCAGCAGCAGTGGTAGCAGCTGCAGCAGCATCAGCAGTGGCAGCAGCAGCAGTGGCAGCAGCAGCAGCAGCAGCAGCAGCAGCAGCAGCAGCAGCAGCAGCAGCAGCAGTGGCAGCAGCAGCAGCAACAACAGTGGCAGCAGCAGCAGCAGCAGCAGCAGCGGCAACAGCAGTGGCAGCAGCAGTGGTAGCAGCTGCAGCAGCAGCAGCTGTGGCAGCAGCAGCAGTGGCAGCAGCAGCAGCAGTGAGCAGCAGCAGCAGCAGCAGCAGCAGCAGCAGCAGCAGCAGCAGCAGCAGCAGCAGCAGCAGCAGCAGCAGCAGCAGCAGCAGCAGCAGCAGCAGCAGCAGCAGCAGCAGCAGCAGCAGCAGCAGCAGCAGCAGCAGCAACAGCAGTGGCAGCAGCAGTGGTAGCAGCTGCAGCAACAGCGGCAACAGCAGTGGCAGCAGCAGTGGTAGCAGCTGCAGCAGCAGCAGTGGCAGCAGCGGTAACAGCAGTGGCAGCAGCAGTGGTAGCAGCAGCAGCAGCAGTGGCAGCAGCAGCAGCAGTGTCAGCAGCAGCAGCAGCAGCAGCAGCAGGAGCGGCAGCAGCAGTGGCAGCGGCAGCAGCATCAATAGCAGCAGCAGCAATGGCAGTGGCAGCAGCAGTGGCGGCAGCAGCAGCAGCAGCAGTGGCAGCATCAGCAGTGGCAGCATCAGTGGCAGCAGCAGCAGCATCAGCAGCAGCAACAGCAGTGGCAGCAGCAGCAGCAGCAGCGGCAACAGCAGTGGCAGCAGCAGTGGTAGCAGCTGCAGCAGCATCAGCAATGGCAGCAGCAGCAGTGGCAGCAGCAGCAGCAGCAGCAGCAGCAGCAGCAGCAGCAGCAGCAGCAGCAGCAGCAGCAGCAGCAGCAGCAGCAGCAGCAACAGCAGTGGCAGCAGCAGCAACAACAACAGTGGCAGCAGCAGTGGTAGCAGCTGCAGCAGCAGCGGCAACAGCAGTGGCAGCAGCAGTGGTAGCAGCTGCAGCAGCAGCAGCAGTGGCAGCAGCAGCAGTGGCAGCAGCAGCAGCAGCAGCAGCAGCAGCAGCAGCAGCAGCAGCAGCAGCAGCAGCAGCAGCAGCAGCAGCAGCAGCAGCAGCAGCAGCAGCAGCAGCAGCAGCAGCAGCAGCAACAGCAGTGGCAGCAGCAGTGGTAGCAGCAGCAGCAGCAGTGGCAGCAGCAGCAGCAGTGTCAGCAGCAGCAGCAGCAGCAGCAGCAGGAGCGGCAGCAGCAGTGGCAGCGGCAGCAGCATCAATAGCAGCAGCAGCAGTGGCAGTGGCAGCAGCAGTGGCGGCAGCAGCAGCATC
>JASKMD010000006.1:5939911-5945479 GCA_030144725.1 Haematococcus lacustris
TAGGTTTGCTAGGTTTGCTAGGTTCGGGGGGGGGGGGGGGGGGGGCTGGTGATGAAAGTTTGTAAGGTTGCGCCATCACGGAACCTAGGCTGAACCTAGGCTGAACCTTGAGCTTCCAACCTTGCGAGCCAAAGCCCTTGGATAGCCTCAAAACCCACGAGAACCTAGGAGCCTCTAGGTTGAACCTCAGGGGGGTCTGCCATTCTCTCGGATGTTGATGATGCCCCGCAATCACAACAACCTCCTGCACCGCACCCTCCCGTGTAATATCGAGTGCGGCAGAGATTGCCCCAAAAGTTGTTTGCGGTTGGCCCTCAACCATCCATCATTACATCTAACCTCACATCATTACATCATGACTCTTAGCCTCCATCATTACATCACCACTTGTGGTCCTGCCAATCACTGCATGCATGGTATGGGCAAGGGCTCTGACTCTTGCAAGGGCTGGTCTCAGGGTCGATACCTAACCCTAGAGGATGAATAATGCTGGGCTCGGCAACCTAGGCACGCTTTGTTGTCAGCGCATTTGCATAGCACTGTCGGGATAGCAAACGAGCTTGGGCTACATTGAGTTGTTCCTGCATGGGGGTGAAGGGGCATGGGGGTTAAGGATGCATGGGGGGAAGGCAGCTACAGTACTGTAGGCACCTACAGTACTGTAGACACCTACAGTACTGTAGACACCTACAGTACTGTAGACACCTACAGTAATGTAGACCCCTACAGTACTGTAGACACCTACAGTACTGTAGACACCTACAGAACTGTAGACACCTAAAGTACTGTAGACACCTAAAGTACTGTAGACACCTACAGTACTGTAGACATCCTACAGTACTGTAGACACCTACAATACTGTAGACATCCTACAGTACTGTAGACACCTACAGTACTGTAGGCAGCAGCAGCATGGGTAACAGCAGCAGCAGTATGGGGGCAGCAGCAGCAGCAGGGGGGCAGCAGCAGCAGCAGCAGGGGGGCAGCAGCAGCAGCAGTAGGGGGGCAGCAGCAGCAGCAGCAGCAGCAGGGGGGCAGCAGCAGCAGCAGTAGGGGGGCAGCAGCAGCAGCAGCAGGGGGGCAGCAGCAGCAGCAGGGGGGCAGCAGCAGCAGCAGGGGGGCAGCAGCAGCAGCAGGGGGGCAGCAGCAGCAGCAGCAGCAGCAGCAGCAGCAGGGGGGCGCAGCAGCAGCAGGGGGGCAGCAGCAGTAGCAGCAGCAGCAGCAGCAGCAGGGGGGCAGCAACAGCAGCAGGGGGGCAGCAGCAGCAGCAGGGGGGCAGCAGCAGCAGCAGCAGCAGCAACAGCAGCAGGGGGGCAGCAGCAGCAGCAGCAGCAGGGGGGCAGCAGCAGCAGCAGCAGGGGGGCAGCAGCAGGAGCAGCAGGGGGGCAGCAGCAGCAGTAGAGGGCAGCAGCAGCAGCAGCAGCAGCAGGAGGTAAGTAGCAGCAGTAGGGGGGCAGCAGCAGCAGCAGGGGCGCAGCAGCAGCAGCAGCAGTGGCAGCAGCAGCAGATATAGTAGGGGCACTGTAGCACCTACCTACCTTTTGGCTGCTTGATGACTGCTGCTAGGAAGGGGGGCGGAGTGGAAGAGTGAAGGCGGGGAGGGGGGGTAGATGTGGAAGGCGGGAGGTAGGAGGCAGGGAGGCGGGAGATGGGGAGGCGGGAGGCAGGGAGGCGGGAGGTGGGGAGGCGGGAGGCTCAACCGGGTTGGGCTGGGCGGGGGTGGGTTGGGTTGGGGGCATGGGTTGGGGTGGGTGGGGGCATGGGTTGGGGGCATGGGTTGGGGTGGGTGGGGGCATGGGTGGGGGTGGGGGCGGGGGAGGGAGCGGGGGCGGGGGCGGGGGCGGGGCCGGGGGAGGATGAATTGGGAGGGGGTGGTTGTGTAGGGGAAAGGGAAGTGGAAGGGAGGTGCCCACTAGACCTGCAACCAAGGGGCGTGCACGTGCGGTAGGGTGACCAGGCTGGGCACTGTGTTAGCTATCACCGTGGCCTTACCTTTGTGGTCCTCCTGGCCTCCTACCTGCTCACACCAGGCAACATATCCCATGCGCCAGTGGGGTGGGACTGCGGTGGGGAGTGTAGGGTGTAGGGAAGGGAAGGTGGGGTGAGGTGGGGGTTGCGATGCCACGTCAATCGAAGGGTGGGAGAGGGGAAGAGGAGGCTTGACAAGTATGGGAGGGGAGAGGGAGGGAGAGGGGGAAGGGAGGGGTGGGAAGAGGATGGGGGGGTGGGCTTTCTCCTGGCTGCTGGGATGTCAGGGGAGAGGTGACGGGGAGGGGGGAAGTGGGGGGTGGGTAGAGGTGGAAGTGGAGGGACGACAAGCTGGGCGTTGGTGGTGGGCGTATATGTGTGTGGGAGGAAGGGGAGGAAGGGGAGGGAAGGGAAGGGGAGGTCCATGGGGAGGGCGAGAGAAGTGGGGGGGGCATTGATAGTCCCAGGTGTAGGCGCACAAGACCTGCGGCAATGGTGTGACGATTTGTGTAACGAAGCAAACATTAGACATGGGTACTGGATGCACTCACCATTAGAGTAGGGAGATGTAGAGCTGGCAGATAGAGGGGCAGGTGTAGCAGCCCTCCATTACAACCCACCTTCCTTTGTCCTCACCTCAGTAGGAAGTGCAGGGTGGGAGAGTAGGGCTGGGCTGGGCTGGGCTGGGCTGGGCTGGGCTGGGCTGGGCTGGGCTGGGCTGGGCTGGGCTGGGCTGGGCTGGGCTGGGCTGGGCTGGGCTGGGCTGGGCTGGGCTGGGCTGGGCTGGGCTGGGCTGGGCTGGGCTGGGCTGGGCTGGGCTGGGCTGGGCTGGGCTGGGCTGGGCTGGGCTGGGCTGGGCTGGGCTGGGCTGGGCTGGGCTGGGCTGGGCTGGGCTGGGCTGGGCTGGGCTGGGCTGGGCTGGGCTGGGCTGGGCTGGGCTGGGCTGGGCTGGGCTGGGCTGGGCTGGGCTGGGCTGGGCTGGGCTGGGCTGGGCTGGGCTGGGCTGGGCTGGGCTGGGCTGGGCTGGGCTGGGCTGGGCTGGGCTGGGCTGGGCTGGGCTGGGCTGGGCTGGGCTGGGCTGGGCTGGGCTGGGCTGGGCTGGGCTGGGCTGGGCTGGGCTGGGCTGGGCTGGGCTGGGCTGGGCTGGGCTGGGCTGGGCTGGGCTGGGCTGGGCTGGGCTGGGCTGGGCTGGGCTGGGCTGGGCTGGGCTGGGCTGGGCTGGGCTGGGCTGGGCTGGGCTGGGCTGGGCTGGGCTGGGCTGGGCTGGGCTGGGCTGGGCTGGGCTGGGCTGGGCTGGGCTGGGCTGGGCTGGGCTGGGCTGGGCTGGGCTGGGCTGGGCTGGGCTGGGCTGGGCTGGGCTGGGCTGGGCTGGGCTGGGCTGGGCTGGGCTGGGCTGGGCTGGGCTGGGCTGGGCTGGGCTGGGCTGGGCTGGGCTGGGCTGGGCTGGGCTGGGCTGGGCTGGGCTGGGCTGGGCTGGGCTGGGCTGGGCTGGGCTGGGCTGGGCTGGGCTGGGCTGGGCTGGGCTGGGCTGGGCTGGGCTGGGCTGGGCTGGGCTGGGCTGGGCTGGGCTGGGCTGGGCTGGGCTGGGCTGGGCTGGGCTGGGCTGGGCTGGGCTGGGCTGGGCTGGGCTGGGCTGGGCTGGGCTGGGCTGGGCTGGGCTGGGCTGGGCTGGGCTGGGCTGGGCTGGGCTGGGCTGGGCTGGGCTGGGCTGGGCTGGGCTGGGCTGGGCTGGGCTGGGCTGGGCTGGGCTGGGCTGGGCTGGGCTGGGCTGGGCTGGGCTGGGCTGGGCTGGGCTGGGCTGGGCTGGGCTGGGCTGGGCTGGGCTGGGCTGGGCTGGGCTGGGCTGGGCTGGGCTGGGCTGGGCTGGGCTGGGCTGGGCTGGGCTGGGCTGGGCTGGGCTGGGCTGGGCTGGGCTGGGCTGGGCTGGGCTGGGCTGGGCTGGGCTGGGCTGGGCTGGGCTGGGCTGGGCTGGGCTGGGCTGGGCTGGGCTGGGCTGGGCTGGGCTGGGCTGGGCTGGGCTGGGCTGGGCTGGGCTGGGCTGGGCTGGGCTGGGCTGGGCTGGGCTGGGCTGGGCTGGGCTGGGCTGGGCTGGGCTGGGCTGGGCTGGGCTGGGCTGGGCTGGGCTGGGCTGGGCTGGGCTGGGCTGGGCTGGGCTGGGCTGGGCTGGGCTGGGCTGGGCTGGGCTGGGCTGGGCTGGGCTGGGCTGGGCTGGGCTGGGCTGGGCTGGGCTGGGCTGGGCTGGGCTGGGCTGGGCTGGGCTGGGCTGGGCTGGGCTGGGCTGGGCTGGGCTGGGCTGGGCTGGGCTGGGCTGGGCTGGGCTGGGCTGGGCTGGGCTGGGCTGGGCTGGGCTGGGCTGGGCTGGGCTGGGCTGGGCTGGGCTGGGCTGGGCTGGGCTGGGCTGGGCTGGGCTGGGCTGGGCTGGGCTGGGCTGGGCTGGGCTGGGCTGGGCTGGGCTGGGCTGGGCTGGGCTGGGCTGGGCTGGGCTGGGCTGGGCTGGGCTGGGCTGGGCTGGGCTGGGCTGGGCTGGGCTGGGCTGGGCTGGGCTGGGCTGGGCTGGGCTGGGCTGGGCTGGGCTGGGCTGGGCTGGGCTGGGCTGGGCTGGGCTGGGCTGGGCTGGGCTGGGCTGGGCTGGGCTGGGCTGGGCTGGGCTGGGCTGGGCTGGGCTGGGCTGGGCTGGGCTGGGCTGGGCTGGGCTGGGCTGGGCTGGGCTGGGCTGGGCTGGGCTGGGCTGGGCTGGGCTGGGCTGGGCTGGGCTGGGCTGGGCTGGGCTGGGCTGGGCTGGGCTGGGCTGGGCTGGGCTGGGCTGGGCTGGGCTGGGCTGGGCTGGGCTGGGCTGGGCTGGGCTGGGCTGGGCTGGGCTGGGCTGGGCTGGGCTGGGCTGGGCTGGGCTGGGCTGGGCTGGGCTGGGCTGGGCTGGGCTGGGCTGGGCTGGGCTGGGCTGGGCTGGGCTGGGCTGGGCTGGGCTGGGCTGGGCTGGGCTGGGCTGGGCTGGGCTGGGCTGGGCTGGGCTGGGCTGGGCTGGGCTGGGCTGGGCTGGGCTGGGCTGGGCTGGGCTGGGCTGGGCTGGGCTGGGCTGGGCTGGGCTGGGCTGGGCTGGGCTGGGCTGGGCTGGGCTGGGCTGGGCTGGGCTGGGCTGGGCTGGGCTGGGCTGGGCTGGGCTGGGCTGGGCTGGGCTGGGCTGGGCTGGGCTGGGCTGGGCTGGGCTGGGCTGGGCTGGGCTGGGCTGGGCTGGGCTGGGCTGGGCTGGGCTGGGCTGGGCTGGGCTGGGCTGGGCTGGGCTGGGCTGGGCTGGGCTGGGCTGGGCTGGGCTGGGCTGGGCTGGGCTGGGCTGGGCTGGGCTGGGCTGGGCTGGGCTGGGCTGGGCTGGGCTGGGCTGGGCTGGGCTGGGCTGGGCTGGGCTGGGCTGGGCTGGGCTGGGCTGGGCTGGGCTGGGCTGGGCTGGGCTGGGCTGGGCTGGGCTGGGCTGGGCTGGGCTGGGCTGGGCTGGGCTGGGCTGGGCTGGGCTGGGCTGGGCTGGGCTGGGCTGGGCTGGGCTGGGCTGGGCTGGGCTGGGCTGGGCTGGGCTGGGCTGGGCTGGGCTGGGCTGGGCTGGGCTGGGCT
>JASKMD010000006.1:5945579-6008636 GCA_030144725.1 Haematococcus lacustris
GGCTGCAACACAAGGGAGGCAACAGTGGGAACGTTGTGGGAGGTGATGAAATGGGTGGTGGTGGTGGTGGTGGTGGTGATGGTGGTGGTGGTGGTGGTGGTGGTGGTGAGGGGGACTGGGAGGGGGTGGTGAACAGGGGGGTACTAGGCGTGATTGTAGGACCTGCAGCAACCGGGTGTGGTAGCGGTTAGGCTGGATACTAAGGGCTATGCTGCGCAATGCTAGCTCCTTCTAAGCTCTTACCATGGTCCTTCTGGCCTCTTGGCTGCTCACAACACGTGCCTTGCGTTGGTGCATCAATGCTTGCGATTCATTGCGGAGAATCGTTGCGAGGAAACTGGCCGCGAGGCTAGCTGCGATGCTGGCTGCGATGCTGGCTGCGAGGCTGGCTGCGAAACTGGCTGCGAGGCTGGCTGCGAGGAAAATGGCTGCGAGGCTGGCTGCGAGGTGAGATCCTCGCACCGAGCTGCCTGGCAGGTATGCTTCCGCGCTGCTGGACCAGCTGTGTGGCCGCGAGGTTGTGTGGCCGCGAGTATGTGGCTGCGAGTATGGGCTAGATGTGGCTGCGAGTATGGGTAACCTCGTGCGATGCCATCGCTACAATACCGGCTACACGATGATGCGACTAAGGCACGGGTGTTGCACGGATGCCTTGAATGCAAGTGAGGTGGTCATTCCGTGCAAGGCAAGCCGCGAAATCTTCGAAGTGCTTAAAGGCATTGTGCGGTTCCGTAGTGCATTCCGTAGTGTGTTTTTGAATGTTACAAGGTGCGAGGGTACCCCGACAGTACTGTAGATGTCTACAGTATTGTAGATGTCTACAATACTGCAGGTGTCGATCTTTCTTTGGTTCAAAAAATCAAAAGAGTTTCGCGGCCTTAACACGACGCTCCAGACTCCTACACCCGACCCATCGGAACCAGCACGAGAAAAGAGCCCAAGAGATATGTGGAGTGCGACGACCAATACCGCGGGCACCCTCGCCCTTATCAGCCACTGCATCAACCTCCGTGGTAAGCACAACACCACTAGACATATTCTCATTGTGGCCATCTTGCTGACAGCTCTGTTGCAGACAAATCGCAACAGCGCACCAACAGCATCAATACAGCAGCTATGGCCTACAGATCATAGCATCGACGCTAAGCAGAGTTGCTTGTTGCGGTTACGAAATGTCGAGGTAGATTCGTCTGCAGGATCGTGTAGAGCTCCCCAGCGCAAGTTGACGCACCCAACTCCGCTCCTTGTCTTGCTTCCTCCGGGCAAACTGACGTACTCAGCCCCGCTCCCTGTCTTGCTGTCCTCGGGCAAACTGGTGTACCCAGCCCCGATTCTGGCCTTGCTTTCCTCGGGCAAACTGGTGTACCCAGCCCCGCCTCTTGTTTTGCTTTCCCCGGGCAAACTGGTGTACCCAGCCCCGCCTCTTGTTCTGCTTTCCCCGGGCAAACTGGTGCACCCAGCCCCGCTTCTCGATTGGCTCTCCTCGGGCAAACTGGAGAACCCAGCCCCGCTTCTTGTTCTGCTCTTCTCGGGCAAACTGGTGCACCCAGCCCCGCTTCGGACCTTGCTTTCCTCGGACAAACTGGAGCACCCAGCCCCGATCTCAACTTGGCTTTCCCCTGGCAAACTGGTGTACTCATCCCGGTTCTATAAATTGCCGCCGCCAGATGCACCAACACCGCCTCATAATCTGCTCTCACCAAGCGGACAGTGGCACACACCCTTGCACCTTGGCATACACCCTTGCACACCCTTGCACAGTGGCACACACCCTTGCACCACGTTCCTGGGTGAACAGCCGCATATAGCCCCGCCTCCCACTCTGACGAAAATCCATATCCTGCAACCATGCACCTGTCCTGTCCAGGGCAGTGCAAGACCCTGGCCCGGTGCTGACAAACACACCCCCACATGCCGTGCCGCCCCTGGTGCATCACACGCAGGGGAAGCAAGACTGAGGGCCATCCTTAACAACACGACGTACATCAACAAAACCATGCGAGGAGCCCTGCTGACTGGCACCCCGTATAGGGGCTCAACGTCCACAGCGCAGCACAGCAGCCAGCGCAGGGTGGACGCCAGGTTTGCAGACATACCAGCCACAGCCCTGTCTGGCTGCACTGAGGGCCAGCTGGTAGAAGCAGCTCTCCTGGGGCACATCGTCAAGACTGTGCTAAACTGCCCAGGTGGCCAGCTGCCAAACCTTATGTACAGCACCAGCCCGGAAGCAACAGCCGTCAGAATCCAGCTCTGGCTAGAGGAGAAGAACATAGAAGGGGCCAGCACAGTCACCCACTGTCCTATGCGTCACTTCAGCCTAGGACAGACAGGGTACACCTGCCACCCCTACCAGTACAACGTCAAACTCCCCCCTGCTAGCATCAACCGCTTCCTGGAGGCATATGAGACAGACCCCCCCCTTACAGACATCGCCACAGAGAAAGGGGTGGTGCAGGGCAGAATGCAGTGCACCTTGCTGGAAGAGCACCCTAGGAACAGCTCTCACACAATGAGGGTGCAAGCACACCTGCAGCTCCTGCCGGGTGCAGACTGCCTGGGCATCTGGCCACCTGAGCACATGCAGGGCGCTCATACACCGCAAGCCATCAGACAGGTCATGCACATCCTGGGCTGCGTCCTGGCTCTGTCAGATTTGGGAGCCCCCCCCGGCAGCCAGGAGGCCTGGCGAGCATACGCAGCGCGAGTGCCCCTTTCTAGCCTTAGGCTGATGCAAGCCCTCAGCGTCAACGCTGTCACCCAGGAAAGGGGCCAACAAGCAGGCGCATACACAGCGCACAGTACCACGCCAGCTCTCAGGGAGATGCTCACCGCCTGCCACAGCCTGGTGTTTGAGCTAGAGGGTATCCTCACCCTCCGGCTCAGTGCGGCGAACCCCCCCCCCGCTGCCCCCCCATTGCATCGCAATCGGCAAGCCCACAGGCGGTCCTGTCAGCCCATCAGAGCTCTGTGACGTGCTATGGGCCCTGCACGATGCTCACCACCCCCCTGATGCGGTGGCTCCCTTGGTCAGTGCGCAGAGTGCTGAGGGGCAACGCTTGCGAGATATGCTGGCCCAGGGAGCCACCCTGCCTCTCTCCTTTGCCAACTTCGCTGGGGACATGCTGACCATGAAGCAACATGGATCCAACAAGATGCTCCTGACTACCATCAAGGACCCCCTGACAGACCAGGCAAGCACTAGCACATACATTGCCACACCCTGTTCTAACATACAATACCCACAAGAAGTCGCAACCCTGAAAACGGCCCACACAATGGACACAAGCTTGCGACCGACTAGAACACATCAAAACCATACATATGCTACACCCAAAACACTGTTTGCTTGTGCTATACAGGTGATTGCCAACGAGCATCCATTGGGCACTGTGGCCAGAGCTATCACAGCGTCCTGCATGCCAAATGGCCTGCCCCTCAGCAGCCACGGGGTCAGGGAGGCCCCCATCCTCTACCTCACGCCAGCCAGCAAGCAAGCCATGGTCAGCGCCCTGGCAGCCGCCCAGGACTTGGGAGGGGTAGTAGAGACGCAGCGGGGGCAAGTATGGATAGGAGTACCACGCAGCCTGGCAGGTGTCAGCGGCGGCATCAACCTCCCCATCTGGTTGAAAGAGGTGGGGACCCCCGTGGATGCGGCAGACCCGGCCACCCGAGCTAGGACTGCGAGCAGGAACACACGCTACACCGGCCTCCAGCATGTGCCGGACCAGGCGGCCCTCACCTTCAGGGCTATCGCAGCCGTCACAGACGGCATCACCATGCAACAGGTGGTGGGGGCCAACGCGGCCCATGAGCTACAGGGCAGGGCCACCACCTACCTGGTTGAGGCACGCGTCGTGGATCACAGCGATGCCAAATACACCCCAGCTGTGCTACGGGCCCTTACCCATGAGGGCAGCACACAGCCCACTCCCCAGCCGGTGGCAACCAGCAGGGGATGGGGAACCAGGGCTGTTGCAGTAGCGACTCAGCTCCAGGCCGCCCCGCCCCGCAACACCACCGCGACCACAGCCCCCATCCCACCCACCGGAGGCTCAGCGGCAAGGGCCCCTGGCAGGGGAGGGGCGGGAGGCCGGGGCCGGGGACCCAACTCCGTCCCAGACCCATCAGGCAGAGGCACCAGCAGGGGTCCCTCCCCCAACTTGGTGAGGGGCGCCTCGCCAGGGGCGTGGGCTGGCATAGGCACCAGCAGCAGAGCCAGCAGCGACAGCAGTATCGCGGCTTTTGACGAACTCGCCATCGAGGCGGGCTTCCTCTACACTGCACAGGTGACACACTGCACACAACCCGCAGAGCAGAACCACCAAGTGCGCAGCAAAGAGTACACGCTCACACACTACGGAAGAACACACACTATTGACAATCAACAACCTACCAGCCTGCCGGCAGGGCCACATCAACCCCACAATCCTTACACATTGCCATGCAGGCCCCTACCAATGTGACCGGAGGCAACGACGGGGCAACCCTTGAGAACAACGCAACGCTGGTGGACCCCCTGCCCCACACAGCAGGTGACAGCAGCACCCACGGAAACACGCTCCCCCACTGCGCTAGGCTGCATGCCCTCAAGGTCACACCACTCAGACAGACTCATCGCCTGGCTAACACCGCCCCACCAGGAGCACACCACAAAACATACCAATAATGGTAGGACACTCTACCACACACAGATGGCATTGCCCACAAGCGCAGGTGACAATGACCCATCAGGCGGAGCTGACACCACCCAGGAGGGGGCAACCCAGCGAGACCTAGCGGGGTCCAGCGGCATCCAACGGGCTGGAGGACGGACCCAGGTCAGCACCACCACACATCACCATAGCATACAACCTAGTAACACTACACCCAATGTTATACACCACACCCATATGCCACGACAGGTACACACACCTGCCGCTAAACTCACGCATACCCGCAGGTACACTCACCGGCCCTCACCCCAGGAGCAGAGAGGGCTGCCCGCCGACAGCGCCATGGGAGCTCAGGCGGGGGCAGAGGACTCAACCTCTCATATACCTCCAAGATGGACTCCGTATCAGCTGAGGATCATAACCCAGGTGTGCAATCATAAGCCGCACCATGGACATAGCTGGAAGTGGCCCATAGACCTCACCACTACCACACAGCACATACTCACACCCACACCGTGTAACTGCACAGGCGGCTCACCCATGGAGGAGGAGCAAGAGGAGATGCCTAAGGAAGGCACCAAGACGGCGGTGAGCAGACCAGCCACACAAGCCCACCGTGTAACACATTGCACCACCCCCAACCACACCGACAGGAACGGGAAGTCAATGGGCCCTGCAGGGCAGACCCTGTTGTCCCACCTTGGCCCCCCACCACCGTACACCAACCACATACCTATCACCAATCAGGACAGCTTGCACCATGCTGCCCACATGACTGCAGGGGGCTGGACCCAGCAACTAAAAAATGGGTGCAGCAAACCTGGACCTCGTAGCAAGCAGCAACCTGGACAGGCAGCTGCTGGAGCTAGCTGGGCCTGGGAGCCCAGCGGGGTTGGAGAGGTACCAGGGAGGATAAGTACTTATGAGCTTGCAGAACATGAATGCCACACAGTGTTTCAAGTAGAAATGGGTATGCTAGATGGCGACTTGGGCTGGACTTCAGACCCTAGCACTGCAGAACCCCAAGCCTCACAAGCTGAGATAGGACACCACATAGGGCACCGTGCACATCCTACAGCGGACAGCAGCCACCTAGCCTTGTGCATTGATCATCTGAATGTAAGAACTATGGGCACTACCGCTACTGCGACGAGCACATACATGAACCTAGACTATACCACCCACCCATGCCCCTCCAACGCAACTCAACTAAGACGAACCTACCACCTAGACACACCTATCCTCATCGCCATCCTCATAGGATGGTGTGCGACACAACGACACCAACCACAGTTACCCACCCCGAAAGACTCTAAACGTTGCCTGGCACGACAAAGAAGAAAGATCACGCGCCTTAGGGCCATAGTACATATCACGACATACAACACATTGCGAGACCTCACCGGTATAGTGCCTGTCACTACGGCCATCTGTAGGATCTCAAACAGATTCTACCTGCACCTGAAGGGAGGGCACAAGAGCTACTCCCGGACAGTCAGCCAATACAACACAACCATATAGGCCTACTGTACCTATCAGATCAGGGGAACTGAGAGAACCACGGCAACGGCACGACACCAGGACCCCACATGGAAACCCTCGCTCACCGATGACTACTTCATATCATGGCTACTACTCGCAGCCGGGGACGTTGAAGTCAACCCTGGCCCATGCCCCAGTGGGAAACAACATCCACATGACATCCACATGACAACACATACCCCACACCCCAACCCCAACCCCTTAATTTTTTAAGCACAGGTGAACCGCAACTGCCAGGCCCACTCCCTCAACAATGCAGCCGGAAAGGAATGGGTGAAGCTGAGGACCTACATAACTTTTGGACAGCCTGGGATACAACACTACACGACGAAGGCGACAAAAAGGCGTGGCGTACCGCGCACGGGCAAGGGGGTGCTTTCAGCGACGAGGTCATTCACCTCTACCTTAGGACCAAATACGGCCTCACTATTACGAGGGTCGCTCACCTACGCAACACAGACGACTGGAACGACGACAACCTCGACACCATAGCGATAGAGTATGCCACACTCAACTTCTTGTGCAAAACGAACGGCCACAGCATGGCGCTCAGGAAGTTGGGCGGGCAGTGGAAGCTCCTAGACTCCGACAGCCCCAGTAAATCAGCTATAGCCATCTGCGAGCTGTCGCGCTCCTACACGACACGCTTCAACGAGGTGTTCGTCATCGCACCTGACCCGGCAGCTACACCAGCCCAAACCATGGCCGCCACCCGACAGGGTATCAGCCACATTATCAGCCACAAGGAAGACAACCAGAACCCGTCCCAATGCTACATGGAAAGGCAATACAAACAATGTTGTCTTGTGCACGCCATCAACATGGCCATAGGGAAACCCATGATCTGGCCCGAAGACGTCATCACCCACTGCAAATCACTCGACACACACATCCAAGGCCTAGCCAACCAGGCAAGGCAGGAGCACATGATAATACCACTACGGAGCAGCCTCCCACACATCTACGAGGAGTCTGGCAACTTTACCATCTCCACCATAAACCACTACCTATACCACCACCACAAGGACCTCCACCTATACCCCATAACCACCACCACCACCACCACCAACATCACACCCGAGCTCCTCACCACGCTCACGGGCAAGACGGACAGCTACACTAACACAGCCGCCATCCTCATTACTCACAATCACGCTACCACCATCCGCCACATTAACAACGCATGGCACTGGCTGGACTCGGAACAAGGCCGCCCATGCCGATTGGACACCCCGGAAGACTGGCTTCAGCTGAAGGGTACACTCGTCCAAATCAAAAAGGGCGACGCGGCTGATACCAACCTCATCCATCCACTATGCTGGCTAGCTGACCCTACAAGGCGCGCCACAACGGAACAGCTGGAACAACATCTACGTACCACCCACATCGACCTTACTACCCAAGACCTGGGCACACAACCCGCGCACAACCCCCGAACAGACCGGCCGCTACCCACTGCACAACCAGCGAGTTCCAAGCGCATACTAACAGCCACAACAGACACCCACCCGACAGACAAGCAGGCCCGACCGCGACTGCGCCAGGTCGCCCCCACAGTCACTCTCCCCACTCTACAAGACCGGGCAAGCAGCAGTAAACGGCCCACGACATCGGGCACCATCGTAGATAAAAGACGGACCAAGCCAAGAGCGCAAACCAAGGACCCGCACACGCAGACCCTGATGTACAGATACCTAAACACAGCCCCCACCCCACCCCCCGCCGCCATCCCCACAACACCGCCACCCCCCACCGATAACCTACCTGAGCACCCAGGACCACACCCACAACACAGCACCTTGCCAACCCGGCAGCCACAACCAACACACAATCGACAGCATATCACACTAACGACCCTGAACGTCAGAAGCCTCCATAGGTCCAGGAACGACGTCCTAAACCTTGTGCATCAACACAGCCCGGACATCCTGATCCTAACTGAAACCATGACCCAACCCAAGAGCAATAACCCAAGCTCTGGCTGGCTGAGGAGAGTCATGCCAGACTATACGACACACCGACACAGAGGCCACAGTGACGTACTAATAGGCATCAAACACCACTTAGCCATCCAAATGAAAACCACTATGCTTCCACCGAGCATCGACGCTGAGGTGAACGCACGATGCGTCATCCTGACCCTCAACCAACACCAGTGCGAACAGCTCACCATCATCGCCACGTATTGGCCGTCGGGAAACAACGGGGACGCGCTATTACTGCGAGGGAAAATGCAAGAACACATACGGACAGCCACGGGCCACCTGCCCGGCTCACTCATCCTGGCGGGAGATATCAACGCCACGATGAAAACAGAGGATCGCTCCGAGCACACCGAATACACACAAGACAGCATGATGAGGGGGTTCGCCGCAGAAATGCACCTGAAGGAAGCTGACCCCGGCGACCGGGCCTGGACCTACCAGCAACCGCACTGCAACAGCCGCATCGACGCTATTCTAACACGCGACGCAAGACACGGCCCTGAGCACCGCACGTACGTCGATACCAACGTCTATTTGAGCGACCACAGGCCACTCACCGCCACATTGAATACAGCCCGCCTAGGCATAGACCTGGCAGCCCCACACAAACCACCGAAGCACAGCCACACCATCCTCACCACCCCCATCACCAATAAGGACAGGGAAGCCTACCGCCTGGCAGTGCAACAACCCAGCTCAGGCGTCCCACAATTGCATGCAGAACTGACAGCCTACTTAGCCCCCATATACACAGAGGCTACCCACCACCTGGCTACACTTGGCAAGACCAACCCTCAACAACCACAGCGTCTGACATCAGTGGCAGGACGCCCGGCCAGGGAAGCCGTAGACACCGCAGCCACCATGCTCACAAACCTCCTACAAACCTGCAGGACGGCAGCTATAAAGACATGCAACACTAAGACCCTCACAAGGGGAGGCCAGCACTACCAACGCAGGACCATGTGCAGGATTAGACTGGCACTGGGCAGAAAGCTTAAGACCGCTAGAGACCTCAGCCGGAAGGCTAACTCCCTCTTGAAGCAAACCAACGTGCACCCGACAATCGACGAACTCACTATAGGGACAGATGCGATAAACGAAGAGATCAGGGACGCGGTGCAAGCGCGACAGGGTGAAGACCCAACCGAAAATCACGTGCAGGCCGCGTTAGCCCAGCTGACCAATACGTACCGCGACCAAATCCACCAACTAGACGACGATGACTCCGCACTCGCCATCGCACAAGCTCGCGTCAGAATGCAACAACTGATCAGCACCCAGCCCAAGAAGGCTTACAAACGTATCTTGCGCCCGTCCCGCACCGACCACAAAGGCCTACAGGCGCTAGCTGACCCTGACACCAAAACCATATGCACAGCACCTGCCGACCTCAACCGGATAATCACCGCCGCATATGGGCAGAAGCTGGCGGCCCCGACCCCCAAGACTGGCCACTACACTAACACACAGACACGGAACTACCCGTGGGCTCGCGCCAAAGCCGACGACGCCTTCGCATTACACGCATGCCAAAACATACACTGGCTGTACACAGCCATCATGGACAAGGCAGGCTTCCAGGAATGCATCAGCAGGCTGTCAGGAGGCAAGGCCCCGGGACCAGACGGGGTGGAGAACGAGATCATCAAGATGCTGCCATGGGAGATGCGGGAAACCATCCACCAGCTCTTCATCATCATGTGGGCGACAGGCTGCACACCCACAGCATGGAAAACCAGTGACACATGCCTCCTCTACAAGGACAAGGGGCAAGAAACGGACCTCAACTCCTATAGACCTGTGGGCCTAGCCAACACCGTTTACAAGTTGTGGACCAGCCTCATTACCAAGACGCTGTCTGAGTATGCTGAAGCTAATGGGATGCTCAGCAAGAACCAGGCTGGGTTCCGCTCCCACAGGAACACCACACAACAGCTGCAGATGCTTGTCATGGCCCTTGAGGATGCTAAACTGGCCAAGGCAGATATCTACGCGCTCCTGGTCGACTTCACCAGTGCGTTCAACACCACCTGCCAGGACAAACTGCTATGGATCATGCATGACCTAGGCTTCCCCACAGACGCTACGGACGCAGTAAAGGATCTATACACCGGCGCTACAACGCGCTTTAAAACCCCGTATGGCCATACTGACCCGGTATCCGTCAACCGGGGCACCATACAAGGCGACTCTCTCTCGCCCTTCCTATTTCTCATCTACATCGAACCCCTCCTGCGATGGCTGCAAGTGGGCGCGAGGGGCTATAAATTCAAATCAGCAACAGCCGACAGCGGGGAACGCGCCACCGTCAGCAGCATCGACTATGCAGATGACATCGCTATACTCTGCAACACCCTTCGCAACCTCCGATGCCAAGCGGACAAACTCTCAGCCTTCTCGGACTGGGGTCACCTCATCATCTCACACAGTAAAACTCTCGCAACAGCGGCGCTCCACCACTCGGTCGAAACCGGCATGTGCAGCAACGCGGCCGAAGCGGACAAGCGGGCCCGCCAACAACTCCGAACCGTCAGCCTACAAGGGAAACCCGTCACCTACCACCGCCCGACCTCACCCTTCACCTACCTGGGTGTGCTCATCACCATGACGCTGGACTGGAAACCACAACACACCGCTATGATCACCCAGCTCCGCCAAAAACTCGAGAGACTCAGACGCTCCTTTGCTAGCGCTAGACAGGCCATACACATCATCCGCACGGCCATCATCCCCAGCCTAGCCTATAGCTTCTGCGCCGTGCCCTGCACCCCAGGGGACCTTGAGCTGTACGACAGGTCCATCAATCAATGCGTGAAGCTCAAACTCAGACTCCCCCTGGGAACGCCCAATGCCATCATCAGAGAAGACGCTGACAAACTAGGCATAGGCATTAGCTCCACTGCCCAAGAATATCACGCCCGCAACACGACAGCCCTCACACACAGCCTCCAGTCCACAGATGTGGCACACGCCCACATCTCGAGGAGCATGCTGCACAAACAAATCACATGGCTCAATACCCAGGCTAGCACACAAGGACACCGCATGCTCACCCTCCTTCATCACACCCTTAGAGCACGGCAGCTAGTCTATGCCTCTATATCCGGGCTATCGGCCACAGAAGAGGGGCTGCCTCTCTATCATGAAGAATGCCAAACACTCGGACGCCTCATCACACAGGCCAGCAGCTCTCAAGCGCACGATGTCGTCAGCGCCAGCATCACTTGCCTCAAAAGCCTAGGCATCACGCACGCTTCTGAACTCAGCTGCAAGGGCAGAAGAAAGAAGAAGAAGAGAAGAAGAAGACTACTCCGGTATTCACCGGCGTGCATTAAGGGAGGAGCTACCGCCTGGGGCGCGGCCTGCTCCCACCGTCCAACCAAAGAAGAGGCGTCCCCCCTACCCTCCCCCCCCTTTGGTAGCCCTGAGTCTGTAGCTTGTCTTTGCAATGGAGTGGGCTGCCTCCACAGCGTGTCTAGTTAACTTGTTGAGCAGCTTGGTAGTGTTGGCCTGTGTAATCCCTAGGGCCAAGAGGTGTTGCCGTGTGTGCGCTTCGTAGGTTATGCCACCTATGCCTAGTAGGATAGGTATGATAGCGACCATATGGTCTTCCTTGCGTATGGTCTCGGCTAAGTGGGTGTGTTGAGTGAGTGCCTTGTTTAATTGGTCCGTCCACCGTGAGTCCGAGCAGTATTTGATTTCTATGATACAGACCCGCCTGGTGTCCTTGTCGTCCTTGCTTGCCTTCTTATGAGGGAGCACCATGAGGATATCCGGCCTGGTGGTGTGTTTAGTATCTTCTGGTTTCAGTCCGAGTGTTTGGAGTGTTGTGTGTAGCGTGTCGCTGGGGAGGTCCAGGCTTTCCTTTGCGCCCTTCTCCCAGCTGCCGGTGTCCGCAAAGCTGATGTACCCGCCTAGGGTTCCCTTGCTGATAGCTTTAGTGATGAGGCGGCCCGCCCCGTTGTGCCTTTCTTGCACCAGCGGTAGTGTCTCGCTGCAGCCCGAGAGGAGGTGAGTGGCACTATCCGCTTCCCCGCAAAGTGGGCATCGGTCATCCGTCGCCCGTTTCCAGCGCATAGCTAGTTTTTGGTTGTATAGCCCTCCGGTGCGGTAGAGTAGGGCAGTGCGTTGCGCGTGGGTGGAGATGTTCGTGTCGATCATCACTCTTTCGCCCGCTCCTGTTGCTGCGACCTTCGTGATTTCTTGGGACATTTGGTAGTAGATACTGTCTTGGTTGGCAAGGCCCAGCTTGTGTTTGTGCATGTGTGCTCGCACGCTTTTGCGGCAGTCCGGCAGTGGGGCGGGGGAGTCCCCGTCGGCCGCGTTGCTGAGCCAGTTCCTCGTCTCTTTCCGTGTGGTTGGGCTGTAGGCCGGGGTGTTGGCGAGCTCTGGGTGTAGCGCCGCGTGCTTGGCGAGGGCATCGGCGCCTTCGTTGCCGATGATGCCCGAGTGGGCCCTGACTTTGAAGAAGTGGATTGTAACGGGGCTGTCGATGATAAGGGTAGCGATGGCTGTCAGGATGTCGTTGTGTCTGTGGGTGATGAGCGACATCGGGTTAGCGAGGGCTCTGCGGATCTGGTAGAGGGAGCAGAGGCTATCGGTGGCGATGCGTTTGGCCCCTGCTTTGAGTGCCGCGTGTATCGTTGTGAGTTCTGCCTTGTTGATGGTGTTGCTCTCTGGGTCGTCCAGGGCGACGGTGATGAGGACGTTGTTCTCCGGGATATAGACCCCCGCCCCGACGCTCGCCGGGGCTGCCCCCGAGGTCTTAATGCAGCTGCCGTCCGAGTACGCAAGCGTGGCCCATTCGGTGATGGCCATCCGTGGCTGCGTCGTGGAATGGTGCGTGAGTTGTTCGTGGCTGCGTTGGTGCCCCGAGGTGGGGAGGTCCCTGTCCAGCGGCAAGCGCATATGTTGTTTGTGACCGCTAGGGGGTGTGGCTGGCTGGCTTTGGTTCGTTGGTCTGTTGCGGATTGGGTGTGTGTCTCGTTGAGGGTGGAGGGCAGTGGCAGTGCTAGCCAGCCAACCTTGGGGGTTGCCTTTGGTGACGAGTTGTTGTCCTGTTGCATTCCAAATGACGTAGATGTGGAGTTTGGCGTGCTTGCCTGGCTTGGGGCATCTGGTCTTGGTGGGGGGTATGCTAGCCAGGTGCTGGCAGTACTCAGGGTAGCGCCGCAGAGTGTCAATGTGTTTAGGGTAGGAGATGCCCTTTTTCCCAGGAATCAGCATGATGGTTGCCATGGCCTCCTCTTGAGTAGCTGAATGTATAGCATGGTTGACGCATTTTAGTGCCACTGCATCATCTGCCGGTACGTTCCATGTGGATAAGCCAGTGTGGCGTACCAGTAGGCAGTTGTGGTGTGCCCCAAAGGCCGTGTCGTTGGTGTCAGGGCTCCAATAGGTGGTGGTTTCTGGTCTAACTGTGAGTGGATCAGCCCATCTTTGCACGGTGCTTGGAAAGCTTCGTGTGGTGTGTAGGGTGTTAAGGGCTTTGTCTTGTGCCCCTCTCATGGGGTGGTGGCTGCTCTGTGCGTCCTGTCTCCTTAGTAGGGCCACTACCTCTGTGGCCAGGTTGCGTGTGTGTGGTGTGTGTTGTAACCAAGCGTGTAGATGTTGGTGTTGGTCTTTTGTCAGGAGGCCAACTGTGCGACCCGACTCGTCGTGGACCGTTACGTGTTGCACTAAGTCGTGCCGTGGCATAATGGGCTCCCCCGTGCTGAGGCTCATCGCGGGGGCGGTCATGTGCGGGTGAAGTTGGAGGAAGGTTTCGCAATTGCCCGTCCCGACGATGTCCGTCTGCGGGTTGATGGGGTAGGTGTGAAAGGTGGCCTTCGAGTGCAGGTTGGTGCACCGGGGTAGCCAGGTGTGCGGGTCCGGTAGTCCCTGTCGGGTGTGGGCCGGCAGGTGCGCGTCGGGTCTCGCATGTCTGGCCTCTTGTATCTGCCTGTCTTCCTCGTCGTAGTCGTTGCGCTTTGCCATGTAGTCCAGGTGTGCCGTGATGAGCGGCGCCGGTTCGAGAGTGGGGTGCCAGTGTACTGGTATGAGGTCCGAGTGCGCTGACTGGCGCATGGTTGTCTTAAAGTCATTGTTGCCGAACTTGCATATAGGGCACAGCCAGTATCCTGGTTCCTTGTGTCCTGACAGGTGGGCTTCCTCTAGGCAGGCTGGGTGGTAGGCCCTCTTGCAGTTGTGGCACGTGGGGCTGTCCCCTCTTGGTAGCCAGCACAGCTCACAAGTGCACACGTCCTTAGCCTCTTCCCTGCTGATGGTCTCTATGTGTGTGGGTGTATAGCCTTCTTCTGCACATAGTGGTAATGCCCATCTATCTATGACTGTGGGCTTCCAATGCACCTTGTAGTAGTTTTCCTTGTTGATGCCGTCCCATTGCCAGCCATCTATGCTGGTTATGGCCTCTTGGTGGCCGTACATGGCCCCTAGTATGCAGCCTAGGTTCTTGGGTTTACATCGGCAGGCTTTATCCACCTTCCAGCTGGAGAGTCCTGGGAGGTCAAGGCCTACTACGCGCACTATATCCTGCGGGATAGTTTGGGTCTGTCTGCCCTCATTTTTCCGTTTCGTGCCCGCCTTGGGTGGCGTGGGCTTCGTTGGGGCCGATTGTGTTGCTCGTCGCTCTCGTTTCAGCAGTCGTGAGCTCGTCCTAGTGGCATCATGGACTGCGGGTGCCTCCGCGGTCCGGTCCGCCGTTGTTGGTTGCGTTGCGTGCATGGCCGCATACGCTTTCATATCCATATAGCGAGTTCTGGTGTCTGGCACTGCGGGTGTGGGCGCAAGTTCCGTGAGGCCCGCGGCCCATGTTGTGATTTTGCGTTGGTCGGGCGGGAGGTCGGGTGATGTGTTGCGGCTGTCTCGGATGGCACGCGTTGCGGTCGCGTCTGGGCATGAGGGTTGGGCCGCCATGGCTGCAAGTTTGTTGAGGGCGATGATGTGCTTCTGCTTGACCTTTTTTCCGTACTTCGATGTGAGCATGCTACCGGTGATGATGTGTGTGTTGCCCTTGCAGCTGAGTTCAGAAGCGTGCGTGATGCCTAGGCTTTTGAGGCAAGTGATGCTGGCGCTGACGACATCGTGCGCTTGAGAGCTGCTGGCCTGTGTGATGAGGCGTCCGAGTGTTTGGCATTCTTCATGATAGAGAGGCAGCCCCTCTTCTGTGGCCGATAGCCCGGATATAGAGGCATAGACTAGCTGCCGTGCTCTAAGGGTGTGATGAAGGAGGGTGAGCATGCGGTGTCCTTGTGTGCTAGCCTGGGTATTGAGCCATGTGATTTGTTTGTGCAGCATGCTCCTCGAGATGTGGGCGTGTGCCACATCTGTGGACTGGAGGCTGTGTGTGAGGGCTGTCGTGTTGCGGGCGTGATATTCTTGGGCAGTGGAGCTAATGCCTATGCCTAGTTTGTCAGCGTCTTCTCTGATGATGGCATTGGGCGTTCCCAGGGGGAGTCTGAGTTTGAGCTTCACGCATTGATTGATGGACTTGTCGTACAGCTCAAGGTCCCCTGGGGTGCAGGGCACGGCGCAGAAGCTATAGGCTAGGCTGGGGATGATGGCCGTGCGGATGATGTGTATGGCCTGTCTAGCGCTAGCAAAGGAGCGTCTGAGTCTCTCGAGTTTTTGGCGGAGCTGGGTGATCATAGCGGTGTGTTGTGGTTTCCAGTCCAGCGTCATGGTGATGAGCACACCCAGGTAGGTGAAGGGTGAGGTCGGGCGGTGGTAGGTGACGGGTTTCCCTTGTAGGCTGACGGTTCGGAGTTGTTGGCGGGCCCGCTTGTCCGCTTCGGCCGCGTTGCTGCACATGCCGGTTTCGACCGAGTGGTGGAGCGCCGCTGTTGCGAGAGTTTTACTGTGTGAGATGATGAGGTGACCCCAGTCCGAGAAGGCTGAGAGTTTGTCCGCTTGGCATCGGAGGTTGCGAAGGGTGTTGCAGAGTATAGCGATGTCATCTGCATAGTCGATGCTGCTGACGGTGGCGCGTTCCCCGCTGTCAGCTGTTGCTGATTTGAATTTATAGCCCCTCGCGCCCACTTGCAGCCATCGCAGGAGGGGTTCGATGTAGATGAGAAATAGGAAGGGCGAGAGAGAGTCGCCTTGTATGGTGCCCCGGTTGACGGATACCGGGTCAGTATGGCCATACGGGGTTTTAAAGCGCGTTGTAGCGCCGGTGTATAGATCCTTTACTGCGTCCGTAGCGTCTGTGGGGAAGCCTAGGTCATGCATGATCCATAGCAGTTTGTCCTGGCAGGTGGTGTTGAACGCACTGGTGAAGTCGACCAGGAGCGCGTAGATATCTGCCTTGGCCAGTTTAGCATCCTCAAGGGCCATGACAAGCATCTGCAGCTGTTGTGTGGTGTTCCTGTGGGAGCGGAACCCAGCCTGGTTCTTGCTGAGCATCCCATTAGCTTCAGCATACTCAGACAGCGTCTTGGTAATGAGGCTGGTCCACAACTTGTAAACGGTGTTGGCTAGGCCCACAGGTCTGTAGGAGTTGAGGTCCGTTTCTTGCCCCTTGTCCTTGTAGAGGAGGCATGTGTCACTGGTTTTCCATGCTGTGGGTGTGCAGCCTGTCGCCCACATGATGATGAAGAGCTGGTGGATGGTTTCCCGCATCTCCCATGGCAGCATCTTGATGATCTCGTTCTCCACCCCGTCTGGTCCCGGGGCCTTGCCTCCTGACAGCCTGCTGATGCATTCCTGGAAGCCTGCCTTGTCCATGATGGCTGTGTGCAGCCAGTGTATGTTTTGGCATGCGTGTAATGCGAAGGCGTCGTCGGCTTTGGCGCGAGCCCACGGGTAGTTCCGTGTCTGTGTGTTAGTGTAGTGGCCAGTCTTGGGGGTCGGGGCCGCCAGCTTCTGCCCATATGCGGCGGTGATTATCCGGTTGAGGTCGGCAGGGGCTGTGCATATGGTTTTGGTGTCAGGGTCAGCTAGCGCCTGTAGGCCTTTGTGGTCGGTGCGGGACGGGCGCAAGATACGTTTGTTAGCCTTCTTGGGCTGGGTGCTGATCAGTTGTTGCATTCTGACGCGAGCTTGTGCGATGGCGAGTGCGGAGTCATCGTCGTCTAGTTGGTGGATTTGGCCGCGGTACGTATTGGTCAGCTGGGCTAACGCGGCCTGCACGTGATTTTCGGTTGGGTCTTCACCCTGTCGCGCTTGCACCGCGTCCCTGATCTCTTCGTTTATCGCATCTGTCCCTATAGTGAGTTCGTCGATTGTCTGGTGCACGTTGGTTTGCTTCAAGAGGGAGTTAGCCTTCCGGCTGAGGTCTCTAGCGGTCTTAAGCTTTCTGCCCAGTGCCAGTCTAATCCTGCACATGGTCCTGCGTTGGTAGTGCTGGCCTCCCCTTGTGAGGGTCTTAGTGTTGCATGTCTTTATAGCTGCCGTCCTGCAGGTTTGTAGGAGGTTTGTGAGCATGGTGGCTGCGGTGTCTACGGCTTCCCTGGCCGGGCGTCCTGCCACTGATGTCAGACGCTGTGGTTGTTGAGGGTTGGTCTTGCCAAGTGTAGCCAGGTGGTGGGTAGCCTCTGTGTATATGGGGGCTAAGTAGGCTGTCAGTTCTGCATGCAATTGTGGGACGCCTGAGCTGGGTTGTTGCACTGCCAGGCGGTAGGCTTCCCTGTCCTTATTGGTGATGGGGGTGGTGAGGATGGTGTGGCTGTGCTTCGGTGGTTTGTGTGGGGCTGCCAGGTCTATGCCCAGGCGGGCTGTATTCAATGTGGCGGTGAGTGGCCTGTGGTCGCTCAAATAGACGTTGGTATCGACGTACGTGCGGTGCTCAGGGCCGTGTCTTGCGTCGCGTGTTAGAATAGCGTCGATGCGGCTGTTGCAGTGCGGTTGCTGGTAGGTCCAGGCCCGGTCGCCGGGGTCAGCTTCCTTCAGGTGCATTTCTGCGGCGAACCCCCTCATCATGCTGTCTTGTGTGTATTCGGTGTGCTCGGAGCGATCCTCTGTTTTCATCGTGGCGTTGATATCTCCCGCCAGGATGAGTGAGCCGGGCAGGTGGCCCGTGGCTGTCCGTATGTGTTCTTGCATTTTCCCTCGCAGTAATAGCGCGTCCCCGTTGTTTCCCGACGGCCAATACGTGGCGATGATGGTGAGCTGTTCGCACTGGTGTTGGTTGAGGGTCAGGATGACGCATCGTGCGTTCACCTCAGCGTCGATGCTCGGTGGAAGCATAGTGGTTTTCATTTGGATGGCTAAGTGGTGTTTGATGCCTATTAGTACGTCACTGTGGCCTCTGTGTCGGTGTGTCGTATAGTCTGGCATGACTCTCCTCAGCCAGCCAGAGCTTGGGTTATTGCTCTTGGGCTGGGTCATGGTTTCAGTTAGGATCAGGATGTCCGGGCTGTGTTGATGCACAAGGTTTAGGACGTCGTTCCTGGACCTATGGAGGCTTCTGACGTTCAGGGTCGTTAGTGTGATATGCTGTCGATTGTGTGTTGGTTGTGGCTGCCAGGTTGGCAAGGTGTTGTGTTGTGGGTGTGGTCCTGGGTGCTCAGGTAGGTTATCGGTGGGGGGTGGCGGTGTTGTGGGGATGGCGGCGGGGGGTGGGGTGGGGGCTGTGTTTAGGTATCTGTACATCAGGGTCTGCGTGTGCGGGTCCTTGGTTTGCGCTCTTGGCTCGGTCCGTCTTTTATCTACGATGGTGCCCGATGTCGTGGGCCGTTTACTGCTGCTTGCCCGGTCTTGTAGAGTGGGGAGAGTGACTGTGGGGGCGACCTGGCGCAGTCGCGGTCGGGCCTGCTTGTCTGTCGGGTGGGTGTCTGTTGTGGCTGTTAGTATGCGCTTGGAACTCGCTGGTTGTGCAGTGGGTAGCGGCCGGTCTGTTCGGGGGTTGTGCGCGGGTTGTGTGCCCAGGTCTTGGGTAGTAAGGTCGATGTGGGTGGTACGTAGATGTTGTTCCAGCTGTTCCGTTGTGGCGCGCCTTGTAGGGTCAGCTAGCCAGCATAGTGGATGGATGAGGTTGGTATCAGCCGCGTCGCCCTTTTTGATTTGGACGAGTGTACCCTTCAGCTGAAGCCAGTCTTCCGGGGTGTCCAATCGGCATGGGCGGCCTTGTTCCGAGTCCAGCCAGTGCCATGCGTTGTTAATGTGGCGGATGGTGGTAGCGTGATTGTGAGTAATGAGGATGGCGGCTGTGTTAGTGTAGCTGTCCGTCTTGCCCGTGAGCGTGGTGAGGAGCTCGGGTGTGATGTTGGTGGTGGTGGTGGTGGTGGTTATGGGGTATAGGTGGAGGTCCTTGTGGTGGTGGTATAGGTAGTGGTTTATGGTGGAGATGGTAAAGTTGCCAGACTCCTCGTAGATGTGTGGGAGGCTGCTCCGTAGTGGTATTATCATGTGCTCCTGCCTTGCCTGGTTGGCTAGGCCTTGGATGTGTGTGTCGAGTGATTTGCAGTGGGTGATGACGTCTTCGGGCCAGATCATGGGTTTCCCTATGGCCATGTTGATGGCGTGCACAAGACAACATTGTTTGTATTGCCTTTCCATGTAGCATTGGGACGGGTTCTGGTTGTCTTCCTTGTGGCTGATAATGTGGCTGATACCCTGTCGGGTGGCGGCCATGGTTTGGGCTGGTGTAGCTGCCGGGTCAGGTGCGATGACGAACACCTCGTTGAAGCGTGTCGTGTAGGAGCGCGACAGCTCGCAGATGGCTATAGCTGATTTACTGGGGCTGTCGGAGTCTAGGAGCTTCCACTGCCCGCCCAACTTCCTGAGCGCCATGCTGTGGCCGTTCGTTTTGCACAAGAAGTTGAGTGTGGCATACTCTATCGCTATGGTGTCGAGGTTGTCGTCGTTCCAGTCGTCTGTGTTGCGTAGGTGAGCGACCCTCGTAATAGTGAGGCCGTATTTGGTCCTAAGGTAGAGGTGAATGACCTCGTCGCTGAAAGCACCCCCTTGCCCGTGCGCGGTACGCCACGCCTTTTTGTCGCCTTCGTCGTGTAGTGTTGTATCCTAGGCTGTCCAAAAATTATGTAGGTCCTCAGGCTTCACCCATTCCTTTCCGGCTGCATTGTTGAGGGAGTGGGCCTGGCAGTTGCGGTTCACCTGTTCTTAAAAAAATAAGGGGTTGGGGTTGGGGTGTGGGGTATGTGTTGTCATGTGGATGTCATGTGGATGTTGTTTCCCACTGGGGCATGGGCCAGGGTTGACTTCAACGTCCCCGGCTGCGAGTAGTAGCCATGATATGAAGTAGTCAACGGTGAGCGAGGGTTTCCATGTGGGGTCCTGGTGTCGTGCCGTTGCCGTGGTTCTCTCAGTTCCCCTGATCTGATAGGTACAGTAGGCCTGTATGGTTGTGTTGTATTGGCTGACTGTCCGGGAGTAGCTCTTGTGCCCTCCCTTCAGGTGCAGGTAGAATCTGTTTGAGATCCTACAGATGGCCGTAGTGACAGGCACTATACCGGTGAGGTCTCGCAATGTGTTGTATGTCGTGATATGTACTATGGCCCTAAGGCGCGTGATCTTTCTTCTTTGTCGTGCCAGGCAACGTTTGGAGTCTTTCGGGGTGGGTAACTGTGGTTGGTGTCGTTGTGTCGCACACCATCCTATGAGGATGGCGATGAGGATAGGTGTGTCTAGGTGGTAGGTTCGTCTTAGTTGAGTTGCGTTGGAGGGGCATGGGTGGGTGGTATAGTCTAGGTTCATGTATGTGCTCGTCGCAGTAGCGGTAGTGCCCATAGTTCTTACATTCAGATGATCAATGCACAAGGCTAGGTGGCTGCTGTCCGCTGTAGGATGTGCACGGTGCCCTATGTGGTGTCCTATCTCAGCTTGTGAGGCTTGGGGTTCTGCAGTGCTAGGGTCTGAATTCCAGCCCAAGTCGCTATCTAGCATACCCATTTCTACTTGAAACACTGTGTGGCATTCATGTTCTGCAAGCTCATAAGTACTTATCCTCCCTGGTACCTCTCCAACCCCGCTGGGCTCCCAGGCCCAGCTAGCTCCAGCAGCTGCCTGTCCAGGTTGCTGCTTGCTACGAGGTCCAGGTTTGCTGCACCCATTTTTTAGTTGCTGGGTCCAGCCCCCTGCAGTCATGTGGGCAGCATGGTGCAAGCTGTCCTGATTGGTGATAGGTATGTGGTTGGTGTGCGGTGGTGGGGGGCCAAGGTGGGACAACAGGGTCTGCCCTGCAGGGCCCATTGACTTCCCGTTCCTGTCGGTGTGGTTGGGGGTGGTGCAATGTGTTACACGGTGGGCTTGTGTGGCTGGTCTGCTCACCGCCGTCTTGGTGCCTTCCTGTAGCGTGCTAAGAGCAGCGCCGATAACCGATAACCACCTCTTTCCCACAGCGTGACACGGCCAGGGTTTAGAACGTTTCCCCCGAGGAGTCGAACCTCTGAAGCAGGTGTGCACTAAGGCCCACCTGCCCCTTTCGCCCACCATGTCACACTGCAGTACAGAAGTACCGTGAGGCGAGCTAGGCTTCGAGGAGCCGTTCGCTACATTCCTCCCCCTCCAAAGAGGAAACGTTCCGCCCTCGTGAGAACACGAGGACTCGCAACACTACATCAGTGATGCTAGGACAAACCATGCACTGCATTATATGCAGTCAACACCTCTTGGCAGTTCACAAGGTTATTCCTTGGCTCCCATGTGTTGTAAGAGTCATCATAACCTTGCCACTTGACCAAGTAGCCACGTGCTCTACCAGCACGGACACCACGATGGGCGAGCAACTTCTCAACCTCACACAGGGGCGCCTCATTTAACCAATCCACAGGAGGAGGCAAATGAGGGTGCTCACTTGTGTAGGGTCTCAGCAGAGCGACATGGAACACAGGGTGCATGCGTGCCATGGCAGGAGGCAGGTCCAGGCGCACAGCAACAGGACCTACATGCTCCAGCACTTTGAAGGGCCCAATGAACCTAGGCAACAGCTTCTTAGCCTTACCTGGCTTCAGCCTGAGGTTCTTGGTGCTCAGCAGCACTAGCTAGAGCCGGTGTCAGAGGTGACTGGCCGGTGTTGACCAGGAAGGGGGTAGACTGGATGGATTCCTGCCAGCTGTTGTTCACAGCGAACTCAGCCAGTGACAGGAAGAAGGGCCAGTCAGACTGGGCAGGGGAGATGTAATGACGAAGCATTTCCTCCAGGGTACGATTATACCTCTCCGTTTGACCATCAGACTCAGGATGGTAAGCACTGGATTTACATTCTTTTACACCAAGAATGGCCATAACTGACGCCCAGAAATGATTAGTAAAGTGAGAGCCCCTACAGAGATAATTTCTCTGGGCACTCCATGGTGTTTAAACACATTATCAATAAACAAGCGGGCAAAGCCCTCAGCGTTCATAGACTCACGGCATGGCACAAAGTGTACCATTTTAGATAGCCTATCCACAAAGACAGCAATGGCATCAAAACCATGATCACCGGGTGGTAGTTTAGTGATCAAATCCATAGACATGGACTCCCATCTGTCATAAGGTATGGCCAGTGGTGTGAGTAACCCGCCAGGTCTGGTATTCACAGACTTGTTGCGCTGGCATGCATCACAGTTACTCACATAGTGCCGCACTTCAGATCTCATGCGTGGCCACCAGAATATCCTGGAGTCACGCTCCAGCGTCTTGGTGATACCCACATGACCTGCAAACTGTGCATCATGCATCTCCACCAATATCCTGGCTTTGAGATCTGGGCAGTGAGGAACCACTATCTGATTCTTGCCCTTGGTGCGATACAGGCCATGCTTGTCCAGATCATATTGATCCACAGTGCTGGCAAAGGCCTCATCTGCTGCATACGCTGCCAGGAGCTGCTCTGTCATATTGACAGCGTGCAAAGGGTGCACAGGCAAAGGAGGTGGGGGCAGGGGCTGTTCCAAAACCAGCTGAGGCTGTGGCTCCTGCTGCGGCTGCTGAATGGCAGGCTGAGCAGGCTGCACCACACCAGCTTCCTCCCCCTCCAAAAGGCGCTTCCTGCTCCTGGTCATAACCATGACAGGAATGCTGACAGGAGCATCAGGTATGCGTGACAGAGGGTCAGCAGGGTTCGTCTCACCAGGTAGATATTCAATGGTAAAATCATACCGGGAGAGAAACTCCAACCACCTAGTCTGGCGTCTTGACAAGACTTTTTGTGTTTTTAAAGCTACCAAAGGTTTGTGATCCGTATACAACGTGAAGGGAACACCCTCCAGGTAGCAACGCCATTCTTTACACGCAGTAATAATTGCAAGTAGTTCCTGTTCACCAGTGGTATAGTTCTTTTCAGCTGGAATGAGCTTCTTGCTTAAATAAGCCAGAGGATAACCCTCTTGCATAAGAACTGCACCTACGCCTTGCAAAGAGGCGTCACAGTAAACCTGAAATGGTTTAGTAATATCTGGAATTTTGAGTAAAGGTACTCTAGAAATAGCATGCTTAAGAGCATCAAAAGCCTTTAATTTATCATCAGGCCATTTGTGCCAATTGAAATCAGCACCTGCTTTACCAGTCAGGTCAGTGAGAGGTGCTGAAATAGCACTGAAGTTGTGTACAAACTTGCGCACAAAATTGGCAGCACCCAGAAATTGCTGCATGGCAGTCAGACTGCGTGGCACAGGCCAGGAAGTGATGGATTTCACTTTATCAGGATCAACAGCTATGCCCTGGTCACTAACAACGTGGCCCAGGAATTTGAGTGCAGTTTTAAGAAACTCACACTTTGATAGCTTAGCTTGAAACTGATGCTTACGTAATAACTCAAGGACCCTCTTTAAATGTGTGAAGTGTTCTGGCACATTTTTAGACATGATGAGGATATCATCTATGTACACAAGGGCACAGTCATTAATGACATCAGCAAAAGCATTGTTCATTACACGTTGAAACGTGGCTGGTGCATTGGTTAGTCCAAAGCACAGGACCTTAAACTGATAAAGGCCACTGGGTGTCCTCAAGGCTGTCTTAGGGACATCCTCATCAGGTATTCTGATCTGGTGATAACCAGCTTGCAGGTCAAGTGATGAAAACACTGTACACCCAGCTAACCTGTCAAACAGGTCATCCACTCGAGGTAGTGGGTATTGATCCCTAAGTGTGATCTTATTTAGCTGACGATAGTCTACACACATCCTTAACTCACCTGACTTCTTTTTGACAAAGAGGACAGGGGCAGCGTAGGGAGAGGAGGAGGGTTCAATGATGCCCTGCTCCAAGAAGGCTGCAACCTGCTTCTTCATCTCTAGAAGCTCTGGCTGACTCATCTTATATGATGGTAAGGCTGGTGGCTTACAGCCAGGCTGAAGAGGGATGGTGTGCCCTACTGGGCGCTGAGGGGGTAGGGTATTAAAGGGTGCGAAGACATCGTCGTACTCAGATATGAGCGCTGTCAGCTGAGCTGCAACTGCAGGGGGTATAGAGGTAGGGTAGTTGATAGAGGGGGTAGAAGGTAAGGATGTTGATTGAGAGTGAGGGTCAGGATAAGGGGACAGCTGATTAGCTGGAGCAGGGGTTGGGTGATGGATAAGTGGGCAAGAGGGTGAGGTGGTTGAGTGGGAGCGAGGGTCAGGGTTATTGGACAGCAAATTAGCTGGAGTAGAGGTAGGGTGTACGGACAGCACACTTGGGGTTGATGGGCTGAGACGAGATGAGGGCAACCAGAGACTGGCCGCCTTTCCTTAACCACCTGTAAGCTACTTTTGCTGATACAGTAGCTTGTCTGTGTTTAGCCAGGATATGGGCACAATGAGGAGCCATAATGGGCGCTGCTGGCTCACACTTGAGCACCGTTTTCACAGCTGCCAACTGTACTGTAATAGTACGTGCCAGGTAGTCTAGCAGCACACCATTTGACTGTAACCAGTCACTGCCCATTAACACATCGAAGGCAGAGAACATCTCTGGCATCACCAGCAACTCAACCCTGCAGCTCAGGGTCTGCACATTCAACTGTACGCTGCATGCATGCGTGCAAACCACAGGCTGTCCATTGGCCACAAGGAATTCCTTGGGCTGCTTCAGTTTATAACTGGCAAGCTGATACTGCTCAACAGCAGCACAATTAATGAAGCTGGCTGCTGCACCACTGTCAAACAGCATAGTACATGCGAAGCCATTCACTCTACCAGGAAACGAGAAGTGTAAGACACCATCGTCTGCTGCACGTCCCTCAGGCATAGCAACCTGATTACTGGGCACTGGGCAACAGGCACCAACACAGTCCTGGCCAGCTGGTTGGGCAACACATCAGCGGCGGCGGTCACCCTTGCTGCCCTGCTGCTTCCATCCACCCTTGCCTGGGGGGCTGCGGTCACGCTTGCCCGGGCCCCGGGGAGGACGGTCCCCAGCACCATGACCAGAAGGAGGACCCAGGGAGGAGGGACGGGGGAACCCAGAGACCCGGCGGGCCTCCTCAGCTGACAGGTGCTTCAGGTTGCAGTAGTCCCTGAAATGGGCGGGGTTCCAGCAGTGGTGGCAGGCGTGGCCAGGAGGTGGCCTGGGAGGGGCATCAGACACAGGGGCAGCAGGAAGAGGGGGCCGTGGAGGACGTCCACCACCCTGGCTGCTGTGGCGACTTCCACGGTGGCCACTGCTGCTGCTGCTACTGACATCCCAGTAGGGGCCACGAGGGGCCGCAGGAGGACATCCTCCAGCAGGGGCGGTGAAGCCTCGAATACGGTCCATCTGCTTACGGGGCATGAAGGCAGCCACAGGTGCAGGTGGACGACGGCCCACTTGATTAGTGGCCACTGCAAACAAAACCCTCTGTGCATTCACAGCAGCCTGAATGGCATCAGTCAGGTTAGGGTCAGGCATAAGTGCAAGGTCATGCACCACACGAGACTGCAGTTCAGGGGTGAGGCCCCTGATGAAAGTGGCAACAAGCATGGAGGGTGCCATGCATGTGGCACCGGCCACTGTCAGAGTGTTACGGAACTCCGTGATGTAGGAGTTAAGGGTGGAACCTGCTGACATGCGTAGGGCACCAGGATCCAACAGCTTCCTGCGGTGCACGTCTGATTCATTACGCAGATCGTCACCAGCCATCTCCTTGAAAGAAGCACGCAGGTGGGCCCAGGTTGGCCTAGTGCCATGAGCAAGAATGTGTGCATTCCTAGTAGCAGGATACCACACCTCACGTGCCTTGCCAGACAGGAAGTTGGGCAATGCATCAGCAGGATCAATGCGCAGATATGCACAATGAACCTCAAGGTCTTCACAGAAGATTTCTGCAACCCTGGATGTGGCCAGGCACTGATCTGTCCACTTGTCAGGACCTGGAACCTTTATCCTGGGCAGGGAGGCTGGCACAGTGACAGGCACAGCAACCTGAGACGGCGGCAGTTGTCCTGCTGGTGCTGCAGGTGGCGCAGTAGGTGCGGCAGGAGTAGCAGTGCCCGACGAAGCAGGTGCAACAGGTGCGGCTAGGGCAGCAGAAATGCCACTACTACCATTCACAGCAGGTCTGGCTGACTGTGAATACTGGTTGCGAATTGCAGATACAGCTGGCTCACCACCCACCAACGCGTTCTGCAGGCTTTGAAGGCGCTCCATCTCAGCGAGTTCGGCTCGGACCCTGACAGCCTCGTTCTGGGACGCTTGCAGATTTGCGTTTGCCCCCACCAGCTGCTGGCGCAGCCTCTGGATCTCATCAGCTTGCGCGGCTGCGGCAGAGGTGCCAGTTTCAGGCAAGATCGGGGCAGCTGTCAGGGCTCCTGCATACGACAGCGGTCCAACTCCAGGGACCACCGAAGTCGGAGGCGCCGTGGTAGCTGGAGGCTGAGCGGAGGTCATGGCGTTCAGAGTCTGCAGCACGTTCTTCAGCAGATCCATTGCCTGGGCGGGGGGTAGACCAGTAACTCTCTCGATTTCCGCGAAGGCGGGGCTCGTGATAGGCACAGGAAGAACGGGGGCAGTAATAGATACCACCGTGCCAGTAGTTGGCACCCCAGTCGCAGCAGGGACTCCTGCTGGAGCACCAGTAGTGGCGTTCGGAGTCGCTGGGGGCGGGGAGCCAGGAGTTTGGCCCCCAGGAGCAGAACGCTCCGGTCGTTTATCGCCTCCAGGAGGAGGCTCCTTGTTGGCAGTCATTTGCTCAGAGGGAAAGTGGCGTTAGTACAACGTCGGTCGGAAACCAAAATGTAGCGTGCTAAGAGCAGCGCCGATAACCGATAACCACCTCTTTCCCACAGCGTGACACGGCCAGGGTTTAGAACGTTTCCCCCGAGGAGTCGAACCTCTGAAGCAGGTGTGCACGAAGGCCCACCTGCCCCTTTCGCCCACCATGTCACACTGCAGTACAGAAGTACCGTGAGGCGAGCTAGGCTTCGAGGAGCCGTTCGCTACACTTCCTTAGGCATCTCCTCTTGCTCCTCCTCCATGGGTGAGCCGCCTGTGCAGTTACACGGTGTGGGTGTGAGTATGTGCTGTGTGGTAGTGGTGAGGTCTATGGGCCACTTCCAGGTATGTCCATGGTGCGGCTTATGATTGCACACCTGGGTTATGATCCTCAGCTGATACGGAGTCCATCTTGGAGGTATATGAGAGGTTGAGTCCTCTGCCCCCGCCTGAGCTCCCATGGCGCTGTCGGCGGGCAGCCCTCTCTGCTCCTGGGGTGAGGGCCGGTGAGTGTACCTGCGGGTATGCGTGAGTTTAGCGGCAGGTGTGTGTACCTGTCGTGGCATATGGGTGTGGTGTATAACATTGGGTGTAGTGTTACTAGGTTGTATGCTATGGTGATGTGTGGTGGTGCTGACCTGGGTCCGTCCTCCAGCCCGTTGGATGCCGCTGGACCCCGCTAGGTCTCGCTGGGTTGCCCCCTCCTGGGTGGTGTCAGCTCCGCCTGATGGGTCATTGTCACCTGCGCTTGTGGGCAATGCCATCTGTGTGTGGTAGAGTGTCCTACCATTATTGGTATGTTTTGTGGTGTGCTCCTGGTGGGGCGGTGTTAGCCAGGCGATGAGTCTGTCTGAGTGGTGTGACCTTGAGGGCATGCAGCCTAGCGCAGTGGGGGAGCGTGTTTCCGTGGGTGCTGCTGTCACCTGCTGTGTGGGGCAGGGGGTCCACAAGCGTTGCGTTGTTCTCAAGGGTTGCCCCGTCGTTGCCTCCGGTCTCATTGGTAGGGGCCTGCATGGCAATGTGTGAGGATTGTGGGGTTGATGTGGCCCTGCCGGCAGGCTGGTAGGTTGTTGATTGTCAATAGTGTGTGTTCTTCCGTAGTGTGTGAGCGTGTACTCTTTGCTGCGCACTTGGTGGTTCTGCTCTGCGGGTTGTGTGCAGTGTGTCACCTGTGCAGTGTAGAGGAAGCCCGCCTCGATGGCGAGTTCGTCAAAAGCCGCGATACTGCTGGCTCTGCTGCTGGTGCCTATGCCAGCCCACGCCCCTGGCGAGGCGCCCCTCACCAAGTTGGGGGAGGGACCCCTGCTGGTGCCTCTGCCTGATGGGTCTGGGACGGAGTTGGGTCCCCGGCCCCGGCCTCCCGCCCCTCCCCTGCCAGGGGCCCTTGCCGCTGAGCCTCCGGTGGGTGGGATGGGGGCTGTGGTCGCGGTGGTGTTGCGGGGCGGGGCGGCCTGGAGCTGAGTCGCTACCGCAACAGCCCTGGTTCCCCATCCCCTGTTGGTTGCCGCCGGCTGGGGAGTGGGCTGTGTGTTGCCCTCATGGGTAAGGGCCCGTAGCACAGCTGGGGTGTATTTGGCATCGCTGTGATCCATGACGCGTGCCTCAACCAGGTAGGTGGTGGCCCTGCCCTGTAGCTCATGGGCCGCGTTGGCCCCCACCACCTGTTGCATGGTGATGCCGTCTGTGACGGCTGCGATAGCCCTGAAGGTGAGGGCCGCCTGGTCCGGCACATGCTGGAGGCCGGTGTAGCGTGTGTTCCTGCTCGCAGTCCTAGCTCGGGTGGCCGGGTCTGCCGCATCCACGGGGGTCCCCACCTCCTTCAACCAGATGGGGAGGTTGATGCCGCCGCTGACACCTGCCAGGCTGCGTGGTACTCCTATCCATACTTGCCCCCGCTGCGTCTCTACTACCCCTCCCAAGTCCTGGGCGGCTGCCAGGGCGCTGACCATGGCTTGCTTGCTGGCTGGCGTGAGGTAGAGGATGGGGGCCTCCCTGACCCCGTGGCTGCTGAGGGGCAGGCCATTTGGCATGCAGCACGCTGTGATAGCTCTGGCCACAGTGCCCAATGGATGCTCGTTGGCAATCACCTATATAGCACAAGCAAACAGTGTTTTGGGTGTAGCATATGTATGGTGTTGATGTGTTCTAGTCGGTCGCAAGCTTGTGTCCATTGTGTGGGCCGTTTTCAGGGTTGCGACTTCTTGTGGGTATTGTATGTTAGAACAGGGTGTGGCAATGTATGTGCTAGTGCTTGCCTGGTCTGTCAGGGGGTCCTTGATGGTAGTCAGGAGCATCTTGCTGGATCCATGTTGCTTCATGGTCAGCATGTCCCCAGCGAAGTTGGCAAAGGAGAGAGGCAGGGTGGCTCCCTGGGCCAGCATATCTCGCAAGCGTTGCCCCTCAGCACTCTGCGCACTGACCAAGGGAGCCACCGCATCAGGGGGGTGGTGAGCATCGTGCAGGGCCCATAGCACGTCACAGAGCTCTGATGGGCTGACAGGACCGCCTGTGGGCTTGCCGATTGCGATGCAATGGGGGGGCAGCGGGGGGGGGTTCGCCGCACTGAGCCGGAGGGTGAGGATACCCTCTAGCTCAAACACCAGGCTGTGGCAGGCGGTGAGCATCTCCCTGAGAGCTGGCGTGGTACTGTGCGCTGTGTATGCGCCTGCTTGTTGGCCCCTTTCTTGGGTGACAGCGTTGACGCTGAGGGCTTGCATCAGCCTAAGGCTAGAAAGGGGCACTCGCGCTGCGTATGCTCGCCAGGCCTCCTGGCTGCCGGGGGGGGCTCCCAAATCTGACAGAGCCAGGACGCAGCCCAGGATGTGCATGACCTGTCTGATGGCTTGCGGTGTATGAGCGCCCTGCATGTGCTCAGGTGGCCAGATGCCCAGGCAGTCTGCACCCGGCAGGAGCTGCAGGTGTGCTTGCACCCTCATAGTGTGAGAGCTGTTCCTAGGGTGCTCTTCCAGCAAGGTGCACTGCATTCTGCCCTGCACCACCCCTTTCTCTGTGGCGATGTCTGTAAGGGGGGGGTCTGTCTCATATGCCTCCAGGAAGCGGCTGATGCTAGCAGGGGGGAGTTTGACGTTGTACTGGTAGGGGTGGCAGGTGTACCCTGTCTGTCCTAGGTTGAAGTGACGCATAGGACAGTGGGTGACTGTGCTGGCCCCTTCTATGTTCTTCTCCTCTAGCCAGAGCTGGATTCTGACGGCTGTTGCTTCCGGGCTGGTGCTGTACATAAGGTTTGGCAGCTGGCCACCTGGGCAGTTTAGCACAGTCTTGACGATGTGCCCTAGGAGAGCTGCTTCTACCAGCTGGCCCTCAGTGCAGCCAGACAGGGCTGTGGCTGGTATGTCTGCAAACCTGGCGTCCACCCTGCGCTGGCTGCTGTGCTGCGCTGTGGACGTTGAGCCCCTATACGGGGTGCCAGTCAGCAGGGCTCCTCGCATGGTTTTGTTGATGTACGTCGTGTTGTTAAGGATGGCCCTCAGTCTTGCTTCCCCTGCGTGTGATGCACCAGGGGCGGCACGGCATGTGGGGGTGTGTTTGTCAGCACCGGGCCAGGGTCTTGCACTGCCCTGGACAGGACAGGTGCATGGTTGCAGGATATGGATTTTCGTCAGAGTGGGAGGCGGGGCTATATGCGGCTGTTCACCCAGGAACGTGGTGCAAGGGTGTGTGCCACTGTGCAAGGGTGTGCAAGGGTGTATGCCAAGGTGCAAGGGTGTGTGCCACTGTCCGCTTGGTGAGAGCAGATTATGAGGCGGTGTTGGTGCATCTGGCGGCGGCAATTTATAGAACCGGGATGAGTACACCAGTTTGCCAGGGGAAAGCCAAGTTGAGATCGGAGCTGGGTGCTCCAGTTTGTCCGAGGAAAGCAAGGTCCGAAGCGGGGCTGGGTGCACCAGTTTGCCCGAGAAGAGCAGAACAAGAAGCGGGGCTGGGTTCTCCAGTTTGCCCGAGGAGAGCCAATCGAGAAGCGGGGCTGGGTGCACCAGTTTGCCCGGGGAAAGCAGAACAAGAGGCGGGGCTGGGTACACCAGTTTGCCCGGGGAAAGCAGAACAAGAGGCGGGGCTGGGTACACCAGTTTGCCCGAGGAAAGCAAGGCCAGAATCGGGGCTGGGTACACCAGTTTGCCCGAGGACAGCAAGACAGGGAGCGGGGCTGAGTACGTCAGTTTGCCCGGAGGAAGCAAGACAAGGAGCGGAGTTGGGTGCGTCAACTTGCGCTGGGGAGCTCTACACGATCCTGCAGACGAATCTACCTCGACATTTCGTAACCGCAGCAAGCAACTCTGCTTAGCCTCGATGCTATGATCTGTAGGCCATAGCTGCTGTATTGATGTTGTTGGTGCGCTGTTGCGATTTGTCTGCAACAGAGCTGTCAGCAAGATGGCCACAATGAGAATATGTCTAGTGGTGTTGTGCTTACCACGGAGGTTGATGCAGTGGCTGATAAGGGCGAGGGTGCCCGCGGTATTGGTCGTCGCACTCCACATATCTCTTGGGCTCTTTTCTCGTGCTATTTCCGATGGGTCGGGTGTAGGAGTCTGGAGCGTCGTGTTAAGGCCGCGAAACTCTTTTGATTTTTTGAACCAAAGAAAGATCGACACCTGCAGTATTGTAGACATCTACAATACTGTAGACATCTACAGTACTGTCGGGGTACCCTCGCACCTTGTAACATTCAAAAACACACTACGGAATGCACTACGGAACCGCACAATGCCTTTAAGCACTTCGAAGATTTCGCGGCTTGCCACACCCACAGCATGGAAAACCAGTGACACATGCCTCCTCTACAAGGACAAGGGGCAAGAAACGGACCTCAACTCCTACAGACCTGTGGGCCTAGCCAACACCGTTTACAAGTTGTGGACCAGCCTCATTACCAAGACGCTGTCTGAGTATGCTGAAGCTAATGGGATGCTCAGCAAGAACCAGGCTGGGTTCCGCTCCCACAGGAACACCACACAACAGCTGCAGATGCTTGTCATGGCCCTTGAGGATGCTAAACTGGCCAAGGCAGATATCTACGCGCTCCTGGTCGACTTCACCAGTGCGTTCAACACCACCTGCCAGGACAAACTGCTATGGATCATGCATGACCTAGGCTTCCCCACAGACGCTACGGACGCAGTAAAGGATCTATACACCGGCGCTACAACGCGCTTTAAAACCCCGTATGGCCATACTGACCCGGTATCCGTCAACCGGGGCACCATACAAGGCGACTCTCTCTCGCCCTTCCTATTTCTCATCTACATCGAACCCCTCCTGCGATGGCTGCAAGTGGGCGCGAGGGGCTATAAATTCAAATCAGCAACAGCTGACAGCGGGGAACGCGCCACCGTCAGCAGCATCGACTATGCAGATGACATCGCTATACTCTGCAACACCCTTCGCAACCTCCGATGCCAAGCGGACAAACTCTCAGCCTTCTCGGACTGGGGTCACCTCATCATCTCACACAGTAAAACTCTCGCAACAGCGGCGCTCCACCACTCGGTCGAAACCGGCATGTGCAGCAACGCGGCCGAAGCGGACAAGCGGGCCCGCCAACAACTCCGAACCGTCAGCCTACAAGGGAAACCCGTCACCTACCACCGCCCGACCTCACCCTTCACCTACCTGGGTGTGCTCATCACCATGACGCTGGACTGGAAACCACAACACACCGCTATGATCACCCAGCTCCGCCAAAAACTCGAGAGACTCAGACGCTCCTTTGCTAGCGCTAGACAGGCCATACACATCATCCGCACGGCCATCATCCCCAGCCTAGCCTATAGCTTCTGCGCCGTGCCCTGCACCCCAGGGGACCTTGAGCTGTACGACAAGTCCATCAATCAATGCGTGAAGCTCAAACTCAGACTCCCCCTGGGAACGCCCAATGCCATCATCAGAGAAGACGCTGACAAACTAGGCATAGGCATTAGCTCCACTGCCCAAGAATATCACGCCCGCAACACGACAGCCCTCACACACAGCCTCCAGTCCACAGATGTGGCACACGCCCACATCTCGAGGAGCATGCTGCACAAACAAATCACATGGCTCAATACCCAGGCTAGCACACAAGGACACCGCATGCTCACCCTCCTTCATCACACCCTTAGAGCACGGCAGCTAGTCTATGCCTCTATATCCGGGCTATCGGCCACAGAAGAGGGGCTGCCTCTCTATCATGAAGAATGCCAAACACTCGGACGCCTCATCACACAGGCCAGCAGCTCTCAAGCGCACGATGTCGTCAGCGCCAGCATCACTTGCCTCAAAAGCCTAGGCATCACGCACGCTTCTGAACTCAGCTGCAAGGGCAACACACACATCATCACCGGTAGCATGCTCACATCGAAGTACGGAAAAAAGGTCAAGCAGAAGCACATCATCGCCCTCAACAAACTTGCAGCCATGGCGGCCCAACCCTCATGCCCAGACGCGACCGCAACGCGTGCCATCCGAGACAGCCGCAACACATCACCCGACCTCCCGCCCGACCAACGCAAAATCACAACATGGGCCGCGGGCCTCACGGAACTTGCGCCCACACCCGCAGTGCCAGACACCAGAACTCGCTATATGGATATGAAAGCGTATGCGGCCATGCACGCAACGCAACCAACAACGGCGGACCGGACCGCGGAGGCACCCGCAGTCCATGATGCCACTAGGACGAGCTCACGACTGCTGAAACGAGAGCGACGAGCAACACAATCGGCCCCAACGAAGCCCACGCCACCCAAGGCGGGCACGAAACGGAAAAATGAGGGCAGACAGACCCAAACTATCCCGCAGGATATAGTGCGCGTAGTAGGCCTTGACCTCCCAGGACTCTCCAGCTGGAAGGTGGATAAAGCCTGCCGATGTAAACCCAAGAACCTAGGCTGCATACTAGGGGCCATGTACGGCCACCAAGAGGCCATAACCAGCATAGATGGCTGGCAATGGGACGGCATCAACAAGGAAAACTACTACAAGGTGCATTGGAAGCCCACAGTCATAGACAGATGGGCTTTACCACTATGTGCAGAAGAAGGCTATACACCCACACACATAGAGACCATCAGCAGGGAAGAGGCTAAGGACGTGTGCACTTGTGAGCTGTGCTGGCTACCAAGAGGGGACAGCCCCACGTGCCACAACTGCAAGAGGGCCTTCCACCCAGCCTGCCTAGAGGAAGCCCACCTGTGAGGACACAAGGAACCAGGATACTGGCTGTGCCCTATATGCAAGTTCGGCAGCAATGACTTTAAGACAACCATGCGCCAGTCAGCGCACTCGGACCTCATACGAGTACACTGGCACCCCACTCTCGAACCGGCGCCGCTCATCACGGCACACCTGGACTACATGGCAAAGCGCAACGACTACGACGAGGAAAACAGGCAGATACAAGAGGCCAGACATGCGAGACCCGACGCGCACCTGCCGGCCCACACCCGACAGGGACTACCGGACCCGCACACCTGGCTACCCCGGTGCACCAACCTGCACTCGAAGGCCACCTTTCACACCTACCCCATCAACCCGCAGACGGACATCGTCGGGACGGGCAATTGCGAAACCTTCCTCCAACTTCACCCTCACATGACCGCCCCCGCGATGAGCCTCAGCACGGGGGAGCCCATTATGCCACGGCACGACTTAGTGCAACACGTAACGGTCCACGACGAGTCGGGTCGCACAGTTGGCCTCCTGACAAAAGACCAACACCAACATCTACACGCTTGGTTACAACACACACCACACACACGCAACCTGGCCACAGAGGTAGTGGCCCTACTAAGGAGACAGGACGCACAGAGCAGCCACCACCCCATGAGAGGGGCACAAGACAAAGCCCTTAACACCCTACACACCACACGAAGCTTTCCAAGCACCGTGCAAAGATGGGCTGATCCACTCACAGTTAGACCAGAAACCACCACATATTGGAGCCCTGACACCAACGACACGGCCTTTGGGGCACACCACAACTGCCTACTGGTACGCCACACTGGCTTATCCACATGGAACGTACCGGCAGATGATGCAGTGGCACTAAAATGCGTCAACCATGCTATACATTCAGCTACTCAAGAGGAGGCCATGGCAACCATCATGCTGATCCCTGGGAAAAAGGGCATCTCCTACCCTAAACACATTGACACTCTGCGGCGCTACCCTGAGTACTGCCAGCACCTGGCTAGCATACCCCCCACCAAGACCAGATGCCCCAAGCCAGGCAAGCACGCCGAACTCCACATCTACGTCATTTGGAATGCAGCAGGACAACAACTCGTCACCAAAGGCAACCCCCAAGGTTGGCTGGCTAGCACTGCCACTGCCCTCCACCCTCAACGAGACACACACCCAATCCGCAACAGACCAACGAACCAAAGCCAGCCAGCCACACCCCCTAGCGGTCACAAACAACATATGCGCTTGCCGCTGGACAGGGACCTCCCCACCTCGGGGCACCAACGCAGCCACGAACAACTCACGCACCATTCCACGACGCAGCCACGGATGGCCATCACCGAATGGGCCACGCTTGCGTACTCGGACGGCAGCTGCATTAAGACCTCGGGGGCAGCCCCGGCGAGCGTCGGGGCGGGGGTCTATATCCCGGAGAACAACGTCCTCATCACCGTCGCCCTGGACGACCCAGAAAGCAACACCATCAACAAGGCAGAACTCACAGCGATACACGCGGCACTCAAAGCAGGGGCCAAACGCATCGCCACCGATAGCCTCTGCTCCCTCTACCAGATCCGCAGAGCCCTCGCTAACCCGATGTCGCTCATCACCCACAGACACAACGACATCCTGACAGCCATCGCTACCCTTATCATCGACAGCCCCGTTACAATCCACTTCTTCAAAGTCAGGGCCCACTCGGGCATCATCGGCAACGAAGGCGCCGATGCCCTCGCCAAGCACGCGGCGCTACACCCAGAGCTCGCCAACACCCCGGCCTACAGCCCAACCACACGGAAAGAGACGAGGAACTGGCTCAGCAACGCGGCCGACGGGGACTCCCCCGCCCCACTGCCGGACTGCCGCAAAAGCGTGCGAGCACACATGCACAAACACAAGCTGGGCCTTGCCAACCAAGACAGTATCTACTACCAAATGTCCCAAGAAATCACGAAGGTCGCAGCAACAGGAGCGGGCGAAAGAGTGATGATCGACACGAACATCTCCACCCACGCGCAACGCACTGCCCTACTCTACCGCACCGGAGGGCTATACAACCAAAAACTAGCTATGCGCTGGAAACGGGCGACGGATGACCGATGCCCACTTTGCGGGGAAGCGGATAGTGCCACTCACCTCCTCTCGGGCTGCAGCGAGACACTACCGCTGGTGCAAGAAAGGCACAACGGGGCGGGCCGCCTCATCACTAAAGCTATCAGCAATAGAACCCTAGGCGGGTACATCACACTCACGATAAACAAGGACCGGTCGCGATTGGACCGACCATAGCTCATTGGAAAGAGGAGTAGAAGGCCGTTCGAACGGTACAATTCTTACGTAACTCCGTGCATCCGTCGCGACGCAAATGGGCCGCGAATTTCCAGAATTCGATATCTGCACAGATGTCGATTGTCCTTAATCTGCACAGCTGCTGCTAGTCGACATCTGCACAGCTGCAGGCGATGTCGACATCTGTGCAGCTGCGGGAAGTCGACATCTGCACAGATGTCGTATACCGCGACCAACATCTGTGCAGCTTCTGACGACGACATCTGCACAGATGTCGACTTTTACATTCAATGCTTGGCTGTGCAGATGTATTGACCGACATCTGTGCAGCTGCTGACAACGACATCTGCACAGATGTCGACTATTACATTCGAGCCTTGGCTGTGCAGATGTTGTCTATAGCATCTGCACAAATGTCGACTTTTACATTCGCGGCTTGGCTGTGCAGATGTCGTGGCTTCATCTGCACAGATGTCGACTATTTCATCGACTCTTACATCCGCAAAACACATGTATTGACACCCAAACATCTCGCAACATCCCCGCAAAACACATGTATTGACCACCAAACACCCCGCAACACCTTGCTACACCCCCGCAAAACACATGTATTGACACCCAAACACCCCGCAACACCTCGCTACACCCCCGCAAAACACATGAATTGACACCCAAACACCCCGCAACACCCCCGCAATACACATGTTTGGACACCCAAACATCCCGCAACACCTCGCTACGGGACTTGCAAGCACATGTCTCGATGCACCATCACTCCACAACACCTCAATATGGAAATGCTAAGCACATGCATTGATGCACCCAATGACCGCAACACCCCCCTACGATGTGACAAGGTAGCAACGACACAACACAACAACAAGGTGACACCACACACCACCATCACCATCACCAAAACCATCACCATCACCACACTCAGGTTGAACATGCATCACCATCACCATCACCATCATCCACACCATCACCATCACCATCACCATCACCATCACCATCATCATCACCACACCACACCACACCACACCACACCACACCACACCACACCACACCACACCACACCACACCGCACCGCACCGCACCGCACCACACCACACCACACCACACCACACCACACCACACCACACCACACCACACCACACCGCACCGCACCACACCACACCACACCACACCACACCACACCACACCACACCACACCACACCACACCACACCACACCACACCACACCACACCACACCACACCACACCACACCACACCACACCGCACCGCACCACACCACACCACAACCCAACAAGGTAACAACACAACAACATCGCAGCAAGGCGGTAAGATGACGAGGACAACAAGCACGGGCTGACAACCACCCAAGCGCTCAGCTATCCCTTTTGAGAGGGCTGGGTAGGGTCATTGTGGTGTGTGGGCCTGGCATGGCCAGGGTGGGCTGGGTGGGCTGCTACTCCAAGCTGCCCGCTCCAGGTTGCCCGCTCCAGGTTGCTACGCCAAGGGTAGGGTAGGGAGAGGGCTGCTACGCCAAGGGTAGGGTAGGGAGAGGGCTGCTACACCAAGGGTAGGGTAGGGAGAGGGCTGCAGCGTGTGTCGTGGGGCGGGGGGTGGGAAAGGCGGGAGGTAGGTGGGGTGCCAGGCTTGGAGGTGGTGGGACAGGGGAGGGGAGGGGGAAGGGGGAAGGGGGAAGGAGGAAGGGGGGAAGAGGGAAGGGCTGACCGTGGGACCTGCAGTAAACAATGGGCATCTTTGCGGTTAGGCTGGGCATCCGACCACCCATGTGCAAGGGCTGGCCACTCACTCTTTGCTAGCGCCACTTCTATACCTACCTGGCAGCGCCTCCATGGCTGCAGCTCCTGGCTGCTCTTGCGCTCCATGCACCTGCTTCTTGTGGTAGGGTGATGAAGGAGGTGGTGGTGGGGGAGGGAGGGGAGGGCTGGGCTAGGCTGGGCTGGGCTGGGCTGGGCTGGGCTGGGCTGGGCTGGGCTGGGCTGGGCTGGGCTGGGCTGGGCTGGGCTGGGCTGGGCTGGGCTGGGCTGGGCTGGGCTGGGCTGGGCTGGGCTGGGCTGGGCTGGGCTGGGCTGGGCTGGGCTGGGCTGGGCTGGGCTGGGCTGGGCTGGGCTGGGCTGGGCTGGGCTGGGCTGGGCTGGGCTGGGCTGGGCTGGGCTGGGCTGGGCTGGGCTGGGCTGGGCTGGGCTGGGCTGGGCTGGGCTGGGCTGGGCTGGGCTGGGCTGGGCTGGGCTGGGCTGGGCTGGGCTGGGCTGGGCTGGGCTGGGCTGGGCTGGGCTGGGCTGGGCTGGGCTGGGCTGGGCTGGGCTGGGCTGGGCTGGGCTGGGCTGGGCTGGGCTGGGCTGGGCTGGGCTGGGCTGGGCTGGGCTGGGCTGGGCTGGGCTGGGCTGGGCTGGGCTGGGCTGGGCTGGGCTGGGCTGGGCTGGGCTGGGCTGGGCTGGGCTGGGCTGGGCTGGGCTGGGCTGGGCTGGGCTGGGCTGGGCTGGGCTGGGCTGGGCTGGGCTGGGCTGGGCTGGGCTGGGCTGGGCTGGGCTGGGCTGGGCTGGGCTGGGCTGGGCTGGGCTGGGCTGGGCTGGGCTGGGCTGGGCTGGGCTGGGCTGGGCTGGGCTGGGCTGGGCTGGGCTGGGCTGGGCTGGGCTGGGCTGGGCTGGGCTGGGCTGGGCTGGGCTGGGCTGGGCTGGGCTGGGCTGGGCTGGGCTGGGCTGGGCTAGGCTGGGCTGGGCCGGGTGTAGGGAAGGGGAGGTTGGGACCATTGAACCTGCAACAATTCAGTGGTTGGCAAATAGTCTGGCAAGGTACTTGGAGCCACATGACTGCAAGATAAAATACTCACCATTCGCTAGGGTGGGGTTTGTGTGGGTGCACCCAACTTTGCCTCAAGTGCACCCAGCTTCGTCTCATGCATGGCTCCTGACCGCCTCCGGGCTCCTCCACTCCTCTTCCGCTCCGTCTCATAGGCTTTGGGCTACGTGTCCTAGTTGCACCTCGTGCATTTCTTATGTCGCATCGCTGCATCGCTGGGTCGCTGCATCGCTGCACCTCCTTCCGTTTTCTGTCGCTATCTCTTGATCCTATCGCTTAACCTGATGGCATCTTTTTATGGCTGGTCGCCAATGCTATGCGGCTGGTCGGCACATAGCTAGCCTTTTGGCGACGGTTTTGTTGGCTGCTCCTGGCCGCTCCTGCCTGCTCATGCCAGCTGAGCGGGGCAGTCTGGATTCTTGCGTGATTCCTTTGCTTCCTTCGCGGTACCTTCATGCAGGTCTCCATGCAGCCTGGTTATTTTGTAACCTTAGGGCATACCGTGTTATGTTGGAAGAGTCTTGCTTCCTTTGCGGTTCAGTGCTATTCAGTGCTATTCAGTGGTGCAGATGTCGAGGGATGCTTGGCTGTGCAGATGTCGACTGTGTGGACAGCTGTGCAGATGTCGAGGGATGCTTGGCTGTGCAGATGTCGAGGGATGCTTGGCTGTGCAGATGTCGAGGGATGCTTGGCTGTGCAGATGTCGAGTGTGTCGACAGCTGTGCAGATGTCGAGGGATGCATCTGTGCAGATGTCGACTGTGTCGACAGCTGTGCAGATGTCGAGGGATGCATCTGTGCAGATGTCGACTGTGTCGACAGCTGTGCAGATGTCGAGGGAAGCTTGGCTGTGCAGATGTCGACTGTGTCGACAGCTGTGCAGATGTCGAGGGATGCATCTGTGCAGATGTCGAGTGTGTCGACAGCTGTGCAGATGTCGAGGGATGCATCTGTGCAGATGTCGACTGTGTCGACAGCTGTGCAGATGTCGAGGGATGCTTGGCTGTGCAGATGTCGAGTGTGTCGACAGCTGTGCAGATGTCGAGGGATGCATCTGTGCAGATGTCGACTGTGTCGACAGCTGTGCAGATGTCGAGGGATGCATCTGTGCAGATGTCGACTGTGTCGACAGCTGTGCAGATGTCGAGGGATGCATCTGTGCAGATGTCGACCTTGTCGGCATCTGTGCAGATGTCGAGGGATGCATCTGTGCAGATGTCGTATGTCCATAGGGCATCTACATGCATCTGCATAGATGCCGGGCTCATTTAACCGACATCTGTGCAGATTCCCAAAAAGGGGGGGGTACCTCGCGCGCGGATCGTTGTATCTCCGCAACCGCTGCGAGTTAGGACTTCATTCAAGAGCGAGGTCCCCCTTAAACTCAACGCTCTATCGTTCTATCGGAGCGGAATGTCCATCCGATGCAAACAACACCCTCGCGTCGGCCTTATTTATCGTGAGTGCAGCTTTGCGGACACCGGCAGCTGGGAGAAGGGCGCAAAGGAAAGCCTGGACCTCCCCAGCGACACGCTACACACAACACTCCAAACACTCGGACTGAAACCAGAAGATACTAAACACACCACCAGGCCGGATATCCTCATGGTGCTCCCTCATAAGAAGGCAAGCAAGGACGACAAGGACACCTGTCACAACCATGGGCGTGACTGTGCGGTTTGCGTGACATGGGCTAGCCATGCAAGCATGACAGGTGGTTGTATCACGGTAGATGGTGATGGGTGGTTGATGGTTGATGTGACCTAGCTTCTGTGGATGGATTGGTGTGTGTATCCTGCGACTTGCATAACAGTTCTGACATGGTTGCATGGGGATTGGGTATTTGTAGTGGATTGGGATGCTGCGGCGGCAGCTTAGAAGACCTTACCAGCTGTCCGATGTAATCACGGGCACCCAAGTCTGGAGGTATTCTCAGCTCACTGCCATCGGCATCTGAAGGCCGGCACCATACTGGTGACGGGTATCAGCTTTGCCTTGCTTGCTGCTAGTCGAGGCGTCCTTACTCATTCCGTTTGCTATCTTACATTTCTTCTAAGCTCTTTTCCCCGGAGGAAGGTTATCAATTGCCTTCAGCTGTCGACAGACGGACGTCTGGGCGTCAGCATCTTCACTTCGGCTGCAGTCCTGGGCACTCCGGGGTGTTCAGGCTGCAGCCAACCGTAGCTCTGCGGTGCGTGTTTCTTCAACACGTTCGCCCAGTGCATTAGCGCTTACATCCGCATTCGTGCTTGCGCGAGGTGGCTGCCATTACTCAGCCGCCTGTACTGGGCACACCGTTGGAGCTTAACGGACCGTACAGCTCCACGGACAACCCAGTCTTCGACGCAGCAGCACCGCCCCAGGTTCCAGCCCCAGCCCCAGCCCGCAGCAGCCGAGCAGTACAGCCCATGGCGCTCGTCACCATGGCGGTGCCAGAGCTTATAGGCACTTCCCGGCTGGCCTTCAGAGCCTTCAGCCTCAAGCTGCGGGCGTACCTAGGCCTCAACCTCCACATACCGGTGAATGCGTTCCATCACCTGCTGGCCAGCTCTGCCATGGATGGCGTGTTCTTTCAGTCCATTACAGATGCTTATGAGCAGCTGGTAGATGGCTGGGGCGACGAGGCTGACAGGGCAGAAGCATTAGAGGCCTTGCTAGACCTGGTGGAGGAGCAGCTGATAGACCCACCCAGCCACCAGGCAGGCCTAGACCCAGCTCTCGTGCTAGGGGGCAAAGGGTGCAGCAGCGCTAAGGCTTTCGCCACAGCCTTTGAGAGCGCTGTGAATGAGGCCATCAGGCGTGGCACACTAACCCACTTCACCGCCATCAACCACCTCTTCTCCCATTGCCTACAAGTGCCCACCATGCGCCAGGAGCAGCGCACCAAGCTCAGGGACGAGGCTGTGCGCCTATTCCACCAGGCTGTGCCGGATGCAGAGGACCGGCAGGATCAGCGCGCCTTCAGAGCTGCCTTGCATGCAGTCAGTGCAGCGCATGAGAACCTGCTTGACAGCATGCGTTATGTGCCTGCCACTGCTGATCGCCCACCGCTACGCGCAGAGCAGGACCTAGTGTCAGAGGAGGTGCTCCTGTTGCGGCAGCAGTTGGCTGAGCTTCAAGCTTGGGCGCTGCCTCAGCCCCCGCAACGCGAGCGTGCTCGGCAGCCCGTGCCACAGCCCTTGCAGCAGCCCATGCCACATCACCTGCAGCAGCCCATGCAGGAAATGGGTTATCCAATGCCGCACCCTGTCATGCAACAGCCGTTGCCATCCTTGCCCATGTCCCAAGCTTATGCTGCGCCACCAATGCAGCTGGATTATGCAGCCATGCCTCAGCCTGCCTTGCGTAGTGCACCCATGCAGCATGCGCCCATGCAGACCCAGCGCTCGCGGCCTGCCAAGACCTGCCCTCTTCACCCCTATGCTGGCCATGATTTGGCTGAGTGCAGGCAGTTTCAGGCAATGCCGCCTCATGAGCAGCAAAGAGTCATCGGTGGAAGTGCTCCGCGCGCAGCGCATGCCGTGGCTGCACACCCGGCTGGCAGTGTGGTGTCGCGCGCCATCACTGATCCCAGGCAACGCACGCCTCTGCTGGACAGGGGGTATGTACCTGCTGCTCCAGCCCATGCGCAGCACACCTGCAGCTACTGTCACAAGCGCTACCATCCCCCTGAGCGCTGCTTCAAGCTGTACCCACACCTGCAAGCAGCTCCTCCACCCAGCCTGTCAGGTCCTGCTCGCGCCCACACCGTGTCAGCAGAGGGGCCCGGGCTGGGTGCATGGGACATGTCAGGGCATTGGGTGTCGCAGGATGCGCGGGTGCAGCCCCTCTCCTACCCTGAGCATGGCAGCTTCTGCATCATCACAGCTAATGCAGCCAGGGCAGTGCCATTCACGCCTATGTCTGCCGCCCCACCTGCTGCTGCCACCCACACCCTGCCTAAGGCTGCAGCCCCTGCTCCTCCTGCTGCCCCAGCCACCACCCCCACCATGGGCTCTGTGTTTCCCCCTCTTGCCACCCAGCCCGGCCTGCAGGAGCTGGCTATGCAGCTGCAGCTCCTCGCTCAGCGCGTGACGCGTATTGAGCAGCACCTTTCGCCCAATGTCACACCTGTTGTTGACACTGCTGCTCACATCGCTGTTGAACCGCCACGAGCAACCGCTGTGCGTGCTGCCTGCCACACCGCCGTGCCCAACCAGCACCTGACCTACTTCTCCAACGTCACGGTGCAGTCAGGGTGTGCAGTGGCTGACAGTGAGGGCCAGCTGCACCTGCTCCGGGGTGTCATGCTAGACGGGGGCAGTGACAGCTGCCTGATCTCACATGAGTGCGCAACCGCGCTGAACCTGCCCCTCACCCCTTGCAGCCGCCGCCTGTCCACTGCCAGTGGTGCAGAGGCCTTAGCCACCCAGGTTGCCACCCTGCGCGTGAGTCTCAGCTACGGTACTCCCCAGGCCATGGTGCACGACCTAGAGGCCATTGTCATGCCGCCTGGTAGCTCCCTTGCTTATGACCTGCTGCTTGGAGCCAACTTCCTCTCGCAGACAAAGGGCGTGTGCGATGTGTACGACCGCCAGTTCTCCTATTGCCCTCGGTTGCACAGCCATGGAGACACCCGCACCTCTCACTCGCTGCCAGTCACGGGGCCCAAGGGCTGCCTACCCCTCCTATACTCTGCGCCCATGGGCAGCAGCCAGCTGCTTGTGGCTTGCACTGCCGTGTCCCACAGCCAGGTTCAGCCCTGTGCAACCAGCGGCACCACCTCTGCCATGTATCACACCTTACCTTTGGTGCATGTGCATGTGGAGACAACTCCTGCAGCAGCTGGCACCACCACACCCAGCGCAGTCAGCCGTGGGGGTGACCTAGCAGCTGTGGAGTGCGCCTTGAGCAGGGTGGCCACCGGTGATGAACCCATACCAGCAGGATCAGGGGTGAAACCGGTGCGCAGCCCAGCCCAGCCAGTCACCCGCAGGGGGGGAGGGGCAGCTGTTACTTCTGTCCCCTCCTCAGCACTAGACCCTGCAGCTCGGCGCATGTCTATGCCAACCAGCGCACCGCAGCCTTCAGCATCCCACCTGGCTGTGGGCACCGCTGCAGCCCGGCGCTCCGCCATCCCACTGACCACGGCCCCACCACCGCAAGTACCTCCTATGCCTCCGCTGCGCGCTTTCCCTCCACCTACGCCGCAGCGCTCCTCCAGGGAAGTGGCATGGGGATCTCTCTCACCGCTGCGGGTGGTTCTCTCTCTCCTCTTCCTCTTCTGGCTGCCCTCCATGGTGTCTTGCCTGCCACCCCCTGTGCCGGGCATGTGCTCACCTGCCATCACCTGCTCTGCCATCACCATGGTGCTGCCTGATGGTCCTGCTGTCAATCCCTCCCCACAGCAATACACCCAGCTGCCCAATGGTGTGCTGTTGGCTCAGCATGCGGCTCTATCCCAGCAGCAAGCACATCGCATGGCGGCTCTGGTTGCAGCTCATCCTGGTGCTTTTGCTCATTCTCTGAGTGACCTCACTGGTTACAAGGGCCCACGCGGTGCTTTTCGCATTGAGCTGTCAACCACAGATCCCATCATCACCAAGCCTCGCCGCTATTCTGACCTGGAGCTGCAAGTAACGGACAAGAAGGTCCAAGAGTTGGAGGAGGCAGGCATCATCCAGCCCGTCACTGGCCCGTGCGACTATGCATCAGCACCCACCCTGCCCATGAAGAAAGATGCCCAGGGACAGTGGACAGACACCCGGTTCTGCATTGACTTCCGACGGCTCAACGACGCCACCAAGTCTGACCGGTATGGGTTGCCTTTGCCAGAGGAGATGTTTGCCAGGGTGGGCAGCGCCAGGTGGTTCAGCAAGCTGGACATGCGCTCAGGGTTCTTGCAAATCCCTGTGCACCCTGATGACCAGCTCAAGACTGCCTTCTGGGCACGCAACCGCCTGTACTGCTACACTCGCATGCCGTTTGGGCTGAAAAATGCCAGCGCTGAGTACCAGCGTGTCATGGACGCAGCCATCACCAGCGCCAGCCTGTCCCATTGCTGCATGGCCTTCATTGATGATGTGCTTGTGTACAGTGACAGCTTTGAGGCACACTGTGAGCACGTGCAGGCCCTGCTGCAGATGTTGCAGACCATTGGCATGTTCGCGCACCCTGAGAAGACCATCCTCGCCGCTGACCGTGTGGAATACCTCGGCCACGACGTCTCCGTCCATGGGCTTACCCCCACTCAGGCAAAGTGCCAGGCGCTGCGTGACATGCCTGCTCCCACTGATGTATCCAGCCTCCGCACAGCCATGGGTGTGTTCAACTACTATCGCTGCTACATTCCTGACTTCAGCATCATTGCTGCCCCCATCACCTCTCTCACAAGGAAAGGGGTAGCGTGGTGCTGGGGTTGTGAGCAGCAGGCCGCCTACAGCACACTCAAAGACAGAATCTGCACTCCTGGCTTAGTGCTGCGCCGCTTTGACCCTGAACGCCCCCTCGTCCTGCACACTGACTGGTCTCGGGAGGGCTGTGCGGGTATCTTGGGGCAGGTGGACACCAACGGGGATGAGTACATGGTGGCTTGCTGCAGCCGCAGCTGCAACGTGCATGAGCGCAACTATGCCAGCTACACGGGCGAGATGCTAGCTGTGGTGTGGGCTGTCAAAACCCTCCGCTTCTACCTTCATGGCAGGCACTTCACCATTGTCACTGACCACCAGCCTTTGTCTTGGCTGATGTCTGGGCAACACCACTCTGGCCAGGTGGCACGCTGGGCCATGCAGCTGCAGGAGTACGACTTTACCGTCAAGCACCGTCCTGGGGTTACCCACCAGAATGCTGACTCCCTGTCACGCTTCCCCAGGCCCACCTGCGCGGATTCCACTGGCGCCTGCCTCGACCCGCCTCCTGCCCTTGCCTCCCTTATGCGTGGCGCTGCCACCACCAGCCCTCCTAACCTGCCCACACCTACCCTTTCAGCTGCCTTGGCCGCCATCACCTCTGACGACCTCCTGCTCGGCAACCAGGGAAGTGTGACAGATGCTTATCACCACGAACCCAACACACACTCCTCCTATCCTTCCGCCGCTTACCACACTCTCACCCACCGTGCCACCAGCTGGGTCCGAGCAGCTCAGCACATTCTCATTGCAACCTCCCCCGCTACAGCCCAGTTGGGAGTCACTTCTGGCTTACCTGACTCTTGCGCTGTGCGCATGCCACTTGCCATCAACACTACTGTGCTGTCACATCCATGAGCGTGACTGTACGGAATGCGTGACATGGGCTAGCCATGCAAGCATGACAGTTGGTGGTATCACGGTAGATGGTGATTGGTGTATGATGGTTGATGTGACCTGGCTACTGTGGGTGGGTTTGTGTGTGTATCCTGCGACTTGCATAACAGTTCTGACATGGTTGCATGGGGGTTTGGGTATTTGTAGTGGATTGGGATGCTGCGGCGGCAGCTTAGAAGACCTTACCAGCTGTCCGATGTAATCACGGGCACCCAAGTCTGGAGGTATTCTCAGCTCACTGCCATCGGCATCTGAAGGCCGGCACCATCCTGGTGACGGGTATCAGCTTTGCCTTGCTTGCTGCTAGTCGAGGCGTCCTTACTCATTCCGTTTGCTATCTTACATTTCTTCTAAGCTCTTTTCCCCGGAGGAAGGTTATCAATTGCCTTCAGCTGTCGACAGACGGACGTCTGGGCGTCAGCATCTTCACTTCGGCTGCAGTCCTGGGCACTCCGGGGTGTTCAGGCTGCAGCCAACCGTAGCTCTGCGGTGCGTGTTTCTTCAACACGTTCGCCCAGTGCATTAGCGCTTACATCCGCATTCGTGCTTGCGCGAGGTGGCTGCCATTACTCAGCCGCCTGTACTGGGCACACCGTTGGAGCTTAACGGACCGTACAGCTCCACGGACAACCCAGTCTTCGACGCAGCAGCACCGCCCCAGGTTCCAGCCCCAGCCCCAGCCCGCAGCAGCCGAGCAGTACAGCCCATGGCGCTCGTCACCATGGCGGTGCCAGAGCTTATAGGCACTTCCCGGCTGGCCTTCAGAGCCTTCAGCCTCAAGCTGCGGGCGTACCTAGGCCTCAACCTCCACATACCGGTGAATGCGTTCCATCACCTGCTGGCCAGCTCTGCCATGGATGGCGTGTTCTTTCAGTCCATTACAGATGCTTATGAGCAGCTGGTAGATGGCTGGGGCGACGAGGCTGACAGGGCAGAAGCATTAGAGGCCTTGCTAGACCTGGTGGAGGAGCAGCTGATAGACCCACCCAGCCACCAGGCAGGCCTAGACCCAGCTCTCGTGCTAGGGGGCAAAGGGTGCAGCAGCGCTAAGGCTTTCGCCACAGCCTTTGAGAGCGCTGTGAATGAGGCCATCAGGCGTGGCACACTAACCCACTTCACCGCCATCAACCACCTCTTCTCCCATTGCCTACAAGTGCCCACCATGCGCCAGGAGCAGCGCACCAAGCTCAGGGACGAGGCTGTGCGCCTATTCCACCAGGCTGTGCCGGATGCAGAGGACCGGCAGGATCAGCGCGCCTTCAGAGCTGCCTTGCATGCAGTCAGTGCAGCGCATGAGAACCTGCTTGACAGCATGCGTTATGTGCCTGCCACTGCTGATCGCCCACCGCTACGCGCAGAGCAGGACCTAGTGTCAGAGGAGGTGCTCCTGTTGCGGCAGCAGTTGGCTGAGCTTCAAGCTTGGGCGCTGCCTCAGCCCCCGCAACGCGAGCGTGCTCGGCAGCCCGTGCCACAGCCCTTGCAGCAGCCCATGCCACATCACCTGCAGCAGCCCATGCAGGAAATGGGTTATCCAATGCCGCACCCTGTCATGCAACAGCCGTTGCCATCCTTGCCCATGTCCCAAGCTTATGCTGCGCCACCAATGCAGCTGGATTATGCAGCCATGCCTCAGCCTGCCTTGCGTAGTGCACCCATGCAGCATGCGCCCATGCAGACCCAGCGCTCGCGGCCTGCCAAGACCTGCCCTCTTCACCCCTATGCTGGCCATGATTTGGCTGAGTGCAGGCAGTTTCAGGCAATGCCGCCTCATGAGCAGCAAAGAGTCATCGGTGGAAGTGCTCCGCGCGCAGCGCATGCCGTGGCTGCACACCCGGCTGGCAGTGTGGTGTCGCGCGCCATCACTGATCCCAGGCAACGCACGCCTCTGCTGGCCCACGCCCACGCCCAACCCTAAGTGCCTCTACAGCTTCAGATAGGCCCCCATCACTGGCAGCTTGAGCAGATGACGCTTCTGAGCCTTCGATGAGAACACCATGACCCATCCCATCCTAGACCCCAAGCTTGGACAGGTGACGTGAAGTAAACGCTCAGCTTGCTTGAGCTGCTGAATCCAGCGGAAACGAGCGGGTGGTGCATCTGAGAGGTAGGCATGGGGCACCAACATACACACCAGGGAATGAGCATAGATCACCGCTAGCGGCAGCAGCAGATCCAGGACAGTAGGGTCAGGGCTGCTGATGATGGCGTCGATGGGCTGCTGCTGCAACTGTGCACGGTAGGCAGCAGGGGAAAGAGATAGAGGCAGTTGTGCTGACAATGGCTGCAATTCAAGCCCAGATATGATGATGGGTGTGGTGGTGCATGGATCCAGCAAGCTGTGCATGAGGTCCAGGTTGATCACTGTGCTTGCCACACGCAGCTCTTGACGTGTGATGTTGGTTGGTTGCATGAGCTGATAGCCCTGAGCAATGGCAGCTGCGACACTAGGGTGCCAGGATCCAGGCAGGAGGCAATGAAGCGCTGTGAGCACGCCGGCAGTGTTGCTGAGCAGCCAGTGGTCTGGCAGAGTGGCGGCTGTGACGGTGCTTGCTGCTAGGTGCCTGGGCAACTCTGAACCCAGGGGCATCAGCCAACCCTTGCGCAACAGGACAGCATGCTGTAGGTCGTCAATGATGCTGCCATCCTGGAATGTGATGCGGAAATACTTAGGCCTGCACTCATCGCCCTTGTAGGTGACGACGCCCCAGCGCTCGGGCGCCGCCTTGCTGGCTGGGCAATGCACCACGCGACCATGCAGCTCCCGGGCAGCCTTGATCTTGCTGAGCACCGCCTTGGAGAGGAAAGGATCCTGCAGCGGTTGAGGTGCTGGCGCAGCAAGCAGCTGCCTGTCCTTAACCTCACCGTAGGTCACTCCAGCCCCCACGCAACGCGGGCAGAGCCAATCACCCTCAGGCACGGCATCGAGAGCAGGTGTGAGACAGTAGGTGTGCCAACCAGTGCCGCAGCCATCACACAGCAGCATGACTGCCTCATCACCCGTGAAGCGGCACACTTCGCACGGGTGATCAATGTGTGGGCGTGCCAGACCGACATCAATAGTGCCATCCAGGTCAAGCAGGTGGCAAGGAGATAGGTTGGAGATGTGCTCATTGAACTGGGTGCCACACTTGCCCGTGAGCACTGCCACCCCGCTGTCCTTGACTACCACCACCCGATAGATCTCTGGGCGTGCCTCTAGCTGCAGCATGTTGTGCTTGGCAGCCAGGCGGAGATAGACAAAGTCACCTGGTTTGAAGGAGCGGGCTGCTGGCTGGTAGCTGCCGGAGCGAGTCATGGCATACCTCAGCTGGTCCCGGTGCTGAGCGACGGCCTGGTTGTCCATGGCAATGACCATGTTGTCAGTGACAGCAGCTGCACGGTGCATCACTAGCTCGGCAGCCAGCTCTGGGTCGTCAAAGTTGATGGGCTGCTCCACCCGCTCAGCTATGGCTGGGGGAACCACAGGCTTGCGCGCAAACAACAACTCGTAGGGTGTCATACGGGTGCTTTCCTGGGTGGAACACCTGTACCCCAGAGCAATCATGGGCAGGGCATCATCCCACTGGTCAGTGACACGGTTGCTGGTGCAGTGCTTGCGCAGGCATGCCTTGACAGTTTGCACACATCGCTCAGACAGCCCATTGCTCTGAGGGTGGTTGGCAGAGGTGGTTCTGTGATCGATGAGTGCGCGCTGTAGCAACTCTGCAAAGGCCCCCTGGAACTCTGTGCCCCCGTCAGTGACTACTTCAGCACAGGCACCATAGCGTCCTAGCACGTGATGCGCAAAAGCTGAGGCTGTGGTGGCTGCCTCCTTATTGGGGATGGGGATGATCTCGACCCATTTAGACAAATGCTCAATGCAGACCATGATGTACTTGTGGCCTGAGCGGCTGGGGATGAAAGGACCACAGAGGTCTACACCCCAGCGGTAGAAGAGGGCACGAATGGGTAGGCTGTGCAACTCAGGGGATTTAGCATTGAATGCAGCTTTGACCCTGTCACAGGCGGTGCAACGTGCCACAACAGCCTGAGCATCAGCTGCTAACCCACGCCACCAATAGGTGTGTTGCAGCAGAGCTGCCGTGCGCCTGCCACCAAAGTGCCCAGTGTTGTTGTGCATGGTGGATACTAAGTGTGGGCGCTCAGCAGGAGCAGGGACAATGCGAGTGCTGCCGTCTGCCATGCGCCTAAGCAGCTTGTGGCTGTCCCAGACATAAGCCTGTGCGCGACGTTGTGCCCGACGCTGCTCTGCATGCGGCAACCCAGCAGGCAAGGTGTGGTGCTGAAGCAACTGCATTGTGGCTGTGTCGTCGTGAATGTCACGCTCGGTGTCAGCAACATCAGCAAGCTGGGCAATGACAACTGCTGGCTGCGCAGCTACGGGTGTGGGCAGGACTGGATCAGGTGCTGGGAGAGGCGAGCAGGTCTGGTTGGTGCTGGTGTGAGAGCTGAGTATCAGCTGTGCACCCCCCCCGACAGCGACAACCAGGGCGTGCGAGGCCGTGCAGAGAGAGAGGCAGTTATGTGCATGGTTACGCAGCAAGTTGGCACGATGCAGAGTAGCTGAGATAGCATACAAACTCCCTGCAGTTGTGGCGTCCATGCAGCGCTCCGTGATAGCGTGCCGCTCTTTGGTGGGCTCACGAGGTTTGCCTGCTGCAGTGAGGAGGGCACTTTTCCTCCCAAAGGTCGCAGTGGGGACAGCTGAGACAGGTGAGATAATGTCAACCAGAGAATGAGCAGACTGAGGCTGAGCATGGTGCAGGACAGCACTGAAGTGGTTGGGATCGCACAGGTTGGTCCACCAGGTGCCAGCACCCAGCTGGGCATTCAAACAAAGTGGGGTGCCAATGCTGGTGCAGACCGCTGTGAATTGACTGCGGTGGGCTTGGGAGTGGTGTTGGTGAGTTGTGTTGACAAGGACATACCCAGGGCGTAGAAGGGGTTGAAGCTGCTGTAAGCAGCCCACCAACCGCATGGTGGAAAGGAAGGTGCTGGATACCGGGCCATGCAGCCCAGCCAGGCTGCCAGGAGTGGGAAGGTGCGGACACTCCCACCCGGCCACAACCAGCCACTGATGTGGACCGCGCGCTCCAGCACGCACCAGGTCGGCGGAAGTGATGGTGCCCACATCCTGGGGCAGAGAGGTGAGTGTAGAGGCATAAGCAGCAGGGGGCAACAGCCCAGGGTAGGTAGCTGACAGCTGAGAAAGACGGTGGGGGATGAGATGCAGGCCGGAAGGAGATGTGTCACAGGAGATGTAGCGCAGGATGTGTACACCATTGCGTAGCAGCATCTCTAACCCAACCCCAAGACCCCCTTGCAGCTCAAGCAGCACCACCCCTTCTGCTGCCACTGCCGGAAAGAAAGAGGAAGCCACACATGTGGTGTTGATGGCAAGTGGCATGCGCACAGCGCAAGAGTCAGGTAAGCCAGAAGTGACTCCCAACTGGGCTGTGGCGGGGGAGGTTGCAATGAGAATGTGTTGAGCTGCTCGGACCCAGCTGGTGGCACGGTGAGTGAGAGTGTGGTAAGCGGTGGAAGGATAGGAAGAGGGTGTGTTGGGTTCGTGGTGATAAGCATCTGTCACACTTCCCTGGTTGCCGAGCAGGAGGTCGTCAGAGGTGATGGCGGCCAGGGCAGCTGAAAGGGTAGGTGTGGGCAGGTTAGGAGGGCTGGTGGTGGCAGCGCCACGCATGAGAGAGGCAAGGGCAGGAGGAGGGTCGAGGCAGGCGCCAGTGGAATCCGCGCAGGTGGGCCTGGGGAAGCGTGACAGGGAGTCAGCATTCTGGTGGGTAACCCCGGGACGGTGTTTGACGGTAAAGTCGTACTCCTGCAGCTGCATGGCCCAGCGGGCCACCTGGCCAGAGTGGTGTTGCCCAGACATCAGCCAAGACAAAGGCTGGTGGTCAGTGACAATGGTAAAGTGCCTGCCATGAAGGTAGAAGCGGAGGGTTTTGACAGCAGGACCATCAGGCAACACCATGGTGATGGCAGAGCATGTGATGGCGGGTGAGCACATGCCCGGCACAGGGGGCGGCAGGCAAGACACCATGGAGGGCAGCCAGAAGAGGAAGAGGAGAGAGAGAACCAACCGCAGCGGTGAGAGAGATCCCCATGCCACTTCCCTGGAGGGGCACTGCGGCGTGGGTGGAGGGGATGCGCGCAGCGGAGGTATGGGAGGAACTTGCGGTGGTGGGGCCATGGTCAGTGGGATGGCAGAGCGCCGGGCTGCAGCGGTGCCCACAGCCAGGTGGGATGCTGAAGGCTGCGGTGCGCTGGTTGGCATAGACATGCGCTGAGCTGCAGGGTCTAGTGCTGAGGAGGGGACAGAAGTAACAGCTGCCCCTCCCCCCCTGCGGGTGACTGGCTGGGCTGGGCTGCGCACCGGTTTCACCCCTGATCCTGCTGGTATGGGTGCATCACCGGCGGCCACCCTGCTCAAGGCGCCCTCTACAGCTGCTAGGTCACCCCCACGGCTGACTGCGCTGGGTGTGGTGGTGCCAGACGCTGCAAGAGGTGTCCCCACTTGCGCATGCACCAAAGGCGAGGTGTGAATCATGGCAGAGGCGGTGCCGCTGGTTGCACAGGGCTGAACCTGGCTGTGGGACACGGCAGTGCAAGCCACATCACCTGCAGCAGCCCATGCAGCAAATGGGTTACCCAATGTCGCACTAATAGCCAGCTCCTGCAGGCCGGGCTGGGTGCATGGGACATGTCAGGGCATTGGGTGTCGCAGGATGCGCGGGTGCAGCCTCTCTCCTACCCTGAGCATGGCAGCTTCTGCATCATCACAGCTAATGCAGCCAGGGCAGTGCCATTCACGCCTATGTCTACCGCCCCACCTGCTGCTGCCACCCACACCCTGCCTAAGGCTGCAGCCCCTGCTCCTCCTGCTGCCCCAGCCACCACCCCCACCATGGGCTCTGTGTTTCCCCCTCTTGCCACCCAGCCCGGCCTGCAGGAGCTGGCTATGCAGCTGCAGCTCCTCGCTCAGCGCGTGACGCGTATTGAGCAGCACCTCTCGCCCAATGTCACACCTGTCGTTGACACTGCTGCTCACATCGCTGTTGAACCTCCACGAGCAGCCGCTGTGCGTGCTGCCTGCCACACCGCTGTGCCCAACCAGCACCTGACATACTTCTCCAACGTCACGGTGCAGTCAGGGTGTGCAGTGGCTGACAGTGAGGGCCAGCTGCATTTGCTCCAGGGTGTCATGCTGGACGGGGGCAGTGACAGCTGCCTCATTTCGCATGAGTGTGCAGCCGCGCTGAACCTGCCCCTCACCCCTTGCAGCCGTCGCTTGTCCACTGCAAGTGGTGCAGAGGCCTTAGCCACCCAGGTTGCCACCCTGCGCGTGAGTCTCAGCTATGGCACTCCCCATGCCATGGTGCACGACCTGGAGGCCATTGTCATGCCTCCTGGTAGCCCCCTTGCTTATGACCTGCTGCTTGGAGCCAACTTCCTCTCGCAGACCAAGGGCGTGTGCGATGTGTACGACCGGCAGTTCTCTTATTGCCCCCGGCTGCACAGCCATGGAGACATCCGCACCTCTCACTCACTGCCAGTCACTGGGCCCAAAGGCTGCCTTCCCCTCCTATACTCAGCGCCCATGGGCAGCAGCCAGCTGCTTGTGGCTTGCACTGCCGTGTCCCACAGCCAGGTTCAGCCCTGTGCAACCAGCGGCACCGCTTCTGCCATGATCCACACCCCTGGGGTGCACTTGCATGTGGGGACACCTCCAGTGGCAGCGGGCACCACCACACCCAGCGCAGTCAGCCGTGGGGGTGACCTTGCAACCACAGAGGGTGCCAGAAGCGGGGTGGCCACCGATGACGCACCCATACCAGCAGGATCAGGGGTGAAGTCGGTGCGCAGCTCAGCTCAGCCAGCCACCCGCAGGGGGGGAGGTACAGCCAGTCAATCTGTGCTCTCCTCAGCACGAGACCCTGCAGCTCGGCGCACGTCTCAGACATCCAGCGCATCGCAGCGATCAGCCAAACACCTGGCTGTGGGCACCGCCGCAGCCCAGCATGTGGCCAAGCAGCAGCGCTCAAGTGCACCGACCTTGCCCCCGCCGTCACCGCTGTTGCCTCGACGCTCGTCCAGGGAAGTGGTGTGGCACACTCTCACTCCCTTACGGCTGTTCCTTTCTTTCCTCTTCTTGCTCTGGCTGCCGGCCATCGTTACTAGCCTGCCACCTCCCATCCCTGATCTGCCCACCTCTGCCATCGCATGCTCAGTCATCAGCATGGTGTTGCCAGATGGACCTGCTGCTGCACACTCGCCAGAGCAGTACACCCAATTGCCCAATGGTGTGCCCAACGGTGTGACATCCAAGAAAGGCACTACTCACGAACCCAACATCCAAGAGAGGGAGCTGGCGCTGGGTTATGTTGTTGGCACCACTGCCGCACCGGGGCTTACTACAGCTGACCGCCACCAGATCACTGGGCACTGCATGGACGCCACGGCTGCAGAGAGTTTGTATGCGGTGGCGGCTGCCCTGCACCATGCCAGCTTGCTGCACGCCCATGCTCACAGCTGCCTATCCTCCTCATCCCTGTCGCATGCGCTGGTTGTTGCTGCTGGGGGGGGTGCACAGCTGTTGCCCAGCTCTCACACCAGCACCACCCAGCACTGCTCACCATCTACAGCACCTGATCCAGCTTTGCCCACGGCCACAGCTGCGCAGCCAGCAGTTACTCTTGCTCACCTTGCTGATGTTGCGACACCGAACGTGACATACACGATAACACATCCACAATGCAGCGGCTTCCGCATCACACCTCAAGAGCTGCGTGTGGCAAGCACAGTCATCAACCTGGACCTCATGCACAGCCTGCTAGATCCATGCACCACTACACCCATCATCATATCGGGGCTTGAATTGCAGCCATTGTCAGCACAACTGCATCTATCTCTTTCCCCTGCTGCCTACCGTGCACTGTTGCAGCAGCAGCCCATCGACGCCATCATCAGCAACCCTGACCCTGCTATCCTGGATCTGCTGCTGCCGCTAGCGGTAATCTATGCTCATTCCCTTGTGTGCATGTTGGTACCCCATGCCTACCTCTCAGATGCACCACCCGCTCGTTTCCGCTGGATCCAGCAGCTCAAGCAGGCGGAGCGTCTACTTCACGTCACCTGTCCAAGCTTGGGGTCTGGGATGGGATGGGTCATGGTGTTCTCATCAAAGGCTCAGAAGCGTCATCTGTTGAAGCTGCCAGTGATGGGGGCCTATCTGAAGCTGTAGAGGCATATAGGGTTGGGCGTGGGCTAGGAGTGGGGGGGGGTGGTGTTAAGTTTGCATGCATTTCACACGTGTCGCACTATTGCTATTCACCTCACTGTCCATGTCATATTGCTATCACACATCACGTTTTACGTCCTTGCACATCATACATCACGTTTTACACGCTCTCATCGCATGACGCTCCTTGATCTCACTGTTCTACTTGCATACATCTTGCATGCTTGCCTTGATCTTCACTCTTGAACATCACTCGTTTAATGGATCATGCTACACAACTATCACATTCACCACAATCATCCCAGCATGCTTGCACATGTTATCTTGTTCGGAGGCTATGGACATTCAGGGTAGGAATGCTACATTACGGCCGACCCGCTGCCGCGCGTAGGATGCATCAGGCACGACGCTGGCGGGTGAGCACCATGTCATGGTGATGGCCAGTGGCTCAAGTAGAATGAGCCATAGGATCCATGTAGGGTTTTCGCGGTTTTACCGCATGGGTCCGGCCTGGAGGCTTGCATGCCACAGGTTTTAGCACTTGGCCGCCGCCAAGGATGTCAAGGGGTTTGGTATGGTAGACAGGTGCATTAGTTAGGTGATCACAAAATATGCATTTACTTATGCGCTGCTTCGTTTGCTCTCTTCCATCTGCCACATGTCTTCGTTGCTCTGAGTCATCTTCACACATGCTTGCAGCTGGGGGGGGGGATTCCTTATCCTCTGCAGCGCACTATCATGTTTAGGAACATCTTATCACGTGACAGCTGTCACAACCATGAGCGTGACTGTGCGGAATGCGTGACATGGACGAGCCTTGCAAGCATGACAGGCGGTTGTATCACGGTAGATGGTGATTAGTGGATGATGGTTGATGTGACCTGGTCACTGTGGATGGATTTGTGTGTGTATCCTGCGACTTGCATAACAGTTCTGACATGGTTGCATGGGGGTTGGGTATTTGTAGTGGATTGGTATGCTGCGGCGGCAGCTTAGAAGACCTTACCAGCTGTCCGATGTAATCACGGGCACCCAAGTCTGGAGGTATTCTCAGCTCACTGCCATCGGCATCTGAAGGCCGGCACCATCCTGGTGACGGGTATCAGCTTTGCCTTGCTTGCTGCTAGTCGAGGCGTCCTTACTCATTCCGTTTGCTATCTTACATTTCTTCTAAGCTCATTTCCCCGGAGGAAGGTTATCAATTGCCTTCAGCTGTCGACAGACGGACGTCTGGGCGTCAGCATCTTCACTTCGGCTGCAGTCCTGGGCACTCCGGGGTGTTCAGGCTGCAGCCAACCGTAGCTCCGCGGTGCGTGTTCTTTAACACGTTCGCCTAGTGCATCAGCGCTTACATCCGCATTCGTGCTTGCGCGAGGTGGCTGCCATAACTCAGCCGCCTGTACTGGGCACACCGTTGGAGCTTAACGGACCGTACAGCTCCACGGACAACCCAGTTTTCGACGCAGCAGCACCGCCCCAGGAACCAGCCCCAACCCCAGTCCGCAGCAGCCGCGCAGCTCAGCACATGGCGATTGTCTCCATGGCGGTGCCAGAACTTACTGGCACTTCCCGGCTAGCTTTCAGAGCCTTCAGCCTCAAGCTGCGGGCTTACCTTGGCCTCAACCTCCACATACCGGTGAATGCGTTCCATCACTTGCTAGCTAGCTCTACCATGGATGGCGTCTTCTTTCAGTCCATCGCAGATGCTTATGAGCAGCTGGTAGATGGTTGGGGTGACGAGGCAGACAGGGCAGAAGCGTTAGAGGCCTTGCTAGACCTGGTGGAGGAGCAGCTGATAGACCCACCCAGCCACCAGGCAGGCCTAGACCCAGCTCTCGTGCTAGGGGGCAAAGGGTGCAGCAGCGCTAAGGCTTTTGCCACAGCCTTTGAGAGCGCTGTGAATGAGGCCATCAGGCGTGGCACGCTGACCCACTTCACTGCCATCAACCACCTCTTCTCTCATTGCCTGCAAGTGCCCACCATGCGCCAGGAGCAGCGCACCAAGCTCAGGGACGAGGCTGTCCGCCTATTCCACCAGGCTGTGCCGGATGCAGAGGACCGGCAGGATCAGCGCGCCTTCAGAGCTGCCTTGCATGCAGTCAGTGCAGCGCATGAGAACCTGCTTGACAGCATGCGTTACGTGCCTGCCACTGCTGATCGCCCACCGCTACGCGCAGAGCAGGACCTAGTGTCAGAGGAGGTGCTCCTGTTGCGGCAGCAGTTGGCTGAGCTTCAAGCTCGGGCGCTGCCTCAGCCCCCGCATCGCCAGCGTGCCCGGCAGCCCATGCCACAGCCCATGCCGCAGCCCATGCCACATCACCTGCAGCAGCCCATGCAGCAAATGGGTTACCCAATGTCGCACCCTGCCATGCAGCAGCCGTTGCCATCTGTCATGCCCATGTCCCAAGCTTTTGCTGCGCCACCAATGCAGCTGGGTTATGCAGCCATGCCTCAGCCTGCCTTGCGTAGTGCACCCATGCAGCATGCGCCCATGCAGACCCAGCGCTCGCGGCCTGCCAAGACCTGCCCTCTCCACCCCTATGCTGGCCATGATTTGGCTGAGTGCAGGCAGTTCCAGGCGATGCCACCTCATGAGCAGCAGAGAGTCATTGGTGGAAGTGCTCCGCGCGCAGCGCATGCCGTGGCTGCGCACCCGGCTGGCAGTGTGGTGTCCCGCGTCATCACTGACCCTAGGCAACGCACGCCTCTGCTGGACAGGGGGTATGTGCCTGATGCCCCAGCCCATGCGCAGCACACCTGCAGCTACTGCCACAAGCGCTACCATGCACCTGAGCGTTGCTTCAAGCTGTACCCCCACATGCAAGCAGCTCCTTCCCCCAGCCTGTCAGGTCCTGCTCGAGCCCACACCGTGTCAGCAGAGGGGTCCGGGTTGGGTGCATGGGACATGTCAGGGCATTGGGTGTCGCAGGATGCGCGGGTGCAGCCCCTCTCCTACCCTGAGCATGGCAGCTTCTGCATCATCACAGCTAATGCAGCCAGAGCAGTGCCATTCACGCCTATGTCTGCAGCCCTGCCTGCTGGTGCCACCCACACCCTGCCTAAGGCTGCAGCCCCTGCTCCTCCTGCTGCCCCAGCCACCACCCCCACCATGGGCTCTGTGTTTGCCACCCAGCCCGGCCTGCAGGAGCTATCTGTGCAGCTGCAGCACCTTGCTCAGCGTGTGACGCGTATTGAGCAGCACCTCTCGCCCAGTGTCGCACCTGTTGACACTGCTGCTCACATCGCTGCTGAACCTCCACGAGCGGCCGCTGTGCGTGCTGCCTGCCACACCGCCGTGCCCAACCAACACCTCACCTACTTCTCCAACGTCACGGTGCAGTCAGGGTGTGCAGTGGCTGACAGTGAGGGCCAGCTGCATCTGCTCCAGGGTGTCATGCTGGACGGGGGCAGTGACAGCTGCCTTATTTCCCATGAGTGTGCAGCCGCGCTGAACCTGCCCCTCACCCCTTGCAGCCGTCGCTTGTCCACTGCGAGTGGTGCAGAGGCCTTAGCCACCCAGGTTGCCACCCTGCGCGTGAGTCTCAGCTATGGCACTCCCCATGCCATGGTGCACGACCTGGAGGCCATTGTCATGCCTCCTGGTAGCCCCCTTGCTTACGACCTGCTGCTTGGAGCCAACTTCCTCTCGCAGACCAAGGGCGTGTGCGATGTGTACGACCGGCAGTTCTCTTATTGCCCCCGGCTGCACAGCCATGGAGACGTCCGCACCTCTCACTCACTGCCAGTCACTGGGCCCAAAGGCTGCCTTCCCCTCCTATACTCAGCGCCCATGGGCAGCAGCCAGCTGCTTGTGGCTTGCACTGCCGTGTCCCACAGCCAGGTTCAGCCCTGTGCAACCAGCGGCACCGCCTCTGCCATGATTCACACCTCGCCTTTGGTGCATGCGCAAGTGGGGACACCTCTTGCAGCGTCTGGCACCACCACACCCAGCGCAGTCAGCCGTGGGGGTGACCTAGCAGCTGTAGAGGGCGCCTTGAGCAGGGTGGCCGCCGGTGATGCACCCATACCAGCAGGATCAGGGGTGAAACCGGTGCGCAGCCCAGCCCAGCCAGTCACCCGCAGGGGGGGAGGGGCAGCTGTTACTTCTGTCCCCTCCTCAGCACTAGACCCTGCAGCTCGGCGCATGTCTATGCCAACCAGCGCACCGCAGCCTTCAGCATCCCACCTGGCTGTGGGCACCGCTGCAGCCCGGCGCTCCGCCATCCCACTGACCACGGCCCCACCACCGCAAGTACCTCCTATGCCTCCGCTGCGCGCTTTCCCTCCACCTACGCCGCAGCGCTCCTCCAGGGAAGTGGCATGGGGATCTCTCTCACCGCTGCGGGTGGTTCTCTCTCTCCTCTTCCTCTTCTGGCTGCCCTCCATGGTGTCTTGCCTGCCACCCCCTGTGCCGGGCATGTGCTCACCTGCCATCACCTGCTCTGCCATCACCATGGTGCTGCCTGATGGTCCTGCTGTCAATCCCTCCCCACAGCAATACACCCAGCTGCCCAATGGTGTGCTGTTGGCTCAGCATGCGGCTCTATCCCAGCAGCAAGCACATCGCATGGCGGCTCTGGTTGCAGCTCATCCTGGTGCTTTTGCTCATTCTCTGAGTGACCTCACTGGTTACAAGGGCCCACGCGGTGCTTTTCGCATTGAGCTGTCAACCACAGATCCCATCATCACCAAGCCCCGCCGCTATTCTGACCTGGAGCTGCAAGTAACGGACAAGAAGGTCCAGGAGCTGGAGGAGGCAGGCATCATCCAGCCCGTCACTGGCCCGTGCGACTATGCATCAGCACCCACCCTGCCCATGAAGAAAGATGCCCAGGGACAGTGGACAGACACCCGGTTCTGCATTGACTTCCGACGGCTCAACGACGCCACCAAGTCTGACCGGTATGGGTTGCCTCTGCCAGAGGAGATGTTTGCCAGGGTGGGCAGCGCCAGGTGGTTCAGCAAGCTGGACATGCGCTCAGGGTTCTTGCAAATCCCTGTGCACCCTGATGACCAGCTCAAGACTGCCTTCTGGGCACGCAACCGCCTGTACTGCTACACTCGCATGCCGTTTGGGCTGAAAAATGCCAGCGCTGAGTACCAGCGTGTCATGGACGCAGCCATCACCAGCGCCAGCCTGTCCCATTGCTGCATGGCCTTCATTGATGATGTGCTTGTGTACAGTGACAGCTTTGAGGCACACTGTGAGCACGTGCAGGCCCTGCTGCAGATGTTGCAGACCATTGGCATGTTCGCGCACCCTGAGAAGACCATCCTCGCCGCTGACCGTGTGGAATACCTCGGCCACGACGTCTCCGTCCATGGGCTTACCCCCACTCAGGCAAAGTGCCAGGCGCTGCGTGACATGCCTGCTCCCACTGATGTATCCAGCCTCCGCACAGCCATGGGTGTGTTCAACTACTATCGCTGCTACATTCCTGACTTCAGCATCATTGCTGCCCCCATCACCTCTCTCACAAGGAAAGGGGTAGCGTGGTGCTGGGGTTGTGAGCAGCAGGCCGCCTACAGCACACTCAAAGACAGAATCTGCACTCCTGGCTTAGTGCTGCGCCGCTTTGACCCTGAACGCCCCCTCGTCCTGCACACTGACTGGTCTCGGGAGGGCTGTGCGGGTATCTTGGGGCAGGTGGACACCAACGGGGATGAGTACATGGTGGCTTGCTGCAGCCGCAGCTGCAACGTGCATGAGCGCAACTATGCCAGCTACACGGGCGAGATGCTAGCTGTGGTGTGGGCTGTCAAAACCCTCCGCTTCTACCTTCATGGCAGGCACTTCACCATTGTCACTGACCACCAGCCTTTGTCTTGGCTGATGTCTGGGCAACACCACTCTGGCCAGGTGGCACGCTGGGCCATGCAGCTGCAGGAGTACGACTTTACCGTCAAGCACCGTCCTGGGGTTACCCACCAGAATGCTGACTCCCTGTCACGCTTCCCCAGGCCCACCTGCGCGGATTCCACTGGCGCCTGCCTCGACCCGCCTCCTGCCCTTGCCTCCCTTATGCGTGGCGCTGCCACCACCAGCCCTCCTAACCTGCCCACACCTACCCTTTCAGCTGCCTTGGCCGCCATCACCTCTGACGACCTCCTGCTCGGCAACCAGGGAAGTGTGACAGATGCTTATCACCACGAACCCAACACACACTCCTCCTATCCTTCCGCCGCTTACCACACTCTCACCCACCGTGCCACCAGCTGGGTCCGAGCAGCTCAGCACATTCTCATTGCAACCTCCCCCGCTACAGCCCAGTTGGGAGTCACTTCTGGCTTACCTGACTCTTGCGCTGTGCGCATGCCACTTGCCATCAACACTACATGTGTGGCCTCCTCTTTCTTTCCGGCAGTGGCAGCAGAAGGGGTGGTGCTGCTTGAGTTGCATGGGGGTCTTGGAGCTGGGTTAGAAATGCTGCTCCGCAATGGTGTACACATTCTGCGCTACATCTACTGTGACACATCTCCTGCCTGCCAGCATCTCATCCTCCACCGTCTTTCTCAGCTGTCAGCTACCTTCCCTGGGCTGTTGCCCCCTGCTGCTTATGCCTCTGCACTCACCTCTTTGCCCCAGGATGTGGTGCGCGCGGTCCACATCAGTGGCTGGTTGTGGCCGGGTGGGAGTATCCGCACCTTCCCAATCCTGGCAGCCTGGCTGGGCTGCATGGCCCGGTATCCAGCACCTTCCTTTCCACCATGCGGCTGGTGGGCTGCTTACAGCAGCTTCAACCCCTGCTACGCCCTGGGTATGTCCTTGTCAACACAACTCGCCAGCACAACTCCCAAACCAACCGCAGTCAATTCGCAGAGGTCTGCACCAGCATTGGCACCCCACTTTGCTTGGATGCTGCACAGCTAGGTGCTCGCACCCACCACATGCGTGACTGGTGGACCAACATTTGCGACCCCAACCACCTCAGTGCTGTCCTGCAGCATGCTCAGCCTCGGTCCGCTCATTCGCTGGTTGACAT
>JASKMD010000006.1:6009136-6123983 GCA_030144725.1 Haematococcus lacustris
CCCTCGCCCTCGCCCTCGCCCTCGCCCTCGCCCTCGCCCTCGCCCTCGCCCTCGCCCTCGCCCTCGCCCTCGCCCTCGCCCTCGCCTCGCCCTCGCCCTCGCCCTCGCCCTCGCCCTCGCCCTCGCCCTCGCCCTCGCCCTCGCCCTCGCCCTCGCCCTCGCCCTCGCCCTCGCCCTCGCCCTCGCCCTCACCCTCCCCCTGCATTGTTTGTCGGCATGTCAACTTGCGGGTTGCAGGCAGGCATGCGCTGCGCCATCGTGCGCCCCTCCATTGTTGAGAGCGCTGTCAGTGAGCCGCTGCCAGGCTGGCTGGAGGGGGTCAAGGTGGCGGAGCCACTCATCCTGGCGTACGGCCTGGGCAAGCTGGCCGGCTTCCCAATGAGCAGGTAACCACCCCATCTACCCCTCCCACCGGCCCCCTGCCTGCCTCCCCGGGTGCTTACCAGCCCGGCACACCCCCTTCAAGGGAGCCCCCCCACCGTGTACTGACATGTAACCCTCCAGGACCCCTCCATGCCTAACCCCCCACAGGGTCATTGAATGCAGGGCCTCTGCCTCCGCCTCTGCCTCTTCCCCCCTGGAGCATCACTGCCCCCATCCCTCCTCCCCCCGGCCCCTCCGGCCCCTAGGTCTCGATCCCCCTTTGGCTCCCCTAGGCCCTGACTGCCCCCCAGCCCTCCCCCCCCAGCCCGGCCTGCTCCCCGCCTCTTTTTGACACGCCTCAGGCCCCCTAGGCCCCCTGCCCCCCTGCCCCCCTGGCCCCCCTGCCCCCCTGCCCCCAGTGCCCTAGGCTCACAACCCCCCACCCACCCCTTGCCCTTGACTGCTCCGCTGACCCGGCTCAGGACCTCCTGCCTGGATGTGGTGCCAGTGGACATGGTGGTCAACACGCTGGTGGGGGCGCTGTGGGCAACTGCCACAGGGGAGGGCACCCCCACACCCACACACCTCACCACCTCGGCCTGCCCTGACCCCCGCCCCGACCTCCCCTGGGCAAGCCAGCTGGGGAAAGGAGGCAGACTGGGGACTGGGGGAGGAGAAGTTGTCGTGAGGGCCTCAGCTGGCTCCCCCTCCCCCCCTGCCTCCCCCCCTGCCTCCCCCCCCCCTGCCCACCAGCTGCCCTGGCAGCCCTGCTCAGCCCCTCAGCACAGTCAGCAGCGTGACCCGGTGCAGCAGCAGCGAGGAGGTGGAGGCAGCAGCAGGGGGGGCCGGCTGGAGGGTCAGGGTCAGCAGGGGGGGGCGGGGGGGCCCCAGGGCCTAGGAGGGGCAGGCGGCCCCCCCTTGCGCGTGTACCAGGTGGCCACTGGGGCGGTGAACCCGCTGATGAACAGCCGCTTCCCCGGACCCCTACAGTGGGTGGCGCCTGACCCTGACCCTAACTCTGACCCTAACTCTGACCCTGACCCTGACCCTAACTCTGACCCTGACCCTGACCCTGACCCTAACTCTGACCCTAACTCTGACCCTGACCCTGACCCTAACTCTGACCCTGACCCTGACCCTGACCCTGACCCTGACCCTAACTCTGACCCTGACCCTGACCCTGACCCTGACCTGACCTGACCTGACCTGACCTGACCTGACCTGACCTGACCTGACCTGACCTGACCTGACCTGACCTGACCTGACCTGACCTGACCTGACCTGACCTGACCTGACCTGACCTGACCCTGACCTGACCTGACCTGACCTGACCTGACCTGACCTGACCTGACCTGACCTGACCTGACCTGACCTGACCTGACCTGACCTGACCTGACCTGACCTGACCTGACCTGACCTGACCTGACCTGACCTGACCTGACCTGACCTGACCTGACCTGACCTGACCTGACCTGACCTGACCTGACCTGACCTGACCTGACCTGACCTGACCTGACCTGACCTGACCTGACCTGACCTGACCTGACCTGACCTGACCTGACCTGACCTGACCTGACCTGACCTGACCTGACCTGACCTGACCTGACCTGACCTGACCTGACCTGACCTGACCTGACCTGACCTGACCTGACCTGACCTGACCTGACCTGACCTGACCTGACCTGACCTGACCTGACCTGACCTGACCTGACCTGACCTGACCTGACCTGACCTGACCTGACCTGACCTGACCTGACCTGACCTGACCTGACCTGACCTGACCTGACCTGACCTGACCTGACCTGACCTGACCTGACCTGACCTGACCTGACCTGACCTGACCTGACCCTGACCTGACCTGACCTGACCTGACCTGACCTGACCTGACCTGACCTGACCTGACCTGACCTGACCTGACCTGACCTGACCTGACCTGACCTGACCTGACCTGACCTGACCTGACCTGACCTGACCTGACCTGACCTGACCTGACCTGACCTGACCTGACCTGACCTGACCTGACCTGACCTGACCCTGACCTGACCTGACCTGACCTGACCTGACCTGACCTGACCTGACCTGACCTGACCTGACCTGACCTGACCTGACCTGACCTGACCTGACCCTGACCTGACCTGACCCTGACCTGACCTGACCCTGACCTGACCTGACCTGACCTGACCCTGACCTGACCTGACCTGACCTGACCCTGACCTGACCCTGACCCTGACCCTGACCTGACCTGACCTGACCTGACCTGACCCTGACCTGACCCTGACCTGACCCTGACCTGACCCTGACCTGACCCTGACCTGACCCTGACCTGACCCTGACCCTGACCTGACCTGACCTGACCTGACCTGACCTGACCTGACCCTGACCTGACCTGACCCTGACCTGACCTGACCCTGACCTGACCCTGACCTGACCCTGACCTGACCCTGACCTGACCCTGACCTGACCCTGACCTGACCCTGACCTGACCTGACCTGACCTGACCTGACCTGACCCTGACCTGACCTGACCCTGACCCTGACCCTGACCCTGACCTGACCCTGACCTGACCCTGACCCTGACCCTGACCTGACCCTGACTCTGACCCTGACCTGACCCTGACCTGACCTGACCTGACCTGACCTGACCCTGACCTGACCTGACCTGACCTGACCCTGACCTGACCTGACCTGACCTGACCTGACCCTGACCTGACCTGACCTGACCTGACCTGACCTGACCTGACCTGACCTGACCTGACCTGACCTGACCCTGACCTGACCTGACCTGACCTGACCTGACCCTGACCTGACCTGACCCTGACCTGACCTGACCCTGACCTGACCCTGACCTGACCCTGACCTGACCCTGACCTGACCTGACCTGACCTGACCCTGACCTGACCTGACCTGACCTGACCTGACCTGACCCTGACCTGACCTGACCTGACCTGACCTGACCCTGACCTGACCTGACCTGACCCTGACCTGACCTGACCTGACCTGACCTGACCTGACCTGACCCTGACCTGACCTGACCCTGACCTGACCTGACCCTGACCTGACCTGACCTGACCTGACCTGACCCTGACCTGACCTGACCTGACCTGACCTGACCCTGACCTGACCTGACCTGACCTGACCTGACCTGACCTGACCTGACCCTGACCTGACCTGACCTGACCTGACCTGACCTGACCTGACCTGACCTGACCTGACCTGACCTGACCTGACCTGACCTGACCTGACCTGACCTGACCTGACCTGACCTGACCTGACCTGACCTGACCTGACCTGACCTGACCTGACCTGACCCTGACCTGACCTGACCTGACCTGACCTGACCTGACCTGACCTGACCTGACCCTGACCTGACCTGACCTGACCTGACCTGACCTGACCTGACCTGACCTGACCTGACCTGACCTGACCTGACCTGACCCTGACCTGACCTGACCTGACCTGACCTGACCTGACCTGACCTGACCTGACCTGACCCTGACCTGACCTGACCTGACCTGACCTGACCTGACCTGACCTGACCTGACCTGACCTGACCTGACCTGACCTGACCTGACCTGACCTGACCTGACCTGACTCTGACCTGACCTGACCTGACCTGACCTGACCTGACCTGACCTGACCTGACCTGACCTGACCTGACCTGACCTGACCTGACCTGACCTGACTCTGACCTGACCTGACCTGACCTGACCTGACCTGACCTGACCCTGACCTGACCTGACCTGACCTGACCTGACCTGACCTGACCTGACCTGACCTGACCTGACCTGACCTGACCTGACCTGACCTGACCCTGACCTGACCTGACCTGACCTGACCTGACCCTGACCTGACCTGACCTGACCTGACCTGACCTGACCTGACCTGACCCTGCCCTTAACTCTGACCCTGCCCTTAACTCTGACCCTGCCCTTAACTCTGACCCTGCCCTTAACTCTGACTCAACCCTACTCCTAGCCCCCTGCAGAGCGTGCCTCATCAGCTGGCTGGCAATGATGGGCTGAGGGGGGCTAAGGGGGGGGGAGGGCAGCACTGCTTAGACCGCTGACGGTCCCCTTACCCCCCACCCCGCTGTACACCCACCCCCTGCTCTCACCTCCCTGCCACCCTCACCCCCCTCTTCACCCCCCCCCTGCCCCCCCCTGCCCCCCCTGCCCCCCAGGCGGGCCCTGCAGCAGTACCCCCTGAGGGACCGGCGCAGCGGGCTGCTGCTGAAAGTGGACGCCCCCTTCAAGCTGTACGCCGACACCGCCTCCTTCATGCGAGAGGTGGAGGGGGCCCTGCCGCCTCGCTGGCTGGCCAGACTCACAGGTGGCTGGGGAGAGGAGGGGGGAGGGGGAGGAGGGGGGGAGTGGGGGAGTAGGAGGAGGAGGGGGGGAGAGGGGGAGGGGGGAGGGGAGGGGTAGATATTGGGGGCGAGGCCGGGGACCCAAAGTTTGCAGGCAGCAGTGACAGTCAGTGCCCCCCCGTGCGCCCCCTGTCCGCCCTCCTCCCACCTGCCCCCCTTCCCCTCACCTCCGCCCGGCTTGCCCCTGGCCAAGGTGCCCGCCCCCTGGACCCCCTGAACCCCCTGGTGCAGGCCAGCTGGGCAGGCTGGATCAGGGCCTGGCCAAGCTGCGGCGCATGACTGGGCTGTACACCCCATACACCTTCAACCAGTGCAGGTGGGGCGGCAGGCCCGGGGGGGGCCCGGGGGGGAGGGGAGGGGGCCTGGCTGGGTTGGCGGCAGCAGTCTGGCGGGGTTGGCTGCCCAAGGCAGAGCCAAGGGCGGTGTGTGGGTGAGCGTGATGCTGACCGGACGCTTTGCTCACTGAGGACTGGTTGGAAGGTGTGGTGAGAGTGACCCCACCTGGTTGGAAGGTGTGGTGAGAGTGACCCCACCTGGTTGGGAGGTGTGGTGAGAGTGACCCCACCTGGTTGGGAGGTGTGGTGAGAGTGACCCCACCTGGTTGGAAGGTGTGGTGAGAGTGACCCCACCTGGTTGGGAGGTGTGGTGAGAGTGACCCCACCTGGTTGGGAGGTGTGGTGAGAGTGACCCCACCTGGTTGGAAGGTGTGGTGAGAGTGACCCCACCTGGTTGGGAGGTGTGGTGAGAGTGACCCCACCTGGTTGGGAGGTGTGGTGAGAGTGACCCCACCTGGTTGGAAGGTGTGGTGAGAGTGACCCCACCTGGTTGGGAGGTGTGGTGAGAGTGACCCCACCTGGTTGGGAGGTGTGGTGAGAGTGACCCCACCTGGTTGGAAGGTGTGGTGAGAGTGACCCCACCTGGTTGGGAGGTGTGGTGAGAGTGACCCCACCTGGTTGGGAGGTGTGGTGAGAGTGACCCCACCTGGTTGGAAGGTGTGGTGAGAGTGACCCCACCTGGTTGGGAGGTGTGGTGAGAGTGACCCCACCTGGTTGGGAGGTGTGGTGAGAGTGACCCCACCTGGTTGGAAGGTGTGGTGAGAGTGACCCCACCTGGTTGGGAGGTGTGGTGAGAGTGACCCCACCTGGTTGGGAGGTGTGGTGAGAGTGACCCCACCTGGTTGGAAGGTGTGGTGAGAGTGACCCCACCTGGTTGGGAGGTGTGGTGAGAGTGACCCCACCTGGTTGGGAGGTGTGGTGAGAGTGACCCCACCTGGTTGGAAGGTGTGGTGAGAGTGACCCCACCTGGTTGGGAGGTGTGGTGAGAGTGACCCCACCTGGTTGGAAGGTGTGGTGAGAGTGACCCCACCTGGTTGGGAGGTGTGGTGAGAGTGACCCCACCTGGTTGGGAGGTGTGGTGAGAGTGACCCCACCTGGTTGGGAGGTGTGGTGAGAGTGACCCCACCTGGTTGGAAGGTGTGGTGAGAGTGACCCCACCTGGTTGGGAGGTGTGGTGAGAGTGACCCCACCTGGTTGGGAGGTGTGGTGAGAGTGACCCCACCTGGTTGGAAGGTGTGGTGAGAGTGACCCCACCTGGTTGGGAGGTGTGGTGAGAGTGACCCCACCTGGTTGGGAGGTGTGGTGAGAGTGACCCCACCTGGTTGGGAGGTGTGGTGAGAGTGACCCCACCTGGTTGGGAGGTGTGGTGAGAGTGACCCCACCTGGTTGGAAGGTGTGGTGAGAGTGACCCCACCTGGTTGGGAGGTGTGGTGAGAGTGACCCCACCTGGTTGGGAGGTGTGGTGAGAGTGACCCCACCTGGTTGGGAGGTGTGGTGAGAGTGACCCCACCTGGTGCTGCCCACCTTGCCCCCTGGCTCCTGGGAGGTGCGGGGCAGGGGGGGAGGGGGGCTTGGGCACTGCTGAGGGTCTGACTGCCCCCACCCGGCCTCCTCGCCAGCCCTGCTGCTGCTGCTGCTGCCCAGCTGGCCTGGCCTGGCTGCCGTCTGCAGGTTTGAGTGCAGCGCCACCGAGCAGCTGATGGCGGCAGTGGCGGGTGCAGGGGGGGAGGGGTGCGGCCTAGGCTGGGGGCTCAGGGAGCTGGACTGGGAGCAGTACATCACGCAGGTCCACGTGCCGGGCGTCAGGAGATATGTGCTGAAGCAGAAGGAGCTGTAGAAGGGAGGGAGGGGGAGGAGGGGAGGAGGGGAGGAGGCGGAGGAGGCGGAGGAGTTGCCTTGCCTGGGCAATGCTTGCCTGGGCCAGCAGCCTGGGTGGTCAGCCTGGAGGTGCAGGCCAGCCCTGCCTTCCTGCTATTGCCCGGCTCTGCGGAGGGGTGCACATGCCATGAATGAATCCGTCTACCCAATGCCATGAATGAACCAGCCTGCCTGCCTGCCTGCCTGCTTGCATGTCTGTCTGCGCATGTTGAGGGGTGCGTGCACCAAGGCCTAGCTGTATGCCGCTGCTGGTAGCTGTGACGTGATGTTGCTGCAGCTGGCATCCCATGTGCATGGCCTTCAGCTGCATCTCAGGCCCAACGTGGCTCTGACTGCCTGGACCTACCGTGCGGTGGCAGGTTGCTGCATCATGTGCTGCATGCCTGCATATGTTTGGTGTCTGTGTATGGGTTCGTTGAGCTAGAAAGTTGGCTCCCCTAGGTTTGGCATTACTGGAGGCCGTAGCTAAGTATGATGACACGCTGTGGCGCTGGAAGCTGTGCCCGCCCCTGGCTATCTAATATCTTATTTCTATACCCGGCAACTGCATACAGCGCTCAAGCTGATGCCTAGGACAGCAGCTGGTGGTGCTGCGGCTGGCGCTGCTAGTGCTGCTGCTTGCTGTGTCTGCAGACCTATTTCGTTAGTGTCCATGTGCTGTTGCAGTGTTGCCCAAGGTGCCTGGTGTTGTCGGTTGTAACATGTTGTACCATAGCCGGTCTGCAGGCCACATGGTGCCTGCACCTCAATCATGAGTCATGGCTCGATGTGTTGAAGCTCACGGGCTGCCGTCTATGTAAGCAAGAAGACGGGTTGGTACAATGCAAGCTTGCATGCCCCGTTCCTTGGTGGATGGCTCCCGTTAGCCACCGTAATTTCAACGGCCCAACCTCTCGAGATGAAATCAAAGAGTGCTAAATCGATACAGCTTAGTTTCACGGGAGAGAAGAGATCCGTATAGCTGTGCGAGGTCAAGATCACAAGTGGCCCCCCCCGCGGTTGGCCCACCCCCCATGGCACAAGCGATGGCAACTAACTCATTTCTGCACGGATGAGGCCGCGATATACTTGCGATATACTTGGGATGGCCTGCCTAGAGTGCAGCCAGCCCCAGCGGTTTGCAGCCAGCCCCAGCCCCAGCCCCTAACAGCCCGTTCCCATCCCCATGGGGTTGGTAATCTTCTTGCATATTCTCGCTCAATACTGCACCGTTCTTGATAGCGTTTGTCACATTAGCAGCTGCAAAGTAGTGCGCATTCACTGGCAAGCGGCGCGTTTACTCTTGCGAGTGAGGCCATGCCGGCGCAAGCGATCGCGGACACACCTCAGCTGCTCACTATCGATTGTTCTAGTGGTGAGTAGCGGCATCAATGAGCGAACTGTGCTTGGCATCGAGCCGTAAGAACTCCGCGACCCTTTGCAGGCGGTGTCGGAGGGCCATCGTTGGGCTAGAAATGACTCGACATTGCATCAAACGCGCAGGGTTGTGTGGGAGGTGCGTTCCTCTATAGCCAGTCACACAGTAAAGGACAAATCGGCATGTTGTGAGCTGGCACAAATTGCACAAATCGGCATGTTGTGAGCTGGCCACTGTGATTTCTAGAGTTTCGAGTCATTTTATTGTACGTAACTCAACGACTCTGCTGGAAAAGAAAGCACGGCAATCCATCAATCAGGGTTGCCGTAAATGGTCACCCCCGCCATTGGCTGCACCCCTGATAAAATCTTTCTGGTCTTTAAGAGTTTTCCAACGATTCCTGCGTAGGGCGGTGCAGCTCATCAAGGCGAAGCTAGCGAAATGCTCGGGCTCATGTGCATCTGTGCCGGGGCGGGCGGGGGTGCTGGAAGATTGGGTCGCGTTGTGCCGGGGACAGCCTGCTTAGTGGGGCTGTGCTCGGCAAACAGCTATCGCGCTCAGCGGCCCAACTTTTCAACTTTTTGAATTTCTGTCGGGCGCAGGACCTCCCTTGACATGTGTTCTAGTGCTAATGCTAGTGCTGATGATGTGCTTCAGAGTGCTGGTATGTCTTGTGGGCTGTCCCTGCAATTCAACAGCGTGCGGCTCGTGTCACGTGAAACCATGTCAAATTCTCATGAAATGGGCACTTTTCCGGCCGTTCTCACTGTCCAACCAGGGCGGCAGGATGTGAACTGCCAGTTCTGTGCGGCTCGTTGTGTGGGCGTCTATCGTGTAATCAGGACATAAACGCGTTGTGTTCATGTTTGGTCCGTTTGTGATGCTCCAAAGTAGACCCCCATGCACCTTACATAACCAGCCAAATCAGCCATATAAACGCTTCACCTCATATTCAAACTCCAGCTGCTCACTCCTTAGGTCCCTCACCACTAAACGACGCAGTTTCCGACGTTCCTTTGGCCTATCCAACCCCATGTGCTTGCCGAGCTGGTCTAGCAAGAGCTCGCAGGTCTCACAGGGAATGCACACACACACTTGCTTATGAGCAGCGGTGATGCGCTTGACCCACGGCGGGCGCAACATCTCAAAGGTGGTGCTACCCACTTTGAGATTTACTGGGCACTCCCGCTCGTACTCCAGGTACAACTTCTTGAGGGAGCGGTCCACGTAGCGTCGTGACATGCGCACCTCGCTCTTCTTACTGCTCCTGCCACGACATCAACAGTGGTGGGCAGCTGTGGGGGGGGCTGTGGGCATGTCAGCCAGGCATTTCAGCCAGCGGTTATGCAGCCAGCCTACCCTACCCATGCAGCCCTACCCATGCAGCCACCCAGCCAACTAACCTGCAGGAGGCCAGCCAACCCATGCAGCCCTACAAGCCCTGGGGTGTTGCTCCCTCTGCTGCAGGTCCGCCTGCTGCTGCTGCAGGTGGTGCTGCTGCTCAGCCACGTGTTGCTCCCTCAGCTGCAGGTCTGCCTGCTGCTGCTGCAGCTGGTGGTGTTGCTGAGCCACATGCTGCTCCCTCAGCTGCAGGTCCGCCTGCTGCTGCTGCACCTGTTGCTGCTGCTGAGCCACCTGCTGCTCCCTCTGCTGCATGTCTGCCTGCTGCTGCTGCAGCTGGTGTTGCTGCTCAGCCAACTGCTGCTCCCTCAGGTGCATGTCTGCCTGCTGCTGCTGCAGCTGCTGTTGCTGCTCAGCCACCTGCTGCTCCTTACGTTGAAGTTCATCCTGCTGCAGGTCCTGCAGCTGTTGCTGTAGATGTTGCAAGCGTTGGGTGTCAGTAGCTGGTTGCTCCCTCTGCTGCAGTTCAGGCTGCAGCTGGTGCAACTGTGCCTCATAAGCACGAGCATCAGCCTGTGCCTGGGCCTCAGCCTCATAAGCACCAGCATCAGCCTCATAAGCACCAGCCTCATCAGCACCAGCCTCATCAGCCTCATAAGCACCAGCATCAGCCTGTGCCTGGGTCTCAGCCTCAGCAGCACCAGCCTGGGCCTTGGCCTCAGCCTCAGCAACCCTGCGCCGTGCCATAACCTCCCTCGCTTTTTGCGCACCGGCACATCTAGCCATCACCCCCCTTTTCTTGGTAACCATGGCGTTTACAGGCCTGCACAACGGCAAACACTTCTCACAGCTCAGTGTCTGCATGTTTTTCACTAATTCTTGCCGTTCGTGGTTGCTCAGAAGCCACAAGCACCAGTAATCAGGAACTCTTGAGCAACCTAAAAATGGCTGCAACATGTGGACTGAACCTGTTTTCAGCGACTATCCGCAATCGCGGTCACGCTCCCAACCCACAATGCCATCGACCTGCAGAGGCGCCGTTTGATAACAAAAGGTGACACTTTGGAGCGGGGGGCAAGGAAGCAGGCCGGGAAGCAGCAGGTGAGCTTGGGAGTGGGTCTCGATTCGTGCTAGGACGTTGCAGCACTGATGCGTGCTAACCTGAAAAGTTGGCATGTCCAGTCAGGATGCGCCATTCACGCCGCTCTGGGTCAAGGCTGCCTAATGCCGTCGCTACATGTGTCTGCGACGCTCCATAACACGTCGCGTGTTGGGGGCCAGCCACCCGGCAAACCGCTGGAGCTGTCTGCACTCTATTCGGGCCATCGCCAGCTCATCGCACAAATCGGCGGCCTCATCCGTGCAGAGATGAGCAAGTTTTTATCTCATGAGCCATGGGGGTGCAGCCAATGGCGGGGGTGACCAAATGACTTTGGGGTGACCCGACTCTGCCATGCAGGATTGACTAGCCTACTCCGATCGCCCGGACCCTGCCCCCTCGCACCCCCTTGAAGCCCCACCACCTCCCAGCCCCCGCAGAAGCCACATATGGAATGCTGGGGGTTCAGCGGTTGGGTAGGGAGAATAAGGGACTCGGGGTATGCACTCGCTGGAGATGGCAGCCCTCAGCCTCGCGGCACAGGCCCTCCCAACTCTGATGTTTTGGCATGTAAAACCGTCACATGCGACCGATTGCTCCGGGAGCAGGCCGATGGCTTTAGCCCCGCGCGGCATGGCTTATACGCGGACTCTAGTTGCGGCAGCAACCAGCAGCTGCTTCGATTGTGGTCGATAGGGTGGTTGGGATCCGCCGGCCACCCTCAAGACATCGCGCAGTGCAGGCGTGCTGTTGGTGCTCTACGCATAGGCGCTGCTGCCAGCCCGCGAGGTGAGGTGCACGCAGCAGTTGCCACCACTCCTGCGCCAGCACATGTTACCCGACGAACATTTGATGATGCAGGAGTTTCCGAGTACACCACAGCAAACCAGAACAGGTCTTCTTAGCTACGGCTGCGGCTCAGCTGAGCAGGTAGAAATTCAGCCAAAACAGCAAATCCAGCCAAAAATCACAGAGATGTCTTATTTTTGTGCTGACACTTGTATCAAGGGCTACTCTACTCATATGCACAGCTGTGACAGAAGAAATGATATTACTCTCAAAGCTCAGTGAGCCATGGCCTGTCAATCGCAGGAGCTACTTACAAAGCTCAGTGAGCCTTGTCGTGTCAACTGCAGGAGCCCAAACACCACAGGCCCTTCTTGCCCACAGTACCTGCCAGCAGCCCACCCAAGCAGGCTCAGCTGCCTACCCACCACCTCCCAGCACCTCCGCACTTCCCTTCTGCCTGACATGCCACGCGACAAAAGCCACAAGATAGCAAGCAAGCAAGCAAGCAAGCAGAGTGTCCGGACAGCTCGTCATACCCAGCTGTTCAGCAGTTTGTGGACGTCTGCAGGAAGCAAGGGGTATGGACGTCTCTAGCCAGCATCACAGTGGACAGCGCAGCTGACAATATTGGGCGCATCAGCGGGCTGGCTGTCAGCATCAATGCCTTGCGCAGACAGCAGGGGCTGGCCCTCATCATCTTTTGGCCATGTGTCAGCCACCAGATTCACAACGCGTTGCACAAGGCAATGACAACATGGGGCAAGGCAGAGGGCTGGGGCAGACAAGGTTTGCAAGCGCAGCTAGCCCTCAGCATTGAGCAGCTGTGCAGCCTCACCAAGAAGCACTACGACCTGCTGGGGCTCAGTGTCCAGCACTGAGGTGCACGCAGCAGTTGCCACTATTCCTGCGCCGATGGCCGCCAGCACAGGTTACACGACGAACATCTGATGATGCAGGAGTTTCTGAGTACATCACGGCACACCTAAATGGGCTTTACAAGCTTCAGCTGCGGCTCCGCTGAGCAGGTAGGATTTGCAGCAATCCAGCCAAAACTCAGAGAGATGTCGTATTTCTTTGCTGACCGCCAAATCAAAGGCTACTCTACTCATATGCCCAGTTGAGACAGAAGAGTCAATATTACTCTCAAAGCTCAGTGAGCCATGGATTGTCAATTGCAGGAGCCCAAGCACCACTAACCCTTCCTGCCCACAGTACTTGCCAGCAGCCCACCCTAGCAGGCCCAGCTGCCTACCACCACCTCCAAGCACCTCCCCACTGCCCTTCTGCCTGACATGCCACCCGTCAAAAAGCACACGAGAGCAAACAGACCCAATGGGGCAAAGGCCCAGGCTCAGTACGAGGCAGCCAAGAGCATGGAGCAGCTCACCGCTGCGCATGCAGCCCTCACCGCTGCACATGCAGCCGTCACTGCTGACCTTGTACGCTCCCAGCAGCTGTACAGCCAGCTGAGGGAGCTGCACTGCAGCCTGCTGGTCTCTGCTTGTCAGCGTGAGCAGCAGTGGGAGTTAGACCTGCTGGGGTTTATGCAGCAGGTCGACCAGCAGGAGGAGGCGTTCTTGCAGCAGCTGCAGGGCACACAAGCCCAACTCACTGACACAACGGCTGCCCTGGAGGCCGCCCTGATAGACCTGGCAGCGGCCCGCACTGAGGTGGCCCACACCAAGCAGCAGCTGACCACCACCAACATTGTAAGAGTACACGATTGCACGGTAGGATGCATGAACAAATGTTGTTTTTCTTTTGCATGAAGTGCCACGTTGCCTAATGACGTTGTTTCTCATTGAATGACGTCGGTAGGTTTTAAGCAAGTTGTTGTAGTGTTTACGGGGGAGAGAAGAGACTGAACCACAAGAGTCCTTTGTACACGGAATACTGTAAGACACTTGTCTCTCTATAACGGTCGTAGTGCTTCGCACATACGAGTTCACGGTTCTCCTACGGGTCTCGATAGTTTCGGTCGCTGAGACCCTAGCCGTAGTTGGTACTACGAGACTTCTAGAAGTCAGCCTTAGGCTGACAGAAGTCCATAGACCCATTGTGCTTGCATTTACGAGTTTTTCCGGGCCCACGCATTACAACTGTTGCAAACATCAAGTTGGAGCAGCTGCGGGCACAGGTGGCCGCAGCCAACAAGGGCTTCAGCAAGGACCTCAAGGACAAGTGGAATCTCCTGATGCGCTCGAGGGTGTCACTGCCCTTCTTGCGAGGCATGCTCAGCAGCCAAGGCACCAAGCCAGCCACGTGTAGCGTGCAAGACACCACGCTGACAACCGTTAACTACCTTCGTTCCCACAGCGTGACACGGCCAGGGTTTAGAACGTTTCCCCCGAGGAGTCGAACCTCTGAAGCAGGTGTGCGCGAAGGCCCACCTGCCCCTTTCGCCCACCATGTCACACTGCAGTACAGAAGTACCGTGAGGCGAGCTAGGCTTCGAGGAGCCGTTCGCTACATTCCTCCCCCTCCAAAGAGGAAACGTTCCGCCCTCGTGAGAACACGAGGACTCGCAACACTAATTAGTGATGCTAGGACAAACCATGCACTGCATTATATGCAGTCAACACTTCTAGGCAGTTCACAAGGTTATTCCTTGGCTCCCATGTGTTGTAAGAGTCATCATAACCCTGCCACTTGACTAAGTAGCCTCGTGCTTTACCAGCACGCACGCCACGATGGGCAAGCAACTTCTCCACCTCATACAGAGGCGCCTCATCCAACCACTCCACAGGAGGAGGCAGGTGAGGATGCTCACTGGTGTAGGGTCTCAGAAGAGACACATGAAACACAGGGTGCATGCGCGCCATGGCTTGTGGCAGGTCCAGGCGAACAGCAACAGGACCTACATGCTCTAGCACCTTGAAAGGTCCTATGAACCTAGGCAGCAGCTTCTTAGCCTTACCTGGCTTCATCCTGAGGTTCTTAGTGCTAAGAAGCACCAACTGACCAGTGTGGTACTCCACCTCCTGACGTCCCTTGTTGGCCATATAGGCCTGTCGCCGCTGAGCCAGTTCCATGAAGTGGCGAGCCTGCTTGACATTGCTCTGCCACCACTCAGACAGTCTCCTGGCAGTGGGACAGTACACCTCGCCAGGCAGCTCCAGCAGGGCAGGTGTCAGAGGTGACTGGCCAGTATTGACCAAGAAGGGCGTGGACTGGATGGACTCCTGCCAACTATTGTTGACAGCAAACTCAGCCAGAGATAGGAAGAAGGGCCAGTCAGACTGAGCAGGTGAGATATAATGGCGAAGCATTTCCTCTAGGGTACGATTGTACCTCTCAGTCTGACCATCAGACTGTGGATGATAGGCACTAGACTTACATTCCTTTACACCAAGAATGGTCATAATTGACGCCCAGAAATGATTAGTAAAATGGGAGCCCCTATCAGAGATGATTTCTCTAGGTACTCCATGGTGTTTAAACACATTGTCAATGAAGAGACGGGCAAAGCTCTCAGCATTCATAGACTCACGGCAAGGCACAAAGTGCACCATTTTAGATAGCCTGTCTACAAACACGGCAATGGCATCAAAGCCATGCTCACCAGGAGGTAGCTTAGTAATTAGGTCCATTGAAATAGACTCCCATCTGTCATAGGGTATGGCCAGAGGCGTGAGCAGGCCTCCAGGTTTGGTATTAACAGATTTGTTACGCTGGCAAGCATCACAGTTGGCCACATAATGGCGTACCTCAGACCTCATGCGGGGCCACCAGAACATCCTGGAGATACGCTCCAGCGTTTTGGTAATGCCCACATGACCTGCAAACTGCGCATCATGCATCTCCACCAATATCCTGGTTTTGAGCTCTGGGCAGTTAGGGACCACTATCTGGTTCCTTTCTCTGGTGCGATACAGCCCATGCTGATCCTGATCATACTGATCCACCATGCTGGCAAAAGCCTCATCTGCTGCATACGCTGCCAGCAGCTGCTCTGTCATATTGACAGCATGCAGAGGGTGCAAAGGCACAGGGGGTGGGGGCAGAGGCTGCTCCAGCACCAGCTGTGGCTGCGGCTCCTGCTGCGGCTGCTGCATAACTGGCTGCTGCTGCTGCACAGTAGCTTCCTCCCCCTCCAAAAGGCGCTTCCTGCTCCTGGTCATAACCATGACAGGGTTTGTGACAGGAGCATCAGGTATGCGTGACAGGGGGTCAGCAGGGTTAGTATCACCAGGCAGGTATTCTATGGTAAAATTATAGCGTGAGAGGAACTCTAACCATCTGGTTTGGCGTCTTGATAAGACTTTCTGTGTTTTCAGAGCCACTAAGGGCTTGTGATCTGTATACAGAGTGAAAGGGACACCCTCCAGGTAGCAACGCCACTCTTTACACGCAGTAATGATAGCAAGTAATTCCTGCTCTCCAGTGGTGTAATTCTTCTCAGCTGGAATCAGCTTTTTGCTTAAATAAGCCAGAGGGTAACCCTCTTGCATGAGCACAGCTCCAACGCCTTGCAAAGAGGCATCACAGTATACCTGGAAAGGCTTAGTGATATCGGGTATTTTAAGTAGAGGTACTTTAGATATTGCATGCTTGAGAGCATCAAAAGCCTGTAATTTATCATCAGGCCACTTATGCCAGTTAAACTCAATGCCGACTTTACCAGTCAGATCAGTGAGCGGTGCTGCAAGAGCACTAAAATTGTGTACAAATTTGCGCACAAAATTGGCTGCACCCAGGAATTGCTGCATTGCAGTCAAGCTGCGTGGCACAGGCCAGGAGGTGATGGATTTCACCTTATCAGGGTCAACAGCAATACCCTGGTCGCTGACTATGTGACCCAGAAACTTCAGGGCAGTTTTTAGAAACTCACATTTTGACAGCTTGGCTTGGAACTGATGTTTCCTTAGCAGCTCCAAGACCCTCCTGAGATGATTGAAGTGATCTGGAACTGATTTGGACATGATGAGTATATCATCAATATACACCAGGGCACAGTCATTAATGACATCAGCAAAGGCATTATTCATAACACGCTGAAACGTGGCAGGGGCATTGGTTAAGCCAAAGCATAGCACCTTAAACTGGTACAAGCCAGTAGGTGTCCTGAAAGCTGTCTTGGGCACATCCTCATCAGGGATCCTAATCTGGTGATAACCAGCCTGTAGATCAAGTGATGAGAACACCGTGCAACCAGCTAACCTGTCAAACAGGTCATCCACTCTAGGCAGTGGGTACTGATCCCTCAAGGTAATCTTATTGAGCTGGCGGTAATCCACGCACATCCTTAACTCACCTGACTTCTTTTTCACAAAGAGGACAGGTGCAGCATAGGGTGAGGATGACGGCTCAATGATGCCCTGTTCCAGGAAAGCAGCAACCTGCTTCTTCATCTCCAGCAGCTCAGGTTGGCTCATCTTATAAGACGGCAGAGCTGGTGGCTTACAGCCAGGCTGAAGAGGGATGGTATGTCCCACTGGACGTTGAGGGGGCAGTTTGTTGAAGGGTGCGAAGACGTCCTCAAACTCAGATATGAGCGCTGTCAGCTGAGCTGCCACAGCATGGGGAATGTTGGTAGGGTAATTGATAGGTGTGTCAGGGGGTGAGGTTGTTGTTTGAGTGTGAGGGACAGGGTCATTGGACAGCAGATTTGCTGGAGAAGGGGTAGGGTGCACGGACAGCAGATTTGCTGGAGGGGGGGTAAGGTTGACGGGTTGAGAGGATATCAGAGCGACCAGTGTTACGTGTTAAACCAGCGAATAATAGGACGTGTGGCTCAAGATCCCAGGGCGTAGTCAACGGAGAGATCTCCGGGAGTCGAACCCGGCTTTTGACACCGGTCACCACACTTCCTACTACACACTGGTTATTAGAGGGTATACGAACGGGTGGCCTTATTGGCATAATAACCTGACGCATTCCCACGTTACATTCCCCCCCACCAGGTTCATTGTTGAATCAGCTGTCCTCAGCTGGTGTGTCTAGGTGATTGCCCCGCCCCGGCTACTTGCAGTAGCGACGGGACTCGCGCCTTCGCGCTTAGTGTCAAAAGCATTAGTAAAGAGTATGAGATCTAGAGCTCTGGCAGTGCTCCATGTTCTTCAATGTAAGCTTGCATTGCCTCTTCACAGTTCAGGAGGTTCTTTTGTGGCTCCCACGTGTCATGCTCCTCCGAGTAGCCAGCCCACCGAACTAGGAACTCCAAGCCTTTCTTCGCCTCTTTGCTCTTGGGCCGGCCCTTGCCCCGGTTGCGGCCTTTGAGCTTCACGACCCTGTGAGCCAGCAGCTTCTCAACCTCATAGACAGGTTCTCCTTCTAGCCACTGCACAGGAGGCGGTGCCGCTAAGTTAGGCGTTTGGTTCCCACAGTAGGGCTTGACTAGGGACACATGGAACACGTTGTGCATGCGGTTCCAGCTAGGGGGCAGATGCAGTTGTACTGCCACCTTGCCAATCATTCGCAGCACTGTGAAGGGCCCCACATATCGTGGTTTCAGTTTTCGCACTCCTTGCTCATTTTGGTTGTTTCTCATGTTGACAGTACTGAGCAACACCTGTGCACCCGGGTGATACGAGACTTCACGTCGCTTGCCATCGACCAAAGCTTTCATCCGCTGCTGAGCCACTCACCAGCATTGTTTGGCTTTCCGCACAGCCTTTTCGATACCCTCCACAAACTCAGCTGCCTTAGGCACTTTGCGTGGTAGGTCCATCACAGCTGGCGTCAGCGGATGCTGGCCATAATTGAGGAAGAATGGCGAATTGCGCACCGTCTCGTGCCATGAGTTGTTTATGGCGAACTCAACCCAGGGCAAGTGGTCTGCCCAGTCACTGTGGTTCTCATCGACATAATGTCTTAGCATTTCTTCAATGATTCTGTTAGCTCTTTCGGTCTGGCCGTCAGTCTCAGGATGGTAGGCACTGGACATACACAGCTGGGTGTGGCACAGCTCGCACACATGCCTCCAGTACTGGCTGTTGAAGATAGGACCACGGTCACTCACGACCGAGGCCGGCAGGCCATGTAGCCGCACCACTTCACGATAGAACAGCCGGGCAGCGTCTGCAGCACTGATTGCCTCGTGTGTAGGGACCAGATGCACCATCTTGCTGAGCCTGTCGACATAGACCATGATGCTGTCATAGTTTTGCTTCCCACTCTTGGGCAGTTTTACAATCATGTCCATACTTATGCTTTCCCAGCGACGACCAGGTATAGACAGGGGTTGGAGCTTGCCGGCCTTGAGGCGGGTGCTGGGCTTGTTGCGCTGGCAGGCATCACATTGCCGCACATAGTCCTCCACATCCTTGCGCATGCCTGGCCACGTGAAGTAGCGGTTCACGCCATGCCATGTTTTGCTGATGCCCATGTGACCAGCATAGTTGGCATCATGGCATGACTCAAGCACCTGCCTCCTGACAAGGGGGCTCTTAGGCACAACCACCTTGCCACCGGACATCCATAGCCCCGCTTCACTCAACTCATAGGCTTGTGTGTAGGCACGATCAGCGAACCGCTCATCGGTGCTGTAGCCTTTAATGATTGCCTCTATGAGTGAGTCACCTGTTGTCGTGCTGTACTCGGTGCTCGCCGCAGGTGTGTGTGTGGCCGAGTCCAGCTGGGTCTCCCCCCCACCAGGCCACTCATCACATGGGGCAACAGGGTAAGGGACGACAGCCCGGCCATCAGCGCATGGGCGTCTGTGGCGGCGTGTATCAGCTGGAGGGCATGGCGCAGCCGGTGGAGGCTGACCAGTGGACTGCTGTTGCAGCAGCCCAGCTTGGCGCCGTGTCAACACCAAGGCATACACGCCAGACACACATAGGGCGGCACCAACGGAGACCATGATAGGCTCTCCGTCATCGTCATCACTGCCAGTGCTGGTCATCTGGTATGTCAGAGCAGGATTGCGACTCAGCGGATCTGCCACATTGCCCTTCCCTGGCTTGTACTCAATGTGATGGTTAAAGCGTGCCAGAAACTCCATCCATCGGGCTTGCCGCCTGGAGAGATTTGTCTGTGTCTTGAGATAGATCAATGGGTTGTGGTCAGTCACGATGGTCACATGCACGGCCCCGTCAAGGTAGCAGCGCCATTCTTGCAGTGCTCTGATGATACCCAGAAGTTCTTGCTCTCCTGTGGTGTATTTCATCTGTGCAGGGGAGAATTTGTGGCTGGTGTATGCCACCACTCTACCACCCTGCAAGAGAACACCTCCCGTGCCGACCAGTGAGGCATCAGACCACACTTCAAACGGCTGGTTGGGATCAGGGAGCGCCAGCACTGGAGTGGAGCATAGAGCTTGCTTGAGAGCGTTGAAAGCTCTTAAAGCAGGCTCTCCCAGTTGTTGCCAGTTGGTACCGGCAGCCACTTTCTCACCGGTCAAGTGTGTTAGTGGGGCCGCGATGGTGCTATAACCAGCAATGAACCGCCGGAAGAAGTTGGCCAACCCCAGGAAAGCTTGTAGCTCTTTGAGGGATGTAGGGACAGGCCACTCCTTGATGACTTGCACCTTGGCAGGGTCTACTGCAATGCCTTGCCTGCCGACGATATGCCCCAAGAACTTCAGTTCTGGTCTGTTGAAGTCACACTTGCTCAGTTTGGCATACAACTGGTTGTCTTTCATTACTTGCAGTACTTCTTTTAAATGAATAGCATGCTCTTCTGGTGAGCTGCTCATCACCAGGATGTCGTCTAGATACACGAGCACAAAGCCCTCTTTGAGCTGTTTCTCAAACACACGGTTCATGACACGTTGGAATGTAGCCGGTGCATTTGTCAACCCAAAGCTCAGCACTTTGTACTGGAACTGGCCCTCAGGGGTCACAAATGCTGTCTTAGGCACATCTTCAGGTGTGATACGGATCTGGTGGTAGCCACTTTGCAGATCCAAAGAGCTGAAAATTGTCTTGCCTTGCAGTTTGTCAAAGAGGTCATCGATGCGTGGCAAGGGATACCTATCCCGCACCGTGAGCTTGTTCAGTGCTCGGTAATCTACACACATCCTCAAAGTCCCATCACGCTTTTCCACAAATAGGACTGGAGCGCCGTAAGGACTGCAGCTAGGCTCAATGAGCTTTTTAGCTAGCAGCTCGGCCACTTGCTTTTTCATTTCATTCATTTCTCTGAAGGTGTAGCGCCTAGAACGCTGATAAGGTGGCACGTGATCAGGCACCATGCGAATGGTATGCCCAACTCCACGGTCAGGTGGCAGCCCTGATGGCATGTCTTGGAAGACCTCGGGATACCTGTCATGTACCAAGGAATCCACCTCACTCTGGGGCATGAGCCCATGCACATGTTGTTCAGTTTTTGATTTTTTAGCACTGCCCGCAATCACCGAAGCAAGCGACCCACTGTGCCATCCTTCATCAGCATCGCCATCATCAGGTTGCACCAACACCAAGACACTTGGGCAGCCTTTCCTGAGTGCTCGCGCTGCTTGCTGCGCGCTGCACTGCTCCACAGGCTTGTTGCTGTTTGCCATGTGGGTCAAGACTGCAATGCCAGGTTGAAATTTGAGATGTTGAGAATGAAGCTTGTGTTTTTTGCCTTGTACTTGGATGTGGCAGATGTTAGTGCTGACGTCTAGTAGCGCGTTATGCGATTTTTGCCAATCAGCACCAAGAATTAGATCAATGCCATCAAGCATTTGAGGCAGAATTTTAGCCACGACAGGTGTCAACGACTTTTGCATGCACACCATTCCATGCACCTGGCTGGTAATGGGTAGCACAGCATTGTTTGCTGCAAGCACCTGCACCTTGTGCTCCAATGGTGCTAGAGTGACGTCTGCTGTGGGGTTGGTATTCAGCCACTTCTCAGACAGGATTGTGTACGTGGCGCCTGTGTCAATCATAGCCACACACTCTCTGCCTCCAAGCCTTGCTGTGAAGACAAAGGGGAGGGCTAGCTGCTTTGTTTTTATTGGCGTGCAGACAGCGCCAAGGATATTGGGAGTCAGGAACGGTTGCTGAGAGACATCATTGTGTACATCTCTTACATACAGCAATGTGTTAGGCAACTGGCCCTGCTCAATACCTGGTAAGTCACATCCATAACTAGTCCAGGCAAATTCCTAGCAATCAGCCTCATAAGGGCACTGGCACTCAGGGTACGGATAGCCGCAACCCTCGCACAGCTCAGGCTGGTACACAGGGGCTGCTGCCACAGGCCAGGTCTCAGCTGGCTGCCAGGTAACCTGACGCGGGTATCCACGGCCCCTGCCTCGGCCCGGTGGCATTCCCCGGCCTGACGCTGATCCTGAAGGCTGGCCACCACGCCCCCTGCCACGCCCCATGGGCGGCGGTGCTGCGTACGGGTTGTACCGGTACTGACGTGCACCCCTGACACCCCTTGCATGGTGCGGAGCTGACTCATGCTGAGGCGCAGCTGCGCTAGAAGGGTGGGTTGGCGGGTGGGTTGGAGGGTGGGAGGGCTGAGCCGCTGGGCCATAACGCTGCTGCGCAGGCTGACCACCCACTTCACGCCAGCTGCCATCCACATTCTGGATGTGGCGGCCATCATCCGACACTGACATGCCCTGCGCATTGCGAGCAGCAAAGGCTCTTTGAGAGAAACCACCACGGCCACTAGACCGATCACCCCTGTTCCACTTGGGCAAAGCAGCTACAGCATTGTGCTGTGCATCTGGTGCTTCTGCCACAACAGGTTTGGTGGTGCTGGCCATGCCTGCCTCTTTGCCTGCAGCATACTGGATGCATGCATTCAGATCAGTCCATACTAGACCGTCACTATCTCGTGCGCACTTCTGACGCAGGTCGGGTGTGAGACCTCTGACAAACATGTCACAGAGGATGGGCTGCGGCACTTCAGCAGCCTTGAGGGCCTCTAACCTGAACGCTACTGCGTACTCTAGCACGGCTTGGCCTGGTTGCTGCTTCACAAGGCCTTGCACAAGCCGATTCATGGCAATGTGCTTGGTGTCATGCAGGTGGTACCCTATCAGCTCTTTCATGTAAGTTATCACTTCATCGGCTGTCATAGCCTTGCCCTGGCTGTGGGCTTGGCTCACCTTGACACCAACCACCTTGCGCAGGTCATCTGTTGTGTGGAGCATGAGAGTCTCAGTGAGCTCCTGGTTCAAAGCAGACGCATAGCGCCGTATGTCAGTGACAAACATGTCAAAGTCCCTGCCCTCTAGCAAGTCTTTGCTGCTCCATTTCTTAATCACAGGGAGCGTAACTCTTACATTGCTTCTGGCCACTTGGGTGGGCTCTACATGCAAGGCTGCAGATTCTGCACGGCTCACCGGCTCTACAGCGTGCAGGCGCCCAGCTGCATTCAGCAGCTGTTGGGCTGAGGTTGTGAAGGCATTAATTGCCGCTGTTTTGGCCTCTCCTGGCCCGGCCGCTGCGACCACTGTCGCTGCAGCGGCGACCTCTTGGGCCAACTGCTGTACAGGCTGAGGCTGAGGTTGGGCATGTGGTTGGGGCTGGGGTGCACTGGGCACCGCGGTCGGCACTGCGGTCGACAAGAGAAAGGTGTTATCAATTGCGGGTGCTGCTTCGCATTGCACACCCATTTGCGAAATTGGCATACCTGCAATGGGCGTGAAGCTAAACAGCGGAACGCTGCTGGCAGCATTTTGCTGTCCCGCGCCTATGGCCGCGTTACTGGGTTGTTGGGCTGCTACATTCTGCTGCCCCGCGCCTAAGGCCGCGAAATTCTGCTGCTCAGCTGCTTGCGCGCCATGGGCAGCAACATTTTGCTGTGGTACAGTGCTCAGGTTTGCTAACCTCTGTTGCACCTGTTGTACCTGCTGCTGGTTTGAGGCCGAATGAACAAGCTGATTCCGGGCATCTGTATCGATTTCTGAAAGCAAGGCATCACCATACAAGAAGCAAAGCATGTCACGGAATTCCTTCTTTGTGCGACATGTCAACAGCTGTTGGTGTTGTGCACGCGTCAAGCAACTCAGTGCACCGCTCATTGAACGCACCTCAACGGCTGTAAATAGCAAGTTGGACATGTCGACTAGCAAAGGGCTGACGAACGGCTGTGAACGGCAGACGAACGGCTATTGAAGCGCTCACTTACCCATTTGATGCTTGCGTTTCCACCAATCCCACAGTTGGTCGCGATATTGCTGGAGAATTAGCTCTTGATGCGGCTCCCACGGAAAACTGAGTTTACCGCGGCAGTTTGCGAGCCAATTATGCTGCTCCACACGGCTGAAAAACTCGGGGTATTCTGAGCAAGCGGTTTCTACGACGAACGCCTCGAAATCGATTTTTGTGACCCGGAGGCGTCAGCCTCGGTCGGAAAGCATTGTTACGTGTTAAACCAGCGAATAATAGGACGTGTGGCTCAAGATCCCAGGGCGTAGTCAACGGAGAGATCTCCGGGAGTCGAACCCGGCTTTTGACACCGGTCACCACACTTCCTACTACACACTGGTTATGTAATGGATAATCGGCGGGCCGAGTACATTATGCGAAAATAATGGACGAGTCCTAGGCGAGGCGGCCATATACACCGAGGCGCAGCCGAGGTGTATATGGCCGCGGAGACGAGGACGAGTCCATTAGATTCGCGTAATGTGCGAGGTGGAGGCGATTATCTGGTATATCTGAGGTCCGCGGCCCGTCAATTATACAAAAGCGTACCCCGCGGCCCGCCAATTATACAAAAGCGTACCCCGCGGCCCGTCAATTATACAAAAGCGTACCCCGCGGCCCGGCAATTATACAAAAGCGCGGTCAACGTTAGGTCAAATATCTGAAGTTTTTGACAACGAAGTAGCTTAGCAGCAACGACAAAGCGTTCCCTTTGTCTTTCCGCTATGAGCGCGGCCTGCCCAAAGCCCGAAGCTTCTAGTCAACATGCCAGCCTGGCAAATATAAGTATACATGCCAGCCTGGCAACATGTCCGCTAAGCTACCGCGCTTTGCTGCAATTGCCGCGTTGAGGTTGCAATAGTTGCGTAGGCGAGCTCTTTCGGGAAACTCGCGACTTGCAGGTTTCGACGTGCAAGCCTTACATGCAACTAGCACACTCGCGACTTGCGGTACACTTGCGGAACACGCGGAGCTAGCTGCTCGCCCTTTGCAGCCTTGATATACTCATCCGAGTTATGGAAAATTATTTGATCCTGTATTTTGCATACACTTCAGATATTAGAGGGTATACGAACGGGTGGCCTTATTGGCATAATAGCCTGACGCATTCCCACGTTACAACCAGAGATTGGCCTCCTTTTCTTAACCACTTGTAGGCAACCTTAGCTGACACTGTAGCATGACTATGCTTGGCCAGTATATGGGCACAGTGTGGGGCCAGAATTGGCGCTGCAGGCTCACACTTGAGCACGGTCTTGTTAGCTGACATCTGCAGGGTCACTGTACGCGCCAGGTAATCCAGCAATGCACCATTGGACTGCAACCAGTCGCTACCCATTAACACATCAAAAGCAGAGAACATCTCTGGCATAACTAACAAGTCTACTTGGCAGTTCAAAGACTGGACCTGCAGCTGTACAGTGCATGCATGTGTGCACATGACAGGCTGGCCATTTGCAACCTGGAACTCCCTAGGCTGATGCAGTCTGTAGCTACTCAGAGAGTACATCTCAACAGCTGCACAGTTAATGAAACTTGCTGCTGCACCGCTATCAAAGAGCATGGTGCAGTCTCTACCATTCACCTTGCCAGAGAACGAGAAGTGTAAAACACTGTCGTCTGCAGCACTGTCCCTTGGCAAACATGCCTGCTTAACTGGCACAGTCCCACAGGCACCAACACAGGCCTGGCGCACTGGTTGGGCAAAGCCTCAACGGCGCCGGTCACCCCTGGAGCCTTGCTGCTTCCAGCCCCCTTTGCCAAGGGGGCTGCGGTCTCGCTTCTGGGGCCGTGGGGGAAGATCCCCAGGAGGGTTGGCATGGCGGGAAGGGGGGCCCAGGGAAGCAGGGCGGGGGTAGCCGCTGACCCGGCGGGCCTCATCTGCTGGCAGGTGCTTCAGGTTGCAGTAGTCACGGAAGTGGTTGGGGTTCCAGCAGTGATGGCACGCATAGCCAGGAATTGGCAGGGTGGACCCGCCAGCAGCAGGTGCTGGGCACACAGGGGCCGTGGCAGGGGGAGCCTGGGCAGCACGGCCAGCATGGCGACCCCCACCTTGGCTGCTGTGGCGGCTGCCACGGTGTCCTCCACTGCTGCTGCTGCTGGACACGTCCCAGTAAGGGCCACGATGGGCAGGAGGGGGTGGTCCTCCAGCAATGCCAGGGGGAGTCCTGAGGCGGTTCATCTGCTTAGGGGGCACAAAGGCAGCCACATGGGGAGCAGGTGGGCGACGTCCCACATGGTTGGTAGCTACTGCAAACAGTACCTTCTGTGCATTCACAGCAGCCTGAATGGCATCGTTCAGGGTGGGGTCACGCATCAGGGCAAGATCATGCACCACCGAGGACTGCAGCTCAGATGTGAGCCCCCTAATGAAGGTGGCCACCAGCATAGCTGGTGCCATGCAGGTAGAACCTGCCACCGTCAGAGTGTTCCTGAAATCAGTGATGTAAGCATTCAAAGTGGAACCAGCCGACATGCGCAAGGCATTGGGATCCAGGAGTTTCCTGCGGTGCACATCTGACTCATTGCGCAGGTCATCACCAGCCATTTCCTTAAAGGAAGCACGCAGGTGGACCCATGTTGGTCTAGAGCCATGGGCAAGAATGTGAGCATTCCTGGTTGCAGGGTACCACACCTCTCTGGCTTTGCCTGTCAAGAAATTGGGCAAGGCATCAGCAGGGTCTATGCGCAAATATGCGCAGTGCACCTCAAGATCCTCACAGAAGATTTCTGCTACTCGGGAAGTGGCAAGGCACTGGTCCGTCCATTTGTCAGGACCTGGGATCTTAACCCTGGACATAGGGACTGGTGCAGCAAGTGTTGCATTGGCAGGAGGTGCAACCTGAGACAGAGGTGTCTGTCTGCCTGACAGCGGGGCCACAGGTGCAACAGTGCCTGACAAGGCTGGCGCAGCACCAAGAGCAGGTAACGCGGCAGAGGTGCCACTGCTTCTGTTCACAACAGGCCTGTCTGACTGGCTGCGAATGGCTGCAACACCTGGCTCTCCACTCACCACCACATTCTGGCGGTCCTGCAGGCTTTCCATCTCCGAGAGCTCAGCTCGCACGCGGACAGCCTCGTTCTGGGCAGCCTCCAGGTGCGCAGTGACCCCCACCAGCTGCTGGCGCAGGCGCTGAATCTCATCAGCTGCAGCTGCTGCGGCAGAAGTGCCGACTTCGGGGAGGATGGGCGCAGCTGTCAGGGCTCCCGCATACGAGAGAGAGCCAACGCCAGCAGCAGTCGCAGGAGGAGCAGGAGCAGCCTGAGGCTGAGCAGAAACGATGTTGTTCAGAGAAGTCAGAACAGATCTCAGCAAGTTCAGCGCCTGGGCGGGCTGCAGGCCTGTGATCTTCTCGACGTCTGCGAAAACAGGGGCTGCGGCAGAAAGAGAGGGCGTGTTGTTGACAGCAGGTGCCGTGCCAGTATTTGGCGCCCCAGCTGCAACAGGAACTCCTGCTGGGACCCCAGCGGCAGTGCTTGGAGTCGCTGGAAGCGGGGAACCAGGAGTCTGGCCCCCTGGAGCGGGACGCTCAGCCCGTTTGTCTCCGCCAGGCGGAGGTTCCTTGTTAGCAGTCATATTGCTTAGGAAAGAAGGTAACGTTAAGCAACGTCGGTCGGAAACCAAAATGTAGCGTGCAAGACACCACGCTGACAACCGTTAACTACCTTCGTTCCCACAGCGTGACACGGCCAGGGTTTAGAACGTTTCCCCCGAGGAGTCGAACCTCTGAAGCAGGTGTGCGCGAAGGCCCACCTGCCCCTTTCGCCCACCATGTCACACTGCAGTACAGAAGTACCGTGAGGCGAGCTAGGCTTCGAGGAGCCGTTCGCTACACCACGCAGCCAGCCTGCCACCCAGCCACCCGGGTGGGTGGCCACAGAGGGCGGCATGCACGCCTTTGAGGTTGCACGGCATGTGGGGCAGCTGTTGGACAACCTTCTGGACGCTTCAACGCAGGACGCGGAGGAGCGCTTCCCCTACATCTTCAAGCATGCTCAGGGGCTCTTTGTCGCCACAGCCCCTTCCGCCCATACAGTTGCTGGTTCCCTCCTCACAGCTGCTGCCTCTGCCCCCAACCCCATGGCCTTGGAAGGGCCCCAACAATGGGCGGCTGCCAAGCCAAAGCTCGTTGTGCTCATCAACAAGCACATCCAGGCACTGTACGAGTACTTGTACGAACACAGCCAGCTATTCTTCCAGCTCCCTCACCTGCTGGCAGCCATGGGCTCTTCAAACGCGTTGTACGCACAGAAGGCAGCTGAGCAGGTGCTGAAACAGCGGGACATGAGGCTGCAACAGTGGGACGTGCACCTGCGGCAAAAGCATCAGCAACAACAGGGGGGGCGGCGGCAGCCACCAAGCGGGCAGCAGTTTCTGCCATTCGACCCAGCCGTCTTTGACCCGTATGGCACGCTAGAGGATTTCCTTGATGACATCCGGGAGCTGGCAGCTGGCCAGCCGTGCAGTCTAGGCCTACGCACGCACCTAGTGGAGTTCTTTGGGGCAGCACCCATCTCAAACCACGCAGTGGAATCCAGCCTGCAACACACAAAGCACGGCAACAGTGCCAAGCAGGGGCTGGATGCCATGATCGGCAGCATCAACAACAAGCTCGACCCCGGGGCACTCACCAACATCAACTTGGCAGACTTTGAGGCTCGGCTCCTCACGCTCCGCAAGCAGAAGCGTGACAAGGAGACAACCTCAGCAGCCGACAACCGGGAGGCCAAGGCAGCACGCAAGGCGGAGGAGGCAGCATGCATGGTAGACGGGAACGCCAAGATGGTGTTGAACGTGCCCACCCAGGCCCCCCTGCAGCAGCTACAGCAGGCATTCCAACAACATGCACGGGGTGCAGACTACAGCAATACCTCAGCCAAGGAGGCAACCCGGTTCACACGCGAGCAGCTCAGGGCCTACCTCCTTTACCACAAGGTGCCGCCCAGGGATCAGCCAGTCGGCAACACCCTGGTGGCAGGCTGGCAGAAGGCCGTGCAGAACCACATTGCTGAGCGTGGCAGCCCCACCCGGCATGGGGTGTTGCCATAGGGCTCTGCTTTGTTGCCATGGGCGTGTAGCTAATGGACAAGAGACCAGGCCCAGCTATGGAGTGTACAGACCTTGCCCTGGCAAGAGTTGCAGTTGCGCGGGAAGGGTGTTCTGCAACCACATCTGCGATGGGTGCTTGCAGTCCTACTAGATGTTTGCCTTTAGATACTTGTTGCCCATCTATTGTACCCAGCCAGTGGGGTATGCACGTTGCCAGTGTTCTAGGGCTCAGTGTCCACCAGTCCTACTAGATGTTTGCCTTTAGATACTTGTTGCTCATCTATTGTACCCAGCCAGTGGGGTATGCACGTTGTGGCATGGACCGAAGCACATGTCTCAGTGGTGATGTCCCAAAACGATGTAGCGACACAACGAAGGCTTCGCACCTACGCATATGCTCTTGCTACAACGATTAAAGCACATAACCAGGGGAACGAGCAGAAAAGGCTCAAGTATGAAGAGTCCCGCGGTCAGTTTGACTATCAGGCCACATAGTCTACTGTAATAAGAGGTGAAGGGTGCATATAGATGCTTGATGGATCGCTAGAGCATACAACCACTCCGCCTCTCGCTTGACAGCGCGAGCGACACAAATGACAAGTTAGTAGGAAGCTAATCGATGCTAAGAAGTATGCGGCTGTTATAATCGCAGCATCAGCAGTGGTGTGGGTGCGTTAAAGAAGCATTTCAGCTTGTTAGGTTTCAAACTCGCGTTTCCGGCCATCGCAACACAAAGCGCGACCGCACACATACTTGCGTTTGCTTCATCACGGCATCATTAAGAAGGTCGAGGGTGGAGGAGGCGTGCATGGTGATATCTGCCCACAAAATGTAGGCCGGGTTCACGCCTAAGCAGTGCATCATGTACATAGTCATGGACGCTCAGGACAGCCGTAGCGTGTAGCCAAGCGAGTCCTCAACATACAGATGTGCTTCGTTGATCAATCCGCTAACTGTACGAGAAATAAACCGCGTGAAACGGACACACCCCCTTTTCAAGGGGGTTGGGAGGCCCTGACACAGGGCAAGGCAATACGGTAGGCACACTAGCAGTAGCCCTTACAACGATGAGGTCGCAGCCTGAGCTTGATTACGACTCATTACTGTTTTTTGGAGTAGGATGAGGGCTGTACGGATCGAACGTTGGGCCAGCATCAATAGTGTTTTGGTCTCACTCTCACACATTTAGCGTTCTCTTCTGCTTCTCTCCCGCTAGCTCCGTATTTGCTCGCCATGATCGCCGTCCAGCAGCGCAGTGGAATGTTGACGTCCGGCTTGCGTCAGCGCATGTCGTCAGTGCCGGGCAGCCTTCGAGCGCGCAGGACAGCTGTGCGGGTGGTGGCGTACCGAGAGGGCAGCGAGGCTGGGGAGGGCCGTATCGCACGGGATGCCCCGCTAACAGGCTACCCACAGCTAAACTTGAGCTCTACTCCCAGCACTGCCGCTTACGACGACGAGGCGACGTCCGAGCTGTGGGATCGCTTGAAGGTGCGCAGGGGGAAATCTAGGGGCAGATCGGAGTGAACGTAAAGGGTGTCAGGGCGCGAACGCCCAGTCGCGTAAGGCCACGGCGCCGCACGTATGCGAGTGCAGTGTCTGTGGGATACAACAGCAGGAGCAGCAGCAGCTGCAGCAGCAGCAGCAGCAGCACGGTGGTGTGGGGGCAGCACGCCCTCGCGGGCGAGGCAGCGCGATTGGGTGCAACATCTCCGCACGCCTGCCAGTGTCCCCGTTCCCCTGCCTGTGTAGCTCTGCTTGACACAGCTTTGACTGCTGTACCTGCTAGTCACTTTGTGCCTGAAGATGACAAATGGCCCTGCCCTGCTGTGGCACGTGGTGCCTGTTGTGCCCTGCCCTGCCTGTCCTGCATAGCCTGTCCTTAGGACCTGCAGACTAACCTCAGCCCGCTGTGCTCCTGGCCCAACAGCAAACCAGGGCCCCTTGAGGGTACACTACCTGGCCCTGGCTGCACTCAAGCTGGACTGCAGCTAACGGGGCACCACCCACTTCCCTCCCCCTGCCTGCCTTCCACGCACCCCCCTGGCCCCGCCCCCTGCCTCCCCCATCACCTTCATCCCTCTCCCCACCCACCCTCACCTCTTGGCCCTGACTGGCTACAGGCTCGCTGGGAGGGTGTGAAGTACAAGCGCAGCTGGCTGGTGGGCGCGGCTGGCCTGCTGTTTGGCTCCTGGATCTGCAGCGCGGTGCTGGACAGGGTGGAGCACCTGCCCCTGCTGCCCAACCTGCTCCTGTTCATTGGCCTGCTGCAGTCGGGCCAGTTCTTCTGGAGGTGCGCCAGGGCCAGGCCAGGCCAGGCCAGCCTGTGCCCAGCTGAATGCAAGGGGGTCCTGGGGGATGTGAGCTGGCAGCTGAGCAGTGCAGGAGTGAGGGGTGGTGGGGCGCAGGGGGGTAGGGGTAGGGGTAGGGGTAGGGGTAGGGGTAGGGGTAGGGGTAGGGGTAGGGGTAGGGGTAGGGGTAGGGGTAGGGGTAGGGGTAGGGGTAGGATATCCTTACACGGTAACGCTGGGTACGGTAAGGCTTCTTGCAGGGTTGGGGCGTGGCCGGGGAGGGGTATGCGGCGTGGTTTGAGCCTGGTGCCATGGCTCAGTGGCAATGCCTCGGTTGTGATGGGTCTGGCGTGTGGGTGTGTAGGGCGGTGCGGGTCGGCTGCCTGACCTGTAGACCAGGTGGTGATCCGCTACCAGCAGAGGGGAGCTACCTGGCCCAGCTCAAGCAGTGTGATGGCGTTCATCTGCTGCTTGAGTGCGCTGCTGTGCCCTGAGTCCAGCCCCCCGCTGCTTGTGCCGCCTGTGCTGCAGGTACGTGCTGTTTGGGGAGGGGCGGGTGGAGCTGCGTGGTAAGCTGTCCAGCGCGTTTGAGCAGTTTCGAGACGCGGTGGAGGGCCAGGGCACGCCGTTCTCACAGTTTGTGTCCAGCGGTGGGGTTGACGATGGTGCCAGCAACGGAGCCGCCAGCTCCTTCGCATCCAGCCCTGTCACGCCAGCCGCCAGCACCACCAGCAGTACCGCCAGCACCACCAGCAGCGGCAGCAAGGGCGCGGCGATCGGCAGCGTGTTGAGCGGCGACACGGGCGGCAGCAGCGAGCCGAGCGCGGCCCAGCTGCAGGACGCCACCCCGATTCCGCCTTACCCAAGCTTAAGTGCCGCGCTGCGGTCGCTCCCGCAAGAGGACACGCTGCCGCCATCCACGGGCGCGTTCATGCTGACAGAAGACGCCGCCAAGAACCCTGCAGCTATATCTTTGGGGTCTGAGGGCGCTCACAAGCCAGGCAAGGCTGGCTCACCTGTTTCGTTTCGGCAGGGAGGCGATAGCAGCGAATAGAGGCCTAGAAAATACTGGGAGAGCTTTGTGCAACAAGATGTGGCCGCCATGTTTTTTGTTGCGCTGCGAGTTGTTATGGGCGTGGGGTGCCGGGTAAAATTTTGTAGTTGGCGGGTTGTTGAGTTGAGATAGAGAGTTGAGACGAATGATTGATCACACAACCCTCCGCTACTGTGGCAAAGCTTAGGAAAATGTGATGCTCAACGAAAGTGTCGTGTTATCAGTACTGTTGCCGAACATGCCATATACTATATGCTCTACCATTGGTGATGTCACGATGCGTGCCTAAGGTACTATGATGCTTAAAGACTTGAAAGCAACGCAAAGCAACCACAGCCTCGCCCGTCATGATCCGCCAGCCTATTCGTTCGGTTAGCTGCTGCCAGAGTGCGTTCCAGTGCCCCGCTCCTGCATGCCCCGTGTAATTGTAGATGCGCTTCTGCTTGCGCTCCCGCCCCTGCGCTGCGCGACGGGTATGACCCTTTGCTGGGGCACCAGACAGCTGCTCGTTCCTGATCAGAGCGCCAACCACACCGCCTCCGTACTCCCGCCCTGATCTCGACATGAGGGCTAGCGATAGAGTGGCAATAGCTACGCACAGCGCGTATTGCAGCTCCGTGGCGCGGCGCCGTCGCCATTAGTGGAGCAGGTTGACCGAGGCAGGGACCGGCGGCGCAATCGCGGCGGGTAAGCTGCGAGCCGCTCGGGCCGCTCGGTACTCCGGGTCGTTGCTCCAGCGCACGTAGTCGTCGGCCAGCTGGCGCATGAACAAGGGCAAGAGCGTGCCCACCAGCGCACGCAGCACCGTATTGCAAGCGGCCTGGGGCAGCAAGGAAAGCGAGGGGATGGGGATAGCTGGTGGACCGGTGTACCAAGTGTATCAGGTGTAACCAAGTGTATCAGGTGTAGCGCACATGTCAGTTCTCACATGCAGGTGCATGCCAGCCACCGCAATGAAGGAGCAGCAGCAGCAACAACAGCAGCAGCAGCAGGACAGCGGCCTGGGCTTACCACCAGGGCAGAGCGAGGCATGTGGTGGAAGGGCGGCACCACCTCGCACCACACGTCCAGCTGGGAGTTGCCTTGAATCTGGCCACTGGGGCCAGCGCTACGAGGCAGATGGGGAAGAAGGGACGTGACAGGACACCAAAGCTTGAGGTTGGCAGTGAGTGGGGAGCATAGGGTGCAAAGCAAGGAGGGTCCGAGTACCAACATGACATCAGGGGAGAGGGGCCAGCTGGGGCGTAGCTTACGCTTGGATAGCAGGGGGTAGGGTTAGGAATAGGGTTAGAGTTATGCAAACCTTCCCACCTTGATACACTCACATGGTATATTACTACAGTTTATTATTGTAAGGGTAAGGGTCAGACTGGCCTCTAAGGTCAGGCTGACCTACCTACCTTCATAACCTATATATTTCTGTAATTGTAATAGTTATCATGTGTTTAGACGTGGCACCTTGTACCATAGGGTGCCCTCCTAGACTGACAGAGCCATGCTGCAGCCCCAGCACCAGCAGCCTTGAGCCAGCACCAGACACCCCCTGAGCCGAGCCCACCTTGCACCGTCCTGGCCCTGTACCTCCTGCTGCAACCCGCTGCTCCAGGTCAGCTGGGTCACGAAGCGCATGCAGAAGCGCGAATTGAGCTGCAGCCGCTCCACCTGCTCGCTACCCCTGCACCACAACCAGGACGTAATCACAACACAGAAAGCAGCGTGCAAGTCAGCTGCACCACGCAAGATGGGTTAAGGTTAGGGAAAGGGTTAGGGCTAGGGTTGGGGTTAGGGCTAGGGCTGGGGTTAGGGCTGAGCCTCAGCCACTGCGGCCCTCTCTAGCCCAGCATCGCCTGCCACACTGAACACCCCTGCTGCCTGGGACACCCTGCCCCCCTCTCCTCCAGATGCTGCCTGCAGAAGGCCACACAGGGTGGCGTCACCCGCTGTTGAGCTGCTCCCTAGGCTGGGCGTGAACTGTTCAGCCGCTAGGGGATGGGAGCAGGCCGTGCCCCAGGCAAAAGCTCAACCCTTGATGCAAGCCAGATCTGCCGGAATAGTTTTCTCCTTCTGTTGTGTTCAGCAGCTGCTGCAGGCCGGGTGCTGCTGGCGGGCATATCTAACAGTGGAGTAGCAGGAGCCAACTTGGGGAGCATGTACTCTGCCGGGCAGGCGGGCACTGCTCAGAGGATGGGCGCTCTATGCAACACTTACTTCATGCGACAATGCTCCGCCTGCAGCACCACTCGCCCGGGCTGCTTCTCTGTCGTCACCGTCACTTCCACCTCAGGCTCCAACCAGATGTTAAAGATCTGGCAGTGCAGGACGATGACATGGTGTGAGCAGTGACACAAAAATGTGGCTGGAGCACATCCCCCTGACTATCGTAGGAGGCCAGGGAGATGTGCTCCAGTACCTGGCCTTGCACCATATGCACCAAACACAAACCATACACAGACACCACACAAAGACACAGACAGCTGGTGGTTGTGTCAGTTAGGCATGTGGTATGAGTGCAGGGCTGTCGTTGCGAGTCCGTGTGGTCAGCTGTTGCTCAGATGGTGACTCACAGAAATGCGTGGCACTAGCAGCACAAATCGGTTGCCATCCAGGTGCCTGATTTGCTTGGGATCCAGCACAAAGTATTGTTCCACTGGCAGGGTCATGTAAGTGCCCAAGGACACATCCTGGCCCGTGCATAACGAGCGTTCCTAGGCAGGCAGTAGTGCCACGCCATGTGACCTTTACGGTGCTGCGTAACTGCGTGCTGCCAAGGTTACGTAACGTACCTTGGCCTTTACGACGCAATGTGTTCGTGCACCAATTTGTGCAGGGTCGTCCAAGTCCTCTGGCTGGCGTGCCTCCCGCTGCTGCCGAGGTTGCGGCGCTGACTGAGTGCCTGAGTGCGTGGCTATGCGACAGATGTGCGACCGTCTATCGGCAGTCGCAGCGTACAGAGCAGGTGTGAACGCGCTACGGTTGAGCGCTTGACTACGGATGCGCATGACTCCAGAGGAGCGAAGACAGGTGGTCAGTCGCCAAATGGGTATAGGAGCACTTTATGTGACTTGTCACAGGCATTTCGTTATCATAACATCGGTCAAGCAGCCTCACGGCTGACGGCTTAAGCGGTGTAAGCCACCTATCTATTTCGTTATCATAACATCACGTAGCTGGCGGCGCCCTGTGCATTACCATCCTAGTAGACATTCCCAGGCACAGCATCAGGCTGCCCATCGATGGATCCTTCAGTTCAACTTGATGGTAGGATCATCCCGAGATCCACGCTCCAGACCTCTGCTAAAACACAGGACCTGACGAGGTTCCCGGAGTACACCAGGTGTGCACCTCTCCCATGAAGCCTTGCTGCACTTTACCTACTCCACAAACCTGGAAAGGGAACACAGCATGTCACGGTTGGGTGAGTGTGTAGAGGTGACCGCACTCATAGGGCACACCCAGACCATACTAACACCGAGTACAACCTGGTCTGACAATACCTCTCTATTCTATTTTCATCTTCTTTATGCATGTTGTATAATCCATGCTTTACAACCCAGCTTTGTGCCCATGCCTCGATAATGACAAGGTCTGGCCTGGCAGCTGACCTGGCACACACAAACAATGCATGCCTGGCGTCACCCTTAACCTGACCCGTGTCTTCAATGCCTTCCAACCGCACCCTGCATTAATGTATGATGATCAATATGAACCTATCCTGTGTTGCTGCAATGCATGCTAACAATAACAATGGAGTTGGGTGCTTCCTAACAGCAGCCAACCTTTGCCGCTGCAGGGGGCTGGCTGGCAGCTGACAGCGCAATGCTCCCTTGCTGCCCTGACTGTCCACCCGGCCCAGCAGCACTCGACTGCACGCGTGGAAGCTTGCGAGCTATGTCCATGAACAGCTCGCTGACATTTGCAGCTGTCTTGGCAGATGTCTCCAGGAAAAACAGGTTGTTCTCTGCAGCGTAGGCAGCTGCCTCCTCACTGCTCACTGCCCTCTGCTCCTCCAGGTCTGCCTTGTTGCCTGGGCCACACACAGCATGCCACAGAGCAGGACCTGTGTGGATTGAACACCTCCAGCTGCACCTGGTGCCAGCTGGTACTGCTTGCTCAGTCTCGCACCTGCCAGTGCCATGATAAGGTTGGGATTCCCTTGTCGCTGCAGCTCTTTGACCCAGGACTTTGCGCGTGTTAAGGACTCAGTGCTGGTGATGTCATACACAATCACGGCTGCCATGGCTCCCCTGCAACTCAAACAGGGGTTGAGCTGGCAGGCCTGTACCAAAAGGTCAAGACCACAGGCTGTTGAGCTCAGCACCCATCCAACACCTGTAGTACATTGGTGCAAGGCTGTGGTACCGTTCCTGGCCAGCTGTGTCCCTGCAGAAAGCGTCAACCAGGGTTTGCTGAACTGTGACAGCGGCTGCAGGTCCCGCTGCACACCCTACTAACCAAATCTCGAACTTCACATTCAGCTCAGGAATAGTTTTTGTCAAAAACGCAGCTCCGACCGTGGAAGCCTGCGACACGCCAGCGCACGAGGTAAGCTGGGAATGTGTATCCGTTGCGTGCCGAGAGGCTACACTGGAAGCCCATATGCTGTTATGCGCTCAGGAATGGGAAGAGCCCTGGAAGAACCTGTCACGCACCTGGTAGTCGAAGAACTGGCCTTTGACGTAGCGCAGTACCAGGCTGCTCTTGCCACTACCCATCTCCCCGAGCAAGACCAGTTTCGCGACAGTCTGCTGCTGCACTTCCATTTATCTGCTCGTAAAAACGCTTGGCTGTTTGGCTTGACAGCGCGACGCTTTGGCGATGTCGAGGCGAAGAGCCACAAATCGATCATGTGGCATGGTGTCATGGCATGCAGCGTGTCTGATACCTACAACCCCTCCCACTCCTCCCAACCATAGAGAGTTCAGACGCGGCGTGCAGTCATAGCGTTCAGACACAGGGTACAATCAAAGCGTAATCAAGCACAGGTTACGTGCTCTGGTGTTTGGCCGGGGTGGGAGAAAGGTAGAAGGGTAAGCCCCCAAGCTGAAGGAGATAAACAGGCCCCAACTGACAATTAAGCCAACAATAGACTGCCCCTACCCCTACCCCTGCCCCTGCCCCTGCCCCTGCCCCTGCCCCTGCCCCTGCCCCTGCCCCTGCCCCTGCCCCTGCCCCTGCCCCTGCCCCTGCCCCTGCCCCTGCTGTAACGGAGCTGAGACCAGGGAGCCTGTGAGGGCGGGAGAGCGAGACAGGACCCGGGGTCAGATAGAGTTCTGAGCCAAGGTTACAACATAGCAGAGATGACCAACAGAGCACGGCTTACCTGTGAGGGCGGGAGAACGAGACAGGACCCGGGGTCAGATAGAGTTCTGAGCCAAGGTGCCTGTCTCTGCCCTCACAGAGCCTTAAGTACTCAAAACCATTCACATTCTTAGTCATCCACGTGTAAAGGGAAAAGGTGTACGTAAACTGTGAACTTCTGTGCTCGGTGCATCCGCCTAGGTTCGGAGCACCTTGCACAGAGAACAACAGAAGCATCCACTGTAAGAAAAGAACAAGTACTCAGTTCGCTAAAGATCAGACATGCAAGTCAGTTTAAAAGATGCAAGCCGCCCATGCTGCGCAGGTCCACTACATTCACCCCCCCTGGAAAAAAGATGTTTAGCCTCTAAACATGCTACCTGCGCTTCTTGGGAGCCTTAGCTTGCTTGCACTGATGACAACGAGGCACAGAACGAAGTGGGGGTGACAGGCACGTGATGTGAAAACCCTTGTCGCATTGATCACAAAGCAACATTGGAGGCCGCGGTGAACGGCTGGCGCAGACTTGGCAGGCAGGGTCGTCGTCAACTGGGGCATGGTGGCGGGCGGTGTAATCCCGGATTAAGGCGGCGACCGCGTCCTGCTGCGCGAGTGCTGGGCCCCACTCCCAGGAGTTGAAGGAGTCGTCGTAGCCAGCCCACTTGATGAGGTACTGAAAGGCGTGCTGCGCGTCGTTCCAGCGACGACCCAGGATGGCTTCCACCGTGAAGTAAGCCTCGCCGTCGATGATCACGGGCGAAGGCTGAAGCTCCACGGCGCGCTCAGGGAAAGAGGAGGAGGAAAGATAGGGCCGTAGGCGGCTGATGTGGAAGGTGGGGAGGATACGCATGGAGGAAGGAAGGTCGAGCTTGTAGGAGACTGGGGAGTGCTTGGCCAGGACCTTGAAAGGCCCCACAAAGCGAGGCTGGAGCTTGGCGCTGTTGACAGCAGTCTGCAGGTTCAGGTTGGCACAGCTGAGCAGCACCAGATCACCGACCTCAAACTCCTCATGGCGGCGGTGCTGGTCAGCATGCAGCTTCTGGGTGTCAATGGAGCGCTGCAGGGCTGAGCGGGCGGCGGTAAGGTTGTTGCGCATGGAGGTGACGAAGTCCTCAGCTGCCTGGCTGGGCACAAGGGTGGGAGGGGGGAGCAAGAGGGCAGAGGGTGTGGTGGGGTGTTGGCCGTAGTTGAGGTAGAAGGGGGTGAAGCCGGTGCCAACGTGCTCAGAGCTGTTGTAGGCAAACTCCACGGCTGCAAGGTGCTGGTCCCAGTCAGTCTTGTGGTCGTTGACGTAGGGCCGCAGCATGTCCTCCACGGTGCGGTTGGCTCGTTCTGTCTGGCCGTCGGTCTGGGGGTGGTAGGCAGAGGAGAGGAGGAGCCGGGTGCCGGTGAGGTGGAAGAGGGAGGTCCAGAAGTCGGAAGTGAACTTAGGGTCACGGTCAGAGATGATGGCCTCCGGCAGGCCGTGGTGCTTGAAGATGTGGTCAAAGAAGAGGCGGGCGGTGTCCTGGGCGGTGGCGGTGGTGGTGGTGGGGATGAGGTGGATCATCTTGCTGAGCTTGTCGACGATGGTGAAGATCATGGTGTGGCCGCGGGGAGTAGCTGGAAGGGGCCCAATGAAGTCCATGCTGACCTGCTGCCAATTGCGGGAGGGGATGGGGAGGGGCTGTAGCAGGCCAGGGGGCAGCTGGTTAGTGGCCTTGTTGCGCTGGCACTTGTCGCATGTGCGCACGTACTCCTGGACGGTCTTGTGCATCTGCGGCCAATAGAAGTGACGCTGCAACCGCTCCAGAGTCTTGGCACGCCCTAGGTGGGCAGCGGTGTGGGCGTCATGAGCTTCATGCAACAGCTGGGCGCGGAGAGGGGAGGAGGGGATGTAGAGGCGGGGAGGGGTGGAGGTGGTGTAGAGGCGGCCTTCAATGACCTGCAGGTGGGTAGGGCTGGAGGGTGAAGGGGGGGAGAGGACCTGGGACAGGGCTGCTTGGTAGGCCGGGTCCTCGGGCGCATGGCGGTCAAAGGTGGAGAAGAAGGAGGGGTCAGGGTCAACGATGGAGAGGGCGGTGAGTTGGTGGTCAGGGCGACGGGAGAGGGCGTCCGGCACGGTGTGGTGCTTGCCAGCCTTGTGCACAAAGGTGATGTCGAACTCCGCAAGGCGCTGGGTCCACCGCATCTGGCGCCCGGTGAGGTTGGACTGGGTGAGCACATGGGTGGTGGCGCTGTTGTCAGTCTCCACAATGAAGGGACGACCCAGTAGGTAGTGGCGCCAGGTGGTGAGGGCATGGAGCACAGCCAGGAGCTCACGCTCATGGGCTGGGTAGTTGACCTGAGCCGGGTTGAGCTTGCGGCTCTCGTAGGCCACCACGTACTCGGCGCCGGAGGAGTCCTGTTGGGTAAGCACGGCACCAATGGCAAAGAGGGAGGCATCAGTCTTGACAGTGAAGGGAAGGGAGAAGTCAGGGGGACGCACGACGGGGGAGCTGGCCATGGCTGCCTTGATGTCGGCAAAGGCACGCTGCTCAGCCTCGCCCCAACGCCATGGCTGCTCATCACGCAGCAGGTCGGTGAGAGGGAGAACACGGTGGGCATGGTGGTGTAGGAGACGCCGGTAGTAGTTGGCGGTGCCGAGGAACGACCGTAGCTGGTGCTTGTCCTGTGGGGCAGGCCAGTCCAGCACAGCCTTGACCTTGGTGGGGTCTGGCTGGATGCCGGCGGCGGAGACGATGTGGCCGAGGAAGTCCACGGTGTCCAGCCAGAATGCGCACTTGGTCAGGTTAGCGCACAGTTGGTGTTGCCGCAAGAGGGAGAGGGTAAGGTGGAGGTGGCGCTCGTGGTCAGCGGCTGACTTGGAGAACACAAGGATGTCGTCCAGGTAGACAAGCACAAAGTCGTCCAGGTGGGGCTTGAAGACATCGTTCATGAGCTGCTGGAAGGTGGCTGGGGCATTGCAGAGGCCAAAGGGGAGGACAGTGAACTCATAGTGCCCGTACCGGGTGCGGAAGGCGGTCTTGGGGATGTCCTCCTCAGCCACCCTGATCTGGTGATACCCAGACCGGAGGTCGATCTTGGAAAAGACCTGGGCACCTGACAGCTGGTCCAGCAGATCATCGATGCGGGGGAGGGGGTAACGGTTCTTAAGGGTCTGCTGGTTGAGGGCACGGAAGTCCACACAGAGGCGCAGGCTGCCGTCCTTCTTGCGCACAAACAACACAGGGGCAGCAAAGGGGGAGGTGGATGGCCGGATGAAACCCTTGGCCAGGAGGTCGTCCAACTGCTTCTTCAGCTGGTCCAGCTCTGGCTGCGACATGCGGTAGATGGGACGGGGGGAGGGGGCAGGGCCGGTGAGATGGATGGTGTGGTCCACGGAGCGGCGGGGCATGTCCTGGACTGCAGGCAGCTCCTTGGGAAAGACAGAGGGGTATTGCTGCACCAGTGCTGCCGCCTTGGGGTGGAGAGGGGGTGGATCAGGGGCAGGGGCGGAGGAACAGGGTGAGGTAGAGGGGTTGGGCTGCTGGGTGAGCAGGGCCATGAAGACCTCATCATGCCGCGCTGCCCGGCGGAAGCGTGGCGCCGACAGCAGGTTTAGCTGATCCGCTTGGAGTGGGGTGAGTGGGGGTGGGGTCAGGGTGTGGGTGGAGCCGGCGTGATCCAGGCGTACGACGTTGTTGATCCAGTCCACACACGGGTTCTTGGCTGCCAGCCACGGCTTGCCGAGGACGATGTCAAAGGAAGGGTTAGGGATGTTTGCCATGGAGAGCTGTAAGCGATCGCGGTAGGTACCCATGCGGATGGAGCACGGTGGGAGGGTGTAGGTGGGTAGGGTAGTGTGTTTGGGGCCTGGGAGGAGGAGGCGACGGGGGGAGAGGGTGGTAGCCAAGTGCAGCCCATTGCGCATGAGGTACTGCTGGCTGACGATGTTCCCGGTGGCGCCGCTGTCCACCATGAACCTGGCTGGGTGACCAGCAAAGGTGCCATGGAGGATGATCAGCTCTGAAGATGGGCCACTGGCAGACAGGGAAGTGAGCACGATGGGGGAGGGCGCAGCAGCGGGGGAAGGGGTGGGGGTGGGAGTGGGAGTGGGCGGGGAGGTGCGAAAAGGACAAGGAGCAGGAGGGGGACACAGAGGGGCAGGGGGAGGAGGTAAGGACCGAGGAGCGAGAGAATCGGCCGGCGGCTGGTCCTGAGCAGCCAGCACGGCAAAGGAGTTGACATGGAGGAAGGCAGGTGCATCAGCATTGGCACGCTGCAACACAGCTGGGCGGGCTGTCCGGCCAGGCTGGGGAGGGCGAGGAGGGCTGCCACCTAGAGCTGCAGGTAGGGGCAGGGAGAACCGCACGACCTTACGAGGTCGTCCCGGTGGCGTGGAGCCAGCCACAGAAGGCTGCTTCAGAATGCTGCCAGCAGGTCTAACATGCTGCAGGGATAAGGGCATGGATCTGACAACCTGCAGGGAGGGCCGGCCAGCAGTGTCCACCTTACCAGTGTACGGCTGGCAGGTGGAATGCAGACCAGGGTAGGAGGGTGCAGGGGCAGGGAGGAGGAAGTAAGGTGCGCGGTGGGGACGAGCGCACCGGGGAGGACAAGGAGAGGAGGTGGAAAAGCAGAGGGGCTGGGAGGGGGTGGTGAGAGGGGGTGGGAGGGGGTGGGAGGGGGTGGTGGGAGGGGGTGGTGGGAGGGTCCGGAAGGCGACGTCTAGCGGCGGTCCCCCTTCCGTGGGCCGCTGCTGACGTTTGGGCGGGGAGGGCGGATGGGGCAGTCCTTCATGGTGTGCCCCGCCTTGCGGCAGTAGAAGCACGCCTTGCTGTCCCGCAGAGCCGCACGCTGAGCATCGGAGAGACGAGTGCCACGGCTGCGGCTTGGGCTGGTGTGGAGCATGGCGTCCAGCTCCATGGGCACCGCGGCAGTCTCAGGGCGGGGAGGGCGGGGAGTGGAGGGAGGGCGATAGGAGGAGCGGGAGGCTGAGGTGGAATAGGAGATGGCGTCCACCCGATCCGCGATGGTGGAGGCTTCGGAGAAAGAGGTTGGCTCGCGCAGCTCCAGCTCACGCCGCACTGAGGGCTTGAGGCCCCGGATGAACCGGTCGAGCTGTTCGGCGGGCGAGAGGTCCGTGACCTACAGGCAGAGCGCTGTGAACTCGCCAAGGTACCGCCGCACGGAGCTCGTTTGGGTGAGAGCTGCCAAGCGGTCCCTTGCATGGCGCAGCCGGTTGACAGGCGCGAACTGCCGCTCGAAGGCAGCGACAAAGCACGTCCAGGAGGTGAAAGAGCTGACGCTGCTGCGGTACCACAGGAGAGCATGGCCGGAGAGGAGGGTGGCGACGTAGACGATCCGTTGGGCGTCCGTCAGCTCGGAGATTGTGAAAAAGAGATCCACTGCGAATAGCCAAGCCGCCACGTCCGTGGTACGGCTTCCAGAGAAAGTGGCGGGTGGATTGGCACGGGGCATACGCTGCTGTGGGGCAGGAGCGGGAGTAGGAGGAGGAGCAGGAGCAGGAGCAGGCGCGGGCGCCGCCGGAGTGGTTTGCTGCAGGGACAGTTGCGCGAGCTGCTGTTCCAGCCGCTGGATTGTGGCCTGCTGCTCCGAAAATACGCGTTGCATCTGAGCGATCTCTTCCGCGTTCATGGCGGCGCGGGACTAGCGGTGAGAATGCGGAGTGGGAGAGAGGAACGGTGGAGTGGGAGAGACGAGGGAAGAGCACTGCGGTTCCCGAGAGAGAAGGCACCAATGTAACGGAGCTGAGACCAGGGAGCCTGTGAGGGCGGGAGAGCGAGACAGGACCCGGGGTCAGATAGAGTTCTGAGCCAAGGTTACAACATAGCAGAGATGACCAACAGAGCACGGCTTACCTGTGAGGGCGGGAGAACGAGACAGGACCCGGGGTCAGATAGAGTTCTGAGCCAAGGTGCCTGTCTCTGCCCTCACAGAGCCTTAAGTACTCAAAACCATTCACATTCTTAGTCATCCACGTGTAAAGGGAAAAGGTGTACGTAAACTGTGAACTTCTGTGCTCGGTGCATCCGCCTAGGTTCGGAGCACCTTGCACAGAGAACAACAGAAGCATCCACTGTAAGAAAAGAACAAGTACTCAGTTCGCTAAAGATCAGACATGCAAGTCAGTTTAAAAGATGCAAGCCGCCCATGCTGCGCATGTCCACTACCCCTGCCCCTGCCCCTGCCCCTGCCCCTGCCCCTGCCCCTGCCCCTGCCCCTGCCCCTGCCCCTGCCCCTGCCCCTGCCCCTGCCCCTGCCCCTGCCCCTGCCCCTGCCCCTGCCCCTGCCCCTGCCCCTGCCCCTGCCCCTGCCCCTGCCCCTGCCCCTGCCCCTGCCCCTGCCCCTGCCCCTGCCCCTGCCCCTGCCCCTGCCCCTGCCCCTGCCCCTGCCCCTGCCCCTGCCCCTGCCCCTGCCCCTGCCCCTGCCCCTGCCCCTGCCCCTGCCCCTGCCCCTGCCCCTGCCCCTGCCCCTGCCCCTGCCCCTGCCCCTGCCCCTGCCCCTGCCCCTGCCCCTGCCCCTGCCCCTGCCCCTGCCCCTGCCCCTGCCCCTGCCCCTGCCCCTGCCCCTGCCCCTGCCCCTGCCCCTGCCCCTGCCCCTGCCCCTGCCCCTGCCCCTGCCCCTGCCCCTGCCCCTGCCCCTGCCCCTGCCCCTGCCCCTGCCCCTGCCCCTGCCCCTGCCCCTGCCCCTGCCCCTGCCCCTGCCCCTGCCCCTGCCCCTGCCCCTGCCCCTGCCCCTGCCCCTGCCCCTGCCCCTGCCCCTGCCCCTGCCCCTGCCCCTGCCCCTGCCCCTGCCCCTGCCCCTGCCCCTGCCCCTGCCCCTGCCCCTGCCCCTGCCCCTGCCCCTGCCCCTGCCCCTGCCCCTGCCCCTGCCCCTGCCCCTGCCCCTGCCCCTGCCCCTGCCCCTGCCCCTGCCCCTGCCCCTGCCCCTGCCCCTGCCCCTGCCCCTGCCCCTGCCCCTGCCCCTGCCCCTGCCCCTGCCCCTGCCCCTGCCCCTGCCCCTGCCCCTGCCCCTGCCCCTGCCCCTGCCCCTGCCCCTGCCCCTGCCCCTGCCCCTGCCCCTGCCCCTGCCCCTGCCCCTGCCCCTGCCCCTGCCCCTGCCCCTGCCCCTGCCCCTGCCCCTGCCCCTGCCCCTGCCCCTGCCCCTGCCCCTGCCCCTGCCCCTGCCCCTGCCCCTGCCCCTGCCCCTGCCCCTGCCCCTGCCCCTGCCCCTGCCCCTGCCCCTGCCCCTGCCCCTGCCCCTGCCCCTGCCCCTGCCCCTGCCCCTGCCCCTGCCCCTGCCCCTGCCCCTGCCCCTGCCCCTGCCCCTGCCCCTGCCCCTGCCCCTGCCCCTGCCCCTGCCCCTGCCCCTGCCCCTGCCCCTGCCCCTGCCCCTGCCCCTGCCCCTGCCCCTGCCCCTGCCCCTGCCCCTGCCCCTGCCCCTGCCCCTGCCCCTGCCCCTGCCCCTGCCCCTGCCCCTGCCCCTGCCCCTGCCCCTGCCCCTGCCCCTGCCCCTGCCCCTGCCCCTGCCCCTGCCCCTGCCCCTGCCCCTGCCCCTGCCCCTGCCCCTGCCCCTGCCCCTGCCCCTGCCCCTGCCCCTGCCCCTGCCCCTGCCCCTGCCCCTGCCCCTGCCCCTGCCCCTGCCCCTGCCCCTGCCCCTGCCCCTGCCCCTGCCCCTGCCCCTGCCCCTGCCCCTGCCCCTGCCCCTGCCCCTGCCCCTGCCCCTGCCCCTGCCCCTGCCCCTGCCCCTGCCCCTGCCCCTGCCCCTGCCCCTGCCCCTGCCCCTGCCCCTGCCCCTGCCCCTGCCCCTGCCCCTGCCCCTGCCCCTGCCCCTGCCCCTGCCCCTGCCCCTGCCCCTGCCCCTGCCCCTGCCCCTGCCCCTGCCCCTGCCCCTGCCCCCACCCAAAGGCGAAGGCAAGGGCAAGGGCAAGGGCAAGGGCAAGGGCAAGGGCGGGGCAAGGGTCCTAGGGTGCCAGCCTGCCCCGCACCCTTCATCCTCACCTCCAATGCTAGGTTAGGTACTCTCTTCATCGCGATAGATAGCAGGGTCTTGCATGGGGTGTGCAGTCAGCTAGGCCTGACTGCGGCCACAGTGGCAGCCTTTGAGGCCAAGCAAGCTGCTCATAGTCATTGGACTACACCCCCCCCCCCCCTTAGCAGCCCAGTAGCAGGCCCCCCCCTTAGCAGCCCAGTAGCAGGCCCCCCCCTTAGCAGCCCAGTAGCAGGCCCCTTTGGCAGCAGCCCAGCAGCAGGCCCCTCTGACAGCAGCAGCAGCCACAATCGCCCTCCAGCTGACATAGGCAGCGGCCTGGCTGACAAGTGGGCGTTTCAGTTTGACCCAGCCACCCAGATGGGCATGCGGTTTGACCCCGGCGCTATCTAGGCAGTCAGCGCAGCCTTGGGGGTGTGGACTGAGGATGGCTGCATGAAAAGCTCCCACAACAGCAAGCTGACCAGGAGCCAGGTGCAGCATGACAGCGCCCTGATCCAGGCTCGCCGCAACACTCAGCAGTGGAATGAGAACATTAAGCTCGATCTGCAGCACCTGGCAGCAGCCACCCCAGCAGTCACCTCCCAGGTGGCCATCCATAGGCATGTGGCCGTCACCCTTGCCACCTGGGATGCAGTGTGGGGGGAGTACCTGCATCCCCAGTGGACAGAGCGAAGGATAAGACTGTACGGCGTGCAGGAGAAGGTCCTGAAGCGCTACTTCAAGAAGGTGGGAGTGCCAAGGGTAGGGGGGAGGGGCAGGGCCAGATGCTGATGACCGCCCTACATGTGACCTGCTAGGTGCCATGTCCCCAATCCTTTCAAGGATGTCATGCGCATTGTGTGCATTGTGTGCCATGCAGCTGGAGGAGGAGGCAGCCATGGTGTCCCAACAGCGGTGGGGACCCGCAAGCAGCTGGTGGTGTTCCTGCGGGCAGGGGAGAGCAAGTGGCGCCCACTGGAGCTGTGCAGGTGGCAACACCGAGGAGCGGCTCCTGCCAAGGGCGAGGAGTACCCAGCATTGGGCTTCAAGAAGCTGCAAGACAGAGCACTCAAGGCCCAAGCCCAGCTGCCTGTAGCACAGTAGTATGTGTTCACTAGGCAATGCTTAAGCTGTTGCTTACATCACTGCATGCGTTTCATGCCAACACCTATCGCCCCACCCTCGCAAGGGGGTGGGGGTTGGAAGTTAGGTAAATGTGACGGCTGTTTACCGGCTAGGTACTGACACTTCAGTTTTCAGATAAATCATCGCCTTGTCATTGGGGAATATGGCGCTGAGAAAACCAACTGCACCAGATTTGAATAGTGTTGAAAAGTGAAGGTGTAAGCTGAGTTTGCCACGCGGCACACGATTGTCTTTGCCACCCCTATAGCAGTTATCAGTCAAAGTAGGCACATCTGGCTCTATAGCCTCGCCGCAGTTGAGGAGCAGCAAACTGCGCGGTGGCGTCATGGACGCTACTCCTGATGCCAAGGTGAGCGCGTCGCAGCTGCGCCGAACCCTTGTGACGCAGGCCACGCTCGCAGCGTCCATCGCAGGGGGGAACCTGGACCGATGGGCAGTTGGGTAAGTCTCCGCCGGAGACATTCCAGAACGGGAAACTCTCTGTACCAATCCTATCCTCGGCGAGAAAGAGTGTGGAAGCGATGACCAGCCTGAAGCAGGTGATGGCGCGGCAACGGCTGCACAACGCAACGGTGATCCGAGGTTGAGGGGCATCTCGCCCGGCCCGGCCTTGGACAAAATCCCTGGCACGCCGGCTATCACCAGGCATCAGGCCTCAGCCCGCCTCTTTAACACAGCGATGCCAGGGGTTCCAACCTGCAGCTTTAGCTTCAGACTAGGCAATCAAGCGCCGCCTGGGCGTAAGGGCATAAGGGCACAAGGGCGTGTCACACCCAGAGCAGATGTTAACATCACCAGGCGGCATGCACCCAGCTTACAGCCCAACACACAGCCTAGTGTCGCAGGTCGCTGGTAGTACAGAGCGTGAGGTAGCCTGCTACTCAAACCTGCTTGTTGCCCCAGTGCTAGGCAGCCCAGGGCAGCATGCAGCCACCGCCACCCTAAACCCTGGACCTATGAAACACCCGTTCTTATCCTGGGGTACCTCAAATCCCCAGCTGCTGAGTGCCGGTAGCAGACTGCGCTCAAGCATTGCAGCCACAGCCTTCAGCACCGCTGCTAAACACCTCAGTGCTGCTGGCTACCAGCCATGTCATTATCTCCTGATGCCCAACGTTTAGTATTCAATGCCAAGCGAGTGATATTCAATGTCCAGCAGCCATTCAGGCTGGCTGCCATGCAGCGTAATGCAGCAACAACTGGCACCTGAGTATTGATGGCGACCAGCAGCGCGTTTCGAGCCAGGCCCCCCACCAGCCCCGGCAGCCATGCAGGCAGGCCTGAGCCAGCCCACCTGCCATTGCTGTGTCCCAGTCCCTGAGGACTGCCGGCTGGCCCGCCTCCGCATCTGCCTGGTGCCGGTTGGTTTGGCCTGCTGCCTGCTGCCCACTGCTCCGCCTGTGCCTGTGCCTGTGCCTGCTGCCTGCTGCTGCCTGGTCTGTGTGCACTCTTGCCTCAGCCTTGTTCACCCCACGCTGTCTTTGTCCTGCTAGCTTCCCTGCATGCCCTATGTCCTCTTGCCCCTGTGCTGCTGCCGGGTCTGTGCACTGCCGCCTCAGCCTAGCACTGGCTGAGGCCCGGTCTATGGCGCTGCAGGCTGAGCTGGAGCGCAAGTTCAACGAGGAGCTGGCCTGGCACAGACGGCGCGTGGAGCACCTGCAGGGGGAGCTGGACATAGCGCGGGCCAAGCGGCGCGAGGTGGAGGGGGAGCTGGAGGAGGTCAGAGCCAGGGCGGAGGCGCAGCTCAGGGAGGCCAGGGAGGAGGCCGAGGTGGGTGGGTGGGTGGCTGCTGGGGAGGCGGGGTCAGCAGAGGGGAACCAGGCCTAGGCAAGCCATGGTAAAGGAGGGGAAGGGGGCCGGGCGCAGTGGCCCGGGTCTGGTGGCCAGGCGTAGCGGCCTGGGGAAGTTCGCTGCCTTGTCGGCGTGCAGGGGGTAGGCAGGCAGGCAGGTGGGTGGGGGCCGGGAAGCCCGGGGGGGGGGTCCAGCAGATGAAAACCAGGCCGGGGCAAGACACTCATCCATGGCGAAGGAAGGGGGAGGGGTGTTGGGCGCAGCGGCTCAGGAAGTGGGTAGGCAGGCGACTAGTCTTTTGCAGCTGCCACCTGCATCGGTATAAGAGCAATGCAGGGCAGCAGGGGGCTGTAGGACAGCAGCAGGGTAGCAGGGGGCAGCAGGGCAGCAGCAGGGCAGCAGTGGGCGGCAGAGCTCCGTCCCCAGGGCTGCTCACTCAGCTCCAGCTTTGCTTCCAGTGGCGGCCTGCTGACCTGCCCAGCCACCTGCCCAGCCCAGCGGCCGCAGCCCAACCCTGGCGCAGCAGGCAGGCTGTCTTGGCTGCCAGAGGCGTCATCCTGCAGGCTAGGCAGGCCCACCCACTGCCAGCAGCCCCCCCTCCACACTCCCACCCCCACCCCCACCGACCCCTGAACTCATGTCAGCCGCCTGCCTAGCCCAGCAGCAGGAGCCAGGGGCCGGCAGCAGCATGGCTCTGGCTTAGCAGTCTGTAGCTCTGCAGTCATAGCGTTAAGAGGGAGTGTTAAGAGGGTCAAGGGTCAAGCGTGAAGAGGGTAGGGGTGCGGTGCAGCTACAGTGACGGTGTTTATTTGTGCTTGAGGCAGCGGCATTGACGTGCCAGCTTCCTACAACCAGGCCATGTCCCCAGGCTGCTTACTTAGCGCTGTTTAGGTGACTGAAGCAGTGCGTCGTCTTCAGCGGCATTGCTTGTGCTCGAGGTAGTGACATGGTGCTGCCTGCCTGCCATGGTGGGCACATGGTGGTGAAATGGTAGTCACATGATGGTCGCATGGTGGTCACATGGTGGTGGCATGGTGCTGGAGGTGGCGACTTGGTGCTGGTGCTTGGCTGGGCAGGTCTGCCGCCTGCTGCACGCTGTCCTTGCTCCTCCCGCTGGTGGTGGCGGCTGCAGCTGCTGCTGATTTCCTGGTGCTGTGTGGTGTGGTGCGGTGTGGCTGGTGCGGTGTGGGTGGGCCAGCTCAGGCGCCTGCTGCATGCTCTCACCAGCTGCTACCCCTCTCACCAGTTGCTACCCCTCTCACCAGCCGCTACCCCTCTCACCAGCTGCTACCCCTCTCACCAGCTGCTACCCCTCTCCCGCACCTTGCCTGGACCTTGCGTGAGCCGCTGATGGTGGCTGCTGCCGCGCTGCAGGACCTGCGCAGCCGTGGCGGTGAGCGTGGGCCCCGCGCCGAGTTGGAGGCGGCCCGGCGTGAGGTCGAGTCTCTCCGCTGCGAGCGGTCCCTGCTGCAGGCCCGCCTGGCTGACTCTTCCCACGCCTCGGCCTCCTACTCGCGTCAGCAGGGGGAGGCCAGGGAGCGGGCCGCTGTCGCTGAGCGGGCGTTGGCTGCATCGGAGAAGGCGCTGGCGGAGTTGACAGCGGAGCGGGCAGGCTGGGCAGGGCAGGTTGATCGGCTGCAGGCACAGCTGCGTGCGCAGCAGGCGACGGTGGGGACAGCGCAGGCTGAGCGGGTGGCGCAGCTGGAGGCCGCGGTGGTTGAAGCGCATCAGCGGGCGGCGGCAGCGCAGAGGAGGGCTGAGGAGGCGGAGCTGCAGCGGCGGGAGCTAGCTGGGGAGGTTGCGGGGGCGGGCAGGGAGGTGGAGGCGGCCAGGGCGGGGGAGAGGGCTGCGCAGGAGCAGGGGGCTGTGCTGAGGGGGCGGGTGGCTGGACTGGAGGCGGCGGCAGCCAAGGCTCAGGCAAGAGCACTGTCAGGCCGGGGTGTGGTGGAGGGCGGGTCAGGGGGCATGAGGGTGGGTGGGGAGTGCAGGCAGGGGGGAGGAGGGCCAGGGGGAGGGGTGCCGCCACGTTCGGGGTCGTGTGGGATGGGGCTGCAAAGCTGTGTCAGTGCCAGGCAGGGCCCTGCTAGGAGTGTGACTGCCATGCCACTGGGGAAGCTGCGGGCACTGAGTAGGGCAGCAGGGGCAGTAGCGCGTGCTTCAGGGCGGGGCGGGCTCTTGGCGGGCTAGCCTGCCTGCCCCCCCCACCTGCCTGCCTGCCTGCCTGCCTGGCTGTGCTGCGCTGCGCTGCTAGCACCCCACCTTGTTGTGCTTGCCTGCTGCCTGGCTGCTCTTCTAGTCATCGGCTGTACCCCCGCCAGGCCCTGCCAGCGCTCTCAGTCCCCCCCTCTCCCTTCACCCTCTCAACACCCCCATCCTTACTGTGCCTTCCTCTCAGAAGCCCGCCTCACTCTGTCTTACTCTTAGCACCGTCCTCGCTCTGTCTCACTCTCAGTACTGCCCCCACTCTGTTTTGCCCTCAATGGCTCCTGGAGTCATCTCAAGCAACCCTGGTTTCTGCCCAGGGCCAGAGTCATTGCCATGCAGCCTAATGCACACTATTATGGAGGAGATGCCACTCGGCAGGTAGCGGCATGTAGACGAGCATGCTGGTGATGATGGTGGTGCTGCTGGTGGTGGTGGTGGTGGTGGTGGTGGTGGTGGTGATGCCTCATGATGCCTTGTATCCTACCTGCTGCTCCTCGTACTGCTGTTGGTGGTGATGGTGGTGTTGGTGGTGCTGGTGGTGGTGGTGGTGCTGGCTGCAGGTGGACATGGCCTGCCTGTCGGAGCAGCTGCGGGCGGTGACGGCTGAAGCCGAGGCGCTGCGGGCGGCAGGGGGCAGTGCGGTGGCTGTCACTGGCTTGCATGCGGCGCTGAGTCGCAGCCAGCGGGAGCTGACTGACCTGCAGACCGAGTACAGCAAGGTGGGTGCCTGCCCGCCTCCCGCTGCCCCCTCACCCTCAACACCCAGCACACTCTGGGTACTGGCACACCAGTGTCGCTTGTTTTTGCCTTTTTTCGTTTGCCCAGATGCCCGGGCACCTGCTCACCGCCGCACCCGCATACCCACACATTCCTGCATCAACTCAATGCATGGCCAAAGTCGTGTGTTTCATGTCATATCTGCACACAAATGTCCCTTTTGTTTGCCCAGAAGCACATGGATGTGCGACTAGTGTAAAAACAAACTCACAGCTCAAAAGTCTAAAGCTTCGTCCATGGTCACAGCTGGGCTGTGAGGTGCCCCATGCCCAGCTTAGGATCTGCATGGTGTGGAGCCGCTGGGGGCTGCTACTGGGCCTGGGCCTGGATAGGGGGCAGCTGCCCCTGGGGCCTGCTGCTGAGGCCTGCTGCTGCTGCTGCTGCTGCAGGGGTTAGGGCCAGGTGGGTGGTCTGGCTCGGGGTGTGATGTGTGAGGCTGGCTGCCTTGTCCTGCAGGCCGTGTATGAGATGACCAAGGCTAAGGCTGAGCACAGGGAGCTGGCTGGGCGGCTGGATAAGGTGGGCAGACGTGATGTTGTAATGGCATACTGAACCAAGTGAATTTATATGAGATTTATGGGATTTATGGAAAGTTTAACTGCTGGGTTGGGTGATTACAGCTAGGTGGCCGGGGCTTACAGTCACTGCAGGTCCCTAGGGGCTAGGTGTATTGCACTGTATTGTACAGCTGGGTCAGCGGGCGGTGCCCAGCAGGTGGAGGGTGATATGATGTTAAGCGGGCGCTGCATTGGGGTTAAGAGGTGATGGGACAATGGGCTAGTGAATGCGGGTGGTGATGAGCCGGTGAGCTACAGGTGAAGGATGATGGCAGCGTCTGCGCCTATTGGTGTGCTGATGGCGTGGCTGCTGGTAGCGTGGCCACTGCTGTGCACGCTGTGTTGGCTCACCTCCTGCTGCTGCCGCCGCTGCTGCCACTGCTGCTGCCTACCTGCTCCTGCAGCTTGCTTGCTGCTTTACGGCTCTTGCTGCGCTCTATTGCTACCATCAGCCTGCTGCTGCTCCCTGCTGCTGCTCCTGCTGCTGCTGCTGCTGCTCACTGCTGCTGCTGATGATGATGCTGCTGCGTGCTGCCTGCCTGCCCCCCTCAGTGGCGTAACGACAGCGGTCTGGACCCCAGCCACCCTGACCCCCTATCCCTGCTGCTGGAGCAACTAGCTACCAGCCAGGGCCGCGCCGCTGCCACTGACACCGCCCTCCAGCAGCTGCGGGTCGAGGCAAGCGCCGCCGCCGCCAGCGCTGCCCAGCAGCAGGCGCAGATGCAGGCACAGCTGGCAAGCCAGGCCAACGCCCTGCAGGACCTGCAGAGCCAGCTGGCAGCACTCCAGAAGCAGCAGCAGCAGCAGCAGGGTGCAGTGGCAGCAGAGAAAGCAAAGGAAGCGACAGTAGCAGCAGCAGCAGCAGAGTCGCAGCAGGCTGTGGGGGGAGCACAGGGACCAGGCCGGGGGGAGGGGGTGCAAGCGGTGCGCACGCCTGAGCAGGCGGGTCAGCGCCGCCCCTCCCTGTTCTTCACCTTGCAGCAGGAGGCCAACTGCAGCCCCAGCCCCGCCGCCCCCAGCTTGCTGCCCCCCAGCCCCCAGCCTGTTGAGCGCCAGCCGTCCCTCACCTTCATGCCCTGGTCGCTGCAGCCAGGGGCCAGCTCCCTCCGCTCCGCCCCCAGCAGCCGCCTGTCTGGGGACCACCACAGCAGCAGCAGCAGCCAGTGGGTGGGGGCGCCACTCAAACCCCAGTCCGCCCCCCTGGCCTCTGGGGCATCGGGCTCCATCCCCCTCGCAGCCGTCCTTGCCGCCCGCAGCAGCGGCAGTGGGCACCCCCCACCCCCCGCCCGCCCACCCTCCTCCTCCAGCAGCACCTCAGACCTGCCCCCCCAGGTCACCGCCCCACCCCCCACCCCCGCTGCCCCGGCCCCGGCCCCCGCCCCCGCCCCGGCCCCCGCCCCTCCCCAGGCATCCCTCAGCCCCGCGGCAGCAGTGGCTCGGGCGATCGCCCACACTCCCTCCCACCCCAGGGGGCCCCGGCGCGGCGCCTCATTCTACCGGCCGGGCGGCAGCTTCCTGGCCGCCTCAGGGGGGGAGCCGGGCAGCAGCAGGGGCATGACCCCAGGGGTGCCCCTCCATGTGGGTGCGCTGGCCGTGGCCCAGGCCACCCAGCAGTGGCTGAACAGCCAGAGCGCGCTGCAGCAGCCGCCCCCCGGCAGCCCTGCCCTCAGCGCCAGCAGCCAGCAGAGCAAGCAGTGGCTGGCTGAGCAGATGAGCCTGCAGCAGGCAAGGGAGCTGGGCCAGGTGCAGCGGCGGGCAGCGGCAGGGGCAGGGGTGGAAGTAGGGGCGGGCAGCACTGGGGGGGAGGGCAGCGAGGGGTTCCAAGGGGCGGCTGGGCAGCTGGGCCTCGCTGAGTTGGATGGGGGGTGGGGGGCGGGCGGGGCAGGGGGGGAGGGAGGGGGGCAGGGCCTGGGGGCGGGGCAGTTGAGTCTGGCCACAGGGGTGGGTGCACCGCGCGCCAGCCCCTTGGCCTCTGGGGCAGTGGGCCGCCCCCGCAAGGCCCGCACCAGCAGCTTTGCGGTGTACTAGGCTGCTGCTGGCCAGCGGCGCTGCAGCCCCCCGGGGGAGTGGGCAGGGGAGGGGAGAAGGGCAGGGCAGCAAGGGCAGCAGGGTAGGGCCAAGAGTGGGCGGCCGCACCCTTGCCTGAGGGCCTTCTCTGAGTGGAGCTAGACAGACAGCGATGGGGGGCAAGGGGGCAGGGGGCAGGGGGCAGGGAGTTCATGGTGCCCAACCTAACCACTACAACTTGCTGGAGGGAAGGGAGTGCGGCAGGGTGTGTTGCGACGTGTTTTCGTCCGTTATTCCCTTCTGAAGGCCCCACTCCTAGTCTCACCATGGGGTGCCGTTGTTGTGATGCTCAACAGGGCATGATGCCGCATGCACCTGTCTCACGTGCCTGCTGGGATGTGGAGCAGGGGTGGGGAGGCTCCTCGCAGCCAGTCGCACGTAGGTTAGTTGTTCTGAGCTGAAAATATGTGGGGGTCAGGGTGGGTTGGGGGGTCTCATCGCAGCCGGTCACATGTGAGACACGTGTCTTTGTGGGCGGGAGAGCTGCGCAAAGTGTGACTTGGTGCACAGGGCACCTTCCCCTCCCCTTGTCCCTTTGTGGGCGGGAGAGCTGCGCAGCCTTGTCAAGGTTGCCATCGCGGTGGAGTGCACATACACACACACACACCTCCCACCTGCCTGTGACCCCTTGCCCTTAATCCCTTTCACCGTCCTGGTTTTCTAGGTGAGCAAGACAAACGTGCACACCCTACCCAAGGCATTGGTCGTTGAGGGTGTTGTGGGTCGTTGCGTTGGGTGGACCAAGGAAGGGGTGCTCGCTGGTGCAAGCAGCATGCATGCAAGCATGTTGTCAAGTGTGCAGGAAGAGACGTGTGTGTGGCTGCACATTAGGCGGGCATCATACACTACAGTGTGGGCTGCTAGACAGAGAACGGGCATGGCAAGGAGTGCATGTGGCACAATGTTGCTTCTGGCACGCTGTAGCACAGCAGTGGTTAACAGAGGAGTAAAGGAAAGGCTGATGCCAGGCAATGGTGGCTGTGATTGGCGGGTACAACCATTTACGTTCAAATGCTACCACGCTCGCGTAAGAAAACAGCGGAATGTCATGAATGGCATCGCGTCAGCAGACCATGGCTAGCAGCGCCGGGATACTCGCATGGCAAACATGAGCTCTACGAACTTGACAATCAAGGTGTAGCTTGTAGGGTTTTCAGCCACGTACCCCACCGGAGCTGGACCTTGATCTCGGGCTATATCTAGAATTCAGGCTATATCTAGATTTAGATGTACATATCAGGCTAGATCTAGGTCTCAGGCTAGATCTCTGGCTAGATCTACATCTAGATCTAGATCTAGATCTAGCTTAGATACCGAGTACCGCGAGCTTACAGAGGGGTAGCTTGTACAACTCTGGGTTCAAAGTACCTCATAGCGAGATACGTTCCTCCCTCTTACAACATCTAGCTTTACGCATGCATGTTGTATGCTAGCGTGCATGCACCATGTGTATGCATAAGGTTCCCAAATAGACATCTCTATGTCCATGTAGTAAATAGTATAGACTAGAGATAGTAAATAGTGTAGACTAGTCGACTATTTCGTCACCAAATCAGCTCGTTTCAGTCGCAACGGGGCGTACATTAGCTCACCAGACACGTCGTGCTAGTCTTAAGAACAGTCAGTATCAGTTGCTATTCTGTTGATCTGCCGGCCAAAAAATTGCCCACTTCCTTATCGACGAACTCCGATGGCTGCAGCTGCTGGCCCATCGGGCGGCACGCAGCCTAAGAGGAAGCTGGGAGCATTACAATTGCAGCTTCGAGATAGCATCTACAGCAAGCGCTTCTCATTTCAGGTCTCGTTTCAGGTGAGTTTTAAGGACAACGCATTTGCAAAGCCGTTTGCGGCGATTGTGACCAGTCCTATAGCTGCGTGAACATGTCTACCACAAATGAACACAAGTGCAAGCCAAAGCGACAGCGTGCGGACACGACACCAGATGGACCAGCAGCAGCAGCCGCAGCCGTAGAGCTGCCTTTCCAGCGAATCGCGAAGTGCTGGAATGGTACGGCGACTCAACACTCGACTTTGACTCTACATACTCGATTTTGACTCTATATAAATGTGCATATCAACTGCAACAATGATGACAACAAGTCTTCCCGTTGAAACTGCTAATAGCTCTGCAGTCGCCTAGGACAAGATTTTTTTGCATGGAGCAACTAGACTATCTCTATTCTAGTCAAAAATAGTACTATTTCGACTAGTACTATATCTAGTCTATTTATAGTCTATTTTACGAACCTTATGTATGCAGCAGTCCTACAAGCTGTAATACGCGCATGCAACATGTACCGACCTGTGTGCAACTGCAACTAGCTATGCATATCAATGCTTATCATTCGAACATGGCCTAACAATGCAACACCTATCCATGGGGTGGTCAATTGCAGCATGATCATTGACATCACATAGATCATGCATGTGTACCATTTCCGTCCGGCAGCCATGACATGTCAAGCGCGAAGCATGGCGAAAGCCTACCATGACACCATGAGCAGCCGTGAAACCGCGATGACGAACCATAGACAGCCATGCATCAGCCATGCCAGCTCATTGCATACACAACATGCATGCAATGGTTCATGTATTTTGTCCCTTGTACCTTGTCCTAGAAAGCATGTGGTCTTGGCCATCGTCATGATACTAACTCACGGAATACCTGCAGCCAACACTTCCTTGCACACGATGTTGACGGCACAATGGATTAGCCACCGACTTCCCACCACCTGCAGCCATGACAAGCCGAGGTGCAAGGGACATGGCTTGAGCTCTGCCCATGCGCCTAAGCCTTGGCTATCACCTGCCTGCACCGGGCAGCACCGGGCCACCTAGCCTCACCAAGCCATGGTGACCTGGCCTGACTGCTGCTACGACATGAGCGTCACCAAGCAGCTTGGGCCATGACTGCCAAGGGCCAACCACCAAGGCTGTAACAGAGCACTTGTGTATTTTCACACAACCGTGTATTTTTCACGGGAAACCCAAGTTGCTTGAAAAGGCCACCGCCCGTCGCACTGCGCATCGCGTAATGGCTAAGAAGAAGCACAAGAAGGACCCGGGAAAGAAACAGAAAGGTTCGTGTCCCCAGCCGTGACGTGAGCCCTAGACGTGAGTTACGCGCTGTGTGATAACCCGTCGCTCCTGTTGGTTCCCTCGCAGCGTCTCGTTCCTCTCAAGGCAAGCAACGACAGGAGCGTCGGGATGGCTGGACTACGCGTAGACGTCAGGTGACGGCCCCGCCTTATGTGTATCTGCACTGTTTGTGTCCCCGCCTTGTGTCTTGGCCTGTCAAAATGGCAACTTTGCTTGGCTGCAGGTCATCAAGGTCCCCGAGGGCGCAGTGCTGCGCGGCTGCAAGAAGACGAGGCGCAAGCTGCGGGAGCACCTCCGGCTGCGGGCTGAAATCCACTCCCAGCTCCGCGTGATCGCTTCATTGTTTGTCTTGCGCATTTCTCTCACCTGCCTGGTGGGCTACCCTACCCCGGGCTTCCCCAGCGCCCCTCAGCCTCCAGCCGTGCAGCCCCCCCAACCCCCTGATGCTCCCCCCCTACCCCCCCTACCCCCACGGGCCCCTGCCCATCCAGCACCTGCCCAGCCTGCCAGCATGGAGTTTGACACTGACTCTGACTCCCAACTTCAAGACATGCTACAACCAGCTGCAGCGGCGCCTTGTGCGCAACCGCCACCCCATGCTCATGCCAGCCTTTGAGGACCCCAGCAACCAGGCGCTGCTGGCCAAGCTGCAGGAGCTGTGCAGCACCAACCTGACGGGTGACGCCAACACCATCAACGCACACTCCATGCAGCTGGCGGTGGCCATGCAGCAGCATTACTCCAACCCAGGCAAGTAATGGTGGTGACTAGACCTGACCTAATACCTGACCTTGACCTGGATCTGTACCTGACCTGACCTGACTTGACCTAGACCTGACCTATACCTGACCTTAAACTTGACCTGTACCTGACCTGTACCTGACCTGCAGAGCGCTTCGTACCTGACCTTATACCTGACCCGACCCGACCCGACCCGACCCGACCCGACCCGACCCGACCCGACCCGACCCGACCCGACCCGACCCGACCCGACCCGACCCGACCCGACCCGACCCGACCCGACCCGACCCGACCCGACCCGACCCGACCCGACCCGACCCGACCCGACCCGACCCGACCCGACCCGACCCGACCCGACCCGACCCGACCCGACCCGACCCGACCCGACCCGACCCGACCCGACCCGACCCGACCCGACCCGACCCGACCCGACCCGACCCGACCCGACCCGACCCGACCCGACCCGACCCGACCCGACCCGACCCGACCCGACCCGACCCGACCCGACCCGACCCGACCCGACCCGACCCGACCCGACCCGACCCGACCCGACCCGACCCGACCCGACCCGACCCGACCCGACCCGACCCGACCCGACCCGACCCGACCCGACCCGACCCGACCCGACCCGACCCGACCCGACCCGACCCGACCCGACCCGACCCGACCCGACCCGACCCGACCCGACCCGACCCGACCCGACCCGACCCGACCCGACCCGACCCGACCCGACCCGACCCGACCCGACCCGACCCGACCCGACCCGACCCGACCCGACCCGACCCGACCCGACCCGACCCGACCCGACCCGACCCGACCCGACCCGACCCGACCCGACCCGACCCGACCCGACCCGACCCGACCCGACCCGACCCGACCCGACCCGACCCGACCCGACCCGACCCGACCCGACCCGACCCGACCCGACCCGACCAGGAGCTGAAGGCCGCCACACTGGACAAGGGCCATGTGGCGGACCTGATAGAGGAGGCCAACAAGCACCGTCGCCTACTGGGCATGAAGAAGGAAGGCTCCCTGCAGGACACCCTGCCCCTGCCGTGCCGCATGCGCCATGCAGTGCATGTGTGCCGGTGGCTAGAGCGGTGGCAGCAGCCCCCCACCCCACCCGCACCAGGGCAGCCAAAGCGCGGCAAGAGGCGTGGGGTTGGTCCCCGGACCCTGACCTGCCCACCCCCCTTCACCCTCACCCCCATGGCCAGGGTGGGGGTGCACTTCATCAAGGTGGACAGCAGGGTGCTGCATGGGGTGTGCAAGCAGCTGGGCCTAACCAAGGAAACCCGGGCAGCATTCACCTCAGAGCCAGCACTGAGCCATCACTGGGCCAGGTGGTTCAACACCAACAAACTTCGCAACAAGGAGTTTGCCTTCGAGAGGTTGGTGAACACAGATGGTGTCAGCGTGTGCGTGCACTACACGCGCCCCCTTCCCCCTCCTCCAGCCCTACCTCCAGCTGCCAGCAGCAGCAGCAGCAGCAGCAGCAGCAGCAGCAGCCCAAGTGCAGCAGCAGCAGCGGCTCATGCAGTGGGGCTCCCCCACATAGGCAGGGGCATAGCTGAGATGCGTGAGTTTGTGTTTGACCCAGGCACACAGATTGGGGTGGGCATCGACCCCGGCGTCACCCAGGCAGTCAGCGCAGCCTCCGGGGTGTGGGATCCGCAGTCAGGCCAGCTCATGGCAGACCAGCTGCGCCGGTGGAAGCTGACCAAGGGCCAGGTGAAGCATGCCAGCGGCCTGAACAATGCCCGCCGTGACACTGAGCGGTGGCTAGCACCGATCAAGCCCCACCTCCAGCACCTGGCAGCAGCAAGCTCAGCCGGCACCTCCCTGGAGGCCAACCTGAAGCACATCACCGTCACCCTGGCCACCTGGGATGCGGTGTGGGAGGTGTACCTGGACCCCAAGTGGGCACGGCAGCGGCTGAGGCTGTACGGAGCCCAGGACCGGGCGCTGGAGCAGTTCTTCAACAAGGTGAGGGTGGGTGGGTGGGTGGGTAGGTGGGAGGGAGGGAGGGTAAGGGACTGAGAGGTGGTGGGTTGGGCACGAAACGAAAGAGTACTTGACTGTGCCATGCCTAACCTGGTGTCACCATTTCAGCCACCATGTGTGTGCCTTGTGTGCATGGCTGCAGTTGGGAGAGGACATGGCGGAGGTGTCTATGAAGCGCCATGGGCACCTTGACAACAGCCTCCACTGCCAACCGTCCAGGCTTGCAGTGCACTGTAGGCTGCAGCCAACAATTGAGGCTAGGCATACACACTGGGGGTGGGCCAGCAGGTTTTGCGACACATCATTCGTGGCATCTCATCCGTTCTATCCGTGTCAGTTCTCATCAGTTCATGCTTTCAGCCCCATTTTCACCCCCCCCCCCCCCCCCAAGAACGATATACATTTACAGTTGTTTCCCTTGTGACCTACCTCTACTTTTACTAGGGTTGCAGCAGTATGCGCCAGCTCTTCAACTACCGGTTCGTGTGTAGTGGCGAAATGCCCAGCTAGAGTGCTTCGCGTGTGATATGTGTACTCTTCGCAGAAATTAGCCAGAGCAAAATTGAATATCTTGACTTGGAACTTGGTACATATCATTTCTCGGGGATGCTACAATGGGGCTGGAACTACTAGACAGATTGCTGGGATATCGGGCAGTTTATCCGTATGTGTGTGTACCGAGTACTGAGTATGTGTGTGTACCGAGTACCGAGTATGTGTGTGCTACCTAAAGTGAGACATGGGTATGTGTCCATGTTGATGCTATGCATCGTCCAAAATATGGCAAATTACCAGTTGATCAATAAAACAGTCCTCATTATAACCAGAGCGACCTTCCAGGACCGGAAGCATCTCAGTGAAGCTTCTAAGCCTCCAGACGTCCCCAAAACGAATAGCATGGCTGGGCTTTGTCAAGAAGCTAGCATCGACAAAACAGTCTCATCACATTTCCACCTCACTTAGCCAATCATTAGACACTGCATGATCTCATCACAAGTAAAGGGCAAATAACGTCTCACATGATCCCACATGGAAGAAAGAAACACAAACCCACCATCCTTCCTAGCTGAGTATTTGGACAGTCTCAACAGTATGATCTTATCTTTACTAAAATGCGAAGTACAACTCAGAAGATCATGCAAGCAGGAAAAGAAGCACACGTTTTGCACTGTTGCAGCAGTAGTGATAATGGAAGTGAAGTGAAATGAGAGTGATGCGGGAGTGAAGTCATATGAAAGTGGAGTATGTTCACACTACCATGTCATCAAGTCCTGCCTTCATGGGAGCCAGCATAGTGATCATGTGAGAGTCGGCCCGGGTTGCGTAGCGGCTGCGCTTGCCCACAGGTAGTCATGCTTGAGGGAAGAAGGGATGAGGCTTGCCCTGAGCAGAGGTATGCATACATATCTACTAGTGATACTCCTCAATCTGCATCACTCATGACGAGGGCTGGGGGCTGACTGGGTGGCTTGGGGCTCGTGCTGCATGGAAAACCACTTGAGCCCACGCTGCCTGATCCCTGTCGTGGGAGGGCTTGGGCTGCAGGGCTTGGGGCGAATGGGCTGCTGGGCTTGGCAGCAAGTGGTGAAGTGGCAAGGGGCCTTGGCTGGGCGACGGGCTGGGCGCTGGGTGCCTTCAGCTTGCTCTGCATCGCTTCCACGCGAGTCTGCATGACGCCCGGGCAGGGCGGTGCCGGATGGTTGTCGCCTTTCACCGGCCATGCCGACACGCTAGCTTCGCCGACAGGTGCCTTCAAGCATAGGTTGCTGCGAGTGGCGTTCATCGTCACGTCGGCCTGGCCACGCGCACCGTCCCGCACCGATGGCCCAGTGCTGCTTTCGGGGACATCAAGTGGGACGGAAGTGGCAGAGCGCAGGCTCGTGGGCTGGCCATGGCCGCTGAACCCCTCGGTGAAGGCCGTGCCCGCAAAGGAGCGAGGGCGCATCGTGTTTGAGATGTCGTGGACACTGTTGCTGTGCAGCGACACCACCCTCTTGCTGAGCCGCTTCAGGGACGTCATGGGGGTCTTTATGGACAAGTCGCCCTCACCGCGGTGCACGTGGTGGTACCACACGCCATACGCAGCGCCCAGCAGGCCAAAGCCAGCCACCGAGCCCATGATGATCCACAGCCCAGCCACCTGCACAGCCCGAGGTTAGTTAGCAGCAGGCATCAAATACTGACGTCCCTCTGATGCGGGTTAGAAGACCCACCTGGCTGAACTGCAGGGAGGCGCTGTAGCCGCCAGCAGCGCCACATGAGCCACCACCCAACACGCCCAGGTAGCGTGACTCCAGGATGTTCAGGTAGTTGGCGGCCTGCACCCAGGCTGGACACAGTCACTCCGACCAACATGCAAACTCCGACAAGCCATACGATAGACGTTTGCAGGGCAGCTAGCCCTCACAGGTCCTTCTGCTCACATATGTGAAAGTGTGCAGTGCATCAGGTAGAAGCTGCAAGCCAGCATTGATAGCCTCCGACCGACCTGGGCTGCCACAACCCCCACGTTGAACTCGTCCAGCAGGGAGGGGGGCGATAGGCGATGGAATGCCATTGCTGCAGCAGCAAGATCAGCCTCAACAGTTCTACAATGCCGCGCACGCTCTTGTGCAGCTCCACGCTGTCCCTGCAGTGGCCTCTCCCTCGGTGGCCTTCCCAGACAAGTGTGGGTGGGCTGGGCCTCTCTATGACTTAGCCTGGCGAACCGCCCCGACCCACTGCCATGCAGCATGCAAAAAGATATGGCACGCACCGTAATCGAAGGGACCAACGTTTGTGTCCTGTGTCATGGACAGAGAGCAATCCTGCAGCCAACACAGAACAAGCATCCTATTTTCATCAGCTCCTCACTCTTTCATTCTGCATCAGGCGAGGGTATTGAAGAAGCATGTGCTTTGAGTAGGGGCCACCAGCATGATGGGGATGCCAGGGACGCAGCCCGTGAGGATGGCGGTGGACAGGCCCGTGTGGGGATAGGCCTCCGCACCGCATTCTGGTTCTTAAGGTACCACTGCATCACAGGCCGGTCCTCGATGTAGGCGCTGATGGTGCCCGCCTGGAGCTTAGCCTTCACCTGCGCCCAGCGCAGACACAGGCCACATGCTTGTGGAGGCCGGCCAGCAGGGAGGCCGCCGGGCGGGGGGGCGGGCGGACGGGGGGGCAGGCGGGCAGGAGGGCAGGCGGGCAGGCAGATGCAAGGGAGGGCATGATGCTATCGGTCAAGAAGGCGGCCGAACGTGGGGAGCTGGGGTTGGGTTGCTAATGAATGGCATGATGCATGAAGCACGCATGTGTACCAAAGCTTTGTGAGAGCCAACATGGGACCAGCAACTTGCCTGATTCCACGTGGCATCCCCCTCCCAGTCCAGGCGCTGTGCATATACTTGGTAATTCTTTGCCAGGTCGTCCATGTAAGGCCCATGGGCGAGAACTGGCAGGCCACGCAGGTCAGCCAGGGTGTTGAGGCCTGTCCGTGTGGCTGAGGACGTCAACACGGCTGCCAAGTTGGCGGTGTAGGAGGCGATGAGGATCAAGTTGGAGAAGGCAAACACCACAATCAGCAGCTGTGATTGGTAGGACAGCACCTCGAGCACCTGAGGCAGAGGCAACAGCACCAGGGGTAGCGGTGGCAGTATGATGCCCACTACAATGCAGGAGTTCCAAGAGTAGAAGCGGGATCAGCTGAGTGTGCCAAATCCATAGTGGAAGTAGCCGTCTCACAGTATGGCCTTTCATGTCCGCTCACTTGCAGGTTGAAGCAGGTGAGGAACATGGAGTAGCTTGCATGGCGCCTGCAGCCGAGTCAGACAAGCTAACTAACCCAGGCTTTGCACACTTGTCTGCTGTGCGCCAAACAATGGTGCAGCAGCTGTCCCGCCCCTTAAGGACCAGCGCTAGGCAGCCGTGCAGCTGGCTGGTGGTGGTGCTGGACCCCCAGCCTTCTTCCTCACCATTCTGACAGCAGGCTCATGCCCACAGGTAGCCGCCCAGTCTGTAAGCAGCGCCAACAGCACATGCACACAGCTCAGGGAGCAGGCACCTCCTCACTGCAGCTCGGGCCACCCGCATGCTGCGCCCGCCCGCCCGCCCGCCCGCCCGCCCGCCCGCCCGCCCGCCCGCCCGCCCGCCCGCCCGCCCGCCCGCCCGCCCGCCCGCCCGCCCGCCCGCCCGCCCGCCCGCCCGCCCGCCCGCCCGCCCGCCCGCCCGCCCGCCCGCCCGCCCGCCCGCCCGCCCGCCCGCCCGCCCAGCTGTCAGGCTGGCCTCACCTGGGTCAGGTTCTCAATGAGGAACAGGAAGATGGGGATCATGACCGCGGTGCACACGACTGCTATCCACACGCCGCTGCTGAAGGGGCGCAGGAAGGCCCCTGCACCAGGCAAGCAGTCAGGGCAAGCAGGCAGAGTGGAGGCTGGCCAGCTGCAGTGACTGGCAAGCATCTTATACCCTGGCATAGCTGCTGGTTGCCACCCTTAAAGACCACCCAGGTTACATGGCCAGCTGTATGCCTTGTAGGCCTCACCACTGCTCACTCACACTTGTCATACTCGGTGGTGGTGGTGTCCGCAGCAATGAGTACACCTAGACCTGCAGCAGGGCGGGCACATTGAGCGTGGTGCAGGTGCCTGCAGCTTGCTTTGATTGGGTGTTTGGAAGTGCGGAGTGCAATGCCAGAAATGCACGTATTGCAAGCTTACAGCAACAGCTACACAAGGCGCAACAGCACATAAACTACATGAATTATGTGCTATGTAAATGTAATGCCCAAACTATATGAAACTGGAAATGAGTTCATCTCCAACATGGGCGCTGCTGCCTTCTACAGGTATAGCTCGCCTGATATTTGTAATCCTGGGTGACCCTGCCCACTCCAGTCGCTGATAGGTGAAAAACAGGCAACTGAAGCTTACCTGTTCGCAGGTATGGGTAGGAGAAAAGGGCGCCTTGGGCCATGCGACGGGTGGTGACGGTGATGCCTCCCAAGCCTATCACACATTCCTGATAGGCAGCCCTGTAGGGTTAGGGTTGAAGTTAGGGTGAGGGTTAGGCGAGTAGCAAGAACAGTAAGCAGGTTGGCAGCAGGGCGATAGTCTGTCACATCACTCATGCAGAGACCACTGTTTATGTCGATGCGCTGGCACACAACAAAGCTGGTGGCCACTCACTGGCTGCTGTTGGCCATGAGGTTGACGGTTGACTGCCACAGCCGGGTACCACAGACAAAGGAGAAGAGCCGGGAGTCTGCGTCAAACGTGTCCACCTGCCCGTCTGGCACCTGCACACAGTGTGGGCCAACGCTTCACCCAGGCAGCAGGTGCCTGCACAGCTATGGGCACATAATGCACCCATGTGGATTAAAAATAGCTGGCCTGGAACATATTCTTGCCATCAGGGCAGCAGAATAAGGCCAATGACAGCTCGGTCAGCCAAGGGCAAGGAGTACCGGCTGCGAGACAAGCCCCCCAAGGAGCAGCAGCAGCCTGCTGAGGCACAGTAATGTGTGCCCCCTTTGTTGAGCTGTCATCAGCTTACAATTAGCGCATGTTTTGTCATGCCAGCTCTACATCATAGCCCACGGGTCAGGCAATAGTGTAGGTGGTAGGCGGGCTCATGTGCCATGTGCACTGGGTTTACTCCACACAGCCCAATAACACTGTTTGAGTCGGGTCTAGTTAGTGGCTGCTAGTGGCTGCTAGTGGCTGCTAGTAGGTACTTCTGATCCGGCTCAAATGGAGGCCCTAGTGAGGGACAAGAGGGCTGCACCTCGGTCCAATTAGCAGAATTGCTCGCGATCCACCTACAACGAACATGGTAGGGCACATGTTCGGCTTGCACGCTTGCTCAACACCGGCAGGGTTCGCACCTGACGAGGTCAACGTCCCACCCTTTGAAGGTAGAGGGCGGCGCACCAGGCGTGCATTCTGAAAACCTGTGATGCCATGTCCGGCGATGCGAGTGCGCCAGTAAGAGGAATCAGCGATGCTGGGTAGCTACAACGGGTCCCTACCCTGGATTGGGGATGAGGCAGATGGGGAAGGCCTGGGTGCACGCGACCGACAGTAGTGCCAGCGTGAGGGTGCACCATTGTGGGGGTGCGAGCATCACGTCCCGGTAGTCAGAGCTACTTGCGCTATGATCAAATCATGCGCCCAATCAATCCTGCCTGTCGGTGAATATGTCACCAGTCACGTGACAAGCAACCGTAACGTTGGTCGCCATCGCGCAATTAGCAGCGACACAAAGCCATGCATCGTCTTGATACACGAAGTGGGGTGGGGGAAGGGGATGGTTTCTGTTCATTTACCTTTCCGCTCGTTGAGCAGATCGAGTATTGAAGTAGTCGAGTAAAGAAACCTCAAAAGCTTAAGGGAATGCCCGCTTTCAGTGCGGATGGCCGTGTTTTAGATGGATAGCACGAACCCTGTATGCAATGTATGAACACGAAAAGCTGAAAAGATGCTCTCACTGAGAGTCTCAGCATTAATGAGCATCCACCTTTGTGGCCTGCGCTTAACCTTCCCGCGGGACTCTTCATACACGCAGCCTCGTCTGCCTCCTCCCCTGTTGACGTCTTGGAATCGCTGAAGCGTGTGTGCAGGTGCGCTGCCCTAGTTGCGCTGACATCGGGATAGCACCGGCAAACGGCGCTTGCTGGAAAACATGTCCCGGTCGGGTGCACGTGTTGCTCCCCTCTGCCAGCTTGTAGACGCGCATCAACACAATGGTGGGGCCGTGGGCCCCTGGCCCACGCTACCTCTAGCCTGAGCTGGCATACCCCCCACACTCATCTGAAAGCACAGATGCAAAGCTGTCTCCAGCTCTTGGGTACGGGCTCCTCTCATGAAGCTTGCCTTAGATGCTGTTCCCGCAGCTGCCTAGAAACCCCTGCCAGCAGGCTAGCAGCCTCCTGTGAGCATGCTGATGCAGGCTGTCAAGTAGTGTGTGCCCCCTTTGTTGAGCTGTCATCAGCTTACAATCAGTGCATGTTTTGTCATGCTAACTCTACATCATAGCCCTCGGGTCAGGCAATAGTGTAGGTGGTAGGCGGGCTCATGTGCCATGTGCTCATGCCATGTGCCATGTGCTCATGTGCCATCTGGAACACTGCCAAACTATCCCACAGTGACCTGCTGATGAGGGTCATCAAGGCAAATGTGGAGTTAGGCAGGAGTTGCCAAACCAGCTGGAGTGCTCAGTTCCAGCTGGCCGTCAGAGAGCTGATGGGGGGTGAGTTTACTTTGAGCCCGGACATGGTCCTAGGCACCAAGGCTATGGAAGTCAAGTGGCTCGAGAGGTGGGGGAGGCGTTGGGTTGGGTTTGAGGGAGACCCTAGACTGCCTGAGACGGTGCATCGGGAGAGATGTTCGTATGCTGCATGGTTTAAGCATGGGGACGGCATTGGCATCAATCACATGGCACCACACCTGCTTAACAGACAGCTCTCTACAGAAGTTCGCACGAGCCTGACTAGGTTCAGGTTAGGCAACAGCGGTCTGGGGGTGGAGAAGGCTCGGTTTGAGGGGGTAACTTTCATTCATCGCACATGCACCAGATGCAGAGAGGGGGTAGTGGATGACGCCATGCATTTCATCTTTGAGTGCACTGCCACGAGTTCCATCAGGGAGCAGCCGGAGTTTGCCATGACTTTACAGAACAGAGAGCAGTGAGAACTTGCATGACTTCATGTTGAGCCCATGTGCACCTCTGTTTGTGCACCTTGCTTTGAAGTGCGTTACAGAAAGTCCCGAACCCCTAGAGGGGGAGGGCGGCCTAGCAGCCTAACGGCTGACGGCTTAAGCGGTGTAAGCCACATCATCATCCTTAGTCACAGCTGACCCGGGGGAAAATGTCCGACGCAGTGCACATGGCACATGATGATGATGATGTGGCTTACACAGTGTGACACGTCCTGAGGAAATTTGAAAAATTATCGCGTATCACGTACAGGCCATCCCAGCATGTAAGACTTGCACCGCTCGGCTCAGCAAGTCGCCGTTAGCTCCCTGCCGGATGTCCAACCTCGCAGCCCGCCAAGCATCTGCACCAAGTGAAGCCTTGAGAACTGTCCAATCAGCAGAGTGCGGTGTTATAGACCCCGTGCACATCTCAAAGCTACTAAACGCTGAAGTGCTGACTTGTTTGCTCCTTGCGAGTGCACCGGCCGACGATGCCGTAAGAACATTGGCGTCTATTTAAATGCGTAGCTGCGAGAATGAACTTGTTAGGCTCACTAAGCGTGGTCCCGACTGCATCCATGCAGGGTTGCTGCAAGCCCGGCCACAGGTCCTGCCAGGGCGACTCCTGAGCTGAAACTACACCTGCAGGCTTGTTATAGCATAAGGTATGCACGGGACTTGCTTGCAGCGCAGTGCACACAGTGGGTGCAGAATGGCAGGGAATGTCACTCATCACACACTGTGTGGTGTCAAGGAGCACGGACGTGATATTCATCAACGAAACTTGTAGGGTGTGTTAATAACGGTCTTAGCAATGCCCTGCCTTGGTTTCAGCTAAAGGTAAAAATGCAGGCAATTACAGCATAGTTATAACCAAAGAATGCAATGCTGTAAGTTATGCCATTGCCCTACAACTCAAACGTGCAAAACTTCCTATGTACACTGTGCAGGTACATACTAACGTTCGCACATCGCAACAACGGGTAAGATGTGCAGCTGGAGGGTGTGCCTTTGCTAAAGGTCTGAGCACCGTTCATCTGTGTTGTTTGTGTCAATTGAGTCAAGTGCATCAAGCAATCCACCAACTGTCCTTGCTGGCGGACCCTTGCCTACCACGCCCCACAAATGCCTCAGTTGATGTAGGGTTAGCTTAAGCGTGTTTTGAGGCATTGGCTGGATCGTGGAACGGTACATGGCCATAGCTTGGACTTGTTGTGTTGCCATTCTTGCCCGATTGTTTGCTTGCTCCTTAGCAGCCAATTGTTGCTCCACTGCCGTGGCCCTGCACCGCTGACGTGTCTCAGTTGACGCAAACCTCATGGTGATGGACAGCTCCGCTGCCGCACGCTTCTGCCTTCTATGTTGCTCTTGTAGCTTGCGCCTATTGCCCGCTTGTGCTCCAGCCGTGATTGCAAAAGAGGTGGGAGTAGAAGTGGTGGCGGGGGCGGGGGCGGGGGCGGGGGCGGGGGCGGGGGCGGGGGTGGGGTGTGGGCTGGGGATGTCAGCACTGTTGGTTGCAGCTAAGAGCGAAGGGCTGGCAGCGGTGCTGATGGGGGTGGCTACAAGCAGGCATGAGGGGGCCTTGGCATCTGCCACGCACCGCCGCTTCGCAGCCCTGTTTGCTGCAAGGCTGTCCTCTGTGATGTATTGGTACCAAGTGTGCAATGGCTCAGTGTGGGCCTTGACATGGGCTGCCACCTGCGCCGCTCCCATCCTGTCGACTCTGCTGCTGCTCAATGGCTTCAGGGCTGTCTCGCACCCCGCGTTGGTGATGGGCACCGGACGATACACTCGAGCTAGATGCTCTTCAATTTTTGGTGTGAGGTGTCCAGTAAGGGAGGTGTACTGCAAGCACAGAGCACAACGGCCACAAGGACTGAGAACATGGGTAGTTGCCATCCCTTGTCCTACCTATCCATTACTCAGTACTCCCTTGTCCTACCTACTCAATAACAATACCCGTCCTGATATGTGTTGCCCTCACCAACAACTGTAGACGGGGTGTTGTTGCGTCCTGGGGGAGTTGGTCAAAAACCAGCCTTGCTGCGTGCCGACGTGCCAACACATCAGTATCGCCCAATTGGGCAAAGCTATACGGCATGTTGGCCATGAAGCTCATGCGCTCAGTATAGTAACTTGGAACACCTCATGGATTGGATGATGTTGCTCCTGACCTGCCTCAGGCTGTGCGCATACACGATCGAGAAGATGCAACTCTTGTTGATGCCGGGAATGCCACTGACAAAAGTGCCTGCTCTTGCCTGCTTGTGCCCATGACATGTAGGGTTGGAAGAAGCAACGGTTCATGGAAGCAAGCAGTGCGCAATGAACTAGCAACTCGGAGGAGCCTGTCAACAACATCTGCAATGCTATCAAGTTCGTATGGGAGGGTGTATTCCATGTGGTGGGTGGAGAGGTAGTTATGCGCTTGTGGAGGGCAGTGACAAGGCTACTGTGGTGCTCACTACAGTAGAGAGCAATACGGCCATATGTTAGCCATCGTGTCGTGCATGCCTCCTCTACCAAAGGAATGCCAGGCAAAGGGTCCTTGCGGAACTCTATGCTAATGTGGTCCAACACCCAATACAAGTCAGTGTTGTACCCTGCCCTACTGTACAACTTGCTCTTCCCTGCTACCTCAAAACCATGCTTGGCTGTGTTGTGAAGGATGTGGCAGCAGCAATGTACTGGGTACACAGGGTGTTGTTGAATACCATCAGCTTGCAACATGTGTGATAAGTGGGTCACTACACTCTTGTTGGTGCCCACGTTAGTGCTGCAACTGTCCACCGTGACAAATTGCACCTTCACACCCCATAACCCCACTTTCTCCATGTGCAATTTAATGGCTGCTGCTTCATGATAGGCATCTCGTGCTTTGGGGTGGAAACATCCTAAAGTGAACTCCATTGGATCAGTAGCAGCCATTGGAGCCCTTAAGGCAGCAACGGCAGCCATTGGAGCAGCAGCCATTGGAGCAGGGGCTGACGGGGCTGGGCGGACAGGTGTGGCACCACCCCCGCCTGGTGCTGATGGGGCTGGGCGGACAGGTGTGGCACCACCCCCGCCTGGTGCTGATGGGGCAGGGCGGACAGGTGTGGCACCACCCCCGCCCGGTGCTGATGGGGCTGGGCGGACAGGTGATGGCTGCCAACTTGAAATGAGAAATTGCAAAGAGGGGAGAGCTCTGTTATCTGGTGTGCGGAGCGCTCTGAAGTGTCGGTCAGCTTCTACCACCATTGCGACTTCACGCACACGCAGAGAGGAGGAGAGACGGGGTGTGATGAGGGGCAACAACTCTGCTGCTGTGGCTGCGGCATCCTCACCCATGAGTAGTTCCAGTACGCTGTTGGGCGTGTAGTGTTGCATGAACCCTTTGTTGAGGTCCACGACCACAATGGTGATCCCCAATAGCATGACAATCCAAATGACCCCGATTTGATCTAGCCAGGCCGCTGGATTGGCGAAGTGCTGACCCCACTGCGCAAGGCTCACGGGGTCAGGCCAGTGGCATGAGAACATGGGCGACTCAATGGGTAGTAGATTCTGCTCGATGCTTTGCAACACCCTTAATGCCCGCTGGTTATGCCGTTGCTCAGCCAAGTCCACCAGTGTAAAGACACCATGAACCATAAGATCACGAATTAAACTCGCTCCCTGCAAATGCAAACCGGCACCGGTTGCATTAGTCGTACATGATCATGATCATGCATGGTTACGTGAGCATTGCACACACAACATGCATATGCATGGCACCACACCTGTATTGCTGTGCCTGATAACTCCAACCCATGCCACAAAGACTCGAGTCCACAGCGGCCTTGCCCGGCATTGTCATAAGGTACAAGCCCAAAAGATAGTAACTGAGCCAACACGCACTGCTGGGAAGGGGTAGAACCAGGCGACAAGGAAGGCTTTGGGGCAGGGGTTGCGGGGGCTGCGGGGGCAAACAAGGATGCCCAACTCTTCCTCCCACTGGGCCCAATGACACCACCGCTGTAACTGCCTCCTTGGGGATGGATTGGCGCCACACCTTGCCCTCCAGCCCCCCCCCCTCCGGGACCCATGCTGCTGCTGCTGCTGCTGCCCAACACCGGGGCAGGTGGCGGGGAGCGTGGCGAGGGTGGTGCCCACTGCCCCAGCACCACACCTTGCCCTCCAGCCCCCCCCCTCCGGGACCCATGCTGCTGCTGCTGCTGCTGCCCAACACCGGGGCAGGTGGCGGGGAGCGTGGCGAGGGTGGTGCCCACTGCCCCAGCACCACACCTTGCCCTCAAGCCCCCCCCCCAGGACCCGTGCTGTTCCTGCTGTTACGTATGCTAGCTTCCATCTTCACCCGTTGCACACATTTGCAGTGGGCTACAAGGGGAAGGTGCATTGCATCACACCCAGCTCGGAGTGTTTTGTCAACAAGGGTGGCTGGCCCTAGAGGATCACCGCGCTCATAGCCAAGATGGGCCTGGCCGCTGAAGTTAGAAACATCACGTAGTACTTCCCAGACTGTGTCTCTCCCATCCTCGTTGGGTGCCATGCACAAAGTAGTCCATGCTTTCCATTTGCCTTGCACACATGGTGCAGTCGACACCTTGCAGATCACGCAGCGGTCCAACTTGACCAAAGCGCCCTCCACCTGCACATCTTCCCCTTTGTAGGGATGTGGGAACGTTGGCATGTACCTGCAAAGTGTACATAGGAAGTGTTGCATGTGGGGACTTGTTGGGCTATGACATCCTTCACGGCATTGCGGTCTTTGGTTGAAACTATGCCGGAATTGCCTGCATTTTTACCTTTAGCTGAAACCAAGGCACAACACTACTGTGACCATTGTCGACACCCCTTATCAGTCTCATAGCTTTATTTTACGTTCGTGCCCCTTAGCACCACACAGTGTGTGATGTGATGTGATCACCTGCCACTGTGCACTCGCTGCATGCATGGTGGTCCAGCCAATTTATTGCGTACCTTATGCACAAACGAGCTTGAAGGTGTAGTTTCAGCCCAGATGTCGCCCTAGCTGGACCGGGGGCCGGGTTTGCAGCACCCCTGCATGGTCGCAGTCGGGTCCACGGTTAGTGAGCCACAAGCGCTCATTGTTGCAGCTATGCAACGGAGCAAGTGCGAGCTGTCCTTACTCGCAGCTAACCCAGCAGGACGGCCGACGACATGTGTTCGGGAAAAGTTTGCGACTCGGGCAGCGAGCGGTACGGGGCTATACACAGCAATTAACCCCTTGGCCCTTTTACCCTAACCCTACCCTGTCCTATCACCAACACCTCCAAGTCTCCTACACCACCACTTCCCCCCTCCCCCTCACTTTCCTCCGACATCGAAGTCCCCTCCCTACCCTACCCAGCAGCCAGGAGGAAGGCCCCTCTTGTCCGCCTTCGCCCCGCCCAATCTCATTCCTCTTCTCCCTCTCCTGCCTGCCCTCTCTTCTCCTCCCTCTTCTACCTAACCCCCTATAAGAAGTGGCTAACCGCCTGCCGGTAAGTGGCTGACACCCAGCCCAGCCTAGCTGGCCTCCTGCCCCTTGGCCTCTTCCTCCTTGCCTCTGCTGTCCCACCACCACCACCTCCAAATCCGCAACCCCCACCCCAGCGGGCAGCCTGGAGCGGGCAGCCTGGAGCGGGCAGCCTGGAGCCAGCGCTAGTACTAGCAGCCAACACAACCCTCTCTAGCCATGCCATGCCCACACACGACAATGACCCATCCCATCCCTCTCTCAAGGGGACAGCCAAGCCAGTTAAACAGCCAAGCCAAGCCAAGCACTTGGGTGGTTGCTAGTCCGTGCTTGGTGTGCGACATGGCTTGTTGTTAGTGTTGTTGAGTTGGTCATGTCGCTGTTGTTGTTGGTGGTGGTGCGCTGGCCTTAGTGTTGTTGTTATTGTTGGTGTTGTGTTGCAGTGCATTGGTCAGCAGTCCCGTAGGTCTTGTGCTTTGGCAATAAGCCAGTGTAACATCGATGAGTGTCCAGCAATTATCCATCCCCCATCGAATCGGTGGATGGAGCCGACTCGAAACATGCCTCGAACATGCCCCGAACATGCCTAAAATATACCTCGAACATGCCTAAACCATGCCTCGAAGTCACACAAATCGATACCCCCATCGAATCGACAGCTTACCCCATCGAAAGACTGGGCCGATACCAGTCGGCGTCGATCCCCCTATTCGGTCCGCAATCGAGGCGGGATCGGCGGGGGGGAAAATGTCCGACGTTATTGCACAACGACCATTTACACATTGACCAATCGGCGAAAATCGAACATGTTTACGCCCACATGTTTACGGCTTAGAAGCCAATGTCAGACTAGGTCTGGGTGAAAATCAGGGTTGCGGTAGCGGGTGGCGGTTATCGCCGGAATGCGCCACCGGCAGCCGGACGTCCTAAGTCCAGGCCTTGCATACACAAGACTCGTCCATATCGCACTGCTGCAGCTAGGCGTCTACGCATGTCTTCGTCTACAACGAAGTCGTGTCGTGCTCCAGTGCAGCTTAACACTGATCCGGAGACATCACTAGCAACCCTGGCGCGTCTACCATCAACTTGATTGCGACTGGGTGGGCGGCCGGGTAAATGGGGGATGTATATGTGACGTCCTGTCGCTTCTGTCGCTGCGCATGTCTCCCTCGCTCGTAGCTCTGTACGAGCTCCGGCCACTGTCTGGACGGCCTGCCCACTTTCAAAACCTCGCCGAACCTCTCCGTGCATCCGCGATGTCTCGAGTGTTCAGTCTTTTGGGCCCTTGCGCATGTTGTAATTGAGCGCGCCATGGGCCACATGTCGCATCTCGTCCATAAAGGTGTCGTACCTGAGCGGCATGGCAGGGACACCGAGCCTGACCAGCAGCCAGTGCAGCCTGCTGTGACCAAGGGCAGGGCCAGTCAGGCCACCAACAATGGGAGTGTGTAAAAACATGGAGCCAGGCACATAGCCCCTTCCATGCAGTCCCTAACCCTTCCTCTCCTCTGCTCAACCCGCTTGCCTCTTCCTTTGGCCTGCCCTTCATCCCCTACCACTTTTCACCCCACAGCACGCCCTGCCAAGTCCCTGTCGCCATGCACTAACACATGGAGCACGCAAGGGGCAGGCAAGAGTGGGCAGGCAGAGTGAGGCCCACAGGTGAGGGGCCGGCAGGCAAGGCACGGGAAGGCTGGTAGCCAGAGGTAGCCCAGCCTCTGTCCCCCTGCCCGCCCTCCCCAGCCCTTGCCTGAATCGCAAACGCAGGTTGGGCACGTTGGTCTTGTGTATGTCGTTGCCGTCTGGCCCTGGCCGCCAGTACTCCCCCGCCACCCAGTGCTTTTTGCAGGCGTGCGGGAAGCCGGAGTGCAGCACCCCATTACGCGCAATCTCGCACAGGTCAGCGCTGCTCATCTTCCACACCTGCACCCACCACCCACCACCTGGCACCCTGTCTGCTGTCCAGCACACCACCATGCACCAACTGCCTGCCGCCCCACCAATACACCAGCCACGAAGCTCTGCACAGATCGTGGTGCTAGGCACCACCCGCCAGGTTAGGAAGAGCGCAGAGAGGTCATGGCAGTGACCTGGAGACGTTGCCCCAGCAGGCAGCCGGAGACAGACCGGCAGTGATCACTGTTGTGTGTTCAGGTGCAAGGGGAGTGCAGGTCAGCCAGCCACCAGGGTTGCGTCGCTTCACTGCCGCCAGTGCTGCCGCCACTACACCATGCCTATGTCGGGTGGCAGGGCCAGGGGTGGGGTCAGGAGGTGGGGTGGGGAGCCGCACCTGTGCTGCCACAGAGTACTCCTCCACCAGGGGCTCCTTGGTGAGATGGATCTGCGGGCAGCAGGGCCAAAGGCTGGGGCAGCAGGGCCAGGGGCTGGGCCAGGGGCAGCAGGGCCAGGGTCAGGGCCTGTGGGTTGCGGACAGTGGGGTGAGGGTGAGGGTGTGACAGGTCACACCTGCAGTGGGTCGTCCGTAGACAATGAGACGGACAGGCCGCGAGCAAAGAAGGTTGGGAAGGGGTTGCGGTGGTAGTCGAGGAACAGGGAGTTGTTGGACAGCGGCGACATGCACAGCCCGATCTGCGCTAGGTAGTAGAGGTACTGCAAGGCAGGGGCGGCAGGGCGGGGCAGTGGGCCGGGGGCCAGTGGGCCAGAAAGGTGGAGCCACTGCTGTCAGGGGCAACCACACTGTGCTCCCAACGGTGTGGTGTATCTACTGTGGCTGCCTGGCAGCAAACTCTGTCATCAGGGGTGGTTGAACTGATAGAACCGAGGCTTTAAGGGGTTGGGCCAGAGGCGAATGAGCTCAGGAGTGAGCTGATAGAGCCCAGGGTTTTGGGCCCGGGGTAACTGCAGGGGCAGGAGCCTCCCGGCACATGGTCAGTTGATGTATGGGCCAGATGGAGGGGATGAGCTGCATCAGCATTAAGGAAATCAGCTGGTCGGATCCCCTTGTAAGTGGGGTGTGGGCAATCAGGCAGTGTGGGGTGTGGGTCAGCAGGCAGTGCAGGCCTGGGAGGGAGCAGGTGTGGGGCGGGTCCTTTGGGCGTGGCACCATCACGGCCCTGCCACACTCTTACCCAGGCCCCTCACACACCCCTCACACCTCTCCCTCACTCTTCCACACCTGGAGCAGGGGGCTCTTGCGCAGGTTGATGCCGTGTGCGATGTTCTCACACAGCATGAAGGAGGCGGCCAGGTGGTCGATATCGCCGGCCTCCCCCGCATGGGGCCGGAAGGCAAAGGTGTTCAAACCGCGGGACTCCCTGCGGGCTCCAGGTGTGTGACGGAAGTGTGACTGGCATGGGGGCAAGAGGGGGGAAGGCAGGCATGAGGGCATGGTAGCAAAGCCTTGGCGGGCACAGCACACCCCCAAGGGCGCCCAAGGGTCACCATGCGGCCAGACCTATGACCAGGAGAGGGCGCTGCTGGCAGGTAGCTGGTGGGGTGCTGGCATCACTGTCCTGCTATAATGAGTCCCACCAAATCAAAAGACCCACATTCTGAGTAGTGCCAGGCTCTGCAGTTTTGCCGCGGCCTGCTCTTAAGCAAGGCTTGATGAAGACATGCGCGACTGCGACAGCTGGTGTAGCCAAGCTCCTAGTGCCATGAAATGACTGACCACTTGTAGACTGTTGCAAATCTCGCATTGCTGAGCGTATGAGACGCGCAAGGGTCTCTGCCGTACCCCTTATGTTGGAGAGCGCTGCCCAGTCTGAGCTTGGTAGCCCTTGGCAGCACCTCAGGCTGAGCTGCAGAGTGTGCTGCCTCCGCCCTGCCCACCTGAACTTGTTGAGGACGTAGAGGTTTGCGTAGATGTAGTAGGCGTAGTAGGAGTAGGCGCAGTTGTGCTTGCTGTTCCACTCGGCTGGAGGTGGGCAATGCTTGGTGGGCCGCCGCTCAGGCTTGCTCTCATCATCCACCATGTCAAAGCCCACCACCTGCAGCCGCAATGGACCCGCCAGTGCTGCCCGGGCGCCTACCTGGCTGGCAGGCATCAGGTGCCTGGCCAGGCGTGCCAAGCTTGCAGGAGCCTGATACTGCTCCTCCTGTTGACTGGCAGTGCCTTGTGAGCGTGTGCTGTATAGCTTGTTGCAGCAGCAATCTGCTTGGCTACCGTCTGTATGACATCCGTAGGTGGGGGGCGGCAGCAGGTGGGCGGCTGCAAGCGGGACAATGGTCTCTGATCCAGGGTTCCTTGACACCTCTCAATCTCGTCCCCTTCCCTTGCCCCTTGGGCTGCCCTTCCTGTTCCTTCCCTTCCCTTCCCTTTTCATGCCTAACCTGAGCCAGGAGAACGTGCAGCTGGGGGTGGCTGGCTGGGTCCTGCGTCACTTCGAACAGCGGGCCAAAGATGTTGTCCAGCATCTGCATGCACACCCACACCCACAACAGCCTTACTTGTGACACTTGCCAGCTGTAAGAAAACATATGCTCGCCCCCACCCCCGCCTCCGCCTCCACCCCCACCCCTGGCCCCGCCCCCATCCTCCTGCTCCCTTCCCCCTGCTTGCTTGGCAGCATGCAGACCTCCTCAGACCTGCTGGAAGTTCTCAATCACGCCGGTCTCCTTGTAGATGTTGTATAGTCGTGGCACCTGCTTGGCAGCACACACACCTCCACCTGCTTACACCCATGGTGCTACACACACCCCGCTGACACCACCTCCCTGATGCCAGCCTTGCTGCCACGCCCACAGCTGCTGCTGCTGTTGCCTAGGCCCACACTCACCGTGAGGGAAAGCAAAGCGCACACCAGATCATGCTCACAGCACAACTCACCCCCACGCCCCTCCCCTGCTGCTGCTGCTGCTGCTGCTACTGCTGCTGTGTGGTGCCACTGCTACGTAGCATGAGCAGCTTATTTCATTTAGGCAGCCTGGCCAAGCTGTGTGCTGCGTGTGTGCTGTGGTGGCTGGGCCACGGCTGGTGGCTGTGGTAGCCAGGCCCCGCACCTGGCATGAACACGGCACATGAGATCAGATCCTAATGGCAGAGGTCACAGCCAGGAGCCACATGGCAGCATGATGCACCAGGCATGAGGGCATGGCCGTCAGGGCCTGGTGGCAGTCATCAAAGGGTCCAAGTGCCAGCTGATGCAGGGCAGCGCCTGGTGTTTGGCAGCATGGGCCGGTGTGGTGCTGGTGCTGGTGTTAGGTGTCCTCCCTGCTTTGCCAATGTTCACGCAGCATTGGCAGGTGCAGGCCAGGCGTGCAGCGCTGGTTTGTCCAGCTTCGCCTAGCCTGCTCGCCCTGACCTGCGCTGAGCTGGGCTGACCTGAATGAGCCACACGTTGTTGTCGCTGTACAGGTTGTTGGCCACCACCCAGGATGCCAGGATGTCCTGCAGCCAGGGGGTCAGGGTAAGGGGTGGGGGAGGTGAGGGGCAGGGAGGGAGTGCCAGGGTGTACAGGAGGTACATGCACAGGAGGTAAGACGTGGAGGAGCTCTGAGCCTCTGAGAAGAGCCTCTGAGAGAGCCTCTGAGAGCCTCTGAGAAGCCAGTAGGCTCCCAGCTGGTGGAGGGGGTCACGGGGGGGAGTGAAAACACATCTTTTGTTATATCGTTAAGGAGGCCCTTTCAGCAGCCAGCGATCCTAATAGGCCAAGCTGGGCGAGGGGGACAGGGGAGGGGCGAGGCGTGATCTCTAAACTCTCTGCCCAGCCTATGCACTCACCCACTCCATGGCCTTGCGGCCGTAGATGCTGACCCTCATCTCCGCGTGCTGGTATTTGCTGGCTTCCAGGTCCGTGAACACCTGACAGCAGGACGCCCCAGGCCACAGTACAACCAGAGTTTAGAGCCAGGCAAGAACATTGGGCGGTGAGCAGTGGGCGGCTGCAGCTGCAGCCTCATGCCTCCAACAGGCGAGGGCAGGCGAGGGCAGGCGAGGGCAGCGGGCAGTGAGCAGCTGCAGCTGCAGTTGAAAGCCAGGCGAGAGCAGCGGATGGCATTAGAGCTGCAGCTGCAGTTCAAGGCCTTCTAGGGGCACACCAGGGGGAGCGGCAAGCGGCAGAACAGGGAGGAAGAGGGCGATGCGTCTCACCTGCCCCAGCTGGCACCTGGCACCTAGCACCTGCACCCTATATACATACACACATACACACACAGCACCCTCCTCCCCTGACATGGCCCTGCTGCCCGCCCTCGCCACTCGCCCCTTGCCCCCCTGGCCCCCTGCCCCTCACCTCCTGGGTGACCTCCGCCAGGAAGCGGCCGTGGATGAGGTTGTCCTGCTTGATGAAGATCTCCCGCAGCCGGGACTGGCCACATGGGTTGTACCTGGCGAGGGGGGCAGGGCCAAGTCAGGGACAGGGGGAGGGAAGGGGGCGGGGGATGAGGCTAGGAAGAGGTAGGAGGGGAGGTAGCAGGGGAGGAGGGGGGGTAAGGGGAGTAGAGGTAGGGTGGGCGGTGCGAGGTGGTGGCTGGCACTGACTTGAGGTTGAAGCGGTCGAAGCGGTGGAACAGCGACTTGTCGGCGTGCATGTCCAGGGTGTCTACGTTCAGGTCATAGCCGGTCAGGTTCAGGGACTCGAACACCTGAGGTGGGCAGTGGGGAAGGGAGGGCACCAACAGCCCAGCAGACTTGGGCTAGGCAAGGAGCCCAGCGGGAGGGAAGGGGGCAGCGCCAAGCCTTGCGTGAGGCGCTTAGGGTGGGGCAGCACCATGTGGCCTCATGCACCAAAGCCAAGGTCAACACAGGAACAGAGGGGGCAGTGTGCAGGTACATGTATGTATAGTGACAATGCTTACATTGAACACTTAACATGGAAGTCAATGGGGATTAAAGGGATAAGGGTGATGCCTTGGTGCAGCCTTGGTGCTTGCATGGTGGAGGCACTGCCAGGTCAAAAGGAGGGGAGCAGAGGGGGGGAGCAGGGGAGGAGGGGAGCAGAGGTTTGCAGGGTGTATGCTGGGGCAGGGGCAGGGGCAGGGGCAGGGGCAGGGGCAGGGGCAGGGGCTGACCTCCTTCAGCGTCAGGTACTTCCCGTCCCTGAAGATGACGACCTCGTCAGGTTCCTTGCGCAGCTTGCTCTTTATGAAGCGCAGCAGGTGCTTCTGGTGCATGCAGGCGCTGTGATGGATATGGGTGTCAACCTGCAAGGGGGGCATGCATGACACCCATGTGAGATATGGTCAGGCAAGGCTGGGTGGGTTTGGTGGTATGAACAGGCAGCACAGCACAAGGGAGGGGTTCCTGAGCAGTTGTGTTGGGCGGTTACACAGCCAAGATGCCGAGACATGCCAACATGCTGACTATGCTGACTGTGCTGGAGATGCTGGAGATGCTGGAGAGGGATGTTGAAGATCAGGCAGCATAGCACATGCTGGACGGCAGGTAGGGCAGGGATAGAGCGGTAGGGCGGGGAGTGTGGGAGGATGAGGCAGCAGCGCAGGGGCGGGGGGCTGTGCTGGGATTAGCCAGGCAGGTCAGACGTCAAGCACATGCGGTGCAGTGCAGGGCTGCTTGGGGCTGAGCAGGATGGAGTGGGTGGGTGTGGAAGCCCTGGGCCAAGCAGGAAGGTGCGCGGCAGGCAGGCAGGCCAGTCGAAGAGCAGTCAGGAAGACCATGGTGGCTCGCTGGCAGGCAGGTCAGGAGGCAGGCTAAGATGAAGCCCCAATGGCAGGTCTGAACGTGGCTAGGATGAGGTTCAAGGCCAGGGTTAGGGTTGTGAGAGTGGGGAGGGCGGGTAGGGAGACAGGCTTGGGGGTACGTAAGGGAAGGGGATGAGTCAGGGCGTGGCGAAGCGTCGCGAGGGGTGCGCAGTGTTGGTGGCTGCCCTCTGCCCGACTTGCCTTGCGTACGTTGTAGAAGTCGCGGTGTGGCGCCGCCTTCTGACTGAGAAACTCCTTGTCGGCGTTGAGCATGACATGCAGGTTGAACTTTTGCTCCAACAGCATCAGCCTGCGGACAGGGGCAGCGTCGGCGACTGTGGCAGGACAGCAGCAGCAGCTACAACAATGTGCACATGAGGGGTGACTGGGGAAGGGGTGGCTGGGGGTGGCTGGGGAAGGGGTGGCTGGAAAGGGGCGAGTGGGTGACAACAGGAGCCTAGGTGCATAAGTGGGGCCATAGGTGCAGGGGCCTAAGTGCCGTGGGTGTAGGGGCAGGGGCAGGTGCGGGGGGCCACGCAGGGGTACGCAGGTGCAGGGGCCTAGGGGCCGTAGGTGTAGAAATGGGCGACCGGGTGTGGGGGTGAGGTTTCATGATTGCAAAGGGAGCTGCTATGGGAGAACAGATTTGCTAGTTGCTGGGAAAGGAGGCAGGAGACAGGATGAAGACAGGGGCAGTACCCGCAGCTCTGGTGCAGCAGCAGCAGCAGCAGCAGCAGCAGCAGCAGCAGCAGCAGCAGCACCTGCTGCCTGCCCCCTCATCACCTGTGGTGGCAGAATGACTTGACGGGCCCCAGTGCACCATATCTTAGCATGCGGTGCATGGAGGTGAAGAACTCTGCAGCCGTCCCCGGGACCGGGAACACGCTGCCTGCTTGCGGCCCCCCCGCTGCCTCCGAGTATACCTGACGCCAGCAGGAGGTCAGGCAGGGTGGGGCAGCAGCAGCTGGGCGGCAGCTGTGGCTGCAGGCCTGGCTGCACTCCACGCTGAACAGGCTGACAGCTGGAGGGAGAGCGCGGTGGCAGCAGGCTGAGGACACCATGACCCGACCCTAACCGACAGCTGTCAGACTCTACTTTACACTAAGCAGGCGAGCAGCCTCTCACAACGGCAGCAAAGATGAGGCAAGCACACTTTTTTTTGTTTTCTGACCAAGCAGGGTCGGCCAACTGTGCAGCACCAGGTTGCCAAGCAGCTGCCTCCTGCACCTGCTGTGCTCCCCCTACTGCTCCTCCCTTGGCCCCCTGCACCCTCAGCTTCCCCCAGGACCCCTGACCCCTGACGCACTGCCGGGCCCCTGCTGCCCCTCACCTGCATCACCCCGTCCACCATGGCGAAGCTGAAGGGCACGGGGGGCAGCGGGGCGTAGCTAAGCGGCTGAGGGTTGACCTCGCTGGGCATGGCTGCCTCCGGCTCCAATGCACGCATCTCAGCCGTCCGCAGCGGCTGCAGCCAGAGCCAGGGTCAGGGTCAGGGTCAGGGTCAGGGTCAGGGTCAGGGTCAGGGTCAGGGTCAGGGTCAGGGTCAGGGTCAGGGTCAGGGTCAGGGTCAGGGTCAGGGTCAGGGTCAGGGTCAGGGTCAGGGAATGCGTGAGGGAATGCGTGAGGGTGAGGGTGAGGTGCGGTGAGGTGGGTGCGTGAGGTGGGTGCGGGTGCGGGTGCGGGTGAGTGTGAGAGTTCACTGCCCTTGCCCCTTCCCTTTCAGCCCTGACCCCTGTGACCCTTTCCCCTGGTGCCATACCTCAAACAGCCACTTCTTGCGCAGCTCAATGCACTCCACCAGCATGGCACACGCCTCTTCTGTCTCGTCAGTCATGGCTGTCTCCTGCACCGTCACCCAGGGCAGGCCAGGCCAGGCTGGGTCTATTTTCAGGCCTAATTGGGCCAGGCCAGTGGAGAAAGAAGCAGGGTGCGCCAAGAACAGGGGTCAAGAGGTAGGGGTCGGATGGGTTGTGTCCTCGCCTCGCCATGTGGGAGGAATGCAAGGTCTGGGGAAGGCCTGGGGTGGGCTGTCAGGGCTGTGCCAGGTCAGGGAGGGGCCCAGGGTGGCAGGAGGCCAGGCTTGCAAAGGTAAGGGTTAGGGGTAGGATTGGATTGGGATAGGGTTGGGTCAAGGGGGAGAAGGCAGGGTGGCTAAGCAGGGAAGCCAGAGCTTGGCACATCTAGGGTAGGTTGTGTGAGCAGGCCACAGCCCAGGCGCTAGCTCCTCCCCTGATGTACTTACTGGGTTTGCCGGAGTAGTCTTCTACTAAGAGCGTCTCAGGCAATGCAGGCATGGCTGCTGGCTATGAGAGGGAGCAGGAGAGGGGCAGGGTCACCATGCAGGTTCAGGCCATGTGAGGATCAAGGTGTGGAGGTCTGATTGTGGTGACGGTGTGTGAAACAGGGAGGAGTGACCAAAGGGTGAAGGACAGATGTGTGAAAGTCGGCAGTGTGACCCACAGGTGTGATGACACGGCAGTAGTCCTCGCTGGTGGCCACTGCCAAGTCACCGAACTTGGACTGAGGCGGCTGAGCAGCGCAGGGAAGCACAGGGAGGCGCAGGCAGCATGAGGCAAGGGGCAGGGGGTTGCCGGGCGAAAAGGAGTTGTGGTTTAGGGTGGTTGGTGTGCAGGTATAAGGGCAGGACCTGCCCCTCCTCTGCTTCAGCCACACCCCCTGGGACTCCCTGCCACCCCTACCCCTACGGTGACCCTAGCCACCACTCCCTACCCCTGACCACCTCCCCTGCCCCTCTCCAGGCTACACCTCTTGCGGCCAGCCAGCCAGCGCTCACCTTCTCCACCAGCGGCGGCATCAGGGCAGTGCCCGGCACCAGGCTGCTGGGGGGTGGCAGGGCCTGCTGCTGCGTTGGGACCCCCCCACCCCCTGATGTGTTGCCCGCTGCCGCTGCTGCCACAGCCCCTGCCTGGGTGTTTGCAGCCATGGCAGTGCCCAGCATGGCCTGCAGGTTGCCGCTGCTCACGTTCTTAGGCAGGTGGCTGCTGGCTTTCACTGTGGCACGGCTCATGTCCTGGGCGGCCTGCAGCCCAGCAGAACACACAGCAGCCGCAGCAGCAGCTTCTGCAGCAGAGGCAGTGGCAGTGGCGATGGCAGTTGGCTGTGAGCACTAGCCAGGGGTGGACACGGTGCTGGTCTGTCAATCAGCATCCCCATCAGCATCAGCACTATCCTTCACAGGCATCAGTGGCGGCAGCATGAGGGGCAGGTGCTGAGGCAGGGGCAGGGGTAGGGGCGGTCAGGCACTGGCTCCTAGTGGCCTGCTGGCTCGTCATCAACGCCTGAAACATACTCAGCCTCCTCCCTTGCCAGCTCCACCAGCCCCTCCCACTCCCTCTCAAGCCTGCTCAGCTCCCTCCACGCCAAACTCCACGCCACCCCTGCACAGCCACATCACCTCACCCTACCCATGCACAACCAACCACCCCCAACCACTTCCAATCACCCACCCCTCATGTGCCTCCCTGGCCCATACTCTCCATCTCCATGGATCACTGACGACCTCCTAGGCCGCATTGCAGCTGCCCACAAGCCCTGGTCCCCCACCTGTGCCACCTCCTGCCCACCTTGTTGGCCCTGTCTGCCGGCACTGTGGATGTAAAGAAGGGCATCGCCCCTGGCCCGCTCACGCTGCCAGGGTGCTGCGCTGGCCCCAGGCTGCCAACTGCCATGGCGGCGGCGCCAGCCAGGCCGGCTTGGGATAGGATGGGGTGCAGGTCCTGCTGGGGGGCAGGCGCAGGGGCAGGGGCAGGGTGAGGGTGAGGGTGAGGGTGAGGGTGAGGGTGAGGGTGAGGGTGAGGGTGGGGGTGGGGGTGGGGGTGAGGGTGAGGGTGAGGGTGAGGGTGAGGGTGAGGGTGAGGGTGAGGGTGAGGGTGAGGGTGAGGGTGAGGGTGAGGGTGAGGGTGAGGGTGAGGGTGAGGGTGAGGGTGAGGGTGAGGGTGAGGGTGAGGGTGAGGGTGAGGGTGAGGGTGAGGGTGAGGGTGAGGGTGAGGGTGAGGGTGAGGGTGAGGGTGAGGGTGAGGGTGAGGGTGAGGGTGAGGGTGAGGGTGAGGGTGAGGGTGAGGGTGAGGGTGAGGGTGAGGGTGAGGGTGAGGGTGAGGGTGAGGGTGAGGGTGAGGGTGAGGGTGAGGGTGAGGGTGAGGGTGAGGGTGAGGGTGAGGGTGAGGGTGAGGGTGAGGGTGAGGGTGAGGGTGAGGGTGAGGGTGAGGGTGAGGGTGAGGGTGAGGGTGAGGGTGAGGGTGAGGGTGAGGGTGAGGGTGAGGGTGAGGGTGAGGGTGAGGGTGAGGGTGAGGGTGAGGGTGAGGGTGAGGGTGAGGGTGAGGGTGAGGGTGAGGGTGAGGGTGAGGGTGAGGGTGAGGGTGAGGGTGAGGGTGAGGGTGAGGGTGAGGGTGAGGGTGAGGGTGAGGGTGAGGGTGAGGGTGAGGGTGAGGGTGAGGGTGAGGGTGAGGGTGAGGGTGAGGGTGAGGGTGAGGGTGAGGGTGAGGGTGAGGGTGAGGGTGAGGGTGAGGGTGAGGGTCAAGGGGACAATGGTGGGGGTAGCCAGCCAGGGCTCCACTGAGGTCAAGACGCAGGCCTCACTGCACCCTGTCACACCCCTCAGCCCTCCTACCCTGCACCTCTCCCCATCTGGTACCTAGACTTGGCCCGGCCCACACCCTGTGGAACTGACCTCATTCAGCGCATCTGTTTCTCTGCGGCTGTGGCCGCCTGGCTGCAGCCCCTCCTCATACTCCCCGTCCAGCTCCTGAAGCGAGCCAGCCCGTCAACACAAGGGGCAGGGAGAGAAGGTGAGTGGAGGCTGAGGGCCTCTGTCAGGGTGACTAAGGCCACCGTGGCAGTGGCGGCACCGCTGGTTGCTAGCAGGCAGCTGAGCAGGCATTGCACCGAGGCCAAGGGAGGGGCAGCCAGGGAGGGTACCTCCCTTTCTGTACAGGCGTGTGATGGGTTAGTGGCAAAGCAGCTCAACAGCTAGGCAGCCGCAGTGCCCCCCTGCATGTCTACATGTCTACAGGCCTACAGCTGGCCATGAGTCACAAAGCCGCACTCTTCTCCTTTCTTCTGTCTACAGGCCTACAGCTGAGGAAGCACAATGCTGAAATGCGCTACAAAGCCCCCTCAAGGTGACAAAGGCAGCGGTGGCAGTGACGGCATTACTAACTGACAGCCAGCTGAACAGGCATTGCACATGCTAAGGGAGGGAAAGCCTGGGAGGGCTCCGAGGTCAGCTGCATGGCCAGAGGTGTCAGTGCCTGGCCCCATGCCCTGTGAGGCTGACCTGCTGCAACTCAGCATCTCGCGATGAGGTGCCTGCAGTGTGCTGCGCATGGCTGCGCCCCTCTGCCCCCTGTGGTGTGGCGGCAGCAGGGCCCTGCCAGCTGTGGCCCCCCACGGGCCGCAGACTGCTGTCAGAGGGCAGGTGACCGGCTTGCGCCATGGCTGCGAGGTCGGAGTTTGTGAGTCCCACCTCTGCCAGCAGCTGCGGACAGCAAAGGCAGTGGGGCGCATGACGCAGGGCGACTGGCAGCTGCTCTGTAGGCTGCTGCTCCTCAGTCCTAAGGACGCCACCAGAGTGCCAGGCAGAGGCAGTGGCGGTGGCAGCGGCAGTCGCCAATTCCTGATTTGGGATCCCCCGGGGGTGGACAAAATGCGGGTCTCCCAAACCGCCATCATGTCAAGGTACATGCCAATGTGCACCATCATCAAGATAGCACTGGCTATAAACTTTGGTGATGAGGGACCAGCAGTTAGATGGCAGCATGCAGAGCACCCTAGCCTGCACCACAGCTGCCGCCCTGCTGCAGCCAGCTGGACAGGCAGGCAGCGGGCGGGCAGCAGGCAGGCAGCAGGCAGGCGAACACGAGCGCCAGAGTGCTACACCCAGGGCCAGCGTTACATGACAGTGTCAGGGGCTGGGGCAGGGGTGTGACCAGGGGTGTGACCAGGGCAGCTCACCGGTTGGCAATTGCCGTTGGCCGCATGCAGCTGACCGTTGGCAGCGGGCGGCGCGGCCATAGCCTGGTACAAGGGGGCGGGGCAGCAGGCAGTGGGGTGAGGTGGCAGCAGGCGTGCTGGTGTAATTGTCCCCGACAGGCAGGTCAGAGGATGGGGCAGGCTTGCCTAGTGTGTATGTTGGCCAGGCCAGTGGAGTGTGACCACCACTGTGGCACACAGCATGGAGGGCGGAGGGCAGGGCACCTGGCTGTGAGGCCACCCAGAAGGATAGCGGAGCCAGGGCCCAGTCAGGTCGCGTCTGTCATACAGGCCAGGGTCCCTGCTGCTGCACGGCACCTCACTCAGCAACCTCTGCGACGGTTGCGGCTAGAGCAGAAGCAGTAGAGTGTTGTGGAATGAGGCGGTGGAGGGTGCGGCTTGAAGGGAGCAGCGGGTAGGTGAGGCGATGGGGCTGGACAGTCTGCTGTGCCATTGACTGCAGGTGCCACTCCAACACGGCAGGGGCTGCAGCTCCAACCCAGATTGAAGCAGCAGGTGCAGCAGGTGATGCGTTACTGCGCCAGTCCCCAGCACAGTCTGCAGCAATGCGCCGGCTGGTATGATTCTGCAGTTGTGGTCCCAAGGCCGTGAGGCCATGGGGGTCCTGGGGGGCAGGGGGGGCTGCTGGGCTGCTGGGCTCCCCTGGGAGGGCTGGGGGCCTGGGGCTGCCCTGGGGGGTCCTGGAGGCTGGGCTGCTAGGTCTGGCCTGAGTGGCTGGATCCTGGGCCATAACGGCTGTCACAGTCACTTGCCCCACAGGTGCTGCTGGCTCTGTGGTGCTGTGGGTCTACAACTGCCTGCAGTGTGCTCCCATCGTGCCCTGACTACCTCCTGACACCTGCATGCACCTTCTTGCATCACCAGCTGCCCCTTCTGTGCTTGCAATCCGCGCTGTCAGCCAGTGAGGCTGTGCCAGCGCCTTTCGCAGCAGCAGCTTATGACTCGTGAGGCAGGCAGGGAGGCATGGAGGCACCTTGTGAGCCTGAAGGGTCCAGCTTGCATGTGAAGGGCTGCGGGCGCCTGTTGCTTCGCTCCCTTTCCCTCGCGGTGCTTGCGGCTGCGCCTGCTGCTGCGCATCTGCTGCCTGACTGCCAATTGGCTGGGTTCCCTGTGCAGAGGTTCAGGGACTGAGGATGGGGCGCACCCATGGTCCACTCAGCTGGTCGAGTGGGGAAAGGCACGCCTGGCTTGCATGCTTGCTTGCTCGCACCTGGACATAAGCCCACGGGCCCAGCTGCGTGCTTCGCCTGCGTACATGCAGCACACGGCATTCATGTCAAACTCATCGCTAGGCGAATACAAACCTAGGCTGCCCGCCGAGCGCGGGTCAATGCACCGCCGCACAATCACAGAATACCTGGCTCGGCGCTCCGCGCGCTCCTGCCGTTGCGCCTCCTCCATTTGTGCCCGCATATACCTCGACACACCCCACGCAGTCGTCAAAGCAACCGCGGTGCTCAGTAGCAGACTTCCTCCCAGCACTACCAGGCTGCTGTACTGCTGCGGCTGAGCTGGGGGCTGCATTCCCCCGGACATTGCAGGGAAAGGTGCGGGATCTGGCTCACCGCGGCAAGAGCTAGTTCAGCTAGCTCTTGCCGTGCATGTGATCACGCGCGCTTCTCGTGCGACACAGTGAAAGTAAACCAACCGAGTGCGCCAACTGACTACCTCCCCCCGTGCTTTTGACGAAGCCGCCACACCAGGCTGGCGGCTGAGTGCTGCAGACATGACGCAAGATTGTAGAAGGCCAATGTCAAGTTGAGGGGCGGAGAACCTACGCACACGTGAAGACAGCCAAGTATCAACCTTGCCAGCTTTGAGCCTAGACATGCAGGTCCTCTCAAGGGAACAGGTAGATGGGGTGTGGGACCATAACCCACAGCAGACCTGCTGTGCCTGACCCTACTAACGTGAGCCTCACGGTGAGGCCTGACGAGTTACTTGCGTTCACCAGGCTCCACTGGGGCTCCACCGCTGCAGCTTGTTACAACGCATACTTTCCTACTACTAGTGCGCTATCTAACATCCGAACTATACCTAAGACAGCCGGCACCAATACCTAATTTCCTACCCCCACTCACTCACGAGGGTGGGCCGTTATGTGTTGGCATGAAACAAAAGCTCTGATGTAAGCAACAGCTGAAGCATCGCCTAGAACACACATGCTACTGTGCTACAGGAGCTGGGCTTGGGCCTTGGGTGCTCGGTCTCGCAGCTTCTTGAAGCCCAATGCTGGGTACTCCTTGCCATTGGCAGGAGCCGCTCCTCGGTGTTGCCACCTGCACAGCTCCAGTGGGCGCCACTTGCTCTCCCCTGCCCGCTGGAGGTTGAGGCTGCGTTGCAGTCCCTGTCCACCCATCTGCCAATGTCCCCAGGGGTAGCCTGGTCCAGCTTAGGGCACCACATGCGGCCCCGCACCGGCGCCTCAAACCGCTTGCTCCAGGCTGACCGCAACAAGTGATGCTGCACCTGACCTGGCTGGGGCATCCAGCCTACAGGCCTGGTGGGCTTGCTGCGGTCCAGCTCCGCCTCACAGGGCTGGGGGCTGTTCATAGCTGAGCTGACCCTGCTGGTGCGGAACTCATCCACAGTCACCACCTTGCCTGGCAGCCTGTCTGTTGGCCTTCCGCTGTTGGGCCTCTCCACCACCTTGCGGCAGGCCTGCAGCACAGCCTTGGCACCCCACCCACCCCGGGTGCCAATGCCTGCGTTGCCACAGAACACCACCAGCTGCTTGCGGGTCCCCCACCGCTGTTGGGACACCATGGCTGCCTCCTCCTCCAGCTGCATGGCACACGATGCACACAATGCGCATGACATCCTTGAAAGGATTGGGGACATGGCACCTTGCAGGTCACATGTGGGGCAGTCATCAGCCTCTGGCCCTGCCCCTCCCCCCCTACCCTTGGCATTCCTACCTGCTTGATGTACAGATTCTTGAAGTATAGATTTTCAGGTGACGAAGACAGCAGCGCTGTTACCAGGAGCTTGTAACAGCAGTGCTACGACAGCCACCATGGCTGTGATGACACTAAGCTTGATCCTGAGAAATTGGTCACACAGGCGCTTGCTCAACAACTGGTATGCCTGGGGGCCTGTGGATCACCAGCACGGGAGGGGGGAGTAGGCTGGCTTGCCCTTGACAGTTTGCCCTTCTCAGCCTTGGCAGGCTGGGTAGCCTTGGCGGGCCCAAGGCTGTGGGTCAAATAGCGTGTAACAGTAGAGGCTGTAGGGCTGCGTATCTCTGCTGCCATGTTGTGTATGTGTGCTTCCTCAGGTGCTACCTGGGATGCAAGTGAGTGCGCATGCTGTGAAGCTATGCGGCTTGGTTGTGTGGTCAGGCTGCTAGGCTGGATAGCTTTGCTGCCATGTTGTGTATGATGTTCTCTGCATGGAATGCAGGAGTGTAGGCTGTAGCTGATGGTCTCTGTGGCTGAAGCCAGCAGGGTGCATGAAGCGAGAGATGTGCTGTGTGCCGTCTCTGTGGCTGATGCCAACAGGGCTGATGGGATGGGACTGCGGCTCTGGAGGTCTCGCTCGAAGCGGGATGCGACGGTGCAACACGACTGCGACTGTACCTGTGCAAGGTGTTCTCCTCATAGAAGCGTAGAAGGGCATCCGAGCTCTCCGCTGTGGGGCTCCGCTAATGTTAGAGTTGAGCTGCAAATGGTCGACCAAGTCGTCCCAGAGCGATGTCGACAGTAGAACTGTGGGTTGGAGAAGCGGCGAAGGGTGGCGAATGGTGCACTGATCGCTGGGTCAGATGAGAGTGCATGCCTAAGACGTCGAGATATGACTACTGGCTGGCCCCCATGCTACTTTGCCCTGCTTGTCGTTTCTGTCAGCTTGAGACGATGCCTGGTAGGTTGATTTTTTGTGTGGTGTGGCTCTCTGCAGGCTGGTGCACTGCAGGGTGCTGTTCTCTGCTTGAGCAGGGTGATGTTGTTGGTGGTCACAGCTGGGTGTGCTCTGTGCCTAGAGGTGGCTAGGTATGTGTTGTCGCTGGTGTTAGGCGTCTCTGCATAGGGCAGGAGTGCAGCTATGTGTTCTCTGTTTGAGCAGGCTGGTTGTGTTGATAGAGATGAGGCTCTGCATAGGGCAGGTTGTGTAGGGACCTGCAAGGAGCAGGTTGGTGTAAGGTTGTGCAGCCTAGTATGTTGCAGGGTCTCAGCAAGGCGCTGGATGTGTGTTGGCTGCAGTTTCACTATGATGTAACTCTGCTAAGGGCAGGCTATGGACGGTTGGCTGCTTCTGTGGTCAGGTTTGGTGCTACACTCCTACAAATTAATCCCTGCGTCCGTCCCTGCGTGTTGACCGACCTTGTCCGATCGGGCTGAAATTTTGATAGATGGTAGTTTGCAGAAAATAAAACATATTTTCTCAGATTCAATATTTCCAAAAAATCAAAGGCGGCTGCGCTGTGGCCCTGTGGCTAGAGTGCAGGGATGAGTGCAGGGATAGGTTGCGGGCCACAGCGCAACAGCTGTTGATTTTTTCAAAATATTTTTCTTGCAAAATGTGTTTTATTTTTTGCAAACTACCATCTATTAAAATTTCAGCCCGATCGGACAAGGTTGGAAACACGCAGGGACGGACGCAGGGATTAATTTGTAGTAGTGTAGGCTAGGGTGGTGGCGGGGATGTAGGTGGCAAGCAGCGCACATGACATTGTGCAAGGCAAGCTCAGCATTCCTCCGCGTGAGCGGGACAAAGCATCCTCTGCAACAGCAGGCTCCGCACAAGCGGGAGTCTCCGTGTGAACGGGCAAAGCAAGTCAGCAATACAAGCCTCTGCAAACGCAGGCTCTGCACAACAGCAGGCTCCGCTTAAGCGGGATCTCCGTGTAAACGGCAAAGGAAGTCTGCGAAACACAGCAGGTACAGGCTGTACAGCGACTTTTAGAAGCAGGAGTCTCTGCAGCAACAGGCACAGTGACAAGCGCTGGAGCTGATGCCATCAGTTCCGGCTCCAATGGCACCTCCGATTGAGTTGGGTCCGGTGTCACTGCGCAAAGGTCGCGATGAACGAACAATTGCGGAAACCAGATGTAACAGTAGTGTTTGTGCGATCAGGATGCATGGTCGGCTGAGGCATAAGTGCCGGCTTGCAGCCGTCGAGCATGCTGACTTGTGCGGCTATTGCTGCCGCTGTGGCTGTCTACATACTGATCGACAGCCTCCGAGTCACGCAGTGGGTAGTGCAGTGTACTTACATCGTGAACACGTCGTAAAGAACTAATCCATCCAGAGAAGAGTAGTCATTGCAAGCAGAAGCAAAGCAAGTCCATCAGAAGCAAGAAGTCTGAACCAAGCCCCTCCAGCACCTAGCACTCAAGAAGTCCCCCAAGACTCTCCAGATCTCGTCATAAGTAAGATGCAAATCAAATCTCACAGAATCTTGCATGCAGAAAAGAAACACAAACCTACCATTCATCCTAGCTGAGTGCCTGGACTGTTACATAGCGCATGCATCCGGCCCACTAGCGCGAACTGTTACACCAAGGCTGTGGGTCGCAGGAGGTGAGGTGCTGGGTCCAGGCCAACAAAACTCATTCAACAAGGAACAACATGTTGGGCTGTGGGTAATCTCACTCCGCTACTAGTTGTAGCATCCTCGGTCGCACCCTTGGTGACTGCAAACCCCACTCCGGTGGCACTCGTTCAAGGGGCTAATCCCCCTTGACCACTGGGCTCCTCATCAAAACTAACAGCTTTAATGCTTATATGGCTACCAGCCCATTGCACTAGTAAACAACAAAGAGTTTGCTTTTAAGAGGTGCTGGTTCCAGGCTGGGAAGAGCAGGTGGCGTCCGCTGGAGCTGTGTTACTGGCCAGAGCAGGGAGCTCTGCCAGCCAAGGGCAAGGAGTACCCTGGCCTGGGGTACAAGCGGCTGCGAGACAAGCCACCCAAGGCCCAGGAGCAGCAGCCTGCTGGGGCACAGTAGTGTGTGCCCCCCCATTTGAGCTGTCATCAGCTTACATTAGCGCATGTTTTGTCATCCCAACTCTACACAATAGCCCTAACGGGTCAGGCAATAGTGTAGGTGGTAGGCGCTCATGTGCCATGTGCACTGGGTTTACTCCACACAGCCCAACAACACCGTTTGAGTCGGGCCACTATTGCCCACTAGTATATTCCCGCTAGTGGCTGCTAGTGGCCACTACTGGTCCGGCTCAAATGGAGGCCCTAGTGAGGGACAAGGGGGCTGCAATTCCTAAGCCATAGGCTATGGAGTCCAGTCGTATCAAGACAGGGCAATAAAGCGGCTAACCTCAGCGTAAGACTTTAAATCTGCCTCAATGTGGGACAAGTTGCCTCAATTTGCTGGGCTAGCAGCGGTTGCACTGCTACTGACAACCCTGACGGTAAAAGTGGCAAACATTTTGTCCCATGCATTTCTCGCGACGCAGAGTCTCTGCTCGTCCGTCCTCGACGTTGGCTGCTGCCACCGGGTTTTGCCGGCGCCTGGCTGCCCTCAAACCTGTTGGCGCAAGCTCAGAGTAGCACCATAGCCCTGGGTGCAGGTAGCCACTATGCCGCACCTGAAGCAGCTGGACCGTTCTGCGACTCTGGCATTTTGCCCAGAGAAGCTGCCTGGCAATGTACCAACCTTGATTGCCGCTGGTACCGTGGCGGGAGCTGTGGACATGACCTTTAGCACCAACTCAGTTCTGGAGGTATATGCCTGACGCAGCATTGTGCCTATGAGATCAAGCGCGCGAGACATTGGATTAGAGACAGCTGTCGGACCGATCTGTTTTGGTCCTTGCAGATCTGCTCACTCGACTTTGCCAACGGCTCTGAGCTGCCCAGCGTCGTAGGAAGCGTGCAAGCGCCAGACAGGTTCAACAGGCTTGCTTGGGGTCAGCGCCTCAGCTCCGATGCCTCCTTCCCATCGGTGAGTGGCCAGCGGTGCTGCTTTTACAAGCCAAGTGGCGATGCTGAAGAGACGCACGCGTAACACGCCTCGTGAACCGTGCAGATGGGCCTACTGGCTGGTGGGCTGGCAGACGGCTCTGTCTGTCTGTGGGACCCCGCTCTTATCGCTTCAAAGTCCGATGGTCGCCAACCACTGCTGGCCAAGATGCAGAAGCACACTGGCGCAGTGAGTCAAGCCCATGACTGCTTGAATGCCCAGTCCGTTCGCTCTGCGGCACTGACACCGCGGTGGTATTCTGGCAGGTCAAAGGTCTAGAGTTCAACACATTCAGCCCCAACCTCCTGGCATCGGGGGCCGCGGACAGCGACTTGTGCATCTGGGACTTGGCCAAGCCAGCCACTCCTTCGCTATATCCCGCGCTGAAGGTGCATAACCCCGCCTGCCACCGGCGGACATAGACCGTTGCCCTGATCGCCCGCCCTACCGCCCTACCGCCCGCCTGCCCCCCCGCCCGCCTGCCTGCCCGCCCGCCCTAATGATGCTGCGCACTCAATGCTAATGTAGGGTTCCTCGGCTAACGGCCCGGGCTTGGCTTCAAACGAGATAACATTCATTGCCTGGAACCGCAAGGTGCAGCACATTTTGGCGTCCTCCTCAACCAATGGCACCACTGTGGTGTGGGACCTGAAGCGTCAGAAGCCAGTCATCAGCTTCCGGGATCCAAACAGGTGCTACATCAATCCAAAGCCGTCTCCCTAAATTCCTGCATGCAAGCCTTGTAAGCTGCTTAGTGTCATAAAAGCTGTACATGCATGGCTGCATGCCTCTTTTCCCTGTGCAGTCAGCGACGTGCCAGTGTGCTGCAATGGAACCCAGAAGTGGCTACCCAGCTGGTAGTGGCGTCAGACGACGACAGATCACCTACCCTGCAGATGTGGGATCTGCGCAACAGTGTGTCACCGCTGAAGGAGTTTGTGGGGCACACCAAAGTGGGTGAAGCGGGAGCAGCATTTGCTGAGCTCATGGTCCTGGCATGGCTGGCAGCAATGCTGTCCTTTGCCAGGACACTCTGATTTAGCAGCAGACCCCATGCACTTGGAGTGCTGCAAATGGGCCCCCCATGTGCTTCCTCAGCAGCAATGCAGCCAACCGGCAGGCGTCACACAGCCAGCATGGCCAATCGGCCGGGGCAGGAAAACCATGCGGTGCATGCTACCTCCCTGGGCATGCACAGTTTTGCATCAATAAGGTGTTCAGCAACAGCTGGAGCAGGCAAATGTCGTTTTTGCATTGATGGTTGTCATGGAACTGCGTAGTGCCTGAACCTGGTGCTTGTCGCACAATGCTGGCCAGCTAAGCCTGCAGGTGCAGGTGTCTGGGTCACTTACCACAAGGAGCAGTGCTGCAATGGGTGCAGCAGCACCTACAGTGGCTGTGAACATGATCCAGGCTGCAGGGAGGCTCTGTGAGCAACTGCTACAGCATGACCAAAGTGTTTGGGACAGCAGCCAGCTGGATGCCCGCAGGGCTGCAATTGAGGTGCTCAGCCTGTCCAGCCTTCAATGACAGAGCAGGCACAGCAGCCGGGCCTCTGGCTGGCAGCACGCACAGGCCGCTGTGCAAGCTATTGATCAGTACAGGGAACAGGAGACAGCTGGCCAGCAGCAGTAACCCTGCTGGATGAAGGAATGCAGCAGTGGCCCCTCTCATCAAGGATGGGAGGGGACTGAAAGCAGTTGCACACAAAGTACAAGGCAGGAGAGGAAGGCAGCAGATCACATCCCAGACGCGCACAGCTATCGCGTTATGTCCTGTTGCTCCTTTAGTCAGCTGCAGACAACCCACCCGGGATCTATGGAGCAGATCAGCTTAGCAGCCATTGCTATGCTACCCCTGCCCTATGCAGGGTGTCCTGGGCATGGCGTGGTCCCCACACGACTCCAGCCTGCTGCTGTCCAGTGCCAAGGACAACCGGAACATCTGCTGGGATGTGCACAGCACCGACATCCTGTGTGAACTGCCACCCAGCAACAACTGGAACTTTGATGTCCAGTGGTGCCCCACCATCCCTGGCGTGTTCTCCACCTCTTCCTTTGACGGCCATGTGGCGGTGCACAGCCTCCACGCCTGCACCCTGCCCAAGATCACAGAGAGGGTCAACGCTGACCTGTCAGTGACCCACCAGGCCAGTGGTAGGTGATGGACGGGGAACGCAGGGGAGCAAAAGAGAGGGGGCCTGCAGCCTCTAGGGTAAGTGTCTGCTGCAGGGTGAGGACTCAGGATAGGTTCACCACCATCATCATCATCACCATCATCATCATGATCATCATTATCTTCACATGTAATCACCTGTGCGCTGCTGCAACATTCACATCCATTACTCAGGCTCAAATAATCATGTAAAAGTGCACTGGGGTAGTGTGCCAGCTATCATGGCCATGCTTCAGGCACACAGGTGCAGTCCCCAGCCTCAGGAAGGGGACTGTGTACCGTCGCTGGGCTGGGATGCAGGTGAGACGGTGCCACTGAAGAAGGCACCTGTATGGATGAAACGCCCCTGTGGGGCCACCTTTGGCTTTGGGGGCCGCCTGGTCACCTTTGCCAACCACCGCGTCACTGCCATGGATGCCAGCGGGCAGCAGGTGCAGCGTGATCAGGGTTTTGTCACGCTGTCCCAGGTGGGTGCTACTCCTGGTCAAGAGGAAAGAGACCGTGGGGGGAGTGTCGGGCAGCAGTGGAGCTGTGCAGGGCCCACTTCACCCTGCAAGGGGCCTGTCAGCAGCCTGTCTGGGCTGTGGTGTGCCCAGTGGGACGACTAAAGCTTGAAGGCACCCAGGATGCATTGGGTGCATTGGGGTGGCATACGCTGTACACAGGCTTCAGTTGTAAGTCGGCTGGGTATTTGTTAAGGCAGATTGTGATTTTGAAGTGAATGGCGGCCGAGCATTGACAGGTGCACAGCATTTGATTGACCTATGGCACCTACGGCCTGCACATGGTACACATGATTGGCCATAGCTCTTGCCATGACATGATGTAGCATGCCATTCTTACAAGCATGTGTACTTTGCTAACTCCACCGACACATGATCTACAGGCAGTCAGGTCCTTGAGGGTGGTCATGATGCAGGTTGTGACTGAGAGGGAGCTAGTAGCGCGGTCTGAAGCCTTTGAAGCAGCCATCGCAGGTTAGTGAGCAGCCCACCTCAGCCGTCCTGCACCTGCAGCGTGTCAGACCTGTCTCACTCCTCCCTGCCTGTTTGCTTGTGGGGCGTGGCGATGCAAGTGACGCATCTTTAAATGTATCCTTTGGTTCACTCCTCTTGCTTCACACTTGCATCTTTACCAGCAGCCGCGCCAGGCAGCAGCACCAGGCAGCAGCAGCAAGCAGCAGCAAGCAGCAGCAGGCAGCAGCAGGCAGCAGCAGGCAGCAGCAGGCAGCAGCACGCAGCAGCAGGCAGCAGCAGGCAGCAGCAGGCAGCAGCAGGCAGCAGCAGGCAGCAGCAGGCAGCAGCAGGCAGCAGCAGGCAGCAGCAGGCAGCAGCAGGCAGCAGCGGGCAGCAGTAGCAGCACCGCCAGGCAGCCCCATGGCCGCAGCACCACTGGTGCGGGCACCTCAGCGGCAGACCCTGCCTACATGCCTGCAGGCGGAGACAAGACCACTTTGCTGTCCTACTGCGAGGTCAAGGCCAAGGCTGGCAAGGCAGCTGACGTCAGCAGCATGCAGCCAGGTGCCAGCGGCAGCCAAGAGGATGGGGAGACCTGGGCCTTCCTGTCACTGCTCTTTGAGGTGAGACGCAGACATGGGAAAGAATGCAGGACATGACCCCGCTGCTGTTACTACAGTGACATGCGCCAAGGTTGTTTGTGCCCCTCTCCTTGCCGCCTGTCCCTTTTGGCTGGCTGCTGTCTTGCTCAAGGTTCCCACATCTATGGTGCCAGCAGGAACTAGCTGACCCTTGTCACCCTTGGCCATGAGGAGCTATCTGACGTGTTGGCCATAAGCTTGCCCTGTGGGTGTGTCGTGTACAGAACGACGCCCGGAGAGAGTTGCTGCGACAGCTTGGCTTCCAGGACATGCTGGCTGCGGCTGAGCAGGCCGCTGCTGCTGCAGCTGTGCAAGCAGCATGTGCATCAGATGAGGCAGCTGGAGCTCATGCTGGAGCCAATGGGTCAGCAGCAGGGGTGGCTGCTGGCATGGGTGCTCTAAACCTTGCGGGTAAGTGGACAGTGTAACTTGACACCAGCTTGCCTGCCTGTCTGGCCCGGGCTGCTCCATCATGTTCAACCTGCACCTTGTTCTGCTTTCACGCTGTGCTCGAATGACTCTGTAGGCTCGAGCACCACCTCCCCCACTCGCCTGCATGGCGCCTCAGGCACAGATGGCGGCTCAGCCACCAGCTTCTTTGCGGGGCAGGATGATGACCCCGACTTCTTTGACAAGTTGCCTGACGAGGTGCGCCGCCGTGACAGCACAGCAACGCTATGCACTTCTACCCTCAGCAGGAGTGACAGGACCAAGAGCTTGACAGGCCTGAGAGTTTGGCTGAAGCAGCGAGCACATAAGATGGGCATGCCTTTCCCTGCAGCTGCTGTTGTGTGACACACACACATGCAGCCTTGCAGCTGCACACATGCCCTCCAGGCCAGGCAGGGCTGTGCAGGTGGAACTGCCAAGTGGTGCCAAGTGCCAGGCTGCTGCTGCTCATGTGGCCTGCAGGGCCTCATGCCTAACGGAACCAGTGCCCCAGCTACTCCACTCCGCCGCTCAGCTGGAGGTGCAGACACGGCACATGCTGGCACCAAGCCAGCTGCTGCAGGTGAGTTACCACAGACTGCAACTTCAGCAGTTGTGTGCAAGGCTCAATGTCAGGGCAGGCATGGAGTGGGCCAGCTGTGCAGGTCAGGCTCGATGCGCCAGGTGCTAGAAGCAGCAGAGCAGAGGTGGCCGGGCCTGGAAGCCTTTCATGGGGTTTTGTGTACAGGCGAGAGCGAGCGTGGCAGTGGAGCAGGAGCCCTCATGCCTCAACTCAGCTCCCTGCCAGACATGTCCATGGAGATGGAGGACGAGATCCAGCGCGCGCTCATCGCAGGTGTGCAGGCGCAATGGGGGACAGGGTAGGACCAGGGCCATGGGCAGGCAGATCAAGGGTGGGTGGGGAGTGGGTGCCAGGCAGTGGGGAGGAGAGAAGGGGAAGGGTAGGTGGCGCGCAGATGGTGATGCAAGGGCCAGGGTGTGCACATGGCAATAGTGTGTGCCTGTGCCTGCATTCAGGCAACTATGAGACAGCGGTGGAGAGCTGCTTCAAGGCCAACCGGCTGGCAGATGCACTGCTCATTGCCAACATCTTCAACAGGTCAGTGGATGTGCAAAGGCAGTAGCAGCAGGGCCTGGAGCATTGCTAGCGGTTGCGGACCCCATGATGAACGTTTGCTACCCACTGCTGGCAAGCTATCTGTGGATGGCTGACAGGGTGGCAAGACCTAACGAGTTGTAAAAGGCTGGTTGAGGGGGCCTGACAGCCTGTACTGCAGCAGAGAGGCTACAGGCTCAGTGCGCACCCTTGCAACACCAAGGATACCATTCTTGCTCATTGAGAGGTTCTGAATTGACCCCTCTATTTCATAGGAAGGGGAGGGACTGCTTTCTTACAGCGCACAAGCTTGACATTGTTGTCACATCAATGTAGCTCATTAGTGCCGGTCAGCATGCTGATCTAGGTTCTAGGGCTCACCCTCTCCTGCGGACCTTGCTGCAGCAGTGACCTCTACAAGCGCACCATGCATCGCTACATGAAGCGCTGCCCCAAGCCCTTCATGCAAATTGTGCGTGCCAATGTGGAGGGCGACTTTGAGGCCCTGGTGCGCAGCCGACCCGTGGGGCAGTGGCGTGAGACGCTGGCGCTGCTGGCCACATACACCCAGCAGGTGAGTACATGGTCAGGTTTAGCTTGTGATGCAGCCTGCACATGCTGCCCTTGACTAAATGCACATCACCAACCATGCACGGTTTGCCTCCCTTACCTGGTCTCAGCTCACAAGCATCAGCCTTATGCAGCCCTACCTGCAACCAATTCATCTTGTCAGTGCTCTGTTGCGCATCGTGTTGTATATAATGTGTCACAGGCTAACATGCATACATGCTGCTCGTGTTCCATGCTCCAAGCTCGTGTCGAGTCAATGTCAGTTTGTGTGTGTGACACAGTTGCCAGGACTCCTCCCCTCAGCCCCACCCCCTGTGGCTGTGGCTGTGCTGCAGGAGGACTGGACCCGGCTGTGTGACCTGCTGGCCAGCCGGCTGAGCCTTGCAGGGCAGCACCATGCCGCCTCCCTGTGCTACATCTGTGCAGGCAATGTGGAGGCAGTGGTGGCCTACTGGGCACGAAGCCTGGCAGGTCAGCCTGCTGTCTCGCTACACAGCCACTCCTGCTTTGCCTTGTCATTGGTAAAGATATACCCACCCCATAGCACCCCATCCCACCATGCTCTCCTTCTCCCGCCCCCTTTCATCTCCACCAGCAATGTTAGTGCCTTCCTCCCACTCCTGTTGTGGCCCCTGCCTTTTCCATCCCTGCTCCCAACTGCAGCCGCCGCCTCACGATCCAACACCGACTCCAGCGCTGCCTCCCGTGCTGCCGCTGCCACTGCCAGCCAGGCGCAGCTGGAGGAGCTGCAGGGCTGCATAGAGAAGGCGGTGGTCATGGGCCTGGCGACTGGCAACAAGAAGGCCAGCGGGGCGCTGGCAGACCTGGTGACCCGCTACGCATCCACACTGGCAGCACAGGTAAGGCACAGCAGCTGCTGCATGCCAAGCCTACCCGCACCTGCGACTCAGGCTTCCCTCACCTTGCCGTTGTCTTTGACCCTAGCTCTGGTCTGCCACTGTTGCCATGGTTTGATCACCCACCTGTCTCCTGTGTTGCTGCTCGCACCTCCCAAGTGAACTGATTGCTCATGTTGCTGCTGCTGCTGGTGTGCACCGGATGTGACGCGCTGGGCACAGGGCTGCATGGCCACTGCGCTGGACTACCTGGACTATGTCCCAGGAGAGGCCTCCACTGCTGTGGCTGTGCTCAAGGACCGCATCTATCGCTCAGGCACGGCTGCCAGCACAGGGGTGGTGGCGCAGGGCAATGCAGGCAGCTACCGTGGCCACCCCCCGCCCTTCCCCTTCATCCAAGAGGAAGTAAGGCCAGCCGCAGCTCCTGCTGCTCAGCAGCCTGCCAAGGTGAGGGGGGTGGCAAGGGTGAGGTGCATGCTGAAGGGCCTCAAGCGGCCTGCAGGCCAGCTTGTGCAACAGCGGCAACTGAGGGACAGATCATGGGAATGGGATAGGGAGCAATCTTGAAGCTGAAACCTGGTTTATGGTTGCCATGGTGGAAATGGGTTGGGCAGGGCACACAAAAGAGAGGAGTGACAGTGACCTCACAATGGCCTCTGCAGTGAAGCTCAAGGCTGTCTGCTGCTGTCTATGTGTGTGTTGCAGGTCGCTGCCCCTGCTCCTGCAGCCCCTGCTGCAGCTCCAGCTGCATCAGCGTTCGGTGGCTATGCCAGTGGATACGGGCATGCAAGCAGCCATCAGCCGCAGCCTGCCCAGCCTGCTTACCATGCCGCTGCCACTGGCACACAGTACGGGCAGCACCAGTCAATGTACAGCGCCAGCACCCCACAGCAGCCACAGCAGACGGTGTATGGCTCGGAATACAGCAGCCAGCCAGCCTACCCGGCGTCATCCTATGGCCAGCCAGCGCCACAGCCTGCAGTGCCCTCCCAGCCAGTGTATGCCACCCAACCAGCCTACGGGACATCTTCCCATCCGCCCCCTGCTGCACCCAGCTACTCACCTGCTCCCTCTTCGTCCTACGCAGCCGCCTACACTGGCAGCCAGTTCGCTCCCACCACCACTGCTGCGGCCTCCAGCTTTGCAGCCCAGCAGCAGCACACCAACCCTCCTACTAGCCAGCCTCCACAGCAGCCAGCGCCCCCTGCTCAGGCGCCCTCCAACTACAACACATCAACCTATGCAAGCAATAGCGGGCAGCAGTACCACTCAGCTGCCCCACCACCCCCTCAGCACAACCCTTACCATGCCCCTGCTCAGGCAGCTGCCCCTTCCTACTCAGAGCCCACCGCTCCAGTGTACCAAGTCAACCGGGCACCTGCAGCCTCCACCCCTGCCGCCACCCCTGCATCAGGGTACGGGGCTCAACCTCAACCAAGCTCTGGGCTGGCGCCTACCTCCAGCTATGGGGCGTCTCCAGCCCAGCCCCAGCAGCCTGCTCCACAACCCTCCCAGCAGCCGCAGCCCACCTACTTCATGCCCACTAATACACCCGCCAGCAACATGCCGCAACAGCTGCAGGGCACAGGGTCAGCAGGTGGGGCGGCGCTTGGCGGCCAGGGCATGGCTCCCCCTGCACCCACCTCCCAGCGGGCCGCCCCCCCGGCAGCCCCCACTGGGCCGCCACCCAACATCACAGTGGCGACTGCAGACACGTCAGCTGTGCCGGCAGAGCAGCGTGGGGCGGTGACCTCCCTGACAAACCTGTTTAACTCTTGCATGCCGCTGGCCACCAACCCAGGTGCGTGTCCAGCAGCTGAGATGTAAGCCTGGCCCAAGCTTTACTGCCAGCTCGTACTAGGGTAATTGCATGGCCGGCTGCACAGACATCCCAGTCAAGAATGCCTCACCAGGAATGCCTCACCAGGCCGGGGTGCCTGGTCAGACCATTGGCCGGGCCTCAGCAGGCACCTGCTGCTGGTGCTGTGATCAGTTCATGCCATGGTGATGGGAGCTTGGCGTGCTTGCCTGTCGCAGCTGGTTGTGGGTGCAGTGTCAGTTGTGCTGTGTGCTGGGTGCTGCTGTGGGTGCTGCAGCCAAGAAGAGGGAAATGGACGACAACTCCAAGAAGCTGGGACAGCTGTTCTGGCGGCTCAATGCGGGAGATGTGTCAGCTGGTGTGCTGCCCAAGCTGCTGCAGCTCTGCCAGGCAATTGACGCAGCAGAGTGGCACACAGCCAACCACATTCAGGTGGGGCGACTGTGAGGGGTGCACAGTGGGCATGTGTTCATACAGTGTCAATGCAGTGTTCATGTGCTGACGTGCGTATGTTGTGTTCAAGCGTTCATGTTGTGTGCACGTGTTTGTACAGGGTTCATGCTGCTGATGGCATAGTGTTCTTCGTAGAAATGTCGGCAATAGCTGAACCTCTGCTACTGCTGCGCTTCTGCTCGTGCTCGCGCAGGTCCAGATGACTACTACTGACTGGGACGAGTGTGGGTACTGGCTGTCTGCTGTGAAGCGCCTGATAAAGATGCGCCAGCAAGGAATGTGACAGGTCACTGCAAGCCGCTAGGGTCCTTAGCTTTATGTATGCATGTAGTGCAAACCTGTCCTTGACCATCCGGGGGGCATGCTGCTAGACCACGGTTGCTGCCGCCGCTGTCCGTCTGGAGACCTGCAAGGTTGTAGCTTGTTGCAGCGTGTGGTTTTGATCACAAAGTGATTTGGTTGTAACCGTCTTGAACAGAGCGAACAGAGCGGGTTGGGGTTGGGGTTATAAACTAACCAGCACAGAAAACAGAAGAGAAGGCTTGCTTGATGGGGGCACGCCAGGCCTCACGGGCACAACCCATACCTATCATTGACGGGCAAGTGGGCCTGCGCGGTACCCTAACTGCCTGCCCTGCCTGGCCAGCTGGGTCCCGTAGCAAACAATGGCTGCTTCACAATGCCAGGGTTGGGCATGCGAGAGACATGCTACAGCCACCACACCTCACACATAGCTGGTCTGCAGGCGCTGAGCCTCTGCCGCACCACAACCTCCTATAAACCCCCATGGCCGTCACCACCCCTGGTGCCCCATTGCTGCATAGGGCAGCAGCTCCCTACCTACCTATCTACCTTCCTACCTATTGAGCAACAGCACCTGGCTGGCAGCACTACTCTGTGTGTGTTGCAGGTCGCTGCCCCTGCTCCTGCAGCCCCTGCTCCTGCAGCCCCTGCTGGCTTCGAGGGAGGTTAAGCTGGGATGACAAGTGACCATAACCGCTGATCACAACAACAAAGTGACAATTAAGCCCTGACCAGAGGCCCCACGCACCAGCCAGGAGGCCACACCGGCAGCAGCCTCAGAGCCAGGGCCCAGCACTCCCCCGCCAGCCAAGCGCAGCAAGCGCACCAAGGCTGAGCAGGCAGCTGAGCCCACTTAGCCCACAAAGGGCAAAGGCAAGCCCCAGGGCAAGGCTGCCAAAGGCAAGCCAGCACCACAGCCAGGCAGGTGGCTGGACAGGGACTGCAATGCAGCGCTGAACATGCAGCGCATAGGGAAGAGCAGGTGGCGCCCACTGGAGCTGTGCTGGTGGCCAGAGCAGGGAAAGCTGCCCGCCAAGGGCAAGGAGTACCCAGGCCTGGGCTACAAGTAGACTAGAGTACAGTAGTCAAAGTGACCGCGGGACTTGTCATACTGTAGCCTTCTCTGCCGTGCAGGTACGCAGCCTTCGTTGTGTAGCTACTCGCGGACATCACTACCGAGACATGTGCTTCAAGCCACGGTGCTTAAACCTGCCGTGTAACGGCGACCCCTCGCCGCACCATGTGTCCTCCCAACCGGCCCCACCAGCACCCCACTGGCGCTGGCAAGACCAGACCTCTACATTCCACAGCAAACCCCCCTGGCACCACTCCTTTTCACATCCACACCTTGGGATTGAGTCGTCCACTTGCTAGCATCTACAAGGCACAGGCAGTAGTGGCAGCTGAGCTTATGCTTTAGCAACTTTCAGTGTCATGTATGCCACAACGTGCATACCACAAGTGGTTGGGTACAAATTGATGAGCAACATATTTATGATGGCGAACAACTAGTAGGACTGAAAGCACCCACTAGTAGGACTGAAAGCTCCCTTGGCAATGCCCCCTAGCACAGAATCTCCAACAGGAGAGGGCCCCTTAGTAGCACCCCCTAGTCCAAGCATTAGGCCTAGTCAAAGCACTGGGCTGGGCTAGGCTGGGCTGGCATCTAGTGGCATGCGGGCGGATGCAATCGCTAAGGCTGAGGATGCCAACATGGGAGATGCGTAGAGACTAGGAGGGGGTGGTGGTAGGCACATGGTGCAGAGCAGGGTTGGGCCAAGCAGGTTGGTGAAGGCTGAGGGGGCTTGCTCTTGGCTGCTGGGTAGGGTAAGGAGAGGGATGCGATGTCAAGGGGGAGGTGGAGGGGAGGGGAGAAGTAGGTGGGTAGTAGGGTGGGGTGGGGTGGGGTGAGGAGGTGGTGGTAGGCTAGGAGGTGGTGGTGATTGTAGTGGTGTCATGGTAATATATGATTTGTCTACATTGAGAGCGGCAGCAAGGGCGGGTCATTATGCTTCATGCAACATACTCAACATAGCAAGCGACATGTTGGCTGCACATGCTTGCACATGTGCGTGTTTACCTCGAAACGAGAGGTGTATCTGAGCTTCAGGGCCGGCAGCGAGTAAGCCTCCACAGGTGCGCCACAATATCAAGGGAACAACGTCGGGTCGATTGAGCCGGCTGTACTTGCCCTTAGAGCGTTAGGAGGCCACCTCATCATTGCTATGCACTCCCATAGCACACCTGCGCTGCGCGATGTTGTGAGAGCGAGCGGCTGATCGGTTGCCGCACTCTTTTTTGTGTACTGGGTTCCTGGCATAACGGGCGTATAGCAGACTGGTCGGTCATCGCATGCCGCGCGGTGCTACGCCAACTGCACACGTTCCGGAATTGAGACACCCATGACAAGGTAGTGTACATGGCTTTTTCAGAGTTGGAAGGGTCTGAGTGTAAGTACCGGCAGTTTGGATTTTAGATAACGCATCTCATAGTAGTAGGGGAATATGTGCAGGGCTGGAGACTGTGTGAGGAAGTGACCTGGCCTTCATCCACCGCTGCGTTTGACATGCGCTGTATGCATATTGTGATTAGTTCGCATGTCCAATCGGCTGGGTATGTCGCACATAATGTACAGTTACATCGCCCTGCATGGCGGGTATGTTTTGTCGATTATATTCGTCGTTAGTGTCGGACCCCCGATCCCTACCCCCGATCATGGTGAAAACAGAGGACGCAGGTGCTACGCTGGTCATTGATGGCTGGCAATACGACGTCGCCGAGTTTGCGCGGAAACACCCGGGAGGCAGCGTGATACGCTTCTACTATGGCCAAGACGCCACTGATGCCTTCCATAACTTCCATCGCAACGCGCCAAGGTTCGTGCCCAAAGTCCACTTCGAGGTAGAACAGCAGACCGCATGACCCTCCGGAACTGGGGCGATGCAGAGCGCGCAAGTGGCTAGAGAAGCTGCCGCGCAAACCCGTTGAGCCGGCTCAAAAGTCAAGTCCCGAGTCCATCGACGTGGACGCCGAGTTTCGGGCTTGGCAACAGTCTTTGCAGGATCGTGGGTAAGCAAGTGAACACGGGCAGCGCAGGCACCAGGCCCGCCACGATCCATGTGGTGTAGATGCAAGTCCGCTCCCACAATGCAGCTTCTTCAAACCGTCCTTTACCCGCATCGGGCTTCAATGCCTGGAGCCGCTGGTGATGGTGGCCGCCGCATGTCTGCTCATGGCGCAGCTGCCTGGAGCTACTGGGCTGTTGCTGGCCCTGCCTCTGGTCAGTGCTCCAGCCAACGTGCTTGTTCAAGCACTTTGCTACCAGCTATCACTGGCGCACCTGCTTCTAGGCTTGGCTTCAAATGTTCCTGCTGCCTGAACGCCCATACCCCTGCAGATAGCCATGGCCAATGTCAAGTGCGGGTGGATCCAACATGAAGGCGGGCACACCAGCCTTACCACCAACCCCAAGGTACACCCCCTCCCTTGCTTCCCAGGGCTTCCCACAACAGCCTGTAGGTGTCAGGAAGAGGGGGCGTAGCAGCTGGCAACCACCCCATCCCAGGCCAGGCCAGGCTGCAGGCCTTTCCCTGCTGCCCGGTCCCACTGCTAGACAGCAGCGGACCTGGCCTTGCCTGCTGTACTGACTGGGCTGCTGCCCCTGGATCTAGCTCCACTGGGTAGGCTGAGTGCCGTGAGGCTGTGTAGCCCCTGGGGAGGCAGCGGGTGGCCGTTACAGCCCCTTGGCCCTCAACCTTGAGCCTTCATTGCAGTGGAACACTCAGTGTGGACCCCTACAAAGCGGTGTTTTGTCTGTGTATAGTTCCCATGCTCATGGCATGCACATGGCTTATACATGGCATACACATGGTTATGGTTGTCTACTACCTACACTATTGCCTGACCCAGAAGGCTATTGTGTAGAGTTGGCATGTCTTGCATGCACTAAGTGTAAGCTGATGACAGCTCAGGATAGGGGGCCACACACTACTGTGCCACAGCGGGCTACTGCTGCTGGGCCTTGGGTGGCTTGTCTCGCAGCCGCTTGTAGCCCAGGCCTGGGTACTCCTTGCCCTTGGCGGGCAGCTTCCCCTGCTTTGGCCACCAGCACAGCTCCAGTGGGCGCCACCTGCTCTCCCCAATGCGCTGCATGTTCAGCGCTGCATTGCAGTCCCTGTCCAGCCACCTGCCTGGCTGTGGTGCTGGCTTGCCTTTGACAGCCTTGCCCTGGGCCTTGCCTTTGCCCTTGGTGGGCTGGGTGGGCTCAGCTGCCTGCTCAGCCTTGGTGCGCTTGCTGCGCTTGGCTGGCGGGGGAGTGCTGGGCCCTGGCTCTGAGGCTGCTGCCGGCGTGGCTTCCTGGCTGCTGTGGCTGCGGCACTGGGCCGCTTCCTCGGAGGCATTTCGCAACTAGGCTTATACCTTCTCATATCTGCTCATACCTACTTACCCACCCGTGTGTCACTCACTCTCGCACCTCCAAAGGGCACCTCCAAAGGGCACATATACAAAGGGCACCTCGAAGGGTGGTCCAGTCGTGCTCCAGGGTGGCCCTTACAGCAGCTAGGTCGGGGTCAGGGTTAGGGCCGTGTGGGGCCAGTGGTGGGCTCAGCGTCCTCCTCTGTGGTGGTAAGCAGTAGCTGACCATGTAGGGCCATGCAGGCACGTGCCGTGAGACACGGTGCAGCAGTGCGTCCTCGCCTTCTGCCTCCTGCCGCAGGTGGACAAGGTCATCCAGGCGGTGGCCATTGGGCTGGGCCTGTCGACGTGCGGCTGGCAATGGTGAGGGAACAGTGGCCAGGGTGTGAGCATGGGGGCAAAGGTTTAGCGGCGAGGGCAGTAAAGGGTAGGTGTGGGGTTTGGGCCATCGTCAGCTTGTATGTCAACTGTGCATGCCTGTCAGTGCAGGCTGCTGCTGAAGGCTTTGTGTGATATGGTGATGGAGGCTGAGGGGCGTCATGGCCTCATAAGGCAACACGTTCAGCCCCTCTTCCTCCCTCGTGCCAGTCGGCCAACTGATTCCCCATCATCACCTCCTGCTCACCTCCTTCTCACATCACACAGTAAAGTGTGCGTCATGGTGCAGGAACCGCATGCACAACCGCCATCATGCCACTCCCCAGAAGATCAATCATGACGTGGGTGACTTAGCCGTGCTGCCAGCCTGCTGTGGGGCCCACCTGGGGCAGCAGGGAGGGTGGGAGGGCGGGAGGGCGGATGGCAGCCATGGCTGCGGCCCCTTTCCGTTGCAGGCAGCAGCAGCCGCAGCCGCAGCAGGCAGCAGCAGCCGCAGCAGGCAGCAGCAGGCAGCAGCTACAGCCCGGCTGGCCACAGGCTGCTGGCAAGGCGTTACAGTTGTGGTGCACAGCATGCTCCCCTCACGCCTGCCAGAGTGAGCTGTGAGCTGTGCCCCTGCTGAGTAGTGTGTTCCTATAGTGCGGGGGCCGGTGGCGGTGTGCAGATGGACCTGGACACGCTGCCCCTGGTGGGCTTCTTCCAGGGCTGCTTGGAGAAGACCCGCATGAGCCTGGGCATCCCGGTGTCGCGCCTGTGGCTGCGCCTGCAGGTCAGAGCCAGGCAGCAGGGGGGGCAGGAGGGGGGGCAGCAGCGGGGGCAGCAGGGGCGGCAGCATGGGGTCCAGCAGGAGCGGCAGCAGGGGCAGCAGCAGGGGGCGGCAGGAGGGGCAGCAGCAGGGGGCAGCAGTAGGGGCAGCAGCAGGGGGCGGCAGTAGGGGCAGCAGCAGGGGGCGGCAGCAGGGGCAGCAGGGCGGCCAGCAGCTGACAGCTGACAGCACAGAAACCGCACTCATGTCAAGCCAGGATAGGTGTGTGTGTGGGGGGTGGGACGGATGTGGGGTTGTCTATGGAAAGCTGGTGGGTGGCTGTAGGTGTAGACCTGTCACAGCCTGAAGACCCCCACCTAAGCGCCAGTAGTGCTGTGGCACATGAGGGCAGGGGACAGGCAGGGGACCTGAGGGGAGGGTCTCAGGGCCCAGGGGCTTGGACAGCTCTCAGCAGCCTGTGCCTCCTGCCTTGTCCCCTGCAGGCCTGGACCTTCATCCCAGTGGTGTGCGGTGCTGTGTTGTGAGTGACGCCCCACACCACCTCCTGACTCACACGGCCCCTCACGACTGCAGCCCTGGACCCACAGCCCTGCAGCTCCACCTCCCCACAGCCTCCAGCAGCAGCCACAGCCCTGTCAGGTCCTGCCTCCACAGCCCCCACTCCTGCTAAGCCCAGTTACACCTGCCCGCTGCCCCTTTGCCCTCCCTGAGCACCCACCCCCTCCCACCCCCTCCCGCCCCTGGCTCCCCTCATGGCCAATGCCCCTTGAACCCGAGCTCACTCATCCCGCTCCTTGTGCCTGGTGGCGTACACCCGCTTGGTGCCCAGCCTACCAGCCGCAGCCGTTGCCCCTTGTGCCTGGTGGCCCAGGTGGATGTACTGGGTGTACAGCCTGCACTTGAGGGCCGCCCTGCAGCACGACTGGAAGAGCTTGGCCTTCATGCTGCTGTCGCATGTGGTGAAGCCCGCTCTGTTCGTGGTGTTTGGGGGGACCACGTGGCTGCAAGGTCAGGGACCTGGGCAGGGGGAGGTGTGCAGGCCGGCTGCAGCACAGACAGGCAATGGGTCTTCAAGGGGAGGAGGGGCAGGGCCAGGGCCAGGGCCAGGGCCAGGGCCAGGGCCAGGGCCAGGGCCAGGGCCAGGGGCAGGGGCAGGGCCAGGGGCAGGGGCAGGGCCAGGGGCAGGGGCAGGGGCAGGGGCAGGGGTTGGACCATGCATCCTGGGTGTTTCTGCCGCGCCGCCATGCCAGCAGTGTCCTGAGCTGCACCCTGGCAGTGTGCTGTGTGGCCTGCTGGCTGCAGGCTACGGCCTGTTCCTCCTCACATACTGGCTGACTGGTGAGTGACCCACACCCTCAGATGTCCGGCATCCTGACCATTGTGGTGATGGAACAAACTGCAAATTTCTCATGGTGCAAAGGGATAACTTCAGCCCTGCAGCACCCTGACCTTGCACCCTGACTGTGAGTCTGACTCTACCCTTGCCCTGACCCTCGACTCTGCACCCAGTCCCACCCCTGACACATCCTGGGAGTTGTAGCAGCAGGCTGGCAGTCGTACCTGTGCTTCACCACAGCCCGGCACCCCCAGCCCATGCCAACCAGTGCCACCAGACCAGCCAAGCTGCGCGTCTGGTTGCAGGCATGTACCTGTTCGGCCACTTCTCGCTGTCTCACTCCTTCACCCCCGTGGTGGAGGACACTGACCACAAGTCATGGTCAGTACACCCAGGGATCGCCAGCTGCACCCCTGCACCTCCTCCCAGCCAGCCAGTCAGCCAGCCAGCCAGCCAGCCAGCCAGCCAGCCAGCCAGCCAGCCAGCCAGCCAGCCAGCCAGCCAGCCAGCCATAGGCGTGTCAGTGTGCAGCAGTGGGCTTCCACCTTGGCCCTGTCTGCTGGCATCCTCCTTGTCTGCTGTGGCTTAGCTCCATGTCATTGTGCTCCTCGGCTGCCCACACACCACCACCTTCGCCACAGCACTTCGCCATCACACTGGACCTGTCGCCATCACGCATTGCCGATATCAATCTCATCCCTTCTTGATTTTATGGTGTTCGTGGCAGCAGGGGTTACTGACGGCAAAAATGGCTGCAGCTGCTCCTACTGCTTCTCCTGCTGCTCCTGCTGCTGCCCCTACTGCTGCTGATCCTGCTGCTGCTGCAGGGTGCGGTTTGCTATGGAGCACACCGTTGACATCAGCCCAGGCAACGCCCTGGTGGACTGGGCCATGGGCTACCTCAACTACCAGGTGCCTCGACCAACCACCCAACCATCTCCCCTGCGCCTGGGCCGGCAGCAGCAGGGTGGCTGGGCTGCCTCCCCACCTGCAGCTGAACCTGAGAGGCTGCTGCCTGGAGGGGCTCTGGCTGCGCTCACCTGGACCCTCCCTGGCTAGCTGATGAGGAGCTAGGGGCATAGGGCAGGGGGCGCCAGGGGGCCAGGGGCAGGAGGTTGGATGAGAGGAGGGGGCCAGGGCCACGAGGGTGGTGGTGGCAGGCTTTGCCGCTTCACCGCCCCCTGGCCTCATCCTGCAGCGCCTGAGCTGCCACCACACCACCCTACCCTAGCGCACTCTGTACCCTCCCCCTGCCAGTGCTGTGCACCACCCCAGCCTCCTGCCTGCCGCCCTCCTCTCATTTCACATGGGTCCAACCAGGCTTGCATGCCTCCTAAGCCCTGCGAGCTGCCAGCAGCCAACTGACCTGTTTGTGCCGCCTGCTGCCCGCTGCCCGGCTGCAGGTCATCCACCACATGTTCCCGACCATGCCTCAGTTCAGGAACCCAGTCGTGAGCCGCGAGCTGCAGGGGCTGGCCAAGCGCTGGGGCCTAGACTACCAGTGCGTCTCATATGCCGGCGCCTGGTCCAAGATGCTGGGAAACCTGGATGAGGTGAGAGGCAGAGCTTGCAGCCTGGGTGGGCCAACGGGGTGAAGGGCAGGTGGGGCAGCTTATGTAAGCCAAGGGGGAGGGAAGGGCTGGCAAGACAGTCTGGGTTGCATGCGAGGAGGGGAACGACAGCAGGTCAGCAGGCTGGTGGCCCTTCCAGGAATGCCTTGCCACCCAGCTCTTCGTCATAGCCTGCTTGGGAGGAGGGTCCCTGCTAAAGCCGGTCGGGCCCTGTCGTGCCCTGCCCACCCTGCTGGTCGGTCCTACAGGTCGGTCGTCACTATTGGGACGAAGCACACGGGCCAGTCAAGGCAGCAGTGGCCAAGGTCAAGCTGGGCTGAGCTGTGCCGGGCTGGGCTAGATCTTGATGGGAGACAAGTGCCCCAGGCATCAGCGGGCAAGAGGGCGTAGGGCAGCTAAGGTGGTGAGGTGCTGAGCTGAGATGCTGAGGTGCTGAGCTATTGGAGGTGAGCTGAGGTGCCTCAGGCACCAGCAGTGTGAAGGGTGGAGGTGGGCTGAGGTGCTGGGAGGAGAGGTGGGGTGCGGGTGGAGGACCCTGGCGCCAGTGGGGTGGAGGGGGCTGAGGTGTAGCGGCTCCAGCACCAAGTGCTGACGCCAGCACCCAGGGTGTGTGGGTGTGTAGGAGGAGCAGCAACCTGTGAGACTAGGGGGTGCGAGTTGTGTGTGGTAAGGTGCAAGTACAGCCCATGGGTGAGCCCATGCATGCAGTGGGTGTGAACAGAGTGAGAGCAGCACTCCGAGGAACCGGGGTGGGGTTTGGAATGGCAATGATTTATGCTTGTATTGGCTTGCGAATGGCTGAAGGGGCACAGCAGGGGGCACAAGCCTGGTGAGTTGTTGCTTCATATGCCTGCTAGGAGATGATGCAAGCCGTAGCTCCAGCCAGTGATGAGCTGACGAGCTGCAGTGCAAAGGGCTGCTGTGGCTGCTCACTGCGTATCGCTCGCTGTGACCCGGCTGTGTCGCACATTCTTTTTCCCCAAACCTTGATTAGGCGTGCTTTGCCACTATGATGCGCTGTTGTACTTGCCAATGGTGTCGTGTTGTCGGGCTTTGTCAATGTCATTGCGACGCGGTCCCAGTGGGTGGCTAGTGGTGGTGAGACAAAGCAAATCTCCCTACATGCATTTGTAATCGTCACTGCTCCTCGCCCTATTTTTGGTAGGTGCCGGTAGGTTGTTGGCACTTGCAATGTTCAGTCCAGAGTGCAAACGAGGTTGCAGTCCTGACCCCTATGAATACCTTTCCTTTTCATTGTTTTCTCTTTTTTGTGAGGAAAACAAATATTTATACTCTGGAGTTACCAAGACCTTGTGCTCCCTGCCTCTCATCTTAAACATAGCCCCAGCTTTCGGCATGGATGTCCATGCACTGCCACGTGTTTGTGCCACACCTTCCTGTTGGTGTCCCCCGCCCCTCCTCGCCAGAGCTGCCATGCTCTTAGACATGCTTAAGCAAAACCCTGGGCATACCCAAAAGATATCCTAGCACTCAGCATCTGTAGGCATAATTGACCCAAAACTTGCAGGCACCTGGAGCACCTGACATAGCGCCTGAGCTAGCTTGGACTAGGCAGGCTGTGCCTGCTCGTCTGGAAGCTGTCGCTCTTGGGGAGGGCAGACTACACGTTGCCCCCGCCTCTGCCCCTGCCACAGCACATCCATCTGCCGCCCCACCTCGACAACATCTCCTGTATTGAACAAGCACCAGGCCTGGATGGGCTCCCATTGGGAGCTGGGAGTCCCAGCAACTTTGCTTAAGCATGCATGCACATTTGTGGAGGGAGTCAACATACACATGCTCCTCCCCTTGCTTGTGGCAAGCTTTCACAACAAGATGTGCACCGGGGCTACTTCATTGCTTCTTCGAAGGGGACATGCATAAGCCGCCGTGGGTGCTCGGTCTAGGCCAAGGCCCACCCTTGGTAGGCGGCACCCACTGCACCCCTACAAGAAACCCTGACAATGGTGTCCAGCAATCCCCTGCAGCTGGCACCTGATAAGCCTGTCACGCATGGTCCTTGTGCACAGTGTTTAGTGGTTCTGTTCAGCTGTTGTTGTTGCTGCGGGTGCTCAAGGCGGTGGTCCACGCCCAATGTGTCACAGCCAGCTGGACTACGGATGGTACCTATAGTGAAGGTGCCAAATACTGATACTGACAAGCCGGAAGCCGTAAGCCACTAGCCGCTAGCCGTGCAAGTCGTGCAAGCCGCAAGCCGTAAGCCACAAGCCGCAAGCCGCAAGCCCCTCCCAGCTATTCCGGCGAGAGCGCCACTCCCAGCTAATACGCGCCATTTGCGGCGCCGCCAGCAGATTCCTGTGCTGTCCTGTCCCGCGCCCGACATGGCCAAACCTACCCCCCTCAGCAACTCCTTTGCTGCCCTCGCCTCTTTCCCACTGAGCAGGCCTCGGTCTCACCCCCCTACAGAGCAGTCAGCGGCAACAGCAGCCCGGGGTGCCGACCAATTCACTCTGGAGGAGGCAGCTCGCATTGCCCTATCCAAGCAGCTCACAGAGCGTTTTCTCAGCGAGCAGCGGGAGCAGCATCAGCGGCAGCAGCAGCAGCAGCAACAGCAACAGCAGCAGCAGCAGCAGCAGCAGCAGCAGCAGCAGCAGCAGCAGCAGCAGTCAACTGCGGCTGGGGCCTCACCAATAACTGAGGCCCGGCTCCAGGAGGTACTAGCGCAAACACTGACACAGACGCTGCAGCAGATAGTCGTGCCGCAACTGACCTCCATCAATCAAACCATTGAGACAGTTAAGAGCGAGTTGCAGAATGTCCAATACGACGTAGCCAAACTCAGTGTGGGGCACATTGAGCTAGAGGGAGAAACGAGGGAGGTGCGTGCAGAGATGGCCTCAGTGGAGCAGCGCTGCAGCGTGCAGCTGGCAGCAATGGCCTTCAACATCCAGCTAGCAACAGAGCAGCGCAGCAATGCGGGGGTGGTGGTCTTCTTTGCCCCCCGCCCTGATGAGGCAGCCATCAAGGCTCTGTGCACCAGCGTCGGCGTCACTGATGCCCGGGTGATGCACTCTAGCCCGACCATCGCTAAGGTCAGTGTCGGCTCCCATGCCTCAGCCCTCAGCGTTCTGGCTGCTGCCCAGCAGGCCGCACTCCCAGCAGACCTGGGGAAGGGTCCGCTACAGCGGGTCGTGTGGCCAGCTCGCCGGCAGCTGCAGGCAGTTGTGGATAAGAGCAGTGTCGGTCCCCTGTGCATGGCATGCGTTTTGAATGCAACAAGTCACGCACAGCCATCATCACCACCTGGAAGGGGAAGCAGATTACCTACCCCCTGTTTGTCCACCTCAGCAACCTCAGCAAGCCAGACCTGAAGAGCATGGATGAGTGCAGCATTGAGGCAGCCTGTGAGTATGCGGCTGCGGACCAGCCTGCAGCTTTTCTCCTACCAAGGTCCCTCGCCACCCGTCAACAGCAGCAGCAGCATCAACAGCAGCAGCAGGGTGCGGCAGCAGCTGCCGCAGCAATGGAAGAGGACAACCAGCCTGCAGATCCTAACCGCGCAGCGCAGCGCAGCGCAGCGCAGTGCAGCAGCAGCAGCAGCAGCAGGGGGGCCTAACCAGGCACCAGCCGGCAAGGCTTCGGGGAAGACAGCTGCACCGGGCAGCCGCCCCGCCTCGCCTAACCAGGTGCAGCGCAGTGCAGCAGCAGCAGCAGCAGCAGCAGCAGCAGCAGCAGCAGCAGGGGGGCCTAACCAGGCACCAGCCGGCAAGGCTCCGGGGAAGACAGCTGCGCCGGGCAGTCGCCCCGCCTCGCCTAACCAGGTGCAGCGCAGTGCAGCAGCAGCAGCAGCAGCGG
>JASKMD010000006.1:6124483-6259483 GCA_030144725.1 Haematococcus lacustris
TGGGCTGGGCTGGGCAGAAGGGGATGCAAGGAAGGGGGTAAAGAGAAGAGGGGTGAAAGGGGAGAGGGAGAGGAGGAAGTGTGTTAACTGCACTCACCTGGTTGCACAGGCTCAAGACCTTGGTACGAGCAGTGGCTAGCCATGTGCCAGGACCGTGAGGCATGGTGAGCGCACATGAAAGGGAGCATGCAACATGACATGTTGAATCTAAGCCTCAATCAGTGGTTGGACTGGTAGTTGTGCGGCGAGACGCAGTCCCCATGTTGTGAAGGGGCATGCTCATGGCATGACCTTATTGCCAAGGTTTCAGCCTCTCCTCTCCTCACTTAATGCACGCCCATCAGTGAGAGCGTAGTCATTCTTTCTTTGTTTCCAAATTGGGGCAGAGGCTCAGTCAGGCGACCCCAACTAACAAAAAATGACAGGAAATGATAGGAAACCGACCCCTGGTAATCAAAACGACGCCGCGTCTCAGCCACGTGGTTTCTATTTATGTTTTGCACATGCCTGGATAGAGGACTCCGTCAGCTATGCAGTGAAACATGTATCATTAAATATTGTGCAGTGTGCTGAGTGCTAAGGCGGCTCAAATCTTGACATTCAAATGCATGCCAGTTTTGCTCATGCGGGCCTCGCCGCGACCGACCGCCGCGACCGACGTGGCCCAGTAGCCTCTGCAAACAGTCAGGGACAGTCGCCGCAGTCAAAACAATGCACATGGCACGCAAAACCGATGTAACGACGCCCCTCAACCCATGCTCGGAAGTATACAAGGCTGCTGCATTGCTTGACCGCTACGTGAGTAGTACCTACTACCTGGCCACTCGGTAAGGCCACTCAAGGTGTGTGGGCCATTGCTACGTTACCTTGCTCGATATGTTGGGTCCGATCCCTCCCGCCCGCCCTCCACTTGCGTGTCGAGCTCGAGTCCAACTCCGCCCTGACCCCCTGCTGCTCAGCTGGAGGGGTGGGCAGCCCATGGGAAGCACCAGCACCAGCTGCCTGCTGCTGCCAGGGGGGTGCAGCAGGAGGGGGGGGCAGGTCAGGGGCAGCACCAGCACCAGCTGCCTGCTGCTGCCAGGGGGGTGCAGCAGGAGGGGGGGGCATGTCAGGGGCGGCACCAGCACCAGCTGCCTGCTGCTGCCAGGGGGGTGCAGCAGGAGGGGGGGGCAGGTCAGGGGCAGCACCAGCACCAGCTGCCTGCTGCTGCCAGGGGGGTGCAGCAGGAGGGGGTAGCAGTGAGGGGGCTGGGAGGGGGTGGGGTGGGGGGGTGGGAGGGCGGGGCTAGGGTTGGGAGCGGGTAGGAGGAGGTAGGAAGGCTATGCTGGGCTGGGGAGGGGGTGGGGGTGCAAGGGCGTGCAAGGGGGTGCGAGGGGGCACGGTCCGGGCGGTCGGAGTAGGCTAGTCATTCCTGCAAGGCAAAGTCGGGTCACGCCAATGTCATTTGGAGCAGGCCTGATCATCTAATTGCCATGCTTTCTTCTCCAGCAGCTGTGACGTTGAGTAAGGAACAGAGTTACTAGTCGAAAGTCTGGAAACTCACAATGGTCAGCTCACAACATGCCATTTTGTGGATGGGGGTCTCCTTTCCTGTGTGACTGGCGAGAGAGAGGCGCACATTTCCCGCGTATTTAACAATGTCGAGTAGTAACTTGCCCAACGATGGCCTTCCAACACCGCCTGCATCAATGAAAGGTTCGCGGAGCGAGCCTGGCGGGCTGAAATGTGAATGTACTTCCGGCTCGATGCCAAGCGCAGTTCGATCATTGGTGCCTCTGCTCACCACTAGACCAATCGATAGTGAGCAGCTGAGCTGTGTCCGCGCTCGCTTGCGCCGGCATGGACTCTGATGCAAGGATTAACGCGCCGCTTGCCAGTAGATGCGGAGTAATTCGCAGGTGCCAATGCAACAAACGCTATCGCAATCGGTGCACTTTGTAGCGAGTACTTGCATGAAGATTACCAACCCCATGTTGGGACATCCTGAGGCTCAGACAACACAGTCCTGGTGTATGTTCTTCCCCATGGACCTGTGCTCATGCAAGTATCTGACTTGTAGGTGACATGTGTGAGGCATACATGCCATCAACATGTCATCGCTGGGCCGACCATCAGCTCATTGAAGATGAAGGCATCAACTGATGGTTTACTGCAGTAAGGGGCCCGCCTTTGGCCATGACTGGGCTGATGAGTCAGTGATGACGCTACCCCTGACCCTACCTACACTTGTTACCCCTTACAACACCAATCCACTTGTAGGCCCCTGATCCTGTTAGGCACCTGCTTATTGTGCATCTTGCACCGTTAAGGAGACTATGCACGGCCATCAAGCACGAACCTCGTCAGGATAGCGGCAAAAGATCTCAAGGCCAGGGAGCCAGGAGCAGTGCATGGGGCCAACGAGGCTACTGAGGACGGATGACGTGTGACGCGTATTAAAAACCTACATCGCTCGGAAGAATCAACAATTTCGTGCAGTGTAAATACAAAGAAGGCGTTAAACAAATAGCTGCTTAGGAGCTTCAGGACCTCAAGAAGCTCAGTAAAACCGAAGAACAAGAAATGCAGGTAGGATCAGACGCTATGCGAGCAGGCTTACAGGCAGCGCAGGTGCAGGCGAGGAGAGGTTAGATAGTTCGAACCGTGGTTTTGTCTGAGCTCTTAACCTCTGCCTTCCACCCCTCGCACGCTGAGCTCTTTCACCTCTATGGTGGCTTCGCAGATTTTTGTCAAGACCCTGACAGGCAAGACCATCACGCTGGAGGTGGAGAGCTCTGACACCATCGACAATGTGAAGCAGAAGATCCAGGACAAGGAGGGTGAGTGGTTGGTGCTGCGCGTTTTTCGCATCGGGAGTGGTGAGGAGGTGCCTGCCGGTGCTGCTGTGAGTTGTGACAGCGTTGCGTGGGCACGTCTGTCATTGCTTGTTTCTGACGGTGCATGCTTTGCTTGCGCGCAGGCATCCCTCCTGACCAGCAGCGCCTGATCTTTGCTGGGAAGCAGCTGGAGGACGGCCGCACCCTGGCTGACTACAACATTCAGAAGGAGTCTACGCTGCACCTGGTGCTGCGCCTGAGGGGAGGCATGCAGATCTTTGTCAAGACCCTGACAGGCAAGACCATCACGCTGGAGGTGGAGAGCTCTGACACCATCGACAATGTGAAGCAGAAGATCCAGGACAAGGAGGGTGAGTGGTTGGTGCTGCGCGTTTTTCGCATCGGGCGTGGTGAGGAGGTGCCTGCCGGTGCTGCTGTGAGTTGTGACAGCGTTGCGTGGGCACGTCTGTCATTGCTTGTTTCTGACGGTGCATGCTTTGCTTGCGCGCAGGCATCCCTCCTGACCAGCAGCGCCTGATCTTTGCTGGGAAGCAGCTGGAGGACGGCCGCACCCTGGCTGACTACAACATTCAGAAGGAGTCTACGCTGCACCTGGTGCTGCGCCTGAGGGGAGGCATGCAGATCTTTGTCAAGACCCTGACAGGCAAGACCATCACGCTGGAGGTGGAGAGCTCTGACACCATCGACAATGTGAAGCAGAAGATCCAGGACAAGGAGGGTGAGTGGTTGGTGCTGTGCGTTTGTTGCATCGGGCGTGGTGAGGAGGTGCCTGCCGGTGCTGCTGTAAGTTGTGACAGCGTTGCGTGGACACGTTTGTCATTGCTTGTTTCTGACGGTGCATGCTTTGCCTGCGCGCAGGCATCCCTCCTGACCAGCAGCGCCTGATCTTTGCTGGGAAGCAGCTGGAGGACGGCCGCACCCTGGCTGACTACAACATTCAGAAGGAGTCCACGCTGCACCTGGTGCTGCGCCTGAGGGGAGGCATGCAGATCTTTGTCAAGACCCTGACAGGCAAGACCATCACGCTGGAGGTGGAGAGCTCTGACACCATCGACAATGTGAAGCAGAAGATCCAGGACAAGGAGGGTGAGTGGTTGGTGCTGTGCGTTTGTTGCATCGGGCGTGGTGAGGAGGTGCCTGCCGGTGCTGCTGTAAGTTGTGACAGCGTTGCGTGGACACGTTTGTCATTGCTTGTTTCTGATGGTGCATGCTTTGCCTGCGCGCAGGCATCCCTCCTGACCAGCAGCGCCTGATCTTTGCTGGGAAGCAGCTGGAGGACGGCCGCACCCTGGCTGACTACAACATTCAGAAGGAGTCCACGCTGCACCTGGTGCTGCGCCTGAGGGGAGGCATGCAGATCTTTGTCAAGACCCTGACAGGCAAGACCATCACGCTGGAGGTGGAGAGCTCTGACACCATCGACAATGTGAAGCAGAAGATCCAGGACAAGGAGGGTGAGTGGTTGGTGCTGTGCGTTTGTTGCATCGGGCGTGGTGAGGAGGTGCCTGCCGGTGCTGCTGTAAGTTGTGACAGCGTTGCGTGGACACGTTTGTCATTGCTTGTTTCTGACGGTGCATGCTTTGCCTGCGCGCAGGCATCCCTCCTGACCAGCAGCGCCTGATCTTTGCTGGGAAGCAGCTGGAGGACGGCCGCACCCTGGCTGACTACAACATTCAGAAGGAGTCCACGCTGCACCTGGTGCTGCGCCTGAGGGGAGGCATGCAGATCTTTGTCAAGACCCTGACAGGCAAGACCATCACGCTGGAGGTGGAGAGCTCTGACACCATCGACAATGTGAAGCAGAAGATCCAGGACAAGGAGGGTGAGTGGTTGGTGCTGTGCGTTTGTTGCATCGGGCGTGGTGAGGAGGTGCCTGCCGGTGCTGCTGTAAGTTGTGACAGCGTTGCGTGGACACGTTTGTCATTGCTTGTTTCTGACGGTGCATGCTTTGCCTGCGCGCAGGCATCCCTCCTGACCAGCAGCGCCTGATCTTTGCTGGGAAGCAGCTGGAGGACGGCCGCACCCTGGCTGACTACAACATTCAGAAGGAGTCCACGCTGCACCTGGTGCTGCGCCTGAGGGGAGGCATGCAGATCTTTGTCAAGACCCTGACAGGCAAGACCATCACGCTGGAGGTGGAGAGCTCTGACACCATCGACAATGTGAAGCAGAAGATCCAGGACAAGGAGGGTGAGTGGTTGGTGCTGTGCGTTTGTTGCATCGGGCGTGGTGAGGAGGTGCCTGCCGGTGCTGCTGTAAGTTGTGACAGCGTTGCGTGGACACGTTTGTCATTGCTTGTTTCTGACGGTGCATGCTTTGCCTGCGCGCAGGCATCCCTCCTGACCAGCAGCGCCTGATCTTTGCTGGGAAGCAGCTGGAGGACGGCCGCACCCTGGCTGACTACAACATTCAGAAGGAGTCCACGCTGCACCTGGTGCTGCGCCTGAGGGGAGGCATGCAGATCTTTGTCAAGACCCTGACAGGCAAGACCATCACGCTGGAGGTGGAGAGCTCTGACACCATCGACAATGTGAAGCAGAAGATCCAGGACAAGGAGGGTGAGTGGTTGGTGCTGTGCGTTTGTTGCATCGGGCGTGGTGAGGAGGTGCCTGCCGGTGCTGCTGTAAGTTGTGACAGCGTTGCGTGGACACGTTTGTCATTGCTTGTTTCTGACGGTGCATGCTTTGCCTGCGCGCAGGCATCCCTCCTGACCAGCAGCGCCTGATCTTTGCTGGGAAGCAGCTGGAGGACGGCCGCACCCTGGCTGACTACAACATTCAGAAGGAGTCCACGCTGCACCTGGTGCTGCGCCTGAGGGGAGGCATGCAGATCTTTGTCAAGACCCTGACAGGCAAGACCATCACGCTGGAGGTGGAGAGCTCTGACACCATCGACAATGTGAAGCAGAAGATCCAGGACAAGGAGGGTGAGTGGTTGGTGCTGTGCGTTTGTTGCATCGGGCGTGGTGAGGAGGTGCCTGCCGGTGCTGCTGTGAGTTGTGACAGCGTTGCGTGGGCACGTTTGTCATTGCTTGTTTCTGACGGTGCATGCTTTGCCTGCGCGCAGGCATCCCTCCTGACCAGCAGCGCCTGATCTTTGCTGGGAAGCAGCTGGAGGACGGCCGCACCCTGGCTGACTACAACATTCAGAAGGAGTCCACGCTGCACCTGGTGCTGCGCCTGAGGGGAGGCATGCAGATCTTTGTCAAGACCCTGACAGGCAAGACCATCACGCTGGAGGTGGAGAGCTCTGACACCATCGACAATGTGAAGCAGAAGATCCAGGACAAGGAGGGTGAGTGGTTGGTGCTGTGCGTTTGTTGCATCGGGCGTGGTGAGGAGGTGCCTGCCGGTGCTGCTGTAAGTTGTGACAGCGTTGCGTGGACACGTTTGTCATTGCTTGTTTCTGACGGTGCATGCTTTGCCTGCGCGCAGGCATCCCTCCTGACCAGCAGCGCCTGATCTTTGCTGGGAAGCAGCTGGAGGACGGCCGCACCCTGGCTGACTACAACATTCAGAAGGAGTCCACGCTGCACCTGGTGCTGCGCCTGAGGGGAGGCATGCAGATCTTTGTCAAGACCCTGACAGGCAAGACCATCACGCTGGAGGTGGAGAGCTCTGACACCATCGACAATGTGAAGCAGAAGATCCAGGACAAGGAGGGTGAGTGGTTGGTGCTGTGCGTTTGTTGCATCGGGCGTGGTGAGGAGGTGCCTGCCGGTGCTGCTGTAAGTTGTGACAGCGTTGCGTGGACACGTTTGTCATTGCTTGTTTCTGACGGTGCATGCTTTGCCTGCGCGCAGGCATCCCTCCTGACCAGCAGCGCCTGATCTTTGCTGGGAAGCAGCTGGAGGACGGCCGCACCCTGGCTGACTACAACATTCAGAAGGAGTCCACGCTGCACCTGGTGCTGCGCCTGAGGGGAGGCATGCAGATCTTTGTCAAGACCCTGACAGGCAAGACCATCACGCTGGAGGTGGAGAGCTCTGACACCATCGACAATGTGAAGCAGAAGATCCAGGACAAGGAGGGTGAGTGGTTGGTGCTGTGCGTTTGTTGCATCGGGCGTGGTGAGGAGGTGCCTGCCGGTGCTGCTGTAAGTTGTGACAGCGTTGCGTGGACACGTTTGTCATTGCTTGTTTCTGACGGTGCATGCTTTGCCTGCGCGCAGGCATCCCTCCTGACCAGCAGCGCCTGATCTTTGCTGGGAAGCAGCTGGAGGACGGCCGCACCCTGGCTGACTACAACATTCAGAAGGAGTCCACGCTGCACCTGGTGCTGCGCCTGAGGGGAGGCATGCAGATCTTTGTCAAGACCCTGACAGGCAAGACCATCACGCTGGAGGTGGAGAGCTCTGACACCATCGACAATGTGAAGCAGAAGATCCAGGACAAGGAGGGTGAGTGGTTGGTGCTGTGCGTTTGTTGCATCGGGCGTGGTGAGGAGGTGCCTGCCGGTGCTGCTGTAAGTTGTGACAGCGTTGCGTGGACACGTTTGTCATTGCTTGTTTCTGACGGTGCATGCTTTGCCTGCGCGCAGGCATCCCTCCTGACCAGCAGCGCCTGATCTTTGCTGGGAAGCAGCTGGAGGACGGCCGCACCCTGGCTGACTACAACATTCAGAAGGAGTCCACGCTGCACCTGGTGCTGCGCCTGAGGGGAGGCATGCAGATCTTTGTCAAGACCCTGACAGGCAAGACCATCACGCTGGAGGTGGAGAGCTCTGACACCATCGACAATGTGAAGCAGAAGATCCAGGACAAGGAGGGTGAGTGGTTGGTGCTGTGCGTTTGTTGCATCGGGCGTGGTGAGGAGGTGCCTGCCGGTGCTGCTGTAAGTTGTGACAGCGTTGCGTGGACACGTTTGTCATTGCTTGTTTCTGACGGTGCATGCTTTGCCTGCGCGCAGGCATCCCTCCTGACCAGCAGCGCCTGATCTTTGCTGGGAAGCAGCTGGAGGACGGCCGCACCCTGGCTGACTACAACATTCAGAAGGAGTCCACGCTGCACCTGGTGCTGCGCCTGAGGGGAGGCATGCAGATCTTTGTCAAGACCCTGACAGGCAAGACCATCACGCTGGAGGTGGAGAGCTCTGACACCATCGACAATGTGAAGCAGAAGATCCAGGACAAGGAGGGTGAGTGGTTGGTGCTGTGCGTTTGTTGCATCGGGCGTGGTGAGGAGGTGCCTGCCGGTGCTGCTGTAAGTTGTGACAGCGTTGCGTGGACACGTTTGTCATTGCTTGTTTCTGACGGTGCATGCTTTGCCTGCGCGCAGGCATCCCTCCTGACCAGCAGCGCCTGATCTTTGCTGGGAAGCAGCTGGAGGACGGCCGCACCCTGGCTGACTACAACATTCAGAAGGAGTCCACGCTGCACCTGGTGCTGCGCCTGAGGGGAGGCATGCAGATCTTTGTCAAGACCCTGACAGGCAAGACCATCACGCTGGAGGTGGAGAGCTCTGACACCATCGACAATGTGAAGCAGAAGATCCAGGACAAGGAGGGTGAGTGGTTGGTGCTGTGCGTTTGTTGCATCGGGCGTGGTGAGGAGGTGCCTGCCGGTGCTGCTGTAAGTTGTGACAGCGTTGCGTGGACACGTTTGTCATTGCTTGTTTCTGACGGTGCATGCTTTGCCTGCGCGCAGGCATCCCTCCTGACCAGCAGCGCCTGATCTTTGCTGGGAAGCAGCTGGAGGACGGCCGCACCCTGGCTGACTACAACATTCAGAAGGAGTCCACGCTGCACCTGGTGCTGCGCCTGAGGGGAGGCATGCAGATCTTTGTCAAGACCCTGACAGGCAAGACCATCACGCTGGAGGTGGAGAGCTCTGACACCATCGACAATGTGAAGCAGAAGATCCAGGACAAGGAGGGTGAGTGGTTGGTGCTGTGCGTTTGTTGCATCGGGCGTGGTGAGGAGGTGCCTGCCGGTGCTGCTGTAAGTTGTGACAGCGTTGCGTGGACACGTTTGTCATTGCTTGTTTCTGACGGTGCATGCTTTGCCTGCGCGCAGGCATCCCTCCTGACCAGCAGCGCCTGATCTTTGCTGGGAAGCAGCTGGAGGACGGCCGCACCCTGGCTGACTACAACATTCAGAAGGAGTCCACGCTGCACCTGGTGCTGCGCCTGAGGGGAGGCATGCAGATCTTTGTCAAGACCCTGACAGGCAAGACCATCACGCTGGAGGTGGAGAGCTCTGACACCATCGACAATGTGAAGCAGAAGATCCAGGACAAGGAGGGTGAGTGGTTGGTGCTGTGCGTTTGTTGCATCGGGCGTGGTGAGGAGGTGCCTGCCGGTGCTGCTGTAAGTTGTGACAGCGTTGCGTGGACACGTTTGTCATTGCTTGTTTCTGACGGTGCATGCTTTGCCTGCGCGCAGGCATCCCTCCTGACCAGCAGCGCCTGATCTTTGCTGGGAAGCAGCTGGAGGACGGCCGCACCCTGGCTGACTACAACATTCAGAAGGAGTCCACGCTGCACCTGGTGCTGCGCCTGAGGGGAGGCATGCAGATCTTTGTCAAGACCCTGACAGGCAAGACCATCACGCTGGAGGTGGAGAGCTCTGACACCATCGACAATGTGAAGCAGAAGATCCAGGACAAGGAGGGTGAGTGGTTGGTGCTGTGCGTTTGTTGCATCGGGCGTGGTGAGGAGGTGCCTGCCGGTGCTGCTGTAAGTTGTGACAGCGTTGCGTGGACACGTTTGTCATTGCTTGTTTCTGACGGTGCATGCTTTGCCTGCGCGCAGGCATCCCTCCTGACCAGCAGCGCCTGATCTTTGCTGGGAAGCAGCTGGAGGACGGCCGCACCCTGGCTGACTACAACATTCAGAAGGAGTCCACGCTGCACCTGGTGCTGCGCCTGAGGGGAGGCATGCAGATCTTTGTCAAGACCCTGACAGGCAAGACCATCACGCTGGAGGTGGAGAGCTCTGACACCATCGACAATGTGAAGCAGAAGATCCAGGACAAGGAGGGTGAGTGGTTGGTGCTGTGCGTTTGTTGCATCGGGCGTGGTGAGGAGGTGCCTGCCGGTGCTGCTGTAAGTTGTGACAGCGTTGCGTGGACACGTTTGTCATTGCTTGTTTCTGACGGTGCATGCTTTGCCTGCGCGCAGGCATCCCTCCTGACCAGCAGCGCCTGATCTTTGCTGGGAAGCAGCTGGAGGACGGCCGCACCCTGGCTGACTACAACATTCAGAAGGAGTCCACGCTGCACCTGGTGCTGCGCCTGAGGGGAGGCATGCAGATCTTTGTCAAGACCCTGACAGGCAAGACCATCACGCTGGAGGTGGAGAGCTCTGACACCATCGACAATGTAAAGCAGAAGATCCAGGACAAGGAGGGTGAGTGGCTGGTGCTGTGCGTTTGTTGCATCGGGCGTGGTGAGGAGGTGCCTGCCGGTGCTGCTGTAAGTTGTGACAGCGTTGCGTGGACACGTTTGTCATTGCTTGTTTCTGACGGTGCATGCTTTGCCTGCGCGCAGGCATCCCTCCTGACCAGCAGCGCCTGATCTTTGCTGGGAAGCAGCTGGAGGACGGCCGCACCCTGGCTGACTACAACATTCAGAAGGAGTCCACGCTGCACCTGGTGCTGCGCCTGAGGGGAGGCATGCAGATCTTTGTCAAGACCCTGACAGGCAAGACCATCACGCTGGAGGTGGAGAGCTCTGACACCATCGACAATGTGAAGCAGAAGATCCAGGACAAGGAGGGTGAGTGGTTGGTGCTGTGCGTTTGTTGCATCGGGCGTGGTGAGGAGGTGCCTGCCGGTGCTGCTGTAAGTTGTGACAGCGTTGCGTGGACACGTTTGTCATTGCTTGTTTCTGACGGTGCATGCTTTGCCTGCGCGCAGGCATCCCTCCTGACCAGCAGCGCCTGATCTTTGCTGGGAAGCAGCTGGAGGACGGCCGCACCCTGGCTGACTACAACATTCAGAAGGAGTCCACGCTGCACCTGGTGCTGCGCCTGAGGGGAGGCATGCAGATCTTTGTCAAGACCCTGACAGGCAAGACCATCACGCTGGAGGTGGAGAGCTCTGACACCATCGACAATGTGAAGCAGAAGATCCAGGACAAGGAGGGTGAGTGGTTGGTGCTGTGCGTTTGTTGCATCGGGCGTGGTGAGGAGGTGCCTGCCGGTGCTGCTGTAAGTTGTGACAGCGTTGCGTGGACACGTTTGTCATTGCTTGTTTCTGACGGTGCATGCTTTGCCTGCGCGCAGGCATCCCTCCTGACCAGCAGCGCCTGATCTTTGCTGGGAAGCAGCTGGAGGACGGCCGCACCCTGGCTGACTACAACATTCAGAAGGAGTCCACGCTGCACCTGGTGCTGCGCCTGAGGGGAGGCATGCAGATCTTTGTCAAGACCCTGACAGGCAAGACCATCACGCTGGAGGTGGAGAGCTCTGACACCATCGACAATGTGAAGCAGAAGATCCAGGACAAGGAGGGTGAGTGGTTGGTGCTGTGCGTTTGTTGCATCGGGCTTGGTGAGGAGGTGCCTGCCGGTGCTGCTGTAAGTTGTGACAGCGTTGCGTGGACACGTTTGTCATTGCTTGTTTCTGACGGTGCATGCTTTGCCTGCGCGCAGGCATCCCTCCTGACCAGCAGCGCCTGATCTTTGCTGGGAAGCAGCTGGAGGACGGCCGCACCCTGGCTGACTACAACATTCAGAAGGAGTCCACGCTGCACCTGGTGCTGCGCCTGAGGGGAGGCATGCAGATCTTTGTCAAGACCCTGACAGGCAAGACCATCACGCTGGAGGTGGAGAGCTCTGACACCATCGACAATGTGAAGCAGAAGATCCAGGACAAGGAGGGTGAGTGGTTGGTGCTGTGCGTTTGTTGCATCGGGCGTGGTGAGGAGGTGCCTGCCGGTGCTGCTGTAAGTTGTGACAGCGTTGCGTGGACACGTTTGTCATTGCTTGTTTCTGACGGTGCATGCTTTGCCTGCGCGCAGGCATCCCTCCTGACCAGCAGCGCCTGATCTTTGCTGGGAAGCAGCTGGAGGACGGCCGCACCCTGGCTGACTACAACATTCAGAAGGAGTCCACGCTGCACCTGGTGCTGCGCCTGAGGGGAGGCATGCAGATCTTTGTCAAGACCCTGACAGGCAAGACCATCACGCTGGAGGTGGAGAGCTCTGACACCATCGACAATGTGAAGCAGAAGATCCAGGACAAGGAGGGTGAGTGGTTGGTGCTGTGCGTTTGTTGCATCGGGCGTGGTGAGGAGGTGCCTGCCGGTGCTGCTGTAAGTTGTGACAGCGTTGCGTGGACACGTTTGTCATTGCTTGTTTCTGACGGTGCATGCTTTGCCTGCGCGCAGGCATCCCTCCTGACCAGCAGCGCCTGATCTTTGCTGGGAAGCAGCTGGAGGACGGCCGCACCCTGGCTGACTACAACATTCAGAAGGAGTCCACGCTGCACCTGGTGCTGCGCCTGAGGGGAGGCATGCAGATCTTTGTCAAGACCCTGACAGGCAAGACCATCACGCTGGAGGTGGAGAGCTCTGACACCATCGACAATGTGAAGCAGAAGATCCAGGACAAGGAGGGTGAGTGGTTGGTGCTGTGCGTTTGTTGCATCGGGCGTGGTGAGGAGGTGCCTGCCGGTGCTGCTGTAAGTTGTGACAGCGTTGCGTGGACACGTTTGTCATTGCTTGTTTCTGACGGTGCATGCTTTGCCTGCGCGCAGGCATCCCTCCTGACCAGCAGCGCCTGATCTTTGCTGGGAAGCAGCTGGAGGACGGCCGCACCCTGGCTGACTACAACATTCAGAAGGAGTCCACGCTGCACCTGGTGCTGCGCCTGAGGGGAGGCATGCAGATCTTTGTCAAGACCCTGACAGGCAAGACCATCACGCTGGAGGTGGAGAGCTCTGACACCATCGACAATGTGAAGCAGAAGATCCAGGACAAGGAGGGTGAGTGGTTGGTGCTGTGCGTTTGTTGCATCGGGCGTGGTGAGGAGGTGCCTGCCGGTGCTGCTGTAAGTTGTGACAGCGTTGCGTGGACACGTTTGTCATTGCTTGTTTCTGACGGTGCATGCTTTGCCTGCGCGCAGGCATCCCTCCTGACCAGCAGCGCCTGATCTTTGCTGGGAAGCAGCTGGAGGACGGCCGCACCCTAGCTGACTACAACATTCAGAAGGAGTCCACGCTGCACCTGGTGCTGCGCCTGAGGGGTGGATGTGACGTGTGACAGTTTTAGAAAGCAGGAGGCATGTAAGTTGGCAGTTCACGCAAAGATGATTAGGAAGTATGGCCCTGGTATCAGGACGAAGTGTATGTAAGGTTGTGTCTCTATTGTCGGCCTGAAGCGTTGTACTTGTCCTACTTTCTCAAGTTTATTTGTCGCGGAGATCAGACCGGGAAATTTGTTGTTACCAAGATTGGAGTGCAGATCTGCTAAAATGCACCAGCATCCAGCACAGGCTTGGCCCGATACAATGTATCGTTGTATCGCTGTGTATCGCTGTATCGCTAATGTGGCTGTATCGGCATCTTTGGCTAACCGACTGGCCACGCCTATTGGACACTAGCCGCGATGGCGGGTGTATCACCTACGGCAGGGCCTGGTACTCGGCAACAGCGCATTAGTGCACTTCTGCGGCAAACATCCTTGCCCCAGCCAGGAATCGCGCGTGCAACAGCTCGCGCTTGTGCTGTTGGGCCCTCTCACGCTTCTCGAGGGCCAAAGGAGCCGGGATATAAGGTGCTTTTCCATAAGGCTCCAGGCAACGAGGGAGTGTACGAGTGCGATGCTTGCGGGACAAAGGACATCCGCGCTGGCAAAAACATCAACCATTTGCTGGCACACCTTAGCACGCGCAAGTGCAACTTCAAGGAAAGCGAGGCAGCCAAGGAGATGGCCAAGACCGACGACAACGTCAAAGAGTTCCTAGAGAAGGTAATAACCGCCGCCATAGCCGCCATAGCCGCCATAGCCGCCATGATGGACATGCCACACAGTCTTGCAACATGCTTGTGCAGTGTGTCAAGCGCCATAAGCCTGCCTCGACGTCAGAGCCATCATGCAGCCAACCGGCAGCATCCGCTGAGCAGGGAGGCAACCATGCCGACATAGAGAGCTTTTTGGGCAAGTGGATGTATGCTACCGGCTCATCTTTCAGAAGCGTAGAAGTTCCTGAGTTTAAGGACCTCATCCATGCGCTACGACCGGACTTTATCATCCCCACTCGCAAAAAGGTACTCTTTAAATGCCTACCCTACGGCCCAGGTGCATAATAGTGCACAAACATACCTAGGAGTCCAAACAACGGTGTTGTTGTGTTGCATGCAGATGGGTGGTGAGCTCCTGCTCAATGAGTATGCGGCCACATGCGACGAAGTGAGGGCGCGCATTTACATGGCTCCCTATGTGTCCATCAGCTGTGACGCTTGGTCCCCAAGTCAAGGAGGGGAGCACATTCTGGGCTGGTGCGTTGCTTGGTCGGGGCACGCCTTCACGTTGGACGCTGTGCACACTGAGATGCCAGTGTGACAGCTTTGTTCATGAAGGAGAAGCTCGATCTCATCCTTGACAAGCACAACTTGGTGAGATCCCGCCCTGCCCTCCTCCCTGCCCCCCTCCCAGCCTGGCATTGCCCCTCGCTGCCCCAGCCCAACCCTGCCCCACCCCCTGCCTTGCCCTGCCCTACCCTCATATTGAAAGAGCTCAATGAGTATGCTCAATGAGGCTTGGGCTGCTGGCTGCTGGCCAGCCTGGAGCTGGGCAGGGGCAGCTGGCGGCTGGGCAAGGTGGGTTTACAATCTAGTTTCCCATCCTTGCCTCTGTCATCCTTATGGCCCAACCCAAGGAAGTTGTGCATGACGGTGGTTGCAAATTGCAGCTGGCTCCTTTGGGTGCGAGGAAGCTGCCAACTTCTCTGAGCTGGCTGCGGGGCTGGCGGTGAGGCACCTCCACGCGGTGGCCCTGGTAACAATCCGCGTTGACTTCGGTCGCACGGATTGGCTAAGCTACCTCACCACCGCACCCAGCGGTATATAAATTGGGATGCAACGGGAAAGCCTTCCCAGGCTTGAACGGGCACCGCTTTGTTCAGCGGAATACAAATGAGGTCCGGGTGCCGCACACGACCGCTGCGGGTCATCGAGCTGTTGTGGAGTTGCTGGCGTCGTCAAGGAGGGAGCAGAGCTACCTCACCGCGGGACGTTGGATGACAGCTGAAGTTTGGACTTTTGGAGCCTGAACTTCAGCTTTTAGTGCGACATCCGGCGGACAAGGCTGGAATTGCTCTCGTCAACGAGGAGAAGAGATAAGGCCAGCTGCCGAGTGCACTAGTCTTTGCTCCTCTCATGCCTCTTTGTTTGCCTTGGGTGCTAGCTGTGGTCTGTGGCTACAGCTAGGGCAGCTTGATGGGGACATGTCCAGCCTGTGTCCAACGTTTGGAGGTGGGAGCAGGCCGCGCCACAGGCGGAAGCTCCTCCCTTAACGCACGCCGGTTTGTACCGGAGTAGTTTTCTTTCTTTCTTCTTTCTGAGCTGGCTGCTATGAGCAAGCTCTTCAATGAGCGAGTGGCGTACGGCGAGACAGGGGCCTTGTATGCAACAGGGTTGCTGGACCCCTGGTATCGCGGTCGTCATACAGAGCTAACGCACTCACAAGTCATGATGGCCGACATGTGCATTGCAGAGCTGGCAAGCGCGGACGGTCAAGGTATGTGCCCATGCTTATGCCCGTGACTTATGCCCTATGACATATTCCCTAGCCCTTGCCCTCGCCTTGTCCTTGCCTATGCTCATGCTCACTCCCATGCCCATGCTCTTATCTTTCCCTTTTACATCGCCTACACTATATTGCAGCGTTATCTAGTCATTGCACCATGTGCAGGTACTGACCGGGCAGCGGGGCTGGCGGTGAGGCACCTCCACGCGGTGGCCCTGGTAACAATCCGCGTTGACTTCGGTCGCACGGATTGGCTAAGCTACCTCACCACCGCACCCAGCGGTATATAAATTGGGATGCAACGGGACACCCTTCCCAGGCTTGAACGGGCACCGCTTTGTCCAGCGGAATACAAATGAGGTCCGGGTGCCGCACACGACCGCTGCGGGTCATCGAGCTGTTGTGGAGTTGCTGGCGTCGTCAAGGAGGGAGCAGAGCTACCTCAACGCAGGACGTTGGCTGACAGCTGAAGTTTGGACTTATGGAGGCTGAACTTAAGCTTTTAGTGCGACATCAGGCGGACAAGGCTGGAACTGCTCTCGTCAACGAGGAGAAGAGATAGGTCCAGCTGCCGAGTGCACTGGTCTTTGCTCCTCTCATGCCTCTTCACTCCTACAAATTAATCCCTGCGTTCTTCCCTGCGCTTTTGACTAACCTTGTCCGATCGGACTGAAATTTTGATAGATGGTGTTTTGCAGAAAATAAAACATATTGTTTTTTGAGAAATATTTTCAAAAAACAATATGTTTTATTTTCTGCAAAACACCATCTATCAAAATTTCAGTCCGATCGGACAAGGTTAGTCAAAAGCGCAGGGAAGAACGCAGGGATTAATTTGTAGGAGTGTTTGTTTGCCTTGGGTGCTAGCTGTGGTCTGTGGCTACAGCTAGGGCAGCTTGGTGGGGACATGTCCAGCCTGTGTCCAACGTTTGGAGGTGGGAGCAGGCCGCGCCACAGGCGGAAGCTCCTCCCTAAATGCACGCCGGTTTGTACCGGAGTAGTTTTCTTTCTTTCTTTCTTTGACCGGGCAGCTGGTGATGCCCGCTTCAACCTGCACCAGCGGTGGCTGATGCCCAATGCATTGCAGCTCGTTGGACTCACAAACTTAGTTCTGGACACTGTGCTCACAGCAAATCCATGCATGTGGTGGCAAACTTATGGCTACGGCTTTGGTGTACTGCGAGACGTGGCTATGAGGCTACTGAGCATCCCTGCTACTTCCGCGTCCACCAAGCGGGTGTTCAGCACTTTCAAGCACATCTGGAGCGACCACCGCCAATCAATGTTAATGGGCAGGATGTGGATGAGCTCCTACATCTACTTCAACCGGAGGGCGCTCAAGGGCACAAGGGGACAGACAAGGTCGAGTGAGGAGGAGCGTGCTGAGTTTGAGGAGTGGCTGCAGCACCAGCCTAACGGCATCTCCGAGTGAAGGAAGCCACCTAAGTGAAGAAGTACTATAAGCATCACTCAGGCAAATTAGTAACAGTATTTTTGAGATTCAGAGCCTCGGACTTGGTACATAGTCAAATGAAGGCATTGTAAGATTGGGGGTTGAAACTAAAATTCGTGATTTTGCGCGGTTGGTGAGATACGGCCATGCTACAGTACTGTAGATGTCTACAGTACTGTCGGGGTACCTCGCGAGGCCACTTAAAGTACTGTAGACATCTACAGTACTGTAGACATCTACAGTACTGTAGACATCTACAGTACTCTAGGTACCTCGAGGTACCCCGAGAGACACCTTACAGTACTGTAGACCTCTACAGTACTGTAGACCTCTACAGTACTGTAGATATCTACAGTACTGTAGACATCTACAGTACTGTAGACATCTACAGTACTGTAGACATCTACAGTACTCTAGGTACCTCGAGGTACCCCGAGAGACACCTTACAGTACTGTAGACCTCTACAGTACTGTAGACCTCTACAGTACTGTAGATATCTACAGTACTGTAGACATCTACAGTACTGTAGACATCTACAGTACTGTAGACATCTACAGTACTCTATGTACCTCGAGGTACCCCGAGAGACACCTTACAGTACTGTAGAGGTCTACAGTACTGTAGATGTCTACAGTACTGTAGAGGTCTACGGTACTGTAGAGGTCTACAGTACTGTAGAGGTCTACAGTACTGTAGACATCTACAGTACTGTAGACATCTACAGTACTGTAGACATCTACAGTACTCAAGGTACCTCGAGGTACCCCGAGAGACACCTTACAGTACTGTAGACCTCTACAGTACTGTAGACCTCTACAGTACTGTAGACCTCTACAGTACTGTAGACCTCTACAGTACTGTAGAGGTCTACAGTACTGTAGATGTCTACAGTACTCAAGGTACCTCGAGGTACCCCGAGAGACACCTTACAGTACTGTAGATACCTACAGTACTATAGTTTTTACATGGTCGAGGGGTGTAGGGTCTGTATTTGACTCAAACCTGGTGATTTTGAACACATGTGTCTCCTCCACTCATCCACATAACGCCATTCATGTTACACATCTACCTCTTTGTCCCCCGCCTCTTCGTCCCCTGCCTCTTCGTCCCCTGCCTCCGCGTCCCCTGTCTCCTCTCCTTCATGTGCCTCCTCTACCTCCTCTGCCACTACAACCTTTTTTCCCTTCTTCTTCTCCTCCTCTGCAGCCTCTGCCGCCTCAGCAGCCATAGACTCATCCCAATGGGCGCTCCGTGACCGCTTGCCTCGGTCTTGTGGTGCCCCGCGCCAGCGCCTTTGCCCCGCCGTTTATAACCGTCCAAACCGACCAGTGATACCATTGTTAACAACGTATCCACTTGTAGTGCTGTAATGGTGTCTAGTATTGTAGCCTGTTATTGACATAGATATGGTGTTGTTGAAACTATGTCGCCATGATTCCCACACACACCATCATAACGTCATTCATGCTACACCTCGTCATCATCGTCCGACGCTCCCACCTCTGCCTCCTCTGTCTCATCTGCCTCCTCTGTCTCATCTGCCTCCTCAGCCTCCTCTGCCTCCTCTCCATCTAGTGCCTCCACTTCCTTCTGTGCCACCTTTCCTTTTTTAGGCTGCTCCCCCTCATCGGATGCCTCTGCCTCCTCAGCAGCCATAGACTCATCCCAATGAGCCAACAGTCTGCCCAACTCTTCTTGCACGTCCGCCTCACCCAACGCCCAGTCTTTGTTCCACTGGGCGTCCACCGGTGCTTGGGCCGGCCGCTCATAGGGCTCAGGCTGCACATAAACACCTCCATCTAATGGCCCTAACCCCTCTGGCCAGTTGTCATGCTGCTGACGACGCTGAGGATGACTGGTGGGCTGACATTTGTGCACAAACTCCACGTCCAACATGGACAGGAAGCAGGTGGCATTGTTGATGTACCCCTCGCTGCCATAGAAGTGCACCCTGGTGGAAGCATTGCCCGGCAGGCCCCAATCCCCTGCATGGACCGTGTAGCCGCGCATCCCCAACACCTCACCCGGCTGTAAGGTCACCCTGTAGACCTGCATCAATGGCATCGCCTTCATGGCCTTCTTCAAGGCTGCTTCTTTGATGACTCCCTTGTGCTTAGCCTCCACTTTCAACACCTGCACATGGCTGCCTGGGCTGACCAGCACCTGCGTCACTCCAACAGCGATGATCATCACCAGACCATCTCGCCCCCAAATGATCCTGGGGGGGGCTGCGGGGGGTGCTGCTGAAGACGCAGCAGGCACTGTGGTGGAGGGAACGGCTTGTGGGGGAGGGGGTCTGGGCTGGGGTGCTGCTGCGGTTGTCGCTGCTGTTGTTGAGGGGGGGGGGATGGAGAGGGAAGGGTCTGGGTTGACGTCCACATGCAACGCCTGGGCTGCCACCAGACCTGTGGCCTTTGTGAGGGCCATGTCCACAGATCTGACAGCACGTCCATGCATGGTGTCGTTGGTCAACACTGTACCCCCTCTGAGGGTGACTTGGGAGAGCTGTGAAGCATGCTGCTGTAGCCTTTCGAGGTAAGGGCGGGCAATTCTGACTGCTGTGGCATACTGCGTCAACCGGGTCCGTGCTGCTTCGCCTGCTGCATCGTTCTGAGCTGCTGTGGTTTGCAACTTTCTCAGGATGCGTAAGGAGCGGGCTGTCCAACACCCTGACATGGAGACCTCATCTGGCAGGCTGCCATCTGCAGTCGCCGTGGTAAAGGGCATCTGCAGGCGCTGGCCGGTGCTGTATTGCACGGCTAGCTTCTTTTTGCTGATGACTGGCCAACCATATGCTTCCGTGAGGGGGATGTCGTTGAAGATGGCATGGCCAAACACCAAGCTCAGGAGCTGCAAGGCCCACTCCTCCTTAGCCGTTGGATGAAGGCTGGCGGGGAGGCGGGTCAAGGCAACACCCAGCTCAAGCACTGCCTCACGCCACTGATCAGCCTGCTCAGGGGTGAACTGTTTGACCACAGCTTTGCCATCGGCGTAATTGCAAGGCCGCCAAACAGTAGCCTGCAGTCATACACAACGTACATCATTGATACAAGTGATGGGGTTTGGTAAGGGGATAGTGATAGGGCTCGGGCTAGTGCTAGTGCTAGGGTTAGGGTTAGGGTTAGGGCTAGGGCTAGGGCTAGGGCTAGGGCTAGGGCTAGGGCTAGGGCTAGGGCTAGGGCTAGGGCTAGGGCTAGGGCTAGGGCTAGGGCTAGGGCTAGGGCTAGGGCTAGGGCTAGGGCTAGGGCTAGGGCTAGGGCTAGGGCTAGGGCTAGGGCTAGGGCTAGGCATGGACATGGGAATGCGGATGAGGATAGGTTAGGGCTAGGGCCAGGGCTAAGGCCAGGGCTAGGGCCAGGGCTAGGGCTAGGGCTAGGGCTAGGGGATATTTTGTAAGGGTCGGGGTAGGGTTGCAATAGGGTTAGGGTTCAGGGTCCTGTGGTATGGTTTGGTCTAGGGGTTGATTTCTATCACCTGCATGCTGTTGTCCACTTGTTTGCCACTTCTGCCTCGCTTTCGTCCCGCGCTTGTTGTTGTGGCTGGAGCAGCTGGCTTGCTTGCCGTCTGCAATACAGTTCAGATTCACACATTATGAGTATGTCATTGTTGTCTATATAGTCTCTGTGTGATATTATACCGTACCTGCTGTCGAGTGGCTGGTCTTCTTGGTGGTGCTTTGGCCTTCTTTGTGGCGGTAGCAGCTGGCTGTGGGGGCGGCTCTTGAGCAACAGGACGCAGCTGGGGACCTGTTCCCTGCATGTGCCATGATGATCATCCTGTGATATCGACGCATGTGATCAAGTATTCTAAATGGTGCACTGAATGACATTGTTGTCTATGCTGTTTCTTTGAGATATTATAGCCCACCTGCTGTCGAGTGGCGGTGGTCCTGGCTTGTGCTTGGGCCTTCTTTGTGGCGGTAGCAGCTGGCTTTGGAGGCGGCGCTTGAGCAACAACACGCTGCTGAGGCCCTGTTCCCTGCATGTGCCATGATGCTCATCCAGTGATATCGACCCATGTGATCAGGTACTTCAAATGGTGCACTGCATGGCCACATGGCGGTTGCCTAATTCGTGGTCGTTTGTTTATTATAGTCTTACTGATGCATGATTGTCTTACCTTTAACAAGGAAGCTACACTGGCTGACAGCTGCTCCAGCTGCTGCTGCATCTTCTTTTCTTGCTGCTCCTGCTGCTGCATCTGCTTCTGCATCTGGGCCCTTGTCTTCTCAGATGCCTGTAACTGCTGCTGCAGCCTGAGCACGGTGTCATTCTGCTGCCTCAACTGCCGCGCAAGCTCCTGCTGCTGCTGCTCAAATGCCGCGCGCTGCCGTTCATGCTGTTCCACCAATGCATCGCCTACAGCCTTCTGCAACTGAGTTACCGCCCGCCATGCAGCCTGTCCGTACGCGACATCCCGGTTCTGGCGCGCATCAATTTGCAGAACCATGTTTATCAGCCGGTTCACGTCCACTGCATGCAAGACACTGTTCATTGTTAAAGTCATGAAGTTATGCCTTGACTGGGTTATTTCAGAGCCTACTTAGGGCTGCTGTGGGAACATATGTGCGCATGGACATGACATGTCTTATTGGCATGTGCTTTTGTAATGTATACATATATACATCCTTACCTGTGGCAGCGTCTGCTGGGGCAGTGTCTGGGGCTGCTGTGGCAGGGGCAGGGACTGGGGCTGGGGCATGGTCTGCTGGGCCAAGGGCTGTGGCTGGTGGGGCAGGGGCAGGGGCTAGGGTTGGGGCTGGGGCAGTGGCAGGGGCTGCTGGGGCAGGGGCTGCTGAGGCAGGGGCTGCTGAGGCAGGGGCTGCTGGGGCAGGGGCAGGGGCTGCTGGGGCAGGGTCTGCTGGAGCTGGGGCAGGGGCTACTGGGGCAGGGGCTTCTGGGGCAGGGGCAGGGGCTGGGGCAGGGGCAGGGGCTGCTGGGGCAGGGGCAGCTGGGGCTGGGGCTGCTGGGGCAGGGTCAGGGGCTACTGGGGCAGGGGCACCTAGGGCTGGGGCTGCTGGGGCAGGGGCAGGGGCTGCTTGGGCAGGGGCTGCTTGCGTAGGGGCATGGGCTGCTGGGGCAGGGGCTGCTGGGGCAGGGGCTGCTGGGGCAGGGGCATCTGGGGCAGGGGCTCCTGGGGCAGGGGCAGGGGCTGCTGGGGCAGGGGCTGCTGGGGCAGGGGCAGGGGCTGCTGGGGCAGGGGCTGCTGGGGCAGGGGCATCTGGGGCAGGGGCAGGGGCTGGGTCTGGGGCAGGGGCTGGGGCTGCAGGGGCAGGGGCTGCTGGGGCAGGGGCAGGGGCTGCTGGGGCGGGGGCTGCTGAGGCAGAGGCTGCTGGGCCAGGTGCTGCTGGGGCAGGGGCTGCTGGGGCAGGGGCAGCTGGGGCTGGGGCTGCTGGGGCAGGGTCAAGGGTTACTGGGGCAGGGGCACCTAGGGCTGGGGCTGCTGGGGCAGGGGCATCTGGGGCAGGGGCTCCTGGGGCAGGGGCAGGGGCTGCTGGGGCAGGGGCTGCTGGGGCAGGGGCTGCTGGGGCAGGGGCAGGGGCTGCTGGGGCAGGGGCAGCTGGGGCAGGTGCTGGTGCTGAGGTTGGGGCTGGGGCTGGGGCTGGGTCACAGGCAGGGGCTGGGGCTGGGGCTGGGGCAGGGGCAGGGGCAGGGGCAGGGGCAGGGGCAGGGGCAGGGGCTGGGGCAGGGGCAGGGGCAGGGGCAGGGGCAGGGGCAGGGGCAGGGGCAGGGGCAGGGGCAGGGGCAGGGGCAGGGGCAGGGGCAGGGGCAGGGGCAGGGGCAGGGGCAGGGGCAGGGGCAGGGGCAGGGGCAGGGGCAGGGGCAGGGGCGCTGTCTGGTTGGATGAGAGGATGGGGGGTAGCGGCTGGTGTGGGGAGAGAAGGGAAAGACAATGACGCTTCCTCGCTTGTAGGCGCCGCCAACATTGATCGGCCACCTGTGGTGTTCATGAGCAACGGAGGTAAGCACTAAGTCGATGGCAAATGTTCGATGTGTGGCTTACCCGCTCTCACATAATGCCAAAAGTTAACACTGATGTTATGTTGTGAACTACTCATGTGACACTTTGCTCGCATGGTGAACCTGGTGTTGGGCTTGAGACTCACTGATGGGTTGGGATTGGCGAGGTACGGGCTGGAACCCTGGTGGTGGTGACGGAGGAGGAGAATCGGACGATGAAGATGATGCCACTGATGTTGATGACACTGGCGATGGGACATCACTCCCCTGCAACACGGACAATCACCATGCGCTTTGATGTCCACCTGCCTAAACATCCTGTGACTTACCATGCAGTCAGTGCGGATTACTCACCGACAATGGGTCAGCCATGTCTCGCGGTTCACTGTCCCTCCACTTGGGGTGCAAATCGATCTACACAACAACACACTCGATCTTATGACATGTGGCAATGCAGCCCATGCATCAATGCTGACTATGGCACACGGACGTACCAATGAGCACCAAGCCTCCTCGCTCTCCATGGTGCACTGCAGCGCTCGTTGGCGAGCTAACATACGCCTTGCGTCATAGCGAATGGTCGTCACAGGTTTTTGTCTACAGGCAGAACGGTATCAATGGTCTTACTATGCATGCAAAATCTAGTGGGCACCTATGTCATCTGATAGCAGGCAAATATTGGAAAGTGAGATGCATGCACCACTCCTTGACATGGTAACCTAGTTGCCCACCTGAAACTCCGGCGCAACAAGTATTCCATGTGGATCAGCATGCGCAGGTCTTCACTCCAGTCATCATCTTGCCTAGGGCACTTCCCATCCATGCAAGTCCATTTATATGCATCCAGCACATGTGTTTTCAAAAACTCAAATACGTTGTATTCCTCTTGGGCTGTTAGTCCCTGCGGCAACATGATACATTCAAGTACTAGTCTAGACAATAGTCTAGTAGTCTAATGAACATCTGATATTGGGAACAGGCTCTAATGTCATTCACCTGGTTGGGGCTGAAGATCACGAACAGTAGGTGCTTCGGGTACACAGCGATTAGCCGGCCCCCCATTGGGATGAAGAACACATTGCGTTGAGATAGGTGGAGACGGGTGAATACACCAGGGGTATATGTTGATCCCTCCATAATGGCGTAGCCAGCGTCTATGTACAGACTAAGGGCGTCACGCCTGCCCTTGTTGCGTAATGAAGCCTACAATGGCATACAATTGGCTCTGTGATGCCACCAAGTCATGGTGTACTCCCATGTTTTGCGTACGTAAATTAGCACATACCGTCATGCGCCCAATCGCCTTGTGGACTACGCTGTCATATAGGGATTCGGGCCGCATGCGACCATCAGGCCCTCGCTCCCAAAACATTTGACCACCGGGTTTCACCGGATCATACACCTCCTGCACATTGGCACACGTCATGGAGCAAATGATGTTATGAGTGTCTGACAGGGTCATGTTGGGGTTGTATTCGTTTAGCCTAACTGCACCTATCTATATATTATAAACTTACCGGGTCACGCCACTTGACTGGATGTGCTGGTGGTAGCTGATGCTGGTCTTGGTCGGCAGTGACGTGCGGCTGTGCGCTCACTGCATGGCAGCAGCAAAGCACACCTGACGCACACCTCAACACATGCATTGCTATCCTAGGCGCCTAGTACCCGTATTCCCGGTTCATGCCTCTCATACCTACCAGTTGCTGCTGCTAGGCGCATGGGTGGGGCGGGGCGGCCTTGGCTGGGCTGGGCATGTGAAGCCCGCTTCCCTTGCCGAGGTGGGGAGGGCGGGTTCAGGCCTGGCCCTTGGCTGCTGCTCGTGGTACCACCACCCCTGCTGCCACCTGCACTTGCAGGGCCATCTGCACCACCTGCTGCTGCTGCTGCTGCTCCTCCTGCTCCTGCTGCTGCTCCTGCCCTTGCTGCTGCTCCTGACTTTGCTGCTGCTCCTGCTTCTGGTCCTGCTGCTGCTAGGCGCATGTGGGGGGCTGGGCGGCTCTGGCTGGGTGGGGCCTGTGAAGGCCGCTTCCCTATACGAGGCGGGGGGGGCGGGCACAGGTCTGTTGCTGCTGCTGGTGCTGTTGTTACTCTTGCTCCTGCTGCTCCTGCTGCTGCTCCAGACCCTGCTGCTGCTTTGGACCATGGTGCTGCCCTTGCGCCTGCTGCCGCTGCTGCTGCTCCTGTCCCTGCTGCTGCTGCTCCTGCTGCTGCTCCTGCCCCAGGGTGCATGGGGGAGGTTGGGCCCATGGGGGGGGCTGGCCGGCCCTGCTTGGGCTTGGGATGTGAAACATGCCTCCCTGGACGAGGCGGGGAGGAGAGGGAGCGATCTGACCCCTGGCTGCTGCTCGGGGTACCACCACCCCTGCTGCCACCCACACTTGCTGGGCTACCTCCACCTCCACCTGCTGCTGCTGCTGCCGCTCCTGCCCCTGGGTGCATGTGGGGGGTTGAGCCCATGGGGAGGGCTGGCCGGCCATGGCCAGGCTTGGGCGGTGAAGCTCGGCGACCACGTTTGATCACACGTGTCCACTCTGGATCACTGTCCTCACCACCTGCCCAAGCCTCCGCTGCTGTTGCTGCTGGTGCTGCTGCCACTGTTGCTGCCGCTGCTGCTGCTGCTGCCGCTGCTGCTGCTGTCGCTCCTGTACCTGGGTGCATGGGCAGGGTTGGGCCCATGGGGAGGGCTGGCCGGCCCTGCTTGGGTTTGGCCTGTGAGGCCCGCTTCCCTGGCCGAAGGGGTGGGGCGGGCGGGTTCAAGCCTGACCCTTGGCTGCTGCTGGGGGTACCACCACTCCTACTGCCACCTGCACTTGCAGGGCTACCTGCACCACCTGCTGCTGCTGCTGCTGCTCCGCCTGCTCCTGCTGCTGCTCTTGCCCTTGCTGCTGCTCCTGGTGCTCCTGCTGCTCCTGCTGCTGCTGCTGCTCCTGCAGATTGTACGGTGGACACTGTTGAGCCAACATTACATATGTACGTGGTCACTAACAGTACAAAGTGCATGGCTCACCGTCCAAGCCCAGACGCAACCCGACCTCCATAGCCTGCGCCAATGCTGCCTTGTTGGCGAGGGCACGTTGCTTAGGGTCACGCGAGGCTTGCAAGTCTCTGATCTGCACAATAGAAAACACATTGCCTTGGACTTTTTGTTGCCTCTCACAGCTGCTGCACTTGCTAACTATAGCAGTTAACCCTTCTCACCTCCTGTGCGATGGCCTCCATGATCACCTCGTTCACCTCGTTAGCCAGCAAGCGCTGACCGTCTGTCCGCCCTAAAACCACAAAATGGTTATCGTTGATGCGCATCAGTGGTACAGCCTCACCTTGCACCATGAGTGGTCCTCTAGGGGGTGCAATGCTGGCCAGCTGCTCCGGGCTGAACAGTTTGCGGCAATTGGAACCCCCAACATGCCACAGATCTTGCTGACCGCCCCCATTGGTTAAAATGTCTATTGGCACCCCAAGGACGACAGAAGCCAGTACGCAGGCGGTGGCACCGCTCCACGCCCTAGGCCGCCCAACTTCTTGGTCAAGGTACTCCTTCAAGGTGATGCTCTCCAGTGACATCACCCCTGTGGTGGGGTCCACCTGTTCCACCCACTCTGCTGCTGACGTCATCATTGCAACAAAGCTGGCTGGGTCGCTTCCCCACTTGTCACTGTTTGCCAGGACCCTCTGTCCCACCTCATAAACGAGCTGGCGAAGTAGGCCATGCCCCTGCGTATTGACAAGTGGGCTATGTCATGCCTCATAGTGGTATGGTCGTGTGGTTTAGCATGTGCACAGTCTATAATGATGACACATTAGAAAGTCAGCATGCAGCAATACCCTTGACATAATGGGAAGGTGTAGTACTGGACCCATGTCCACCCACCGTGTCGTTGCTCAACCCAGCTATCATTGCCAAAGCCCGGTAGAAGCAGTTGCCATCGCCCTTCACGGTGTATGCCACGATACCGCGACGGCGGAGTACCTCAAGGGCCAGTTCCAGTCCTCGTCTCCAGAGGGGGCCATCAGCGTTCTCCAGGAGTGGCCTGACGGGGGGTGTCTGCATGGCACACGTGTTCATAGTGAGCCTATGCTGCTGCATAACATTCCAGTCTTAGCTCATTTCACCTGCATGGGTTGGGCCTCAGCCTCATGCGCTGGCAAAGACTGGGTGGCTGATGCCTGCGCATGGCATATCACACAACAAATGCCTCAGCCTCGCAACACCATTATGGAGTACTGATATTGATGCCATGCAAACAATTGCTTGGTCCTCACCAAGGTCGATCCTGGCTGGGAAGGCTGGAGCTGGGTGTCCTGCATGCGAGGGCTACCTGCTGCTGCCGGGGCCCGCATGCGCGGGCTGGCAGGGGTTAGGCTGGGCTGGCTGGGCAAGGTTGCCAAGGTCTTGGTGATGCTGGCATAGGTCTCCTGCATGCATTAAGGCGACATGAAGAGTTATGGTTGACAGCAGGTAATGCCAACATGCATGTCGCACATGTTGCTCATGTTGCTCAAGCATGAGGTCCCTGCACCTCACCTGGGAGGAGCCCAGGTTAAGGTGGGGGTGCACCAGCTCCATCAGCCCGCGACGTACATTTGGCAGCCACTTCTCGCCAACTTCCTTGTTCAGCCCGTCACCTGATGCATCACACAACACGGTACATGAGGTAAGTCCATGGTACCAGGACATGCTCCATGCGTCATTTCACTTGCAAACAACAACATGAAACATGCTGTCTACTCAATCAACATGCAACACGTGCTACCCACTGCGCCAGGTCCAGTACCACTCAGCCAGGTTGAAGAAGGGCTGAAACAACGGTGGTGTGTCTTCCGTATACATGCCCTGCATGCGCCTTTCCATGTCTTGGTAACGCTGGCGAGTGGTGCGCATCTGGTTCACAGCTGAGTCTGAGCTGTCGGTGTTGTTGTCATTAATGTTGCTGACGATCCTGCAGGCCCAGCAGGTGCATGGTTCGTTGAGCGCCCGGTGCATGGTGCGCTGTGTAGGTCACATGGTGCATCAGTCACACCTGTCCTGCAAGTCTGTCAGCTCCTCCTTAGTTGGGAGGTATACTTTGGCTTGAAATAATGACATGCAGCTGATGGCCATGCCATTCACTGCGTTCTTCAGCCAAGCAGGCACCTCAGGGTTGAGGTAGGGCCCAGGAACCTGTAGTACACAATGTTTGATGCTGTCAATGCATGTCATGCCAATGTGTATTAATGAATGCTGTGTGCAGGGTACGCACCTCGTCTGGGCTGCGCGGGTAGAGGGACTGCACCGCCCATGCCATCACCCGGCATAGGAGTTCAGATTTGGGCAACATGGCGGCGTCGATGATGAGCTCCCCCACTGCCAGTGTTGCCGCGAACAAGGCTGCATCGACGAAAATGGATTCGTTGCTCTGCATTTGTAAGAGTGCTGGCAGCGGTGTCTGTGTTACTGCGTTGCGCAGCTACGATGGACGTGCGCAAGTTGTGCTGATTGCATGACAGTACAGCAGTAACGAACAAAAATCCAATTCAGGCCTTATCTCAAGAACTTGGTATGTGAGCCACTGTGTGCCTTACATGTCACCCAAGTTGCCGCTATACCAGCCAACCTCCTCCAAGCTAACACGCTGTAACCACCAGCCTCCCTAGAGACCCCTAAAGTACTGTAGACCTCTACAGTACTGTAGACACCCACAGTACTGTAGACCCCTACAGTACTGTAGACATCTACAGTACTGTAGACATCTACAGTACTGTAGACCCCTACAGTATTGTAGACCCCTATGAGTCTCTTTCGCATTAGAGGTGTGTTGTCAGGGAACTCAGAGCTCTGTTACATCCTTCTGTCCCCACATTGAATAGTACGGTGTGGTTCTCTCACTCACGCATTCAATGTTTACATCCATGACCACGCATCCTTGGAGTCCGTGCTGTCCATGCAAGCTCACACCTTGTCACTGAAGCGCAGGACTTAGTAGCATGGGGGCAGCATGTCAGTCATAACGTACGCTCAACGATGCACCAGGAGCCATGACATTCTTCACTGCCCACTCCTGCCATAAATGCAGCGGGTGCATGACATTCCTGAACTTGACCCCAGCACACCTTTTCAACAATGGAAGCACAGCCCGAACCACATCACATTGCACCAGCTGGACATTATGGCCTGGCTCCCCCACCTGCACCACGGCCTCCCTAAACCGTCCCACCAGGGGCTGCAGGGCTGATATTGATGCACATCCTTCCTTCCTTGTGATGCCCATGGCCAGCACCCCAATAACCTGACGCCCAAAACAGCCTGAGCTTAGGTCTGCCACACCTCTGTTCAAGGCCGCCATGTTCGGCTCGGGTAGGACGACATTGAGGTCAGATATCAGTAGGGTGGAGACGGATTGTGGTAGATTGCCCACGTCTGTTAGGTACATCTCTGTGACGCTCAGCTTCACAAGGTTGCTGGGGCGGTCACGTAGGGAGACGGGGAGGGGGCCCAGGTAGGTGGCGTAGAAGGATGTCAGCCCCAAAGCTGGGTCCAACCACACAAAAGGATGAACCCTTTCCCTGCCAGTCAGGAGGGCAGTTTGGATGTCCAGGTGCTTGATGCGCCCCACAACCAGGTGGTGGCGGAGGAGTTCTAGCAGCTCTGAGTGCAGCATTAAGAAAGGCTTGAACCCCAACACACGACAGTTGGGGAAGTTGGACATTAGCCGCTCCGCCAACCAGGCCCCCACTGGCAGGTGCTCATAGGTGGGCTCCTCTGCCGTGTGCTCGTCCATGATGAGTCTGATCTCCACGCCCCGAACTGCTTCACAGTGGCCCAGGAACCCAAGCACCCCCTCCACTCTGGCCCTCGTCATGCATGGACCAAGTCGCTGCTCCAGGGTCAGCATCAGCATCAGACGCCGCCGACGTCCACGCAGTGCCGCCAAGAGGCGAGGTGATAGATGCGAGTAGATGGTTTCCGAGTCGATGCTGAGGACCAGGAAGTCGCAAGTCACCAGGTACGTCTCACGGAACTCTTCGGTGATTGGAGTGGACTCGCTACCCCGACCGGGCCGCAGAAAATCACCGCCGCTGGTAACAACGACAGGCTCGGCCCAGTTATGCTCCATCACTGAGCGCTGCATTGTCAAACGTTGTGCTTGTACTGCACGCTGGGCGCACGGCTTGCACCATGATCGCTTGCACGCCAAATAAATATGCATGGCACGGTTCAGCATAGCGCGTCCTTAGGCCCGTATGAGTCTCTTTCGCATTTCAGGTGTGTTGACGGGGAAGTCAGGGCTCTGTTACATGTACGGCTGGCTGGCCGTGGCACGCTGTTAGAGGTGACATGCACACACACACCACCAAAACCCCGCCTCCACTATAAACACATGCATATGTTGCACGACACGTACTGCAAGGCCTTGTCCCCACGTTCAAGTCAAGTTGTACTGTCATGCCCAACTGATGCACGTGCTGCTTGATAACATGTGCACGCCACACTCACGACTATGCATGTTCAGTGTGTCACACGAAGGAGAAGTGCTCGTTTGCCCCTGATGCAGCCAGCATGGCATTCAACGTAGCAGCCACTGACCCATCCAACCATCGTGACTGGGACAGGGTGATGGGCAGGCACCTAGACCCAAACAGCTGGTGCGCCTGGATCAAAGCCTGTGCCATCTCTGGTGTGGCTGCCCCATCACACTCCAATATGGCCACCCTTTCGACCCCGGGCATGCAGTGAAACAGGAGCTGCACCCACTCCACAGATGGCCTGACCTCGCCATTCATGAACTTGACAGAGGCACACCCTTGCACCAAAGGAGCCAGCTCTGGTAACACGACCTCATCTATCTCGGTGGTGATCCCCCCACTATGGTACACATCCAGCTGCACCTCAACCTCATCAATGCCCCCACTCAGGAAGCGGAGATCTGACACTACAGCCATCCATGTAGGGTAATGGATGCTGAGCTCCAGGACCAGCTTCTGCACCTCGGGCCTCACACGACCCCCCATGTACAGGTTGGTCACATCGCTCCTGTGCTTCTCCTGATCCCACACCTCCGTCCCCACATGCAGCCTCCCTATCCTCAGCTCCGTCAGGGAGTGCAGAGGTAGCTTGGCTGCACCATGGAGATCCATCTCCGTGATGTCCAGCACCCGCAGGTTGCTGGGGTGGTCATGGAGGGAACGCATCAGCGGCAGCCTGAACACCCTCAACTCCCTGAGCTGCAGTGCTGCTGCCAGCCACTCCCCCCCATTGTGGCGCACCCTGTCGCTGCGGCCTCTGTCCTGGATGTTCAGGGTCTTCAAGCCCCGCATCAGCGGGTCCTCCAGCATCCGCTTCAACCCCTTGGACAGCATGTCAAACCCCTCCACCACCAGGTGCTCCACATTGGGGAAGTTGGGCATCATCTTGGCAGACAGCCAGGTGTCCACATTCAGGTCGACGTATGGGTAGTCGCCGGCAACGATTCTCACCCGTCGGATGGCCGGACAATGGCCCAGCTGACCGATTGCCCCTTCCACCAGGTACCGGCTTTTCATGTCGATGTGCGTCCTCCGCTGCCACAACGTCAAGGTCATGGGCAGCCCCCGCCCCCGCAATGCCATCACGTTGTCGTGGGTCAGGAAGCCGCTGTAGGACATGTCGTCGATGTTCAAGCTGAGGTTGCTGATGGTGCGCAGACATGCTATGCGGCAGGCTTTGCTGGCTTGGTTGAGATTGGGCCCGTCGCCAGCTCTGATGGCCTCGCTAGTGATGAGCTCAAAAACCGCCGATGGCAGTGCCAACGCGTTGATTTGTTGGGGCGGGACGGCTCGCTGCTGGGCTGATGGGGGCTCCATCGTGTTGTGGTGTGTACCGCACCCGACCGTATGATCGCTTGCGGGCGCTTGCACATGCAAGACTTCGGTATGGCTAATTATTCATGAAGTGGCAATTGCGACAGACTGGCTGCAAGATCGTTCTCTTAGACCAGAGGCGGCTCGTAATACACCCGAGCACCCTCGCCAATTAAGAGCCAATAGAGACGGTGCATGTCGGCATGGGCGCATGAGATACCAAGGCAATGCTCAGCATCACTTAACCCGCGTCACGAGCTCTACAATCGGCACTGCAAACCATGAGCTCTACAATCGGCATCAGCTATGCGGAATCCACCTCAGCGTCGCAGGATGAAGTGGATCAGCCCCCTACGCGTGTGACACCCCCGACGCAGCACCCTACACCACCACTCCACGAGGAGCCTAACTCGGGATTGGTGATGGCGATGTACGCCCAGAATTGGCGTACCAAGTGGAGGCCCGGGCGACCCGCTGGAACACTGTTTCAGGCGATCCAGTCAGCGGATTACAGGGAAGCCATGCGTGGCGTCACCGTAGGGCAGTCATTTGTGGACTCTGGCCCCGTCCCGCCACCGAATGCCACATAGCAGTCCTGAGATGTATGGTTCAGACAAGGCATGCATCAGTGTGCAACCAGATGAGCCCTATGGTATGGGTTGACATAAACGAAGAGAGTCCATCGTAAAAAGGGGCTTGTAAGATTCTCGTTGTCCCGCCACCTTGTATCAAAACACGCACACAACGGCTACAGTCAGACTCAGTAAAGGTGATAGCGTTGTTGATGGACCTATTACGACTATTACGACTGGCTGGTTGAAAGATCATTCTCTCTGACCAGAGGCATCCCATAATACACCCGAGCTCTCTTGCCAGGTAGGAGCCAATAGAGGCGGCCGAGGCACGTTGATATACATGACATATACACACACCAAGTCTCTTGCGTGTTTGTTACTCCAAGGCTATGTCACACGTATGCAGTAACAGCTGTTTATAACATAACACACAACTAGCGGCTGAAGTCAAACTCAGCAATGGTGATAATGTTGTTGATGGACAACACCCACGGCCGCAACATCCAACCATATCAGACCTCTTGCCTGTTGCCTCTTCACTACAGGCATGAATCGTTGCATGCATGACGTGCTCGCAATTCTAACCAAGACCTTGGAAGCTACAGTACCTACTCCAGCCCACTTCCCTCCTGCTCCTCCTCCTCTTCCTCACCCCTCCCCTCTACATCCCCCCCCTCCCCCACCCCTGCCTTGTGCCGCTGCTGCTGCTGCTGCCCCTGCTGCCCCAGCCCCTGCCCCAGCTGCCCTGCTGCCCCTGCTGCCTCCACAGCCCCCGGCAGGACAGGTGCCGCAAGGGAGGGCGTGAGCTCCTTCTCCACCTCAGCCTCAATGTCGGCAAAGGCTTTGTCCAGGATGGCCTACAGGAAAACCACACATCACATGGGTTAGAGCGCGGCGCAAGCATGACACCAGCAGGTAACCATGCGGTGAGCAGGGGGTAGAGCCCACCTCCATCTTTCTGTCGGACCAGCGTGAGACGTCCCGCACCACATGGCTGACCTTTGTCTCCTACAAGCACGCATGCCAAAGACCTTCAACACTCATCCATGGGCATTGCATATGAGCTTAGGAGGCTGCATGTATACGGCACTCACCTCCATGTCATGCTTGCCGGCCACCCGGGAGACCAGCTCCTCGCCTTTGCGGTGCATCATCTCCATCCAGGTGACTGGGGGGAAGGCGATAGCCCAACCCTCTGGCAAGGGGAACGAAGGCACTGCAGCGTACACATGCACATGGCATCCAAGAGTGTTTCACTTAACGCACACCATGAACAACACACAACATGCCCACAATGCACAACATGCACATAACATGCATAACATGCACTCGGTGCACAACATGCATGCAATGCACAACATGCACACGGTGCACAATGCAATGCACAGGTACAGAGCCTTACCCCCAAACTCCTTCAGATGGTGGACCTGGCGCAAGCCCTCTGTCCATGAGGCGAGCACCGTCATCCTGTTGCCTGCCTTGCGGGTCACCCCGACGTCCACGCCCCAGACCCGTGTTTGTTCCATGACGGCCTTGGAGATGGAGCAAACGCGTTTCTGAGTTGCTTCTAGCGTTCCGATGGCCCTGCAGTAGCACATCGTGACAAGACAGTGACCATGGGGCACAACCTTGGCCAGCAAGTCATGGGACTCCTACAACACAACGGGCACCCACTCGTTAATCAGGGTCTTAAACCTCTGGTAGGCGTTGTAGGGGTGGGGCAGGGTCCCAAACTGCTTGAACAAGCCCTGCATCACTTCCGCGATGCAGAACTCCTCTGCCATATCCCACTTGAACTCCTCAGGCAGTTTTTCCGACTTGGCAATGTCCCCATGGGTCAAGCCGGGTATGATAAACAACCCTTGGCCCTGCATGAAGTCAGGCATGGACCTCCATGGTATTGGGTTACAACGCAGACTACTATGGAGCCGCTCATAACACATGCACCCACCTCCGGGAGCGTGTGGCACCGCATGCCCCACTTCCTCACTGCTGCACTGGCCAATGCCTTGGCCTCTTTCTCAACCGCCACCTACACATCACAAGCACAACATGTGAGGTTGTGACATTGTAAAAAAATACATCCGCATGCCTCCATTTACTACACTCACCTCAAAATAGGTAGCGTCTTTCGTGATCTGCACAGCAAATACAAAGGTAGACCGGTAAGCTGAACGAGGCAAGACAAGCAGGTCAGGGGGGGTTTGCATAGATACTAGCCAATTCATCTTACCATGCTCCTAGCAGACAGCCTGGTTGCTAGCGAGACCCTTTTGGTCGGGGAGATCTCCAATCTGAACTCCTGGCCCTGCATGAGGCACCACATTCAGCATGCTGGCGCATACCATGCAAATGATAGGCTTAGTGAAGCAGAACACCCACACACACAGACACACACTCACCATTGAGCCACCTCCGACTTCCCCCTTCCCCATGCTGCGGGTGGATGTGGAGGCCGGGGAGGAAAGGAGGGGGCCAGCTGCCGGTGCCTACATCAGCAACCATACAAGGCCACACTCAACATGTGGTTCAACATGCGGTAACATGTGGTTCATACCCACATACATAACCGTACAACACACACACAGGCACACCTTACTGACACCACGGCTCCCGGTTGCACCATGAGCATGGGGTCCTGCTGGGGACCCCACGCCACGCCGACTCCCAGCCACCCTCTTAACCACAGGCTGGGTCTCGACCATGCCTTCGCCACTGTCCCCCGCCGGCTGCAGTCACACACGACCACCATAATGGTGCAGCATGGCCAACGGGACACAATGGCCGTGGAGTGTTGGGCAGCTGGCAGCTGGAACATGAGCACATGTACAGACACTGGCATGCACCCTGTGATTCACACACCTGCCTCACTGCCTGGGCTGAGCCACGCTTAGTCCCTCCCACATGCACCGCTGCTGCAGGACCAGGTTTACGTCCTGCTGCTGCAGCTGCTGAGCTGGGCGGCTGGGGTTGGGCTGCCTCTTTCGCGGGGCCAGCGGCATCCTTCTGTATCCGCTGCCTGCTGGCGGCTGGCGGCTGGGGTAGGGGCTGCAGGGGGGCTGCAGGGGGGGCCGAGGCCTTGTCGGCACCAGACCGTGTGCTGACATGTTGTGCGCTGGCTGCCTCCTGCGACACACCGTCCAGTAGGGGCTCGGCTGCCTGTTCCTCACCAGGGCCCTGCACAATCACATGCAAAGTCAACATACGCCTACCACATCAGGCTTTGAATGCATGTAGGGGGGATGAGGCAAGCACCAAGGAGCCACCTCACCTGCTGAGACGTGGACAAGGGGTACAGGTACACCTCGATGACGATGCCACCGGTCTCATTCCTCCATGTCACGAACGCTAGGCCAGTCGTGTCGAATAGATTACGCCAAGTATCCAGGCTGGTCCCCAGGTCAACCATGAGGCCTGCCATGGTGGTGTAGTCCTCTGGAGTATAGGGCTCATAGAGAACCGGCTCACGGTCTTCATCGAGGTACACACGATACAAGTTACCCGTTTTCTTCAGCAACTCTTCCAAGGCTTCAGCGGTGAATGGCGGTCGACGGCGATGAATGCTCATCGGGTCGGTTTCGCTACCGTCAACATTGAAGATGACCTCTACATCGATGATGGTTGAGGCGGCCATTCGTGATAATAGACTGAGCAACGAGGGAAGGATAGTGCACACAGCAATGAGTGCGGGTCCGATTTTTGCGCTTGTGTATTGCATCAAACACCACACCCAACCCAACAGTCGCGACCCGCATCAGCCACCGCCGACAGCGCAAGGGGCGACCCACACTACCACATACTAGCTGAAAGCCTTGTCTAGCACGGCCCATCACAAATAAATGCCACGGCCACGGCCAGGTGGGGCAACCACGCAAGACCCATAGAGACAGCTAGCGGCTAGGCCAAAGTCTAGAACAGTGGTGACTCGTGATTGGTCTGATGCAGACCCAACCCGGTCTCCTCGTCGTCCCAACATCGCCCAGCCATCACAAGAACCACCGGAGACGCGCTCCCAACCCTCGTATGTGGCCGACATGGTGATGCTAAAAGTAGGCGACGTTTACTTACGGCGGTCGACGTTGGTTGCAGGCATCGCGCTTTGTCACATTGGACTGACTTTATGCTGACGAAGCGCAATTTACCCTATGTACTTCATCGATTGCAGCATGCTCGACAACAATCCCAAGCGGGGATCCCACACCCACCCCGTTCCCCACCCCGTTCCAAGCCAGTGTGGCCTCCTCCCTCGCCTAGTCCCCTGCCACGGCCCCCCACACCCCCCATGCCAGCTCGTCCCCCACCAGATTGGCCTCCTCCCTCACCCTCACCGCTCCCAGGCCTGCCACCCACACCGCTGAGGCCAACGCGTCCACCAGTAGATTGGCCACCTCCCTCCCAGGTGTGGCCGCCCCGGCCTTCCACCACCACCTTCCTAGGCCGCCCGGTACCACCCCTACCCCCTGATTCATCCCACCCAACTCCCTGCTCTCCAACGCCGCCACAACGTCCCGGTAGGAACCCAAAGCCTCCCAACCCCCCCCCACCTCCCCCCCCTGCTCCTCAACCCTCCCATCCCACAACTCCGCCTCTACAATCCCTCCTTCACCGTCTGTCAAATGGAGAGCCACTGCGCCCAGGAGATGAAAGGCTCCTGTCGACCCGTCAATGCAAGGACGACCTTGTTCTACGGCCAGAGGAGGCTCCACTACGCCCAGGAGATGCAGGGCGGCTGCTGGCCCGTCACTATGAGGACGACCTTGTTCTACGGCCAGAGGTGGCGCCACTACGCCCAGGAGATGCAGGGCGGCTGCTGGCCCGTCACTATGAGGATGACCTTGTTCTTCGGCCAGAAAAGGCTCCACTGCGCCCAGGAGATGCAGGGCGCCTGCTGGCCCGTCACTATGACGATGACCTTGTTCTCCGGCCAGAGGTGGAGTCAAGGAGCAGACGAGAAGAAGGTTGGTTGGGAGACGACATGGAGACAGATGAGGGGGAGCAGTCAAGGAGGGCCGGTGTTAGTGGGCCCACGGCAGTTCGTGGCATGGCATCACCTGGATTGAGCCCTGTGCATCCCCCCTCCCCTCCCTTCCCTCCCCCGCCCCTCCCCCCCTCACCCCATGCAACAGGCAGCCCACCCAGTGGCAATGCAACAGGCAGCCCACCCAGCGGCAGTACAAGAGGTGGTTGTGTTGGTGGCAGATGCTCCATGAGCTGCCCCCATGCATCCTCCACCACCTCCCAATCCTCCACCACCACCTCCCAGTCAGAGTCTGAAGTTGTATCTGAGCAGTCAATGGACACAGGTAGCAGCTCTGATGACAGTGGAAAACGCAACAACAGAGGCAACAGAGGAGCCCAGCATGCACAACGAGGTGAAGGTGTTGCCAGAGGTGGACGAGGCAGGAGAGGCGGCAGTGTGGACAGAGGTCGAGGCCGGGGCCGGTCCCGTGGACGTAGTGTTGGCCGCCCTCGTAACAGTAGGAGGGGGGGGGACAGCAGAGACAGGGGCCCCCGTCTGGAGAAGGGAAGGCGGCGTTGCAGGACAACAGACATCCAGCGACGCTTGAGTGAGCCTGTGTCTGCATGGCACCCTATGACCACTACGTATGACAACGTGGAGAGGATCCACAACTGGATGAAGGCCATCACTCCTGACGCCAAGGTGTTTAAGGCGCACCTGCTGGAGCTGGGCTACATGTTCGGACAAGGGGAGCTACGTACGCCTCACAACCACCCCAGCACTCCGTACCTGTACCGGCAAACCTTGGAGACCTTTGACCAGCCAGAGAGTCGGCTCCATGTCTGCAACGGCACGGCTGAGCGTCCCTGTGGGCACACCTTTGGCCACCTGCCCCGGTGGGTGCTATGTTTACCCAAGTACCCATGACCCACGCCCCATGCCCTTTGCCACAGGTTGTATATGTTGCCATGCCAAAACAAGCGGAGGGTTAGGGGTGAACCCATGACTTTGTGACATGCGTTGCAGAGATCAGTGGCCGCTGCACGAGGAGGAGGTGTGCCCCAAGTGCAAGCTCTCACGTTTTGAGGGTGAGACAACATGCATGGCCATTACCACAGAGGGCAAGGATGTGGTGTGAACAGGCGGTGCGCATGCATGATGTTATAGGTGACCGCGATAACCTGCGGCCTCGAGCAGAGCTATTCTACCTGGAACTGGAGGAGACCCTGAATACCATGCTCCTCAGCCCCGGGATGCAAATGTGGTTCAACCGAGACGTGGACAAGGGCCCGGGATCTTTCTATGCCAGTGAGTGAACGTTAATCACATGCAACGTGGTTGAATAGAACACACTTAACGGATTGTTTGATGGGCACAGGTGAGGCTGGCAAGTTCATGCGAGACAGCGTGGGAGCTGACCAGTTCGACAACCCGTACGCAGTGCGCTTGAGCCTGGGCATCGATTGGGTGAAGATCATTGAAACACAGTCCGTCGGGATTATTGTGTTGCAGGTATGAGCAAAAAGCCCTAGCCCTAGCCCTAGCCCTAACCCTATCCCTATCCCTATCCCTATCCCTATCCCTATCCCTATCCCTATCCCTATCCCTATCCCTAACCCCAACCCATCCCCATCCCCACGTCCAAGCCCTAGCCCTAGCCCTAGCCCTAGCCCTAGCCCTAGCCCTAGCCCTAGCCCTAGCCCTAGCCCTAGCCCTAGCCCTAGCCCTAGCCCTGGCCCTAGCCCTAGCCCTAGCCCTAGCCCTAGCCCTAGCCCTAGCCCTAGCCCTAGCCCTAGCCCTAGCCCTGGCCCTAGCCCTAGTCCTGGCCCTAGCCCTAGCCCTGTCCCTAGCCCTAGCCCTGGCCCTAGCCCTAGCCCTAGCCCCAGCCCTAGCCCTAGCCCTAGCCCTAGCCCTAGCCTGAGCCTGAGCTCTAGCCCATACAAATGAAGCGTGCCCACCCCAGGTCATGGATGTGCCCACCAAGTACATGAGCAAGGACGAGACCTGGGCTATTGTGGGTGTGATCTTGGGTGCTGACAAGTCCAAGTTTGTGGAGGGCTACGTGAACCAGGTGAACAAGCTGAGGCATATTCTCTCAGAACCACAACAGAATGATACATGACTAACAGGTAGCAGTGTGTGTTTGGCAGTTGCTGGTGGACCTCCGTGACTCGCTTGATGAAAGCAAGCGCGACTGTTGGGTCCACCTGCACGCCCCCAAAGGCTACCGTGGTGCCAATGAGGCCACGAAGATCCGGCTATACCCTATGCTGGCCAGCGTGGTGGCGGACACTCCGGCTCGGTGAGTAAGGGTAACATATACACCACCAACTAGTTGGGTGTAAGGCCAATGATGCATGGTGCTTTGCAGGATGTGTTTGATGAAGAGTCTTGGCCATGGTGCTTGCATGAACTGTGCCTGGTGCTGGCTGCGGACCCCTGGTGACGGTGGTGTGCACCCCAAGGGGTACTGGCTGCCGGTGGAGGTGTTGGTGCCAGACCTGAGCCGCTATCCTCCTCCCCCCCCTAAAGAAGATGCTGGTGTGGGTGCTGGGGTGGGGAGAGGTGGTCGCCATACGGGCAGGGCGGCTAGTGTTGTTGGTGGCACTGAGCGTGAAGGATTGAGAAGCCAGGGTGCAGGCCAGGGTGGAGGTCAGGGCGCTGGCCAGGGTGCAAGCCAGGGTGCGGGCTTGGTTGCACCACAAACTGATCAGGGTGGGCATGCTGATCGGTTTGAAGGGCGTGATGAGGAGGCAGAGGGTGGTGGTGATGAGGTTGGTGGAGGAGGTGCTGGTGGCCAGGGGCATGATGGCGAACCCGTGGTGGGCAGGGGTGTGGTGGGCGAGTGGTTTGAGGCTTGGATGTGGGAACGTCGGAATCGTTTGTCAGAGGAGGACATGCAGACTCGAGGCGCAGCCGTTGAGGGAGGCTGGGTGAAGGGCCCAGACATCGGGTGTTGGGGCCGGCCTATAGTGACCAAGTACCTCAAGTACGTGCAGGCCAAGTGGCTGCATGTGGTGCCCGTCGCGCACGCCTTCCTGTTTGGTGTTGTGAAGCACCATATGCAGTGGCTGTTTTCCAAGAGCGGGCCTTTCAGCAAGCGCCAAGGCAACGACAAGGAGAGTCCACGTGAGACGATGATCAAGCGCTTCCAGGACATGCACTTCCCTGTGACGTTTGGACGACGACTGAAGCACACAGAGGATTTCACGTGAGTGAGCTACAGTACTCTTGGGGTCTACAGTACTCTTGGGGTCTAGATAGAGCCAGATAGAGGTCTACAGTACTCATAAATGTCTACAGTACTCATAAAAGTCTACAGTACTGTAGAGGTCTACAGTACTCATAAGAGTCTACAGTACTCATAAAAGTCTACAGTACTGTAGAGGTCTACAGTACTCATTAAAGTCTACAGTACTCATAAAAGTCTACAGTACTGTAGAGGTCTACAGTACTCATTAAAGTCTACAGTACTCATAAAAGTCTACAGTACTGTAGAGGTCTACAGTACTCATAAAAGTCTACAGTACTCATAAGAGTCTACAGTATTCATAAAAGTCTACAGTACTGTAGAGGTCTACAGTACTCATTAAAGTCTACAGTACTCATAAAAGTCTACAGTACTGTAGAGGTCTACAGTACTCATAAAAGTCTACAGTACTCATAAAAGTCTACAGTACTGTAGAGGTCTACAGTACTCATTAAAGTCTACAGTACTCATAAAAGTCTACAGTACTGTAGAGGTCTACAGTACTCATTAAAGTCTACAGTACTCATAAAAGTCTACAGTACTGTAGAGGTCTACAGTACTCATAAATGTCTACAGTACTCATAAAAGTCTACAGTACTGTAGAGGTCTACAGTACTCATTAAAGTCTACAGTACCCATAACAGTCTACAGTACTCATAAGGGTCTACAGTACTCATAAAAGTCTACAGTACTCATAAAAGTCTACAGTACTGTAGAGGTCTACAGTACTCATAAGAGTCTACAGTACTCATAAAAGTCTACAGTACTGTAGAGGTCTACAGTACTTGTAAAAGTCTACAGTACTCATTTAAGTTTACAGTACTGTAGAGGTTTACAGTACTCATTAAAGTCTACAGTACTCATATAGGGTCTACAGTACCCATAACAGTCTACAGTACTCATAAGGGTCTACAGTACTCATAAGAGTCTACAGTACTCATAAGAGTCTACAGTACTCATAAAGGTCTACAGTACTCATAAGAGTCTACAGTACTCATAAGGGTCTACAGTACCTTAGAGGTCTAAAGTACTCATAAGGGTCTACAGTGCTCATAAGGGTCTACAGTACAGTGTAGAGGTCTACAGTACTGTAGGTGTCAAATGACACATGTAAACAACTTCCCCTTCACAACACTGATGTGCATCATCTTGCTGCAGGGGGTGGATCATGGATGACTTCATGCATTTCGTCCGGTACGGCTGGCAGTACGTGTTTCGAGACATCGTGACAGAGGAGAACGGGCACCTGCCCATTTGGAAGGCATTGGTGAAGGCTGTGCTGCACTACCTGACATCAGGTAATCAAGATTGCCACAACAGCTGCACCATGAGTGTACACCTTGAGGTACTGCATGGCCCTTTCATCATGCCCTACAGAGGGAGACCCGCAGCGGAGCCCAGACAAGACACCGGAGGCTGAGGCACTGTACGACGGCACTGTATGGACGACGGCGCTAACGCCATTCACACCTATGCCTACCTACTGGCTGAGAAGGACTGGCTGGGAGAGAACGTGCCGATCTCATTGTTCTCTAGCAACCTCCATATGTTGTGCTGCCGGTGCGTGTCACCATGCTCCACCATCCATTGGCCCAGCGCATACAACATGTCATATATACGGTGGTACATTCATTATAGTGTGCATGTGCTATGCATGCAGGTTGCCTGATCAAGAGCGTGAGCGCGGGCGTGCTTGCTGGGTGACGGAGTTCTTCGTGGAGCGCGCCATGCAGCGTGCCAAGCACTTCAGTGGCTCCCATGCTGCTGGGCTGCAGGTGACCTTGGCCATGTGTTTGCGGGAGCGCTTGAGCCGACAGATGCAGCAGTGGTTCAACACACACAGGCATAAGCATGGGAGGGATGCATGGGCTGAAGAGCAGGAGGGTGAGGGAATGGATGAGGAGGGTGAGGAGAATGAGGAGGGCAGAGAGGCTGCTGGCCAGCAGAAGAAGAAGAGCAGCAAGGGTGTGCGGGATGCTAAGCCGGTGCCTGGGGAGGAGGTGTGCCAACTCTTGGGGTGTGGTTACAGCGAGTGCCCGAATGGTGGGGAAGGCGAGGAGTGGGTGCGCCAGGCGTGCATCAAGTTCAGGGAGGAGTTCTTGGCTGAGAGCATAGAGTGGAGCGATGCAGACTTCAATGCAGTGTTTGCAGATCCTGTCAGTGGTGCCAGCCCAGCAGTGCCCCAGCGTGTCAAGTACTTCAAGCGTGCAGAGTGCAACGGGCAGGTCATGCACAGTGTGGACTACACAAAGGTCCATGTGCGTAACAGCAACTGGGTAATGAACCAGTACCTACAGATCATACCCGGGCAATACACAGGGGAGCATGAGTTGGTTGCGGTGTGGGGGGAGGTACCATATGCATCACATATCCAGTTCTGGGTGCGGGTGGAGCACCCACACAAGCAGGGTGTTTTCCTGCGCCTGGCCATTGCACGCCTGTACCGCACCACCCCTGTTCCACAGCTAGACACGTTAGCGGTAGCACGAGGCACACCCCTTGCTGAGGACGTCTCAGCAACAGCAGAGAAGCGGGTGCCAGCAAAAAGGAAACAGCCTTCACGACCTACACAGCGCAGCAAGAAGCAGAAAGCAGATCAGCAGCCGGCTATAGTTCCTTCAGCTGCACCCCCAGGCACACAAGGTGATGGCCATGAGTCAGACAGCCAGGGGGACGAGGCCCCAACACAGGTCAGGCGTTCAGGGCGCAAGCCAAGCCAGAGGCAGCTTTACCAGGCTCCCCTTCCCACACCGGTGCGCCAGCAGCGCTCACTTGTTGGCCGGCACCCATCCACTCTTTACTCAGCAGCTGGCCCTCACAACTGGTTTGCGGTAGATGGGGCTAAGCTCACACACCTGCTGGTGCCCTTCTTCCCGCACAAGGAGGGTGGGGGGGACATGTACTTTGTTCCATTCAGCAACAAATCCATGGACAAGTAGGCAACAAGGGCATGCATGAGTCACAGACATGTTGAATGACCTTGCAATGTCTGTCAATCATGGTGTAAGTATGAATGGCTCTTACAAGCTCCTTCGTCTATTACTTTGCGCGCCAGCACACGACATGATTCATTCAAACATCTCATGAACACATCTCATGACCACAACTGTCAGACGCCGAATCCCATGTGCTTGTACTGGTCGTCAAGACAAGCAGAGTCACCATAAAAAGCAAAGGAAAAATTAAAATACATGGCCTCTAAAACAGCTTAAGAATTGCCTACAGTACTGTAGATGTCTACAGTACTGTAGACACCTACAGTACTGTAGGTGTCTACAGTACTGTAGATATCTACAGTACTGTAGACATCTACAGTACTGTAGGTACCTCCACTCCAACTGCTCACACACTCAGAATTTCAACACGCGCCAAGTGGCGTTGGAGTCGCAAGGACAATCCGAGGCGAACCCCATCAAAAAACTACCCCCCTAGGATGTCGAATATTCGCGCTAATTTGCCTGTGTGATGATGTGATCTTGGGGCTGGAGCTAGTCATGCTGGAGCGGTATGAATGGTTGCATGAGTAGTGGGGATACAACCACGAAGTCCGTGCAAGTTATCTGAATAGATTGGCCAAAGGCAACCGCGCAAGCTAAAAAAAAAGGGGCGAAAACAAAAAAGATTCCCCGATACAGTCGGTTGGGCTGTATCTTACAGCCCGGCCGGACTGTATCATACAGAAACGGAAGCTACAGAAACTGTATTTGTATCTCTATATCGCTGTATGCCCAGCCCTGATCCAGCATCAAGACCCAACCACTTAAATCTAGCTGAGGTGCAGAAACACATCAATCCTGCTCAAATCCATTTCAGCTGCGCCTGCAGTGTCAGCGGCATCGTGACTATGCGCAAGGCGTGGGCTGCTCGGCGGGGGGTGGGCTGCATGCACACACCGTCAAGCCGCTGCTGCCGCTGCTGCCGCTGCTGCCGCTGCTGCCGCTGCTGCCGCTGCTGCCGCTGCCGCTGCTGCTGCCGCTGCTGCTGCTGCTGCTGCTGCTGCCGCTGCTGCTGCAGCTGCTGCTGCTGCCGCTGCTGCTGCCGCTGCTGCTGCTGCTGCTGCTGCTGCTGCTGCTGCTTCTGCTGCTGCTGCTGCTGCTGCTGCTGCTGCTGCTGCTTCTGTTGCACACATTCTCTTTGTAAGGGGTTCAGTATCTTCTCAGGTTGGGGTTGACTTGCTGTAGTGAGTGTCAATGGGTTGCTGACCTGAGACGTTTATGGTGTAAGGCACGTGCCCGAGCCTCCTAACCCACCATCAGCCGCATGCAGGCAGCTCGGCCAGGCTTTGCCCCCACCCCCTTGGTGGCCTTGCCTCGAACATACTTACCTGACCGGCGTGTCACCCTGATCACGAATGGGGTGCACGTATTGCAGCTGCTTGCAATGCACTCCGCTTGCGGCTGCAGTAGCAGTGGCTCTCATGGGTTACTGCACGGTTTCATTTTTGTTTGGGTGAGGAGCGTGCACTGCACCCCTCGCCACTGAAACATATGAAAGAGAATTGGAAACTTAAACGAATGAAAGAAACGTCAGAATAGGATCCTCGCACACGGCACCTGAACGAAAAGGAGGTTATGACCTTGACAAGCATGATGTAACGTGCAGCCTCATAGAGGCGACGCTGGTGCGAGAATGTGCGTTCCTCTCTAGCCAGCCATACAGAAAAAGGGACTGTTAGAATATGAGTGTTTGTAGGCAGCCAGCCTCAGACCTTCGTTTGTGCAGGTAGAAACCTGACATGTGTGAAGGTTGAAGTTTGCTCTTAAACTTGCTCCTTAGCCCCTTCCTGTAATGCAAGATCTGTGATTCCTAACAGGTTATGGGCCCTCATAGCTGTTGTGCTAGGGAGCAGGGATAGACCAGTGCGCATTCGGAGCCATGGCCGCGGAGGGTCAGCGCTCAGTTATAGTACCCTTGTTGACAGAAGCCAACTCAGAGGAGTGGTTCGTGCGACAACAAGCTTACTTAGTGGTTCATGATTTATGGGACGTCGTTGAGGACGGCGTAGAGACTGTCTCCGAGGAAGGGAGCAGCACCGTTACTGACGCCAGTGCCAAGGCGAGAAAGGACGCAAAAGCCAAGGCGATCATTTCGCTAGCTTTGTCCACGCAGTTTCTGCAACTCGCGAAGGAGAGCAGGACTGCTGGGGAGCTGTGGAAGCGCTTGCTTGAGCTGTTCAAGCGCTCTGCAGCAGCAAGTCGGATTCAGCTAGTGATGGAGATGGCTGATCTCAGCAAGGAGCCAACCGAGTCGATGCTGCAGTACGTGGGCCGTGCGGAGGCCCTGGCCGGCAAGATTGAGCTAACGGGGAAGCCTTTTCCAGATGTGCTGTCCTTCGTGCTCAAAGGGCTGTCACCTGAGTACAGGCATGTGGTCACGCAGATTAAGTTCATGGAGGAGCCCACTCTGCAGAAAGTGATGCCTCATCTGCTCACCTGTGAGGTGGAGATAGATAAGGGGGGTGGTCAAGGGTGGTTAAATGGGAGTGTGATGTCCATGCACCCTGGGCACGGAGGCCGCAGTGGCAAGGGAGTCACTAGTGGCGGTGCTGGCAGTGGAGGTGGCATTGCAGGTGGTGGCTTTGGGCGTGCCAAATTCTGCTGGACTTGCGGGGAGGAAGGGCACCTGGCAAAGGACTGCCCCAAGCGCAAGGGGCGGGAGGGAGGTGCGGTGTCGAGCAGCCAGGAGTCTATTGTGTCTGCCAAATTCTCCAATGCCCTTCTGTAGCTGTAGTGTGCAGCAGGGCTGTGGGAGTATGTTGCCCCCGAGACAGCTCTGTGAGGGCTGTGGGTACAGTGTGGTAGCGCTGTGGGAGTATGTTACCCTGAAACAGCTCTGTGAGGGCTGTGGGTACAGTGTGGTAGCGCTGTGGAGTATGTTACCCTGAAACAGCTCTGTGAGGGCTGTGGGTACAGTGTGTTAGTGCTGTGGAAGGTTGCTGACCCTGAGACAGCTCTGTGAGGGCTGTGAGTGTGGTGTTGCAGCTCTGTGGGAGCAGTGTGTGAGCTGAGTGAAAGCTGTGGCAGCTCTGTGGGAGCTAAGTAGGAGCTTTGCAAGAGACCTGTGTTAACTGTGGTCTTGGTTTCAAGTGTTGACTTTTATGAGTCTGGCAGGCTAAGGTGTAGAAGTCTGAAGTCTGTCTGTGTGGGAGTGTTAGAATATGAGTGTTTGTAGGCAGCCAGCCTCAGACCTTCGTTTGTGCAGGTAGAAACCTGACATGTGTGAAGGTTGAAGTTTGCTCTTAAACTTGCTCCTTAGCCCCTTCCTGTAATGCAAGATCTGTGATTCCTAACAGGGACCCCCTTGCACAAACCGGCTTGTTGTGAGCCGACCACTGTGACGTATAGTATAATGTCGGAGGCCAAGCTGTTACGGGAAAATAACGACCAAGACCTCGTCGAAAGTTGCAGTAAACGACGAGGCGTAGCCGAGTCGTTTACGCAGCTTGAGACGAGGCCGAGGTTGTTATTTGAACGTGAACAGCGCGGGCCGAGACATTATACAGTATCCCTTTACATTACGGGTTGGTTCCGGGCTAGTACATCTACACGATAAGCGAGCAGCATCGAAGCGTATGCGACGCTCAGCTTTGTCGACGGCCCCTGCGCTTTTTCAGGAAAAATAGCGGTTACGCAGCGGTTACAGTAAAACTTCAGCACTTTTTCAGTAAAAACAGCGGTTAAGCAGCAGTTACAGTAAATGTTCTGCACTTTTCCAGTAAAAACAGCGGTTACACAGCGGTTACAGTAAAACTCCGCGAAAGCCACGCTGTCTCCGGCATCCTACAGCCACGCACACAGCCTGCTCACCGATATGGCGAGCAGCGCAACCTCTTTGGGGCGCGAGGTCGAAGAGGTCTCGGAGCTGTTTTTTACGGGAAAATAAAAATTCTTACTTTCCCCGTAATGTAAAGGGATTTTCCAAAGTTTGCCGTGTCGACTTTGTTCCTAACTCAACGACACGACACAGAAGAAAGCACGTCATTTCATTGGGTAGACCTGTGGGAACATACTTCGGCGTAACCTAACTTTGCCTTGCAGTGCTGACTAGCCCAACCGGACCACCCCCAGGCAATCCCACCCAATCCCACCCCCTCCCACCCCCTCCCTCCCCCTCCCAGCCCCAGCCCCGCCCTCCCACCCCCAGCCCCATCCCTCCCACCCCCTCCCATCCCCTCCCAGCCCCTCCCAGCACCAGCCCCGCCCTCCCACCCCCTCCCAGCCCCTCCCAGCCCCAGCCTAGAAGCATAGCTGCGCAAGTGCATCCCCTATGGTTCGCAGCCGGCGGCGTGCTATACGTAGCACAAGTGAAATCACTTGGGGCTGCTTATCTACAGCAAGGAAGGCTGAGGCTATCGCTAAGGAGGTGCAGGCCGAGAATGAGTCACAGAGGTCAAGCCCACCCCTCTTGCTGCCCCCCCTTGGCAGCACCTAGCAGCTGGTGCTGCCCCTGGGCTGCCCACCCCTCCTACTGCCCCCCCGTGGCAGCGGCTGGCAGCTGGTGCTGGTGCATCCCCTGACCTGCTCACCCCTCCAGCTGCGCAGCAGGGGGTCAGGGCGGAGCTGGACACAAGCTCGACACGCAAGTGGAGGGCGGGCGTGAGGGATCGGACCCAACATGTCGAGAAAGGTAATGTAGCAATGGCCTACACACCTTGTGTGGCCTTACAGAGTGGCCAGGTAGTAGGTTCTACTCACGCAGCGGTCAAGCAATGCAGCAGCCTTGTTTACTTCCGAGCATGGGTGGAGGGACGTCGTTACATCGGTTTGGCGTGCCATGTGAATCGTTTTGACTACGGCGACTGGTCCTCACTGTGTGCACTCCAGCTGCTTTAATTGCTGCCGCTGCTGCTGCCTGGGTAACCCCTCCTCACTAGAGTCATACGCATAGCTGCCGTGGGGGCGCGGGGACTCCTCTGTGGCTACAGTAGCTGAGGGTATGGTGGGAGAGAGAGTCACAAGACAGGTAAATGCATCACAACCGTGGTCTCTTAGTCATCATCGTCATTACATTGTCATTACACTGTCATATTGTGTCAGAATTTCCCATAGTAATCACCAAAAACACATCGTCGCACTGGCAAACCTACTGCTTCACATTATGCCTGTCCACGATACTAGTGCAACTCGCTAACCTTCCTTGGCATCTATCCTACCTCTACACTCTGTTCTACTTGCTGCTTACATGCCATCCTGCACCACCCTGCGGTGCGGCCGCCGCACCTGCCACAGCAGTCAAGCGTAGACAACACAGCCCCGCTTGCATAGATGCCATGCTGTCATCACTGGGGCTATCGTGTCAACCACACTTGCAGTGGCAGTGGCTGCGTGAGCCCAACAACAGGGCGACAAGCCGAGGCTGGCATGGCATGTTAGGGCACACTGCTGCCACCACCACACACAACAGCGGAAGAGATGGTGCGCATCTGACTGCCATTTTGCTGCCTTGACAAGTGTCCTGATGGACGCTTGAATAGTCCCTTGCTAGAGTTCTGCCTCTGGGGTCATTTAGGCATCATCGCCTGACCTGACTAAAGGCGGCAAGTCAGGGGAGCTTGCTCTCCTTTGAGCTGGGCTGAGGATGAAGGTGCTTGCATCCCTCCCTGCAATGAGCCTGAGGTTCATCTCTGCCTATCACCTACCAGCCCATCCACGTCTTCATCCCTGCTGGCGTGTCCTGCCCTCCGACCCCCCTGGCTGCCCAACCCCACCGCCCCCGCTTGACCCTAAGCTGCGGCCCAACCGCCAGGAGCTGCCGCCCTCAAACCGATCACCCTGGGGCACCAGGCGGCTGCTCATCCTCCAGCTGCTGTCGCTGCCCGGTGCACAGCCGTCCGCATGTCCTCCCTCAGGGCTGGTGAGCTGGCGTGCCAGATGTTGTGGGGGGGACAGAAGCAGGGAGAGGGGGTCGCCTGGGTGCCGCCGCCGCTTTGCATGCTCCTTTTCTTTCAATACCTGGCCATGCAGCAACCATATGGGCAGAAGGGCAATGCCATGTTGGCACCAGGCTGGCAAAGTAGCGATGTAAACTGACAACAGCAACCAACATGCATGGGACATGAGCAGTATGAAGCACCTCAGGGTCAGTGTGTCTGTGTGCACACTGTGTGTCTGTGTGCACACAAAAACACCTCAGGGGCAGTGTGTCTGTGTGCACTCTGTGTGTCTGTGTGCACACAAAAACACCAGGGAGGCGTAGGGCCAGCAAAGCAAGGGTTGTGTGGTGCCCGCATGCAGCAGCAGTCTCATGTTTTGAGGCAGGGCTTGTCTGGACCTGGCGGTGGCTGGGCTGATCCATTGACCTGGGTGGCACTGGCGGGCCAGGCTATGGCCAGTTGTTTGCTTGCTGCACAACAGGCCCTGGCAGATTCAGCAGCCTGTGCTCATTTGCGGTGATGCATATGCCTCAAATGCAGCATGGCGGTGTGGGCTCATCCTCATCAACATTACCAGCACAAACAAAACTCACTCAACAAGGAACGACATGTTTGCCTGTGGGTAATCTCACTCAGCTACTCCAATCAAGTTGAAGCATCCTCGGTCGCACCCTTGATGACTACAAACCCCACAGCCTGTCACTGTCCTGTCATCAACATTACAGCTGCCGGTCGCCGTCCAACCGGTTACCTGGGTCGCCGTCCAACCGGTTCCAGCATGGCAGCATGGCGGTGTGGCATGGCGGTGTGGCAACTATAAACACTCACTCATTCAACACTCACTCAGGTAAGCATCACCAGCATCGTGCATTAACATTACATTAATCAACATTACCAGCACATGGCATTGCCCTGTCAGCGTTGCTGCAACACACTACAGCCTGATGCACATGATACACACACTGCAGCACACATACGTACAGTGAGGTGTGGTGCTTGTCTCCTGACCACATGCAATGAGGACGCAGCACAAGGACGCAGCTAGGCCATGCAGCTGTCAGCCCTTTAGCTCTGGTTGTCCTAAGGGCACTGCACCAGAGCGCAAGGGAGCATCAGCTGCTGCTAAGCCCTGCAGCTTCCCAGCTCAAAGCAGCAGCCCAGAGCCGTGCCTGTGTGCCGCACCTCAATCTTGCGCCGCAGCAGCTTGACGAACACTTTGAGAGTGATCACTGTCTTCAGCAGGTCCACGAAGTTGTTGCTCTGCAGGTCAGTGCCACCCCGCCTGATGCCTAAGAGGTCAGCCGTGGTCAGGAAGCAGGGAGGAGGTGCAGCATGGGATCAGGCATGCCAGACTACAAGGGTGTGTGACACACTTTGTGCTGGGTGTGATCACAGCGGCAGAGCACCTAGCAGGAAGTCCCGAACCCCTAGAGTGAGAGTGAGAGTGAGAGGGAGAGTGAGAGTAAAGCATTCTATGGGAAGTTACTCAGGAACTGCTGAACCCCTTGAGGGCGGGGGCGAGGGGTAGCCAAGCAGCCATACAGCTGACAGCCACAGCGTTGTTGGCCAACCTACCAGTACAAGCGTATCAGACTAGCCAAGACAAGGCTGAGCCATGGGCGGTGTGTTTTTGACCACAACTGAGGAGAGCAGGTCGGGTGCTGTCCCACCTTGAGCAGCCCCTCGCTCTGCGCCTCGCCCACAAAGTTGTCCATAATCACCGCAATCACCAGGTTCAGCATGATGAACAGCACGGTGATGACGAAGGAGGGGAAGAACAGGCCAGCAGCCACGGAGAGGGGTGAGGCCATGTCACATTGGTAGCTCTGCAGCCAGGTGGATAACACAGCTGGTCAGCGACCTGGAGCCTTGTGGCCCAGGCGGCAGTGCAGGCTGTTGGCCTAGCAGGCAAGGGGTGGTATAGGTTATGCCAGGACCGCTAGGCCTGGCAAGCCCGCACCGAGTGAGCCTTGATGCGGGGGTGGGGTGTCATTACCATCGTCATTGCGACATGTGAGCTACAGCTACCGCCGTGACACAGGGTGACAGGTTCAGCCAGGTGGATAGTACTGTGGCTGGGCTCAAGCTGGCCGTGCAACAGTGGGCCTCAACGCGGCTCTTGCTACTATCCTGGTCTATTGGATACACTATCAGACAACTTAGAATGAGCTGGTTAGCAGATAGGAAGTCATTCCTGCATGTTGGGGGGTGTTGGTCAAGGCTGTGCGTATGGCTAGGGCTGAGGCCTTGACACCGGGGCTGGACAGCCTACCTGGTCACAACACCTTTCACAGCTTGTTATCATGCACACACCACACCTACCCACCCTGCCTGGTGAGCAGGGTCAAGGACTTGAACCTACTCAGCCAGGGTTGAACAACACAGGGTGGCTTGCGGCGTTGTTGCATGGTGTTAAAACAAGCCTTGAGAAGGGATGCAAGAAGTTAGTGCTATGTTCATCAGCCTGACCTGGTCGTTGCAATCGAAGCCAACACGCATCACGTCTTGCCAGCCGTCCGCAGTGAAGACACGGAACAGGGTGAGCAGTGAGGTGCCAAAGTTCTGCAGCAACCCAGGAGCAACGAGGTCAGCTCGCGATGAAGGCAGGGTGCAGCGAGTTCAGCTGAGTATGGGAGCAGGCTATGGTCACCTGGGGAGCCAGTCAGGGCTTTGCATGCGCCCAGAAGCGTGCCTTGAATGCATGTATCCCCATGTGCATGCATGCATGCACATGGGTTCTTTCTCATGGCTGTGTCTAAAAGTAGGTATGGGTTGGCCTCTAGCATTGGTCGGGGCCGGGCCTTACACCACATTTGATGACACAGACCACTGACAGGGATGGAGGTACAGGAGGTGCTATCAGCAGGCATATGTGTACAGGATGACCGGCGGGAAGAGCACATCATGGATAAGTTGTAGATGGGATGATATGTGTATGGCCGCAGAAACGAGGACGAGTCTATTAGATTTGCATGATGAGCAAGTCACTACAGCCTTCTGACATGCATGCATGCAAGCAGATAGTCCCTTCAGACCAGCAGGCACCAGGTTGTCCGGCTGCTGCCTCACATCAAAGTTGGCATGCAGCTCGCCATCGTAGCGGTCGCTAGCACCAAAGATGTTCATTCCCAGCACAGCGTACATGAACCTGCACGCATCATGGTTTCAAATGCACCATGGGAGCCACAACTGCAGCAACCACACTTGGCCCCTACATGACCTTAGGTTTGCTGGGGTCCACACAACCTCAGCAAGAACTGATGTTAAGGCGTATTGAATTGTGGACGTCCATGCAGTGCCTGTAGCAACCCCATGCGAGGCTGTGCCGCTGAGGGGTGAAGTTCCCGGTCGATGGCCTCACCAGGGTGTTCAGTCTAACCATGGCCAATGGGTGTAAGAGCCAGTGAGGCCTTGTCAAGTCCATGCAATCCCATGCAAGTGGTGCGGCTTCACGGCAAGGGTGTGGCGCTCAGTCCAGTACCCCGCCGGGCATTCACAGCCCAACAAACCTCTAAGGGTTTGAGTCTTTGACCCACATGAGCAGGAACAGCAGCGAGCCCACATTGGCGATGGCGGGCGAGGAGGAGATCAGTGTGTTGAACAGGGTGCGCAGACCCTTGGCCTTGTTGATGAGCTTGAAGGCTCGCGCAACCCTGGCAAGGGCGGGGGTGGAGCAGACAGAGGGCAGAGATGGGGATAGGGGCGTAGTGGTGATGCACGTGTTTACTGGCCATGTGCTGTGACATGAACCTTACTGACCTTCGTTTAGCGGCGCAGCGGTGACGCACATGTTTGCTGGCCATTGCTGCTGGCCATTGCTGCTGGCCGCGATATACACTAGAGCTTGCTGGCCTACATTTCAGAGCATTCCAAAGCTCCGCAGGACCATGACACCAACACCAACACCTTGTCTTTTTTGCCCATAGCTTGAGGCCGGAGCTGAGTCCGCCCACGCTGAGGTAAGGCTTACAACAACTTACTATGTCTGTGCTCTAGATGCTTGTCGTGTCTGTTGCTCCTTGCGCCTAACCCTGCCTGCGCTGCGTGCCCATAGTGTCCCAAACACACCGTACCGTGCACTCACCAATGCCCAACACCTGTGCCACGCACACGGAACAGCTCACAATGTGCGTTGCCCCGTGCACCATGCTTGCAAGACACCGCATTTGTGTCTCAGAGCATGGCATTGGTGGTCGCCTGACCTGAACACCCGGAAGATGGTCATGAAGCCCAGGTTGCTCAGCGCCGGCACCAGGGAGCTCACCAGGTCAGGGATGGAAACCAGAATAACGAAACAGTCAAGCCGGTTCCTGCAGGCCAGGCAGCAAGGTGGGCGGGCAGCAAGGGTGGTGGGCAACAGTGCGTGTGGTGCCTGATGAGCTTAGAGGGGTGCGGGGTGGCCTAAGCACCTGGAGAGTGGAGCTGGGAGGTGGTGGGCTGCTGTTGGTGCCACAGTGGTCAGGGGCTGGGTACAGGAGCAGCCAGTAGCCCCTCCGATAGAGGGTGGTGGGAGGGGCTGGGTTAGGGTTAGGGTAAGAGTCAGGATTAGGGTTAGGCTAATCCCCCTCCCCCTAACCCTAACCCTGGGAGGGGCTCAGTACAAGGGCAGCTAACAGACCTCTCTAATACGGCAAGGTTCAAGGGCACCTTCAGCACATGAAGACGATCAAGGGCTAGTCATGGTGTCGAGTAGGCTGGCCTGAGCAGACCGGCCCTGTCCTGTGGCCTAACTGGTGTGCTAAGGCCGCACCAGTTGTCTGACAGGTAAGGGCCCCAGCCCAGCGCCATCAGCTTCAGCACCATCTCCACCACAAAGCAGGAGGTGAAGCCAAAGTTCAGCCCGGTCATGGCCAGGCTGCATAGCAAATGAGGGCAAAGTGTGAGACGCAGGCCAACGTGTATCGAGACAACATAGCGGGGGTGCTTGATCAGGCAACAGTGTGCCACTGTCATGCTGCCCTCCACACTCCATGGCACTCAGTGAGGCCTACCCTAGGCGATCCAACTTCTTCTTCTTCTTCTTCTTCTCCTTCTTCTCCTTGTTCTACTGCTGCTGCTGCTGCTGCTGCTTTCCTGCCAGTTTTCCTGCTTAGCTGTGTGAACGCAGCTGCTGACAGTTACACACCTGTGCCATACTGTCAATGCCAGACTCATAGTGTGACAGCCACTGCTGATGACGACACCTAGCCACCCCGCCCCTTGCCAAACTCTGCCAGGCTTCCTGATGAGTCTCCTGCCAGGTCTGCTGCTGCTCCTCGTCAAGTCTATTGCTTGTGCCACACATGCTGCTGCCACCAAGGCATCGGGTAACCAATTTTAACCACCTAAGCATCTGACTGCCCTAAACATGTGCAGACTACAATGACCATGCTGCAGTGGGAGCAGGCCACGCCCCAGGCAGAAGCGCCTCCCTTGAACGTTGCCTCTGCCGGAGTACTCCTCTTCTCCCTCTTCTTCTGCTGCTCCTGCGGCCATTCTGCTGTCACTGGCCTTCCCCTGGCTACTGACCTGAATTCGTCTGTCTCATTGTAGTGATCGCAGCCCATGATGATGACGTTGGTGACAACGACGGCGATGGTGACGCGGTCAAAGTAGGGGTGTGCCACAATGCGCAGCGCTCGAGCTCTCCACCTGTTGGACGGTACCGGCACACCCTTCCTGCAGCAGACAAGGGGCAGCAGGCATACACATCATAAGCAAGGGTGCCAGCACCAGGTGGGCGAGGGGCCAGGGGCTAGGTGCGGCGCCACCCAGCACCACCTGCTTGAGTTCTGCAGTAGGCTGGAACGCTGTGCATCAGGTGGGTTGACGGAAAGCGGTGAAGCTGTGCTGGCAGCGTGGGGTGCAGCGCAACACCAGTCACGACTGCAAGCGGCAGCAGGGTTGACTTGCAGTTGTCCATATCTATTGCTGCAGCTACAGCCTGACTTCTTTCAAGCTGTGAGGCCCCTTGGACTGCTGAGCTGGAGTGTGAAGGCCCTGATGCCCTGCATGGTCAGAGCACATGTGCCGGCTAGCTCAATCCTGCCCAGCTGCCCACCAATAGTCGGCCTTGTTGGTCAGGCGGAACAGCTTGACATACTCCTGCAGGCAGCAGGCAGCGCAGGCAGGCATGTCGCGCCGAGCCTAGCAGCTTGGCGGGCGGAAGGCTACCTAGCCGCAACAGCAGCAGCCAGGGCGGCAGGCAGGCCAGACATTACAGCTGGTCAGCTGGTGACAGGTCAGCTGGTGATAGGTCAGCTGGTGACAGGTCAGCTGGTGACAGGTCAGCTGGCAGGCAGGTTGGGCAAGCAGGTCAGCAGGTAGCCAGGTCAGCTTGGTGAGCATGAGGCGGGTCTGACTGCCAAAAATCATGGCGTGAGGGAAGGGAGGCTTTACCACAGGTCTTCCTCGTTTACCTTTGCTTGCTTGGACACCAGCACATCACCCTTCTCCACCACGAGCTTGGAGTAGAACTGCACCACCACGCTGACCTGCATGTGCGGAGCAGCGACAATCAGGCTGCTTGCTAGTGCAGGGCGTGCGTGGCCTACCATGGCCCATGCATGCTGTTCAAGGCATGCTGGCCAGGCCAGGCTAGGGGTGGGGGCCCTCCAGTGGCAGCAGCCACTGCTTGTAGGGGTGGCAGCAGATGGCAATGAAGCATGCCCCCATGACGGGATCACGGGCTGATATAGACATCGGACATCCTACTGTGCGTGTGCTGCACTGCTTACTGACCAACACATCAGGTGCTCTGGAATAGCAGCAGCACAAAGCGCACTTGGCAAGCATGCGTAGTAAACACACAGGTGGTGGGCCTTGCTCCTGCCCTTGCTCCTGCCTCTGCCCTGCCCCTACCTTTCTTCTCCCCTGCCCCTGCTCCCAAAGCCATACGAGAGAGAGTAGCTCACACCTAGAAGCCTGGACTTCCTCGTATGTGTCTTGATTGGCCTTACCCCTGCCCCTTGGCCTTCACCCCTGCCCCTGCCCCTGAACTTCACCCACCAGCAGGTTGACCCAGAACCAAGAGCCCAGGAAAACAAAGCTCAGCACATACAGGCCCATCCAGGGCGCGTTCTTCTCCTGCGCCACCACTACCACCACCGCTGTCACCACCACCACAGCACAAGAATGGCTCTGAACCTGATATGCTACCCTTCCAAACAACCACTTAGAAGCATTGGATGCAAGCAGCAATGCGTGTGGCATGCAAGGCTTGATGTCCGACACCAGAACACCAGCACAGTAGCTTAAACTCATCACTGGCATGAAAACACTGCACTGGCATCACATCGCACTGGCTAGGCCAGTCTGTGGCGGCTGGTGCTGCGTGGCGCTCGCACTCACCAGGGCCGCCCTACAGCTGAGGCTGCCAGCTGAGAGCCCTGGCCTTGGTGGACAGCAGCTGTGGCCAATGGCCTGGTTGCGCGGCAGGCACAGACAGTTCCTGGCTTGACGCCTTGACGTGCTGTGCTGCCTGTTGCCATGCAGCTGGTGGGTGGGTGGTGTAAAGACCTGCCGGGAGGTGGGCTGGGTGGGAGTGGCTGGAGGGGAGGTGCTGACTGTGTGAAGGCTGTGTGAGCTGACGTGGAGGAGTCCGAGGGCACCACATCAGGTTTCGAACTGGCCAGTCGAAGTGCTGGCTGAAGGACATGCCTCCAGGTCACACCTTTGGCTGGTTGTCCACGCCCACTGTGTCGATGCACTGCTGGGCCAGAGCCATGAAGGCATCCAGTGTGGCCAGCTGCTCACAGCAAGCAGCCACAGTCAGGCACAGCAAAGCGTGGAAGCAGTGGCGTGGCACCCCAGCACAGCAACAGTGAGCCCACACCAGGCAGTTGGCACAGCGAGAATGTGTGACAGTAGGAGTACAACAGTGTTTGCATAGCGCACACATGTGTGACTTTCCAACAACAGCCCCCGGAGCAGGCCGGAGCAGGCCAGAGTAGACCGGGCAGGCCAGGAAAGCTGGAGCAAACCGGAGCAGGCAGGAGCAGGCGCACTGGCAAGTCAGTGTCACCGGCACACCGTGAAGAGCGTCAGCATTGCGTTGCCAATGTTATCAAAGTTGCGAAAAGGGCGAGACCAGCTGCGGTGCACCTGACAGTCACGGTCAGCCAAGCAGACAAAGGCCATGCATGTTTGTGTGAGGCGTGTTCTTATAAAATGTGCATGGTGGTGTGCATGGTGGAACTGTGCATGTGGGGCATGGTGCAACCTACATGTGTCACTGCAGCAGGCTGCCAAAGTCTGCACCCACCAGATACCATCAAGCTGCAGGTACACACAGACATGCAGGTATGTTAGGCGGGTAGGTGCCAGGGGCCACACCCAGCTGCCCTCACTGCACTGCCGGGACGCAGCCGGCTGAATCCACAAACCATGCAGGGCTGGGTGAGCGGCTGAGGTGCAGGGCAAGGCAGTGTGGGCAGCTGCTGCAGCGCACCTCTTCCCCTGTAGAGCACAGGTCAGCCTCCTGGCAGATGAAGACACCCGGGGTGCATTCGTCCCTCCATGCCACTGTCACACCCTCCACCACCGCCTGGAGCAGGAAAGCGGGGCAGGGGGCAAGGCATGGCATGGCAGGGCTCGATTGAGCAAGGGAAAGGCAGGGTGGTGGGGCAGGGGCAGGGGCAGGGGCAGGGGCAGGGGCAGGGGCAGGGGCAGGGGCAGGGGCAGGGGCAGGGGCAGGGGCAGGGGCAGGGGCAGGGGCAGGGGCAGGGGCAGGGGCAGGGGCAGGGGCAGGGGCAGGGGCAGGGGTTTAGCCTATTGACGTACACAGACACAGCCGGCAAGGGTTGACTAGATGGGCAATGGTGCGTCCAAGTTGACTGGGATGTCAGTGTGGGCCTGGCCCAGCAGCTGTTGCCTAGCTGCAGCCCTTGCCAGCGCAGCTGTCCTGTCACCTGGTTGCAGCGGCTCATGCGGCCGGCGAACAGCTGCACCCCCAGGATGGCGAAGATGCCCATGAGGAAGATGCCAAACAGGAGCTGCAGCGCCAAGTCAAGGGGCATAGTCAGGGGTGAGAGAAGTGGGGCCATCCCCACCTTTCCCCGTTCACCACCACACCATATGCCAGGCTTTACAATGAGCCCAATGTCCCAGTACATAAAACTCATAGGAAGGCGGTAGGGCAGTAATAGTGAGTGTAGTGAGCATGCCCTGCCCACCCTGTGCTGCCCCCATGCGCTGCCCTGTTTGCAGACAAGCCCCTCTGCTGACACCATGAATGACATGGAGGGCTGGGTAGCCCCCCTGCTCCAGCCCCCCTGCACCCACCACATTAGACACGCTGGGGATGGATTGGATCAGCGTCTCCACCACCAGCTGCATCCCCCTCCACCTGGGATCACAGCAGCCGCACCAGCCCTCCCTCACACGCCAGAATCCCTCTGCAGCTGTATGGCAGCTCCAGGCCCAGGGTCTGCTAACATCCAGGCACCATCACTACCACAGCCTCCACCACCACAGCCCCCCACCTAGCCCTGTATGACAGTAAGGCACACAGCCAGGAATCAACCGTGGCACAGGCAGTGGGTGGTGCAGGTTGGCGAGTGCCAAGCGAGTCCAAGATGTGGCACCAAGCTGCCAGGCTACTGGCTGCCACACAACCCAGCCTCACCCTGCCGTCTAGAGCAACAGCCACAAGCCAGCATTGCCTGTCAGCCAGTTAGGGGTGTGGGCAACGGTGAGTGCACCACGCACACACGCAGCTCACTTGCGCAGCAGGCGTAGGGGGCGCAGCAGGCGTAGCAGGCGCAAGGAGCGCAGCACAGTGGCCTGAGCCTGGACGCCTGACAGCGCCACCAGGCTGGTGACCACAATCACGCCATCAAAGCTGCATCGTGGCGACACACAGTAGGGCACCAGGAGCAGACAAAATGGCTGGGAGTATGACAAGGCCCCAACCAGCCAGCCAGTGCGCACTCTGGCCAGCAAGCCAGGCAGCCAGGGGACCTGTGTGGCTGCTGCTGCTGCTGCTGCTACTGCTGCTCTTCTTGCTGCTGCTGCTGCTGCTGCCCTTGCCGCTCCTGCCCTTGCCGCTGCTGCCCTGGCACTGTTGTGCTGCCTGCACTGCCTCCACCGCCCCTGACTCACACGTCCCAGGGTGTCCTGAAGTAGGCGCCTGGGTGCCCCACCACACCCTTGGCCACCAGCTTGAGGGCCATCTCTAGGGCAAAGATGCATGTGAACACCCAGTCGACCTACAGGCCCAGCAGCAGCAGCAGCAGCAGCAGCAGCAGCAGCAGCAGCAGCAGGGCTGTGACTTCAAGGCCAGGTGACTTGTGGCCTGTGGTAGGCTTACTGCCTCTCCTATGGACCTTTAGAACAACACCTCTGAGACCAGGCAGCAAGATGGCGTGTCTTTGTCAGCACTTGCATTCAACAGCAGCATCACACTGGACGGCGTCAAACAGCCATGTGTCACACCAAACTTTCATCCATGCGCAAGAGGTCGCAAAGTACATGCAGCATTCGCAGCATGACCCCGCCACTATGCCTCCCTGACTCCTCCCCGACCATTTCCAGCCACATCCCCTCCCACGTGCTGATGCCAGCACCTCCTGCACCCCTGTGTGCCATCACACGTGCAAAGCATCTGCTGTGCCTTGGACTAAGTTCTGTTTAGACCCAACCAGGCCCTCCCTGTGCATGGCCCGACACGCCTCCTTTGCTTGGGCACACGCTGCCCACCAGGTCGTTGACCAGGGCGTGAATGACCTGGGCCGTGAATGACCTGGGCCGTGAATGACCCTCTCATGGCCCCATGCTGCACAGTGGTCACCTACAATGTTCAGGCGCCGCATGTAGGGGTGCTCCAGCGGCAGCTTGGGCAGCTCCAGGGCCAGGTTCAGGGCCGAGCCACAAATGACCAGCTGCAGCAGCGGTAGGCAAGGTCAGGTCAAGTCAAGTCAAGTCAGGCCAGGGCAGGGCAGGGCACAAAGGTGGGCAGCCACAGTCAGCGATGCAGCCACCAGGCCAATAAGAGGCAGAGGAGCAGCACTGGCATAGCTACAGACAGCGTCGCAGCAGACACCCATTGGAGCCACCCCCAGTCAAGAGAGTGGGGTGTTGTAGAAGACGTAGCAGAGCAGGGCAGAGCAGGTGGGCACAGTGCAGCCGGCTTACAAGGATGAAGTTTGAGAACATGCGGTCCTCAGTGATGGCCACGGTCCACAGCCTCATGCGGTTGGTAGGCCCCAGCACAAACATGCTGCTGCTCTGGAGGTATACAGGGGTGGCGGCAGAGGCTGGGGGGATCAGCTCGTGTGGTGGGCCCTGTGGGGCTGGTAGAGGGGTCTGTGGCAGCTGGGTGCTGTCCTTGGCGGCAGCAGGTTGCAACCTGCGAGGTGCATGAGCCTGGTGCTGGGGAATTGAACTGGTAGGTGAGGGCTGTGTCAGTTCGTCCCGGGGGTATGGCCCAAGCCTGACCTCGTCACCCACAGTGTGGGCCAGGTTGTGCGGCTGTGCCCTAACCCTGTGATTGGCCATCATCATTACGTGGCATTGGCCGATATGCCGTCCAATTGAATGCTGCCAGCGTTCCTGTAGCACTTCAAATCACATTCTAAAGACTCGTTTGCAGTGATATCAGGTGCTGTGTTGCCAGCACCCCTGTTCCCAATGTGGTAGCAGCAGCTGCCGGATTGGCAGTGCAGTGAGTGGCTGTGGCGCCCCTGACTCACCTGGCTGCTACTGCGAAGTCAGACTGCAGGCAGGTTGCGTGCACTCGCCCATCCACACTGCCATGCATCCCGCCATGTGCACTGCGCTCGCCCTCCATTGACCACCGCACTGCAGGAGGCAGGGCAGGACAAGCACTTACGTTGCTGTACAAAGCACAGCCAGGGTTGCCAGCACTTGGCTCTCCAGGCTTATGATCCTGGCCACGCATGCAAACACAGAGCAGGGTGCCAGATGGATGGGGTGCTGATGCGGGGCTGATGGCCTGCGTGCAGGTGGAGGTGTGGCCTGCCATGCTCAGCCACAGCCACAGCCCTGCTCAAAGGCTTGTATGAGCACCACTTTTGCTCAGGCAAGCAGGGTGCAGACGTCGCCCTTGTGAGCAGTAGGCTAATGGCCCCTGCTGAGCCCCTGTGACAGCCCTTGAGTAGCCCCTGCTGAACCACAGGCTGGAGGCCCTATCAATCCCTGGGGGCCTCCTGCACCCTGCTTGCTGCTGGTGGCGTGACAGGCCAATGGGGGGCCTGGGACATGGGCTGCAAGCGTCTGCCTGGGCAAGAGTAGACACGTCTGGTCCAAAGCCTCAGCTGCAGTTGGTGCTGCAACAGTGTGTGGCCTGAGCAGCCGAGGCGCAGCAGAAGCAGAAGGAGCACCAGCCAGTGACACAGCAGGGTGCTCCTATGGCCCTTCTTGCCAGCCCATGTCTGCCAAGCCGCATCCAGGCAACAGACTCCCCAGGGGGTGGGCTACAGCGCAGCTGGAAGGCGCCCACACGTGCCCCTTACACATGTAGGGCCTACACACCATTCCAATCTAACCACCGACCACAGAGCACAGGGTCTCTGATGCCTCTGACGCTTCCTTTGCTTGGCCCCACGCTACCCTTCAGGCACTGCAGGCTGGTGCTGCTCACCGTGGTTGCTGATGTCCACTGGCAGGGCTGCATCATTGTTCCACTCATCTGCAAGCAGACTGGGATGGCCCGTGAGTGCTATGGCCCACCATAGCAGCACAGGTCAGGCTGGGGTGCCTCTGCCTCTGTCCAGAGGCTGAATGTCTGCCATTGTGCGTGCCTACTATACGTGCAGGTATCAGTGCAAGTGAGCCTCATATCCACGGGTTTTCTTTTGTTTGCCCATGTGCCTGCTTCATAGCTCAACAGTTCATACAGTCCATACAATCCATGAACGCAGGTCAAAAAGACAGCAAAAACTAGGCAATAGCCGAGTCAAAGATCACATTTCAACAGCGCAATGCGCGCAGTCCGCAGGCGACAATTCCCTAGCGCAAAGCAACCTGTGAAACAAAGCAACCTATAGCGTACGCTATCAACAGCGCTAGAACAAAACATTGAAATGTGATGATGATGACGCTGATGAGGATGCCTGTCCTCATTCGACCCTCCCACAGCGCCGTCTCACTCACCTACAGCTGAGGAGCGCACAGCAGGTCTGCCCGGGCTACTGCTGGCCGCTGGCTCCAGCCCCTCAGCCACTGGGCCTGCAGGCCGGCCCCCCACGCGCCTGCTGACCCTAGGACCGCTGTGCTGGCAGAGCAGGTGCGGGGCAGCAGCTGAGCCACACAGCGTCGGCACACAACCCTGCTGAGACTGCAGGCGCGGCCGCTGGCCCCACTGCAGGTCAGGCTGGAGGCATGTGATGTTTGGTGGTCCCACACAGGGCAGGGTTTCCGCTGGCTTTGCACCACCCTGGCCTGCTGCTGGTCCCACATGGCCTGGCCGCCTCCGCATCACAGCCACCAGCCTTAACACTGCCAGGAGGGGGTCGGGGTCGGTCACTCCACTTGCCCCCTTGGCTGTGCTCGCCTGGCTTGCGTTCAGCACCATGCTGGCCTGCTCCTTGCCCTGGTTGGGATTGGCTGGCGGTGAGCCTTCAGGCAAGGGGCGAAGGCTGCAGGGGGAGGGGCTGGCGGGGTGGTAGGGGGCGGGCAGGGGGCGGACCTCCAGAAGGTGTGAGTGGCGTGGTAAAAGGGGGGTCTGGGCTGGAGTCGGCATGGGTGGCGGGGGTATGGGAGGGTCGGGTGGCTGGGGGGGAGGCTGCCCTGCTGTCGCTGCCCTCCTGCCTGCCCACACGTCATGCAGCACTGCTTGGGCCACGAAACTGTCTTCCTTCACGCTGTCAAAGAGCAGCTCAGTGTGACCCGAGCTGTCATTGGAGTGAGACGTGTTCCCAGAGGGGAGGTGCAAGTCAGGCATGCATGTGCTGTGACCAGGAGCCAGGTGTGAGTGAGTGACAGTGTGTGACTGCGAATGTCCAGTGTGACTTTCATCCTCAGGCCAGCCCTCCAGATCAAGGCGAGTCGCAGTGAGGCCTCCCTTGCAATGGGGGGGGTTAGCAGAGGCAGGACCAGGCCCATGGCCAGGGTCAGGGTCATGGTTACAACCTTGGCCAAGTGGGTGGCCAGGCAGGTGACCAGGGGTGGCTCCTTGCACTGAAGCAAGCAGAGCCTCTGGGGCTGGGCCTGGCGTCAGTCCGGGCGAGCTGTCTGACAGTGCGGTCAGCAGCGTAGTGTTGCCCTGACCCACGTGGTGAGCCCTGCCTGCCTGTTTGCCTGCCTGGCCGCAGCCCTGTGTGTAGGTGTAGGTGTGGGCCAGGTGCCGCAGTGGATGCTGCCTGCTGCCAGGTGCGCTATGGCTGGGCGACCCACTGGCGTCAGCAGCGCTGCACCCAACTGCTACCCCACTGCTGCCACCACACTGACGGGTGCTCTGATACCCTTGATCATGCTGCTGCGCTTGCTGCTGCTGTGTCTGCTGCTGCTGCTGCTGCTGCTGCTGCTGCTGCTGTTGTGCACCACAGTCCTGCTCCGGGCACTGATGCTGCCGTGGCTGACTGCAGCATGACTGCTGCTGCCGCTCCTGCTGCTGCTGCTGCTGCCCTGATCGCAATCCTGGCTCTAGATAGGACTTGGCTGCACGCTGCAGCTCTGACCCTGTGCCGTGTGGCTGGCAACGCAGGCCCAGCCCTGATTGCTGAACCCCTTCCACCTGCCGCCCTGCATGATGCTGGGGCTCTGAAACTAGGCTGAGCTGCTCTTGCTCTACATGCTGCGCCAGTGCCAGCCCTGACCCAGCTCGTGTGGGAGCTTGCACGGCACGGTTAGGAGCAAGGTGCAGCTCCACAACTGCCTCACCCAACTGATGTGGCCCCTCCTGCTGCATCACTGCCTGCAGTGCCCCCTGGTGGTGGACCATGGCCTGCTGTGCCCCACCCTGCTGGGCAACCACCTCCTGTGCCTTGCCTGACAGTGGCCCCCCTTGCTGCCTCCCGCCCTGCAGTGCCGCCCAGGGGGTCCGGGCCTGGGTGAGCAGCTGGGAGGTCCCTGCCCTCGCCTGCACAGCCCAGGAGGTCAGCAGCCGTCCTGCAGCCCCTGCCCCCCTACCCCCGCCAAACTTGAAAGCAGCGGGCCAAACACCCCTGATGCTCATCCCCGAGGAAACTGCGTGATGTGTGGGTGACAGCCCACCCTGACTTGACGCAGTCTCCTGGCCGCTAGCGGTCCTTCCCTTTGCAACCCCTTTGCAACTGACCCCCCTTCTGCCATGGCCTTGCAGCCAGCCAGGCATTGTGCCCCGCCCCGCTTGTCCGCTAGGCGGCGCAGGGCCGTCTTGAAAGGGCAGGGGGGAGGCAGTTATGTGTGAGGCGTCATGCTGCTGCTGCTCCTGCTGCTGCTGTGGCTTGATGACTGGCTGGCTTTGGTGTTGGGCCCCCTGGCAGAGAGGCTGGCAGGGTGAGGAGGAGCGGCTGGGGCGGCTGAGGAAGCTGGGGCGTGCAGCACGGCGGGCAGCAGTGCCACTGGCGGTGATGCTGGAGCCAGAGTCATGCTGCCGCCTGCCCAGGGCCTGGCTGGGGCTGGGGCTGCGGCTGTGGCTGTTGTGCACACCATCCAGGGTTAAGGTCAGAGCCGAGGTGGGTCTGGAGCTGTGGTCAGACTTGGGTTCGTCTTGGGCTTTGCCAGGACTGGGGCAGGGGCTGGCACAGCCCTGGGCGGCAGCAGCGAAGTAGGCCTGGCTCTGGCTGTCGCACCATGGGCTGCAGGCTGTGGGGGAAGGGCTCCTGGGACTGCCTGCCTCGCTGGTGCTGCTCGGCGGCGATGTGACAGGAGGCATGACATCATCACCAGCACCAGCTACTGAGCCAGCAGGGCAGCTGGGGTGCACACCAGGCGACCCTCTGCCGACATGGCCTCCAGCCTCTGCCCCTGCCTGTGCCCCTGCTTCTGCCCCTGAGGGCGTTGCCGCAGTTGTGTTGAGGATGGTGGCAGGACTGGACGGCCACTGGAGCAGTTGGAATGGGCTGGTGCTGGGCGAGCTGGAGGCTGCAATGGAGCTGCCAGACCTGCTGTGGTGGCTGGGGTGGCCCACTGCTTCAACACCTGCAGAGTCAGGCAAGGCCAAGGACGGCCTAGACAGCCTGGAGACATTGGGAAGCACATGACCAGGCACCTTATGTATGTTCCAGTTTATGCAGGCATATCTGGCACTTGATGTGATGTGCACCAAATAAAATGTCTTGAACAGGCATCAGCTGACTCAAGGTGGACCCGGTTCACTGGCTGGCATTACTACCGCTGTTTATGCTAGTGCCAGTGTGTGTGATGATGCTGGTGCTACTGCTGGTGCAGATGGTGGTGCAAGTAGTGGTGATAAGGCTCGTCCTCCCCCACTAAGCAATTACACTCCTCCTCCTGACCACTCCTCCTCTTCAGACAAACAAAACTCATTCAACAAGGAGCAACATGTTTGACTGTGTGTAATCTCGCTCCGCTACAATCACATTGAAGCATCCTCGGTCGCACCCTTGATGACTACAAACCCCCCATCGATGGCACTTTCCCAACAGACTGGGCACCTCACCAAAACTAACAGCTTAACACTCAAAAGGCTACCTGCCCGTTTTACTAGTCAAATGACTAGTCAACTAGCAAACAGCCCTAGAGTTCCTCTTCAGACTGGTGCTGTTGCTTGGTGAACACTAAGCAATTACATCTCCTATGGGTAACACACTACCACACGTTTCATACACTCTTCCTACTCTATCTTCCCTTCCCATTACCCTCCTTACCTTGCGTTCCCTGTCCCCCTCCTCGTCCCTCCCCTGTCCTACTTTCCCTTGCCCTCCCAGCTTTATCTCTATCTTACTCGTCTTACTAACCTTCAGCATGACAGGCTGGCTCCAGCTGGGTTCTGGGCAGTGCCAGGGACCGCCTGGCCATGCTGCTGCGCTGCAGAGCCCTGCCACCCGGACCGCAGCCAGGCCAGGGGGAGCCAGGCGCCCCTGCTGCTGCCACATCTGCTGCCAGCGTTCCGGCTGAGGTGGCCATGGAGGCGCGCTGCATCAGGTACAGAAAAACAGGGATGCATGCCCTTTCCCTGTGGCCCTGCAACACCTCTGGTGCCCCTGCCTGTGTTGCCCCAGCCCCTGCCTTGGTAGCTGTGCCCTTGCCTCTACCCTGGCGGCCCCTCCCCTTGCCCCTGCCCCGTTGGCCCCTGCCCCTTTGCCCCCTGCCCCTGTTTCTGCCCTTGTTCCTGGCCCATGAGCTCCTCAACAAGGCACCCACAGTCGTTGCCCCTGTGGCCCCTGCCCCTTGCCCCTGCTTCCCCTGCCCTTGCCTTTGTGGCTGTGCCCCTGCCTCTGTGGCCTCAGGACTGCCCACTGCAGCACCTGCCTCTGCCCTGGTGCCCCTGCCCCTGTTGCTCGACAAGTCACCCACAGTCAGAGGAGCAGCAGTGCGCTTTGTCGCCACCCTCTTCTCCATGAAGTAGTCATAGTCTGGGCTGAACCTGTGCGGCTCCTCATCAAACTCCTGCTGCAGCCGGGCCTCCGCCTGCTCTATCTGCAATGTCAGGATCCACGCTCGCCAGGTCAGCACTCAATCAGGTTTTGGTGAAAAGGGTAAAGCGCTGTCTTATGTGTCAATCAGGAATGCAGTGAGGCCATGAGTGGCGGCAGCAGCAGCAGCAGCAGCAGCAGCAGCAGCAGTGTTGTCCTGTGTGCCGCTAGCATCATGGTGCAGCAGCAGCAGCAGCAGTAGCAGCGGAGGAGGAAGGTGGGACCCACATCCTGCTGCGTGAGGCCGTGGTCCAGGCCCATCATCACGAACCAGGCCTTCATGTCCTGCACCAGGTCCAGGTCCAGCTGGTTGTGGTGCCGCTCGTTCACTCTGGCCAGGAACGCGTTGCCCTCTGCTGACCCTGGATGCCATGCCATACCCCGGAACTTGACACATTGCAGGCGTCATCATCATTTGCTTATGCATGATGGGATGCTGCCACTTGTCCCTATCACCGTGACTATGGGTGCAGCTCTGGCCAAAGCATTGCAAGGTGCGCTTGCTAGCCTCAGCGCCTGGCAGCCTGTCTGCTACATTTGCATGGGCAGCGTCCACCTAGTCACACCAAGGCAGTGCATCACCACCACCAACACCACCAACACCAACACCACCACCACCACCACCACCACCAACAACAACACAACCTTTGCCACTCCCACCATTACCACCACTACCACCACCATTGCCACCGCCACCACCAACACCACTACCACTTTTACCATCACCACCGTGGCCATCACCACCATTGCCACCGCCCCGCACCACCTACCATGCTGCAAGCCTGACTCAGTGGTGGCTACAGAGGTGGCGGAGGCCCCATCCAGGTACGCCTCTTCCGCTATCTCCACCGCCTCCTGCTCCTGCGGCACACACCTCATCGCCCCTTGGTGGCAGCACTGGTTGTGCAGGAGGCTGGGGCAGAGGCTGCACCAAGCCAGGGCACCAAACACCCAGCCTTCAATACCTAGCCAGGGCATCAGGCCTGCAGCCTAAAGCTCATCTGCACCCCTGCACCTGCTCTTGACCTGACCATTGGGCACCATATCAAGACTGTGGCACGTTGTCTAGGAGGACAAGGACGTTTCTTACACTGTCCATGCGGCAGCCACCACGGCACTGCCACCGGCCCCCACATTTGTTTCTAGCAGGCCTAGCTAGCATATGGCCCCTTGCAGCCATGCCTGCCAGGCAGGGTCTCACCGGGGTCAGCTCTGGCTCGTCCTGGAAGTTGTTGATCAGGATGGCGAGGAAGAGGGTGAGCAAGATGAAGTTGCCAATCACAACCCTGCGGCAGGATGGCCAAGACAACCAAGACATGATGCACCCAACCCATGGCACCTGGCTCCAGGGCGAGGCACATGGGATACAGCCTCGTGATCATGGCCTCACCATGCCTAGCAGCCATCACTGCCCCCACAGTTGTGGCGGCGGCCAGGCGCCCAGTGTCAGATACTAGACTACAGGTCAGTGATATATAGTATACATCTGGGGTGTATATTGTGTACTTTCCCATGACTGGGATATGCTCAGAGCTAATATGTCGCCGATCTTAGCCACCTTCCAACCGTGACCAACAGCTAGCTGCGCATACAGAATATGAAATATACGAAACCATCCTGATACGCCTTGTTGGTGATTTCACCAAATTAATCTGTCACCAAATTGTATCACCGTTTGTTTGAGCATGCGGCTGTCACCAGATTTGTAGCAGCACCCTCAAGTTCACCATAACTCTATGGTAGATAGCGCCAAAGCTGAAACAGAGCTTGCACGGGGTGCACGGGGTGCACGGGGCGTGGGGAGGGCAGGGGCAGGGGCAGGGGTAGGGGCAAGGGCAGGGGCAGGGGCAGGGGCAGGGGCAGGGGCAGGGGCAGGGGCAGGGGCAGGGGCAGGGACAGGGGCAGGGGCAGGGGCAGGGGCAGGGGCAGGGGCAGGGGCAGGGGCAGGGGCAGGGGCAGGGGCAGGGGCAGGGGCAGGGGCAGGGGCAGGGGCAGGGGCAGGGGCAGGGGCAGGGGCAGGGGCAGGGGCAGGGGCAGGGGCAGGGGCAGGGGCAGGGGCAGGGGCAGGGGCAGGGGCAGGGGCAGGGGCAGGGGCAGGGGCAGGGGCAGGGGCAGGGGCAGGGGCAGGGGCAGGGGCAGGGGCAGGGGCAGGGGCAGGGGCAGGGGCAGGGGCAGGGGCAGGGGCAGGGGTAGGGGTAGGGGTAGGGGTAGGGGTAGGGGTAGGGGTAGGGGTAGGGGTAGGGGTAGGGGTAGGGGTAGGGGTAGGGGTAGGGGTAGGGGTAGGGGTAGGGGTAGGGGTAGGGGTAGGGGTAGGGGTAGGGGTAGGGGTAGGGGTAGGGGTAGGGGTAGGGGTAGGGGTAGGGGTAGGGGTAGGGGTAGGGGTAGGGGTAGGGGTAGGGGTAGGGGTAGGGGTAGGGGTAGGGGTAGGGGTAGGGGTAGGGGTAGGGGTAGGGGTAGGGGTAGGGGTAGGGGTAGGGGTAGGGGCAAGGGCAGGGGCCTGCAACCTCTTTCTGATAGTGATAAGGACGACATCGTCACACAAGCTTTGAGGGCTGCTGCCACGGTGGAGGCTGATGGAAGCGACAGCAGCAGTGCCAGCAGCTCAGCCAGCAGCAGCTCTGATAGCGGTGAGGGCGAGAGTGATAGTGAAGATGATAAGGCTGTGATGGAAGCAGCCACACGCTTCAGTGCTCGAAGGTGGCTGCCCGGCTAGTGAACAAATGCATGTGTGGACAGCGTGTTATTGCTAGGTGTTGCACTTGGCAGCCTCTGGCTTCGTGGATGTATTGAGAATAGAGAGCCACCAAACATGTATCACTTCAATGTTTGAGCCAGGCGCTGTCACCAAATATGTGCGAATAGGGCCTTTGGGACCAATTTTTCGGGTTTCACCAAATCAGTGTATCACCAACAAGGCGTATCAGTACGGTACACAACTAGTGGTCAGAAACTAGACTACAGGTCAGTGCATGAACGCACCAGATGACAAAGTACAGGACTGCTGCTGGCCCGGTGCCCTCCATTGCCATAAAAGCTATGTGCACCCAGTCATCAACTGCACAGAGCAGGTCAGTAGGACATCAAGGCAGCTTAGGCAGGGCAGGGAAGCGAAGAGCAGGGAGAGGCGGGTTAAATACGGATGGGGCGGGGTCGGGCGGATGAGATCAGGGCACGGCGCAGCTTAGCGGGCCAGGTGTGGATGGGTAGGGGAGAAGCAGGGCGAGGGGGGGCGGGCAGTCAGCCCAGGCCCTGGCGGTGCAATGAGGTGGAAGGTAAGGTGGCAGTGCCAGACAGGCATTTGGCTGCAGACTCACGCGTGAGGACCTGGAAGGATGTGTACAGCGCCTCCCACAGCGTGTCATAGTTGGAGCGGCAGGTGTCCGGGTTGCTGCTGCAGCTGAAGGCAGGATTGCCGCCGAACTGCTGCATGCCTGGTCATGCACATGCCAGTGTCATCATGAGCGGTGGCAGCAGGGGAGGGGTAGCAGGAGCGGAAGCGGAAACCATATCAACAGAGGCAGCAGCGGTGCTGCCAGGTCAGGGCCAAGGTATCAGAACATAGGGACATGGCACTCTTGCTGCGCTTGTACAGAATGGCGCACATTGGCTGTGTGGCACTTGCCTATGATGGCAAAGATCCAGATGAAGATCCCAAGCAATAGGAAGAAGTCGGCCAAGGCCACAAACCCCTGTAGGCACACAGGTGCTGCCCAGGCACTGCCCAGCAGGTACTCTGGGCTGACTGCCGACAACGACAACAATACTTGGCACTCCACTGCAAGTTAACGTCCTTCATAAACGGGTGCAGCAGCTCTGTTCATCACCCCTAGCAGTCCGTTGCTATCCGTGGTACTTGTGTCTTTGTCTTCAGCACAGCTGTATGATGGCTAGGCAAGTGCAGAGCATGTCAGGTGGCAGCAGGTGGCATAGGCAGGCAGTGTGTGGCTTGACCGCACAGGGTGGGGTTTGGTGGCACAGTGTGGCACAGTGGTGCACAGGTGGCACAGAGTGTGTGGGACAGGCAGGCAGTGTGTGGCCGCACAGGGTGGGGTTTGGTGGCACCACCTACTTTGATGACCAGCTTCATCAGGCGGCGCAGGCCCGGCACCTTTGCCAGCAGGCGCAGGCTGCGCAGGATGCGGAGCACACGGAACGTGCGCAGGGCCTGCAGCTCGCCAGCCCCACTGCCCGCCAGCGCCGCCAGCAGCAGCAGCTCCACGATGCTGACTGCAGGCCACGGCGGCGCCAGGGGTAGGGGCCAGGGGGCGAGGCTACTGGGGGAGGTGACAGGGGTAAGGCAGGGGTAGGGCAGGTCTGTACAGGCTGCGTCATGACAGGTATGAGAGGTAGCCCCTGACTCCTGCCGCCTGCCATGGTCAAGGGTGTCAGGCTAGCTGCCCCTGGGGAGGCCCTGGCTCACTGATGACGATGCTGCCGTCCAGGATGTTCCAGGCATCCGTCCAGTAGCGCACCAGGCCTAGCCCCACATGCTTCACGCTGAACTCCAGGATGAAGCCGGCGGTCAGGACTGCAGGTCAAGGCGGGCCAGCCAGATAGACTTGCAGGCTTGCCTCGGTCGCAGAGATGGCGAATCAGGGCGGAGGGGAGGAGGAGGAGGAGTCAAACACTTCTGTTAAGGACAGGTGCTCACCACTGCCATTGAGCACGAGCTAAATGTTGTTGCAAGTATGTGGTTGAAGACTTTGACAAGCTGTTGTGTAGGCTTGCTCAATCTTGGCAAGAGATGCTTTACACTCCTGTCTGGTGACAAGAGGTTGAGTGGTGAGCATCATGGCGGCCCTGTGTGCCCTGACCCCACAAACGTGGAGCTGCTGCAGGTGTGTGCTGTATGCAGAGGTCACCTGTGTTGACGATCTCCAGGCCAGCAGTGTACTCATGCGGCTGGTCAGCATATGTCATTGCAAACACCTGCAAGACAGCCAGGAGAAGAAGAAGACCACCCAGTGCTCACCGACGTGCATGAAGGAAAGAGCTTCCACCTGGTGAGCGGCCTGCTCCCACCACGCAGGACAGCCTTGGTGACGGTCATAGTGGGTGTGAGTGTGACAACCAGGGTGACAGGCAGGGTTACATCCTGATCCCAGCGATGCTTGCAAGCACGGCCTGTGTGAGGGCTGGGTGATGGTGAGCGCCTGCGGGCCAGAGCCCCAGCATGCACAGCCACAGGGGCTTTGGTGAGGTGATTCTGTCAGTCTCGTTGGCCAGTCGCACAGCGCCCCAGTCTGGCAGGCAGGCAGGCAGGCAGGCAGGCAGGCAGGCAGGCAGGCAGGCAGGCAGGCAGGCAGGCAGGCAGGCAGGCAGGCAGGCAGGCAGGCAGGCAGGCAGGCAGGCAGGCAGGCAGGCAGGCAGGCAGGCAGGCAGGCAGGCAGGCAGGCAGGCAGGCAGGCAGGCAGGCAGGCAGGCAGGCAGGCAGGCAGGCAGGCAGGCAGGCAGGCAGGCAGGCAGGCAGGCAGGCTGGGTGGCTGAGTGGTTCCCACCATGGTGTTGGTCATGATCATGGCAGTGGCCACGTGGCTGAACCAGGAGGCGAAGCACATGTTGTACAGCCGCCGGCGCCAGCGCCACATCTGACGTGGGTGGGTGGGGCTCAGCAGCCGGTTGTACACACACACCCTGGAAGCAGGCAGCAGGCGCTGCTGGCGCCTGGTGTGGTATGGCCGGGGGTCAACAGCAACAGCTGGCCGGTGCAATCAGGCAGAGTAGTACAAGACACACACCCCGGCGCCAATGCTAACTACCTGGCACCGCTAACCTGTTCAAAAGCACAGCCACGTGACACCCCTAACCGCCCCTATCTTCCCCCTGTCCTCCAAGCCATCAAGCTTACTGACTTGGTGGGAGCAGGCCGCGCCCTGCATGGCTCTCCTCCCTTGCTCTATGCATAGTGAAGTTACTTCTTCCCGCCAGCCGCACCGGCCGCCCAAGCCTCCCCCTGCCCACTGCTGCCTCACCAGGCGTTGTGAGCCCTCCTGGTCCAGCCATCCGCCCTGGCCGTCCAGCCGGCCCTGAGCCCGGCCCAGCCTCGCACAGGCTGCCCCTCTGGGTCCAGGGCCGCCTGCCTGTGCTGCTGCAGCCGCGCCTGCCACTGCTCGTCATCTGTGTCCTGCCGCTGCAGGGGTCGCCGCTTGGGCTTGCGCCGTTTCTTGGCTTTGGGGACCTGCAAAAAGCAACGAGGTGGTGGGGATGGGGATGATGGTGGTGGTGGTAGTGAGGTCAATGTGGCTATGCCTGGGCCATTACCTGGGACTGCAGCTGCGCGAACTTGGAGGACAGGACGGCGATGAGGAGCTGCAGGGCAAAGAATGAGCCCAGCAGCACCTGCAGCACAGCAGCACAGTCCCAGTGTGCCAGCAGCATGACAATGAAGCTTTGGGAGCTCCACCAGGGCACCAGTGTGTGGCTCTGCTGGTGCCTTCAGGTGTGAGATTGATGAGGAGCTGTTGATCTGAGCTGGCCTGACTCACCCTCTCAATGGTGATGGGCAGCTGTGGGTTGGAGACACTGCTCCCACCTGCTCTTGCCCCCTAACTATCTCCCAAGTGTCTGTCGCAGTTTCGGCACCACACCCAGCAAGGCAAGCAGTGCTCCCGCCCTGCCTCACCTGCCTCTCCCCCTGTTGCCCCCACCGCTGCTGCCCTGGCCCTGGTTCTGCAGCTGCCCTGCTGCTGACCCTGCTGGACATGCAGGTGGTCACCAGCGGAGCAGCAGGGGTCGCACCAGCAGGACGAAGAAGGTGATGGGCACGCCAGGTCCCATGGAGTTCATCAAGGGGTACAGCAGCACCTCCGACCAGTTGTCCATGGTCAGCATCTGCACACCACAGCAGTCAGGCCAGGGTACGACCTGCTTCTAGGCACTGCTTCACATGCTATGGGCCAGCTGGACAGGCAGGCGCTGGACAGACGGCTGGTGGCTGTAGGGGAGACAGAAACAGGTGGGCACTGGGGATGACTGGAGCCAGGGCAGGGGGGCTGGAAGGACTGGGGCTGGGGGGTGGGGGCTGAGACTACCCAGCCCACCAAGGGCACGGGTCAAGGCAAGGGCAAGGCTGCCACAGCCAAAAAAACTACAGCCAGGCAGGTGGGCAGACAGGGACTGCCATGCAGTGCTGAACATGCAACGCGGGTAAGCGGGTGGCGACCACTGGAGCTGCGCTGGTGACCAGATATCTGAAGCTGCCAAGCAAAAGGTAGGGAGAACCACTACCAGCAGCAGCACTCACAATGAAGACGTTGAGGGCCACCCCACCAAAATGGTCAAAGGTGGTGAAACCGTTGTTGGGGTTTTGGTCGGTCCGGCGGCAGACTGCACCTTCAGGCGCACACAGGGGAAGCTGGCTGAGCTGGCTCACCAACACCAGTGCACGCAATGTCTGCAAGACCTGTATGCCTATGCTTGATTCATGCAGAAGGTGTGGCTGGGATTGTAGGCTAATTTGCCCCTGTCGTTAAACTAGCCCTGCCTTGCCTTGCCTTGCTAGAGTCACCCTGCAATCCTGCAGCCATCGCTTTCAGCCCTGCCTCCGTCACCTGCGTCCAACCTGCCTGCCAGCTACCGTCAGCGCCACCCACCTCCAGGGCAGGTCAGCATGCCCTGGTCATGCAGCGCGCAGGGCACATTCTCGTAGCCAGGGACAATGAGCCAGGTGGCATTGCCGCTGCCGCTGTCACCGCCTGCACCTTCATCCCCTGAGGGTGCAGAGGTACCTCCCTTGAGCAGCTGCCGGCCCGCCGCCCTCCCACCTGCCTGCAACCCCCCGCTGTCAAAGCCTTGCAGCGGCATCAGCCACCCCAGCCGCTGGGCCTCCTTGTGTGGTCGCCAGGTCCGCCCCGCCTGCCCACCCCCACGACCACCTCCACTCCCACTACCTGCCTGGTCAACACCCCAACCAGCCTGGCGCTCAAGGTTGCGCCACAGGGGGTCCAGGCTGCCACTTGGCTGCAAGGCGGTGGCTGGGAGGGATGCAGCAGGCAGGCTGCCCAGCAACTGCCGCTCCAAGGAGGGTAGCTGGGGGCTGGGGTGTGGGGCCAGGGGTGGCGGCAGCGGCACACCCGGGTCAGCAGCCTGCGCCATGCAGCGGCCTCGCAGCTCTCCCATGAACAGATGCAGCGCCACGATGCCAAACACGGCCAGGATCCACATCAACAGCATGAACACGTCCAGCAGCAGCGGCAGGGACAGCAGCAGCGTCTTGACCAGCTGCCGCAAACCTACAAACAGACGTGACACAGGGGGCTGGCAGGAGCAGATGACCACCTGCCCGTGACACTAGCAGCAGGCAGAGTAGTCATCGACAAATGATGCAGCGCGTACAGCAGTACCAGCCGGCTTGGCAAACATAGTGTGACACTGCAATGGTGAGTAACATTGTAGTTGACGGCTGGATGTGTGACAGGTGTGACCGAACTAATGATCACACCGATACTCACACCAGCTATAGAAAAGTGTTTAACCCAGGGTCAGAGCATGCCTGCAGGATGACCTCCATCGCTTGGGGATGCGGTGCATGCCCTGCTTTTCTAAGGTAGCCTGGGGACACAGTGGCACTAGCAGCCTGTCACTAGCGTGCCTCTTACCAGACCTAGGCCAGGTCGTGATCTTGATCTTGATCTTAATCTTAATGTCGAGAGCCCCCCGCCCCAACGTGGCCGGCACGCACCCGGTATGGCGTTGATGGCGCGCAGTGCCCTGAGGGCCCTCAGCGCCCGCACCCCTGACAGGCTGCTGCTGTCGCCCAGGGGCAGGTAGGCCAGGTAGCCGGAGGCGGTGGTCAGGAAGTCCAGCCACCCCCAGGCGGTCTTCAGGAAGGCGCCTGGTCCTAGGATGAAGTTGTGGGACACTGCCTGCATGCAGCCAGCCACCTCGCTTGACCTAGTCTGTATGCAGCAGCGGCATCGGTTGGCTGACACACGCATGCTGTTGGTGCTGTTGGAGCCGTTGGAGCTGTTGATGATGAGGTGCTGGTGCTACATGCTATTCAATTCCGGGCAAGCCAATGGCTGGCCCTACCGATGGCAATTTTTCCACCTTTTGAGCATCCATGACTGGAATGAGTGCGAAACAATGTCATAATCATCGCTGTAGCATTATCATGACCAACATCACCATGCTGCAAGTCAGAGCGACTGGAGCGCAGCACTAAACCTCATTCACACGTGTGCCCCTGTCTCCACTTTGGCTGCTGTGACAAGATTGCAGATAGCTGCTGCTGCTTTTGCTGCTGCTGCTGTTGTGATGGCTGCTGCTGCTTTTGCTGCTGTTGTGGTAGTGGTAGCTGGTGCTGCTGTTGTTGAAGCCGACCCGCCAGGGTGGTCTGACCTCAGGCCAGGGTCAGGATGTGCTGTGCTAGCCCTGGCAGTGGCTGGTGCTAGCACGCAAGCCAGCTGACCACGGCATGGCAGCTGCTTTCATCACCTGCCAGGGCAGTGCAGTCCACATGCTGCTAGCCCAGCGCTGTGCAGGTGGTGCAGCTGCCCTGATATAACCACCCCTTACATAACCACCCTATCACCCGCCCAGCACCTTGGCCCTCAACCTTGAGCCCTCATTGCAGTGGAACAGTCAGTGTGGACCCCTACAAAACGGTGATTTGCCTGTGTGGAGTTCTCATGCTCATGTCATGCACATGGCATACACATGGTCATGGTCGCCTACCACCTACACTATTGCCTGACCACGAGTGTGTCACTACCGCCCGACCACATGTGTAAATACAGCAGGTGTTCAGCAGTGCCGACCAGCGGAGGCTGCCAGTGCACTAGGGATCGTTGTTCGATGTGTTACAACACTGTGACTGCCCGCAACCTGCTGCAATAGCACCGGCTGCCATGCTGCACAGGCTTGCTGCACAGACTTGCTGCACAGGCTGGCATCACAAGGCCTGACCTGGATGCAGACGTCTATTGTGAAGGCCACGGTGAAGAACAGATCCAGGGCAGTGAGGGCCTGCTGTTGAAAGCAAAGAGCAGGGTGGGCGAGTATACACCAGAGCAAAGTCAAACAGCACAGAACATGGCAGATGCATCTGCATGATATTGCTTAGTGCCTGCACACCTTCTTAGTAGGGTTTGCTGCAGCGCACTCTCCTGTGCATGTGGGATCGTCAACACCCATGAATATGACGTTCAGGATCACCAGAGTCATCACCAGCTTTGCATACCTGTGTGGTGGTGCCACAGCATTCATTGTGCTCATGCACACATTCTACATTGCCAGGAAAACTTAGGAAGATGTTCAGAATAGCAGATCAGTGTCTGAACCTATATTGGCTAGGTCACATCCTGTGTGTCGCACATGCATTTGGTCTCTAAAACCGGATGCACGAAGCGCAACAGCTTTTGGCTTAGCTTGTTGCCATGGCTTGGAGAATCTAGCATCAGCAACAGCAGCAGTAGCAGCAACAGCCTCTGCCTGAAAGATTTCAGGCAACACCTTTCTCCATGTTGAAAAGGGTAGGTGTTCTGCTCACTGAGGTTAGGTACTCTCACAAGCACACGCCGCTGAATGACAGCAAGCGCTGCTGTAGCAGAGGAAGTGTAGCATGTGTGTGTGTCTCCATGTGTGCTTTTCCTTGCAGTGCCGTGTCCTGTCGTTGTGGCCTGTGTAGGTGAAAGCTACAGGTACAGCTACAGCTACCAAAGCATGGGCACAGCTACCAAGGCAGGGGCTGGGGCAACACAGGCAGCTTGTAGTCATCAAGGGTGCGACTGAGGATGCTTCAATATGACTGTAGCGAGCGAGATTACCCACGGTCAAACATGTTGTTCCTTGTTGAAAGAGTTTTGTTGTCTGTGTAGGTGAGCCTTTGTTGGTTTTTTGCAGGTTGTAAGCATCTTGAGCCTTTCAGCTTTTTAAGCCTGGACGCCCGACAGCGCCACAAGGCTGGTGAGGTGCCTGGTGGTCTAGGGGGAATGTGGCATCGGTGTGGGGTTGGCAGTCATCATGGGTGCGACTGAGGACGCTTCAACTTGATTGGAGCAGCTGAGTGATATTACCCACAGTCAAACATGTTGTTCCTTGTTGAATGAGTTTTGTTTGTCTGCTTACCAGGGTTGTCTGCTAAGATACAGTAGGTTTCTTCGGATGACGCTAGATGGGCTGAAGATCCAGAAGCTGTGGTTGTTACTGTCCAGTCTGGCATACAGGGACCTCAGCTGCAGCGTGCATCACACAATGCCACAGCCAGCATGTATCACGTGCCTTCAGCATGGTACATCACAAGGACTCTATACTACATGCATTCTTATAACATCGACTGTACACATTGGCGTACATCGCATCGCGCTGCTCTGCTGCGGTTCTGGCACGCACCCGCTGCTGTATGTTCCCAGAGGCTCCTTCCGCTCTACCCCTCTGCTCTGGGGATCGTGCGCCGAAAAGAATGAAAGAGTTCCTCTCCAGCATTCTCTCGGCAGCCGATGCGCGATGGGGCTGGGCCTGCTACTGAGCTTCACAGTCCCCTACTACCCTATCCACCCATCCGCTAGCTTGCAACAGCGGACGTGGGCCATGTAGAAGCTTGCATGCAATCGTGGATATCTTGTACCAGGGGGTGCGCAGCTGTGCGCTGTGCAGTGATCTCACGCAGCTATATGATTCTCTTGGACTGTCGCACATCTCAGTTTATTGTCCTGCATACCGTACTCTCCCTTTTGATTCCCAAGGCCTCGAAAACATTATTCCCGAGCCATATTTTCTTAATGTTTCGAGTTCCCCGATGGCAAAGTATGTCGAAAGTTCGTTTTGAGAACGTCTTCGTGCACCGAAATAATCAAGCCTCCCACCCAATAATCTCGCATCAAAATCATATGATTGACATTGTCAACTGTCGTGGTCTCTCTTCTAGTGGCCTTATCACCTGACCACGTCACATGGGGCACTGAACCTCGCTTATACAGTCGTGGTCCTCCTGCCGCTGCTGGCAGTGGCGGCATATCTCATCTGCCTTGGAGCATTGAGACTTGCGTACTCCTGCAGCCGCCCATTCTGCTGCCTTGCCTTGCCGCCTTGCCAGCCTGGTTGCCACCCTTGCCTGTCCTGTGGCCCCAGCCTTTGCCCCAGCCTGGCCCGCCTCCCCCTGGCCCAGCCCAGGGTGGGCTGAATTCCTAACAGGTTGCCATCAGTTCTCATACGCGTTGCCGGTGCGTGCGAGAGCAGGAGGTGTGCTGGGCGATGCGGCAAGATCAATCATTGCCGCTTGACGATTGAGAGACATGTGAAAGCTTTGTTCATCGTGCATAAGGAGCTCGCGGTGCAGATTATCAGCTGCGTCGGCAGCACTGATGCCCCGGACCACAAATTGGTCCATTGCTGTCACTTTCGTCAAGGTCAACTAATTGTTTGACTACTTCCCAAAAGACCAGAAAAATACATTGTTTAACCATTCCCGGTTTCCCAAAAGACAAAAAACGAATCGGGATAGGGAATCAAAAGGGAGAGTACGGTATACTGCATTTGCTTCCAATTATGTGGCCGCTACTGCCTGGGTCGCGCACTCCACAACCTGGTTTGGCGCTGAGGGGCTATTGTGCCAGCACTTGCGCTTGGCAGATATTTCCTAAACCACATGCACTCCAGCACCTTGGCCCTCAACCTTGAGCCTTCATTGCAGCGGAACACTCAGTGTGGACCCATACAAAACGGTGTTTTGCCTGTGTGGAGTTCTCATGCTCATGTCATGCACATGGCATACACATGGTCATGGTCGCCTACCACATGGCATACACATGGTCATGGTCGCCTACCCTCTCCCCTCACGCCCCTCACCAAACCCCCCTTCTCTTACCCACAACCCTCACCCCCCCCCCACATCCCTCCCCTCCAACACCTCCCTTCCCCCAAACACCTCCTTCCCTCTCACCACTCCCCCCTCCCCTTTACCACCACGACCACGCAGTAGGCCCTTCTCCAACTCCACTACCCCTCCACCTTCTCCCCCTTCTCCCCCAGGAGCCCCAACCAACTCCCCTCTCCCCCCACCCCGTCCTTCGAGGCCGCCACCCCATCATGCATCTCGTCAACGGTCTTCTAGGGCTCCCTCCCAAACCAACACCACCCCCCCAAACCCTCTTTCCACACCTTCCCCCCTCTCCCCCCCGGCTCATTCCACCTACCTCACCTGTCCTCCTCCCTCGCCATCCTGGATCTGGACCAAGGGGACGAGAGAAACCCCAGGTCCCCACTATGGCTTGGTCACCACCCAAGTGACATCCAATTCTGGCCAACTCCTCAGCAGGGTTATCTTCTCAGTCAACCTTCGACCTCAACCGACTGACAACCCCAACCACACCTCCTGGCAAGATGTTACCCTCACCGCCCTCCGGAGACGGAATGCCCACCTCCTTCACCCTACCCACCTCCCTCCTGAAGACCACAGGTCCCGGGTCAACTCCACCCTCTCAGCCTTTCACGACCAATCCTACTCCCTTGACTTCGAACACCTCCCTGATCGTTGTGACATTCTGAACCCTCTGCGGAGCTGGGACAACAACACCTGGGTTACCCTAGGCCTTACCCACCCTCCCTCGTTCCACACCCTCCCTTCTACACCACCCACTTCCCAAGAGCCTATTCCTCTCCTATCACCCATTGGTACACGAAGAGCTCGCTCACCTTCCCCCACACCTTCCGCCCAACGTCCACCTCAAAGACCTAATACAGGTCCTATCCTTTTCAATGTAGGTCTAAGTCCCCCCTCCTCTCGCAGGCGTCGGCGTCTTCCCAACACCCTCACCCACCCAAATTCATCTACACCTTCCCCCATAACCAATTCCCCCCACCCCTCCACCACCACCACCCCTCCCCCTCCCCCTCCCCCACCCCCTCCCCCACATCCTTCCCCTCCTAACACCCTCACCCAAGATCGACGGAGCCTTCTCTCCTGGCCACGCTTCCGCTTTGGTTCCAACCTTCTTCCCCCTCCCCTCACCTTTACCAACACCTCCTCCACATCCTCCACCCCCACCCCCACTCCCACCCCCGCGGCCACACCCACCCTCACCGCCACGCCCGCCCCCACCGCCACCGCCACCGCCACCCCCACCCCCACCCCCACCCCCACCCCCACCCCCACCCCCACCCCCACCCCCACCCCCACCGCCACCGCCACCGCCACCGCCACCCCCACCCCCACCCCCACCGCCACCGCCACCACACCGCCACCGCCACCGCTACCCCCACCCCCACCCCCACCGCCACCCCCACCACCACCGCCACCGCCACCCCCACCCCCACCCCCACCCCCACCGCCACCGCCACCGCTACCGCCACCGCCACCCCCACCCCCACCCCCACCGCCACCACCACCGCCACCGCCACCGCCACCGCCACCCCCACCCCCACCCCCACCCCCACCTCCTCCCCCTCACCCACCACCACCTCCTCCTACCCCCCAGTTGCCTTGTCACCCACCTCCACCCCCACCCCCACCTCCACCCCTGTTGCCTTGTTGCCTTGTCACATGTTGCCTTGTTGCCCTGTTGCCTTGTCCCCCACCCCCACCTCCACCCCCTCACCCACCACCACCTCCTCCTCCACTCCCTTTGCCACCGCCACCGCCACCCCCACCGCCACCCCCACCCCCTACTCCACCGCCACCGCCACCGCCACACCCAGCCCCACCTCCTCCTCCACTCCAGTTGCCACCGCCACCGCCACCGCCACCTCCACTCCAGTTGCCACTGCCACCACCACCGCCACCCCCACCCCCACCCCCACCTCCACCCCCTCACCCACCACCACCTCCTCCTCCATTCCCTTTGCCACCACCACCGCCACCACCACCGCCACCCCCACCCCCTACTCCACCGCCACCTCCACCCCCACCCCCACCCCCACCCCCACCCCCACCCCCACCCCCACCCCCACCCCCACCCCCACCCCCACCCCCACCCCCACCCCCACCCCCACCCCCACCCCCACCCCCACCCCCACCCCCACCCCCACCCCCACCCCCACCCCCACCCCCACCCCCACCCCCACCCCCACCCCCACCCCCACCCCCACCCCCACCCCCACCCCCACCCCCACCCCCACCCCCACCCCCACCCCCACCCCCACCCCCACCCCCACCCCCACCCCCACCCCCACCCCCACCCCCACCCCCACCCCCACCCCCACCCCCACCCCCACCCCCACCCCCACCCCCACCCCCACCCCCACCCCCACCCCCACCCCCACCCCCACCCCCACCCCCACCCCCACCCCCACCCCCACCCCCACCCCCACCCCCACCCCCACCCCCACCCCCACCCCCACCCCCACCCCCACCCCCACCCCCACCCCCACCCCCACCCCCACCCCCACCCCCACCCCCACCCCCACCCCCACCCCCACCCCCACCCCCACCCCCACCCCCACCCCCACCCCCACCCCCACCCCCACCCCCACCCCCACCCCCACCCCCACCCCCACCCCCACCCCCACCCCCACCCCCACCCCCACCCCCACCCCCACCCCCACCCCCACCCCCACCCCCACCCCCACCCCCACCCCCACCCCCACCCCCACCCCCACCCCCACCCCCACCCCCACCCCCACCCCCACCCCCACCCCCACCCCCACCCCCACCCCCACCCCCACCCCACCCCCCACCCCCACCCCCACCCCCACCCCCACCCCCACCCCCACCCCCACCCCCACCCCCACCCCCACCCCCACCCCCACCCCCACCCCCACCCCCACCCCCGCCCCCACCCCCACCCCCACCCCCGCCCCCGCCCCCGCCCCCGCCCCCGCCCCCACCCCCACCCCCACCCCCACCCCCACCCCCACCTCCACCTCCACCTCCACCTCCACCTCCACCTCCACCTCCACCTCCACCTCCACCCCCACCACCGCCACCGCCACCCCCACCTCCACCCCCTACCCCACCCCCACCCCCACCCCCACCCCCACCCCCACCCCCACCCCCACCCCCACCCCCACCCCCACCCCCACCCCCACCCCCACCCCCACCCCCACCCCCACCCCCACCCCCACCCCCACCCCCACCCCCACCCCCACCCCCACCCCCACCCCCACCCCCACCCCCACCCCCACCCCCACCCCCACCCCCACCCCCACCCCCACCCCCACCCCCACCCCCACCCCCACCCCCACCCCCACCCCCACCCCCACCCCACCCCCACCCCCACCCCCACCCCCACCCCCACCCCCACCCCCACCCCCACCCCCACCCCCACCCCCACCCCCACCCCCACCCCCACCCCCACCCCCACCCCCACCCCCACCCCCACCCCCACCCCCACCCCCTGCCCCACCCCCACCCCCACCCCCACCCCCACCCCCACCCCCACCCCCACCCCCACCCCCACCCCCACCCCCACCCCCACCCCCACCCCCACCCCCACCCCCACCCCCACCCCCACCCCCACCCCCACCCCCACCCCCACCCCCACCCCCACCCCCACCCCCACCCCCACCCCCACCCCCACCCCCACCCCCACCCCCACCCCCACCCCCACCCCCACCCCCACCTCCACCTCCACCTCCACCTCCACCTCCACCTCCACTCCCTTCACCACCGCCACCGCCACCCCCACCTCCACCCCCTACCCCACCCCCACCGCCACCCCCACCCCCACCCCCACCCCCACCCCCACCCCCACCCCCACCCCCACCCCCACCCCCACCCCCACCCCCACCCCCACCCCCACCCCCACCCCCACCCCCACCCCCACCCCCACCCCCACCCCCACCCCCACCCCCACCCCCACCCCCACCCCCACCCCCACCCCCACCCCCACCCCCACCCCCACCCCCACCCCCACCCCCACCCCCACCCCCACCCCCACCCCCACCCCCACCCCCACCCCCACCCCCATCCATCAGGCTCCTCCCTGGGCTCACCTCCCTTTTGGCTCCGGTCGTGCCCCCACACTGCCACGTCCTCGTCCTCCAGGCCTCCGCCTAGCCACACACAATGTTTCCGGCCTCACTTCCATCTCAGCCGTTTTCACCCTCGTTAAAACCTGGGTTGACGAAGGCCTAGACATCATCTGCCTACAAGAGACCTGGATAGGACGTCCTACCGCCCATGGCTCCATCTCCCAACAACAAGCTGGCCTATGGTTGAACCAAGCCACTTCAGCCCTACATTCCCCCCCTTTTCACACCTTCTGGGCCAACAACCACTCCTCCCATTCCCATGCAGGGGTAGCCATCCTTGTCCGCAGTGACCTCCCCATTACCCTCTCTAACCACTCAGCCCTCCCCTGCGGTCGCCTTCAATCTCTCTCTATCTCTTGGGCCGGTCATTCCTTTTCGCTTCTCAACTCCTACTGGCCAAGCACAGGAGCTGTAGACCGCGCCACCTTCCTCACCCAAACCCTTGCCCCCCTTCTCATTCCCACATCCCTACCCCTCTGCCTTGTTGGAGACTTCAACTTCACCCCTCTCCCCAACCTTGATAGGTTACCCTCCTGCCACACCACTACCCTTTCGGACAATGCTACCACCACCCTCCTCTCATCCCTCCTCCCATCCCACTCTGACATCTACCGCCAACACCATCCTACAGGCAGGAGCTTCACCTTTCACAGGGGCCATCACCACCTAGCCCGCCTTGACCGCATCTACCTTCCTCCCCAACTCTCGACCTTCTCCCACTCAGCCTCCTGCCACTTTTCCCCCCGAGGCGATCACCACGCGGTCTCCTTTCTTCTCCTCCCCGCCTCTCCCCTACAACCCAGAGGCCCAGGGCGTCACCCCATCCCCTGCTCCATGGCTACCAACCCTATCGCCAGCCCCCATCTTACTCTTTGGGCCCGTAAAGCAGTCACCTTTGGCCTCACCCTCTCTTCCGTGGATCTCATCTCCTGGTGGCCTACCCTACAGAAAGCCTTCAAAACCTTTGCCCACACCCTCCTCCCCCTCACTAAAGAGCACGATCACAGAGCTCTCGTTACCCTCAACACCACCCACCACGACCTTACCCTTGCCCATTCCGCAGTGGCCACAGCTCTCCCTGACACCCTTCCTCATGCCTTAAACCTGGTGGCCCAAGCCTTCACCTCATTCAGGCAAGCGCACTCAGCTTCTACCTCTCACCTTACCCGTGACGCGCACTCCAACTGGCTCCACCATAGAGAACAACCCTCCCCCCTTCTCACCTCCCTCATCCACCCACCGACCACCCCTACTTCCATCCCCTCTCTCCGTTCTCCTGGAGGCGACTACCTCACCTCTAACAGGTCCATTGCTACAGCTCTCGGCGCCCACTTCTCGCGGGTCAGCGCTCAACCTCTTACCAACCCACATGCCCAACGAGCGGTAATCACAGCCCTTCAGCTTGAGCTTACTAAAGGCACAGTCCACCTTATCCCCCCCACCCTTGCTGGGTTAGCCGGAGCGGCAGACATCACAGTGGCTGAAGTCCTCACAGCCCTCACCTCCTGCCCCTCGACATCCTCCCCTGGCCCTGACGGCTTACCCTACAACCTTTGGCGCGTCGACGGTGATTGCTGGGCTCCACTGATAGCCAAGCTCTTCACCGCTATCGGCACCACTGGAACCCTCCCCACCGGCTTCAATAGAGGTACCATCACCCCCATCCCCAAACCTTCAGCTCCCAACCTCTCTAACCCTACCTCTTATCGCCCCATCACCCTCCTCCCCTCTCTTTACCGTCTCCTCGCCAAAATCTTGGCAGCCAGGTTCGGGAAAGCCATGGCCCCAGCCATCGGCAGGGAACAATCTGCCTTCCTCCCCGGCCGTCGGATAGAGGATAACATCAACACCACCTCCCTTCTTCCCCACGCCCTCCAGAGTCAAGGGCTCTCAGCAGCCAACATCTACCTCGACATAGCCAAGGCCTTTGACACGGTAGACCGGCCCTTCCTCTACACCCTTATGCACACCTTGGGAGCCTCGGACGGGATGGTTAACTGGGCTCGGATCCTCCTTCACAACACCCAGGCTGTTACCCACGTCAACGGCACAGACTCACCCCTTTTCACCTGGTCCGCGGGCGTCCGACAAGGCTGCCCCCTCTCACCCCTCCTTTACCTCTTCGTGGCTCAAGGGTTCGCCTCCTGGCTCATCTCCCACCCACAGCTAGGCGTGCGGATCGGAGGCTCTCGGCTGGTCTGCACTTTCTACGCTGACGATACCCAGATTCACCAAGGCGACCTCACAGACCCTGCCCTCTCCACCCTCTCCCTTGCTCTCACTACCTTTGGAGACGCTTCGGGGCAACGGGTAAATACAGACAAATCCTCTGCTGTCCTCATTGGCGTCCCCCTCCCCTCTCCCCCCACCCATCTGGCTGGCATCCCTGTCCATCACTCCGCCACTTCCCTTGGCATCCAACAGGCCAACCCTACCCTCTCTTCCACCACCCCTCGCCACACCAGAGCCACCCGAGCCTCTCTAAGACCTCCAAACACCTTCTCCCCTCACCCCGACCCAGCTACCTCCTCAGCCTGGGAGGAGCGCCTGAGGCAAGCCACCAAACACCTCCACCGTCTCAACGGCCTCCCCCTCTCTACCATGGGCAAGGGCATCGCCTCCTCCACCTATGCCCTTAGCACCTTCCTCTACCACGCCGAATTCTCGGGCCTACCACCTACTCTCCCTACCTTCACCCATTCTCTCTACCGCATTGTGGCCAAGCACCTCCCTTACCCCCTAGCCATGGGCCGTCCTGCTGACGGAGGTTTTGGCCTCCTACCACTAAGAGAACACATCCAGGCTCGGCACGCCGCCATGGCTACACGGCTTCTACACCACCTCATCAATGACCACACCTACTCCACCCTTCCCTCCCCGTCCCCCCCACCAGCCAATCCCACCCTTCACCCCCCCCCCATTACCCGCCCTACACCTACCCGCCCCTTCCTCTCTTTTATCCTTACCTTCCTTTCCCAACTCTACCACACCCTTCAATCCCTCTTCTCCGGCTTTCTCACCCCCCTTCTCTCCTCCAGCCGACCACCTGGCCCCTCCCGGGACAGCCCCTCCCACCCTACCCAGCCTTCTCCTACCAACTCCAACACCCTCCCCCCTTCACCAACACCCCCAACTCCCTCTCATCATCCCCTTCATGGATCCCCCTAGCAGCCACCCTCCTCACCCACGCCTGTCCCTCTCTCCACCCTGCTCATACCCTCCTTCTCTCTACCCAAGCCACCGTCCCTGACATTACTCGAGGCATCATAGGGCTCCCTTCACTCCACCAACCCCACCTCCTCCCCCAAGGCATCATTACCCTCATGTGCCAAGCCCTCCAAGCCCTCGGCCCTTTATCCCTTCCCGCTACCTCTCCCAACCAACCCCTCCCAGTTACACCAGTCCCCCTCCAACACCTTACCTCCCTCTCTTGGTCCTCACCCACCACCTCTACCCCTCGGGTCTTCCCCACCCTCATAGGGACCCCTGTGAGGGTCTTCACCTCCATGCTCACACCCCACATCACCTCCGCCCGCAAGCAGGCCCACCTCTCTTACATCACCCAAGCACTATCCACACCTCACCCACCCACCACTCGAGCGCTAGCCCTTCAAGCTTTCACTACCAACCTTAACAAAGCCTGGAAGGTTCCTTGTTCCAACCTCCTTAAAGAGACCCTTTGGCGCTTGAGCATCAATGCCATCCCTGGAAGCCGCATCACTCCCTGGTCTTGCCCTTGCGACCCCTCTCACCATCCCCGTCACAGCCGCCAACATAGCTTCTGGAGTTGCCCCATCGCCATTACCATTAGACAACAGCTCTCCCTCAGCCTCGGCACCCAAGTTCACCAATCCTCCCTCTGGTGCCTCATCCCCCCCACCCCTACCTTCCCTCCTCCCCTCTGGAGCCTGGTTTGCATGGCTGCCCTTGATGCGATGGACTTTGGCCGTCGCCGTCTCTGGGCTCTCACCCATCACCCCACCACTCAAGCGACCGCTCCTACCACCCTTTCCCCCATTTCTACAGCCAGCCAGCTTGCTATCTCTACCTTTTGGCTTCACCTACAAGACTTCACCCTAGCCCATCCCAACCCTCCTGGCTGGAACCTCCCCCATCCCCATCCCTTCATCTCTACTCAAGACGGATCCCTTAGTGTCTCTTTCCCGGTTACTCCTCCTAGTCCCTCTGCCTCATAACGTGTTTCACTCCCCTCTCCTCTCTGGCCCTCCTAGCTTTGGCGTCCTTTCTAGCCCTCCAACCTTTTGCGACCCTAGCTCCTCCGCTTCTCTGGCTTCTCCGCTTCTCGAGGTCTCTCCCCCGCTCCCTTAAGCTCCCTTCCCCTTCCCTTCCTGAGTTCTTTCTCTCCTAGGTAGTTCCCCTTCTCTTTCCCTTTTTCTCTGTTCTCTCCTTAGTCTTTTACCTTTGGAGGTTGGCTTGTATCCACCCGAGCCCTACCTCCTTAGTGTAACAACTACTACTACCACCTACACTATTGCCTGACCACGAGGGCTATTGTGTAGAGTAAGCATGTCTTGCATGCACTAAGTGTAAGCTGATGACAGCTCAAGATAGGGGGGCCACACAATACTGTGCCACAGCGGGCTGCTGCTGCTGGGCCTTGGGTGGCTTGTCTCGCAGCCGCTTGTAGCCCAGGCCTGGGTACTCCTTGCCCTTGGCGGGCAGCTTCCCCTGCTTTGGCCACCAGCACAGCTCCAGTGGGCGCCACCTGCTCTCCCCAATGCGCTGCATGTTCAATGCTGCGTTGCAGTCCCTGTCCAGCCACCTGCCTGGCTGTGGTGCTGGCTTTGCTTTGGCAGCCTTGCCCTTGCCCTTGTTGGGCTCAGCTGCCGGCTCAGCCTTGGTGCGCTTGGCTGGCAGGGGGAGTGCTGGGCCCAGGCTCTGAGGCTGCTGGCTGTGAGGCTTCCTGGCTGCTGCATGGGGCCTGTGGGGGCTTGCTGGGGGCCACTACCGGGCACCACATCAGTCGGATGCGGCTCTTGCTCCGCGGCACCTGGCCGCTTCCTCGGAGGCATTGCGCCACTAGGCTCCTACCTGATCATATCTGTTCATACCTACTTATACCCAGGAGGCAATGTCACTCACTCTCGCACCTCCAAAGGGCAAGCCTCCAAAGGGCACCCTCCCACTAGCCAAGGACCATTTACAGCTTGGGGCACGTGCACGTGCACTCCAGCAACTCTAACTCAACGCACACCTTCCCTACAGCCAGGGGCCACGTCATCTGTAGTTTGAACTTTATGTCCAGAGCAACCTAGTTTCCTGCCCCCAACCCCTTTCCAAAGTGGGGCGATATGAAACACATGCTCTTGATAAGCAATTGCCTTGAGCATGGCCTACAGCACACATCACTGTATTGCTCCGTTGCTAGATCTCCAGTCCCATGTAATGAGTGCAAGTGGTGAGGTGTTCTGAGGCTGGGTCCAACTCTCAGGCAGATGTTGACTACGCCCTGATCTGTAGAGTATCAAATAGAACACCACCGCCGCTAACTCAGCACATGGGGCACCCCTCACAGCTACTCACACCCCTCGCTTTGCTCGCACGCACCCTGCCTGCCCCAGTCTGTGTCATGAGTCAGAGAGAGGGACATGTGCGTCAGCTGTTGCTGCTGCTGCTGTTCCTCTTGCTGCTGCTTTTAACCTTGCTGCTGCACTAGCACCAGCACCGCACCGTGGGCTGGGGCCACACAGGCAGTGGCACAGCTACCAAAGCAGGGGCAAGGGCCACACAGACATGGGCACAGCTACCGATGCAGGGGCTGGGGCAACACAGGCAGGGGCACCAGAGCCGATGCAGGGGCCACATGGGCCAGGCCACACATCCCTTGTTTGCTGTATCTGATGAGTCATGGTAACGCAGGGACAGTTACATGCACGGCAATGACCGGTGACACCACCGCTGAGAACCATGCCACCATGTAGCGCAGCAGGAAACGATGCACTGCTGCTGCCGGCTGGGCCCCATCCTCCACGTGGCAAACCAGCCGCCCTCCCACTATTTTGGCAGCCTCAGCATCAGCTCTTCCCAGGCCTGCCCGGACGTCCTGCTGCACCACCGTGGGCCGGGCCCCTCTCAGCTCCCCTCCAGGCGATGTGTGTTCCATGCTGCTGTGTGGCCCACACTGCCCTGCACTAAGCAGCTCACTAGACAGTTGCTGCTGCTGCATAGCCCCAGGTGCCTCACTTAGGCTCTGCTGCACACTGGGTAGCCCATTGAGAAGCTGCAGCCCCTCCCTACCACTCCATACCGCTCCCTCCCACTGCCTTGCTCTGGGCACTGTGGCCTGGGTCGGCTGCTGCTGCATGCCACCCTCAGCCCCTGTGGGCCTAGCACTGGGAGGTGGCGGCGGCTGGGTGCTGGGCAGTGCGCCATCCCCCAGCATGGTCTGCAGCAGCTGGGCGGTCTGGCAGGGGTGCAGCATGTACCAGTGGCTGGCCTGGGTGCCGGGCAGCAAGGGGTGGGCCTGCGCTCACCAGGCAAGGTGCTGGGTGAGCTTGGTCAGCGGTAAGGGGGCAACCCTAACCTAAACCCATGCATCAGCTTCAGGCCCCCCAGCACAGGCCTGGAGCACATGCCCGCACCTGGTGCTGAACTGCTGCAGAGCCTGTGTAAGCTACTCCGCTGGCGGCAGGGAGTTGTGGCTAAAGCTGGCTGGCGTCTGCAGCCCATCTGCTGCGTTCCCTGTCATACCCTACTCCTGCTACTGCTTGACCTGGTTTGACCCTTCTGCTGCAGGTGTGAGGGCCACCCATCAACCAGGTGTAGTGCCTGCTTGGTGCCTCCAGCCCTTCTCTACATAGACACTTGTCTCCCCCTCCCCTTTCCCCTCACCTGACCCTCACCCTCACCCTCACATCACCCTCACTCCACCCAAACCCTCACCCTTACCCTCACTCCACCCTCACCCTCATTGCACCCTGCCCCTGCCCTGTCTACCTGGTGCCTCTCACACCTCAGGTGACAGGAAGGCCCACTCAGCTGCAGCCCTGGCTTTGCAGGCCTGCCAGCCAGGCAGCGCCTCCGCCAGGTCTGCCAGGCTCATCACCCGCCACCCTGCAGGGGCACGACCGCAGGGCTGGTGTGCAGCACAGGGCCATCTCTCTGGCCTGCTGAGACCTGCAGCAGAGCGGCCCTGCATCGCATGACAGCTAAGCCATCACAGGCTGACTAGGCAAAACATCATCATGACACAGGTGTACACAACCCTGACACAGGTGTACACAACAACTTGCCTAGTTTTGACCACCCTGGTTTTCGTTCTCTCGTTTCTTCCAAAACAACCAGTTGCATTCCCATGCATCACATCGTAAGGTGGTTGCTAGGGTGGCTGTCAGGGCGCGTCATGTTTGTGCGCTGTGAGAGGTGGGATGTGTAAGGTGGATGTGTAGGGTGTGGGGCTGCAGCGCACCTACCTTGGCACCAGCCCCTCAGGAAGAGGGTGGGCACCTGGTAGGTGGGGTGCCACACAGCGTGCAGCTCCAGGCAGGGCGCTGCGGGCTGGATCTCAGCTGGCAGTGATGCTTCATTAGCTGCCGCCTGGGTGGTGATCTCGTCAGGCAGGGTGTCAGCCAGGGGCCTGAGGGGAGATGGCCCGGGCACGGGTGGCTGTCCAGGCAGCAGCAGGGCTGGCATTCTCAGGTAGAGCACACCCTGCGGGCAGCGACACACACGTGCCAGCATCAGGGTCAGTGCGTGGCTCTCTTGTGCGCTCAACAACACTAATGCATAAAGTGTAAATGATGCCTAGCTTCTGGCAAGCGCCACTGGGCACCTGGCACCTGGTGGACAGCAGGTCATTATGGTGGCGGCTGATGCACTCTCTAACTCTAAGGTCGGTCTTGTCACAGGGGCATGAGGGGCCAGCAGTTGTCATAGATTAGCAGTGGCATCACACGCATCAGGACAGGGTGAGCACGACACCTGCTTGGCCGCTGACCTGAGGCTCGAAGATGGTGGTTTGTGAACAAAGCTCCCAGCTGGCCTCAGTGTTGGGACGCAGGGTGTGCCAGTGTTGGCAGAACGCCACTGCAGCATGTCTAAAGATGGAGTAGCTCAGCATGACGTCTTCCTACAGCCCGCTGCTGGTCCTCACTAGAGCCATCCCACTGCCTCAAAGTATGGTCGTAAGAAGGAGTGCCGCTGTGCCAGCCGGCTGACGACAAGGGCGAGGAGAGCGTCAAACAACAGCCACTTCAACCAGGGAGTAAACTCCTGCAGCCAGCATTTGGCTGGTTGATGCACGGCACAGCATGCAGTAGACATGTTGCACCGTCTCCCGTACCTCGACACAGAGCTGCAAGAGGAGCCACAGCCTCTTTGCGATGAGATGGACCCAAAGTGGAAGTCCTGTCTTCTTTAGTTTCGGTCCTTGCCTGGCAGGTGGATCGCTGGGTTGAGAAGGCGCTTCAGCGAGCTCACTCGATTCCATCTCACTGCTGCTCCTCTTGCGCCGCCCGACAGTGCCAGCAGTGTGAGGCCATTGTTTTGAAAAATGCGCGTTGTGCAATTCTGCGGTTGAGACCATTTGGGGGGGGGGTGATCTAGGGCCTTCAGCAGGAAGTTCCCCCAGTGCTGAGACCCTCTGCGTCCCCTATCACTCGTTCAGCGAGGCAGCGCAGAGTTTTGTGCATGTTTGAACTTGCGAGTAAGCATAGCAACAGTCATCATAGCTCTTCTTGCATCTTGCTGAACAGTTTTGTCACAACTGTCACATTTACGCACATAACGATTGCCTTGACTGCCTCACACTGTGTTTACACAGCTGAGCGGCATGTGCTGCAAGCTGAATGCTAGGTCCGCAGCAGTGCCAAACGGTGAAGTTAACATGACAAATTACCAGCAGGCTAATCACAAGAAACAGGCAGGTCACCAGCACTCATGTAGACAGACCATAGCCGGATTGCCTCCAAGAGTGTCATGCTCACAAATGTGTGATCTAACCACAGCGTCCAGATTCCAGTGGCACACCACACAACAAAAGCGCTCATCAATCTTGCTACGTTCATCCCAACACTCATGCGGTAGCCTGCTTGAGGAATGCGATCAGGTCATTACGATCCTCAGGCTTCTTCAAGCCGGCGAAGACCATCTTGGTACCTGCAGGCAATCACGCATGCCAGTCAACCAGCTAATGTCAGCACCTGGGCCTCCCAGGCTAACAAAGCTAAGATGCCATTCAGGTGGCATCATGTCTGGTGCTAGTGCTGAGCCAAGGAGCTTGGCTGAAATCTGACAGCACCTGGGATGTACTTCTTGGGGTTGAGCAAGTAATCAAACAGGGTCTCCTCCGACCATGTGATGGAGGCCTCCTTATTGGACTTTGAGTACGCAAAGCCAGCTGTTGTGCCCGATACACGGCCGAACAGGCCACCGAGGTTAGGCCCCTGCGAGTGTGCCGGCATGCAAATATCACGTAGAGCAGCTCTACCATATTCGTGACATCCAACCACTTGCAGTTCTGGCTGCAATGCCAAGTTTACGACTTCTGCACTGCAAGCGGTTGGTTGGCCAGCTGATTTGAGCTGAGCTGCGTCGCTGAGCGAGTCGCAGTGCTAAGCTAAGTGATGGTCTGAAGGCGAGATACAACAGGAGCCTGGGCGGCGCGACACAAGCACACCTGCATGTGGCCTTGCCCCTTCTCGTAAGTATGGCATTGAGCGCACTGCGGAGCAGGTCACGTAGAACCGCATAAGAGTGGGGTCGCGACCAGGAGTTGCACGTCTACCCTTCCTCGCCGAAAGCTGCACGCCAAGGCCGCCGCACCTTTGTCTTGAAGATCTGCAGTGCAACAGCATTCTCTGTTGTACAAGTATCTCGCTAAATTGCGGTCGTGACGTGCTGCGTCCACGACTTACCTTCTGTCCGTTCTCCACCGACATAGCGACAATACTATTAAGTAGAAGAAGAGCGTTCCGACTGGGCTATGCTGCAAGGACAGCGAATGACCAGACAAAAATGGTCGGAGTGAGACTAGGACAGCGTCCTGTGGCATGAAGTGCCTGCTCGCACTGCCCGCACGGTTCGATTATAGTGGCTACCAGCATCTCTGCCGTTAGTCTGTCCAATATGCATCGGTCCAGTCGCATTGGCCGATACATATTCAATGTTTACAGTTTGGCTATGGCCAACATTTATTTCTTGTAAGTTCCAGGAGGTCTACAAATCCTGAACCACACAGCCCTCATGCTACACCAAAATAACGCATGAGTTGGAATCGAACCGGGCTGCGAGCTCATCATTGTTAAGGCTACTGACAGTGTGCCTAATGCCCACTTCAGCTCAGCATTCGCTTCAGCAGGCTGAGTTCTTTGCTGCTACGACTCCTTACCACATGCAAAGCACACAGGTCAGGTGCCAGGTGTCAATGATGAACTGTCAGCCTGTGTTTGATTACAACTGTCAGCTGTCGTCGGAAAGTTTCGTACCTCTAATGACCCGCAGCTTAGCACTTTTTCAGAGCGCTGTAATTGCGAGGCATTTCAGCGGTCGCTGATACGCGGCGAATCAGAGGTGTTTCATGGCAGTCAATACAGTACTGATTACGTGGGATTCATGGGGCTCTGAATGTGGGGTGGTTTAGAGGTCCATCAGCGCTAAATTAGAGCTGAATCAAAGCAACTTTAGAGGCATTGAAGGCAACATTCACGGCCTGTAACTTTGAGGCAAATATGTAGTGAATCGCGGGGGGGCAAGGGGGGACCGATTTGTAGTGAATCAGAGGCTTGTTAGGACTGAAACATCGATGATTTGCGCGGTACCCTAACCAAGAGCGCATGATGTGTTCTTGTCTAGTTTTACTAAGTACACCATTGGTCACGACGGGGCACGACTGTTAACGTTAACATCCTGATGTTTGGGCCTGTTAACGTGGTTTAACAAATGTTTAACGTAACGTTAACGCCTTGAGCCTAACACCCTGACGACCCGGAGTGCGATGGGGGTTTGATTGAGGACTTCTGGCACATAGTATGCACGAATATGCATCACAGTACGCTCCCGACATCTAAAGAGCCAGGCAATAGGTTTCATTGAGTGGCTTTGCCTCGGAGCGGCTAAGCAAGCCGCTGAGTAAGCCGCGCAGTCATTGTGGTCCTTTTGTTGCAACGATTTTCGAAACGGCTGGTTACGCCTAGCATAACAAGCACACAAGCTTGACTAGCTTGTTGACCTTGTTTAATGCTGAAGTTGTAATGTGCCTCCCGTGGCGCCATAGAGAGATGTAGCCCCCCGGAGTATACTTAGCTAGTCCCGCTAGTGCGGAGAGTGCTTGGCTAGTTAGCCTGATAAGCCCCGCAGCCTGACTTGCACGACTGCACTGACTTGCACGCCTGACTTGCACGGCGCACTTTGTGCATTTGCGCTTGCGATGCTTGACGCCATCATGCCTGCCACCACCCCAGCTAACGGGACAATAGCCTCCTTGTTCGTCACCATTTAAAAAGATCGCCCCCAGAGCTACAGCCAACCCCAAAAGCTACAGCCGACCAGCCATGGCCTGCCACAAGCACAATTATATCATAGTGAAACATCATCCGAGCACTGTAGCTCTGCGTGTAGCTTTGGTTCGCGGGAAGGCTGCGTGTGTGCATTGGTTCGAACATTGGGGTCGCAGTTGCTTCGCCTTCCATCGCGACTGCGGAGCGCCACCTGGCGGTCGTGTTAAACATTTGTTAAACATTCTCCCTTTGTTAAACTTTGTTAAACAATGTTTAACAAACCGGGTCATGCTCTATACACCAAGCCGCTCCGTGCCATAGTGCTGTATCTTGAAGTATCTCTGAGACTAGCTGTACATCCAAGGGTGGGGCAGCCTGTCACCATAGAGCTTGCATCAATCCAAGCTGTACATCCAAGGGTGGGGCAGCCTGTCACCATGAGCTTGCATGAAGCTCGGCAAAGGAATCACGAAGAATGTCGTAGCGTGCAACTCCGTAGGTATGTTACACAGAAGCAGCCGGGAGCAGCCAGGAGCAGCCAGGAGTAGCGAGAAGCAGTACACCAAGCTGGTCAGTGCCCTGGAGGTGTCCCCTCGAGCCCCGCTACAATTGCATCCAATGAAGGTGTACAATGAAGGTGTACATCCAATGAAGGTTTCGTGAAGGGATCACGAAGAAAGTCGTAGCGTGGCGTTCTGCCGCGCCATAGAGGTTAGTTGTACGTAGCAGTCGGGAGCAGCCAGGAGCATGTCGCAGCCAGCCAGCTACGAGCCAGCCAGCCATCGCTAGCCAGCAACCATTGCGTTCGCGACTAGCCACAGCAACGATGCAACAGCCACAGCAAAGATGCGATAGAATCGAGAGGCAGGGACAGAAAATGGCAGGAGGTGCAGCGATGCAGCGACGCAGCGATGCATCAATGCAGCCTAAGGAATGCAGGAAGTGCAGCTAGAAGGCATAACCAGGAGGTATAGCCTGGAGCCTGTGCGACGAGGAGGAGTGGAGAAGCTTGGAGAGGCAATCGGAAGCCATGAAGGAGACGCAGCTGGGTGCAGAATGTAATGTTACTAAGTAAACCAATCAGCAGCTGCCAAGAGAGGAGGCGCAGCCAAGGTGGGGCAAGAGGACGCAAGCAGCCAGGACTTCAGGTGAGTGCTGTAGTGTCAGCCCAGCCTGCGTAGTTGTGGTCATGCATGCCCTTGTTCGTCTGCTTGCTGAGCCTTAGCTTACTGATGATTGCCTGCAGTTGGAGACAGCTAAAACATGACAGTGTAGCATGGCCCAGTGATGGCAAGCATGGCGGCAACGGAGTGGAGCAGCATCCAACAAGGAGCCAGCAATGAGCCAGCAAGCACCCTCATCTCCATTTCCCTCCCTACCCTCTGTCTCCCCTTTCTCTCCTCTTCCCTGCCTTTCAAGTTAACCCCCCCCCAATATTATACAGCATGGAGTAGAATGCAGCAAGTGGTGAGTGGCTAGCCCACTACCAGTATGTTGCACCCATTACCCAGCCAAACCGTTGCCACACCCCCTGTTCATTGCAGGTCTAACAGTCATGGTTTCACCCACCTTCCCTCCTCTCTGACCAACACCCAACAACAGCCAGCTGACATCAGCGATGAGAGGCAACCCTTCCCATGACAGGCTGGTTGAGACTCCAACCTGAGACTGCCTACCCCTCCCATACCCAGGAGCCAGCCAAGGGGCCAAGGGGAGCAGCCAAGACGCGAGGCAAAGAGGCGCAGCATTGAGCAGCAACCAGTGTGGTGCTAGCAGGCATGAGTTTGGCATGGGCAGCAGTTTGGCAGGGGCAGCAAGGCATGAATAAAACTGCAGCCATAGTGGGGAGGTATAGTGGGGAGGTGCAGCCAGGGGACTGCAGCCATACAACCACGCTCTCCTTGCCCGGCCCAGCCAAGCCAAGCCCCATTGTGTTGTGTTGTGTTGTCACGTTGTTGTGTTACTGTTGTGTTGTGTTGTGTTGTGTTGTGTTGTGTTGTGTTACCGTGTTACCTTGTCACCGTGTCACCTTGTCACGATGTAGTAAACTGTCAGGTAAACTGTCATGTAGTAAACTGGAGGTGTTCGTAGTGAGGGGTTAACGCCGATGCACGTCTTTTATAGTGGTTTGCGAGGTAGGTATATTGGTGAGTTGTGAGTATATTTGTTTAGGGTAGTTGAGGGTATACTAGTGAGTTGTATTGCGAGTTGTTTGTGTGTGGAATTATGTACTTTGCAGTACCTTTGCGGAGTTTTGCAAGGTATTTGAGCGTGGTGACGTGTGTACTGTAGTGCCTTTGCGAGGTGTTGCGTTGCGTTGTACTTTGCAGTTTCCTTGTGCAAGTAACCAGTAGGTCACCCCGGCCATTGGCCATGCCAATCCGTGCCAGGCGCGACGCTCACACCACGCGCTAGTGAAGGGTAGCTGAGGCTATCGCGGTAAGTCACGCGCGCTAAAACTCCCGTTTTGCACTGAAGCCTTGTCCCAGATCACCGCCCGCCACCAGGTCGAAAATTGAGATAGCGCAAACAAGTTGCGACCCACTCTTAAGAGCAGGGTGGCGAGGCGCTCCGTGGCGTCCGTAGCTAACTTCGCACTAAAGAGGCAGCCCTCGTAGTGCGCCGGAGGCTATCGCAGTGAGCCGTGCTACCACGCCATGTCACTACACCACGAGATTGAGTCACGCCACGCTTCGCTCGGTGCAAGCTGGGTCGGTGCAAGTTGGGTGCATGGCACAGTCATTTTTCCCGTGGCGTCCGCGGCGCCCGCCACAATGGAGGTTTCCAGCACTGCCACTGCCACTACTTACAAGCTTGGCACGTATCACTTTATGACGTGCCAGGAGGGCGCGGCGTCGGGGTCCAGGAAGGCTTATCACATTTTTCGGTATCAAGTTCGCGCACAGTGCGAGAAATGTAGCGATGAGGGCGCCTAACGGCAGCACAGGGTCTATCCCATCGGGGATGTGCTCAAGGACGCCGCCAATCGCCCATTGTGATGAGATCGCCCCATGCCACATTCACCCTCGGCCACATTTTGTCATTGATTGTACCACACAAGGTGATAGAGGATGTATGGAGCACAACCCGGAATATAGACCCGCTTAGCTATCCGACAAAGGTGGAAGCACGCAGAAAGGACCACTGACCAAAAAGTTTATGGTCTTCACAGGAGCCCAGGAATGATGGGGTCAAGGCTTTAGCAGAGTGCACGGTAGCGAAATAAAGTCCACGCACGGTGCTGCTGACACCTGAGGGAGATGCTATGCATGCTTGGAGGCAGGATCAGGCAGGTCCCGGCTCAGGTGTCAGAAGGGCCCGGGCCAGGTTTTAGGAAGTACACGGGCCATGAGGGGTCCCGACACAACCCAGGGAATCTTGCGCTTCGACCTGCGACCCACGTACGGCCGCACCCCGTTGAGCCCCAGGCTGTAGCCAGCGACCATGTTCACAGTTCGCGGGAATGGCGGGCGGAGTGATCTGGGAGGCTTCAGTGGAAAACGGGAGTTTTAGCGCGCGTGACTTACCGCGATAGCCTCAGCTACCCTTCACTAGCGCGTGGTGTGAGCGTCGCGCCTGGCACGGATTGGCATGGCCAATGGCCGGGGTGACCAGTAACGATTCACATCTGAGTCACCTCTGATCCACCACAGATTGATAGCTGAGTCACCTCCAATACGCCACCAAATCACAAACTAAATCACCTCTAAAACACCACACACGCACAGCTGGTTCACCTCTGATATACCACTAAACTACAGCTGGATTACCTCTAATACACCGCTTTTTAGAGGGGATTTAGAGCCCTATGAATCAGCTATGATTCTACACAAATACATAGCTTTCCAAGCTCACATTCAGCACTAATTTAGACCCCTCTGAACTACCTGTGAATCAGACCATGTTTAGAGGTCGGGCAACCTGTCATTTCCAATGCCAAATTGCGGTTTTCAGAGCGACCCCGAACCTCACATTTAGTGCACAATTAGAAGTCCTGATCAGTCGCGAATGAGAGGTTCGGAAGAGGTCCGAAACTTTCCGACGGTCAGGCCAGGCGCTGGTGGGATAATATAACACAGCCACCCCACTGGGCAGCAGGCTTATGTCACTGTGGTGTGCCCAGCCCCAGCCCCTGCCCCGTCTGCCGTTAGTCATGTGCCAGTAGGTCTACAAGCGCCGACAAATGCGGCAAACTGAAGCCCGTGTCCAGAAGCAGTGTCCCCAGCCTTGATGTAGCTGGCCCCTGCTCCCCACCCTCTCCACCCCCACCCTTTGTCCCAACTCCTGCAGCCGATGCCTCAAACGCCTGGCTGAGGCTGGAGAGGCGAGCCGATGCCAGCGCCCGTAGCAGAGCCAGGGTCAGCAGCCTAAGCTGGCCCTGGGAAAGAGAGGGCAGCGGCCCAGGAAACACCATTGTGCGCAGCACCTCGCTCAGGCGCTGCCAGATGTCGGACTGTGGCACCCCGATGTGCAGGACCCGGCTCACCTCCGACACATGGCACTCAAGCTGGCATGCAAGCGCAGAGCGCGCTTGCATTTCTCGGGAGTCCGGGTTAAGGGCCGACTTAGCTGCGACCAGGCCAGGCTGCCCGGCTCCTGCTCCCCCAGCTTTGCGATTGTCACGCGCACCCGCGAGGTCACACCCCATCACACCCTCCACCGCGTCCTCCGGCTGCTGCAGTTGCTGCTGGTCCACACCTCCGTCCTCCTGCCCGCCCTGTCCCTGCCCACCCACTCCTGCTGCAGGCCCTGCAGTGGTTTGCCTGGCTGCAGGCTGAGGGTCGTGGGTAGCCAGGTAGGCAAGGGTGTGCCTCGTGACCCAGCTGCTGAGGAGTGACCACAGCATGTTGAAGGGTGACAGTGTAACCCGGTAGGCCTTGGGTGGGGGCCCAAAGAAGGGAGCCGCACTTGCATAGCTAAGGTCAGCATCATCACTGTTGGCAGCGCCGTCGCTCGCGTCTCCCCCCCACTCCCCATCCTGGTCCGACCAGCCCTCCTCCTCCTCCCCAATGGTTTTCAAGCGCGCTGCCTTGCGCCTCGGGAGCTCCCCTGCTGCCCCGCTGGCTTCATCAGTGTGACCACCCTCCCCATCACTCTCACTCCCCTCATCACTCACACTCTCCCAGCCACCATGCCCCGCAGCATTGTTCTCGTCCTCCTCCTCTTCCCCATTCCCCTCCATGGCTGCCCTGTATTCATGTTTGTGTGATGAGCTATGTGAGGTGTGACCAGATGTACGGGGTGCGTGCAAGGCCTTGCCAGTGTGACCTCGGCGGTGTGCCACCTCTGGCAGCGGCTCCTCGTCTTCACTGCTCTCACTCTCCTGGTAGTGCTGCATCACACTCTGGGTGTAATCTACCTGCTGGGCCTGCATGAAGGCAGCAGCGGGTGCTGAACATCTTAGGTTGGAAAAGTGTGAGACTATTCTCTCACGGCGCAGCGTCTCTCCAAACCCCCTCTGACCCGGCCTATCACTCCCCACCCTACACAGATAAGCACCTATGTCGGGACACCCCGTTTCTCGTGTTCTCTTTATTCTTTACCGAAAGCCCCCGTTTTTTTTATGAATGAAGCCATTGAATGAAATGAAGCCATTGGAAGAAATGAAGCCATTGAACCAAACTAGATTAATTAGTATGAATTAATGATAAATAAAACCATACTAAACGAAGCCATTGAAGCATGCGTTTGCCAAGACGAGCCTTTACCCCCGCAACAAGGAGCAGCTGCTGGCAGCTGCTGAAGCCTCCATCCAAGCTGGTAAGAGCATGGCAAGGAGCAACCTCCGCTGTATTTTCGGGCAGTGGACCAGTTCTACAACAGGCAGGAGCTGGGAGAGCAGCTTTCCATGAGGGCAGCTCAGTATGGCAGAGGGCTTGCGTGGAGAGGGGGGTGCACATCGTGATGCTTCAACTTTCGACTCACAACACAGCTTTTCTGTGGTTTTTTGGTGCCATCCGGTGCTTGGACCTATAGTGATACAGTGCCGAAAATGGTACGACCAAGTTTCTCCTGAAACATGTTTATACTTGAGTGTCTCAACAGTGCACCTAGTTTTAAAAAACGGTTTTAGGGGGGGTATCCCACTGGCCAAGTCATAAGTCTCCAGTCCTTGAGAATTTTACTAAGCCGGGGGCATCGGCAGCTAGAGGACTTCTAGATCTCTCCAAGGATATGAGTTGCATTCGTGTCATCCAAGCAAGTGATGAGTTATGCCACCCCCCCGTGTCAAATTGTCTCAACTTAGGTGCTTATCTGTGTACCCCACCGCCCTACACCGCACCTCTTCTGGCACCCACCCGCCCCCTCTCCCCCTCCCCCTCCCCTCCCCTCCCTTTCATACACCAGCAGCATGCACAGTGACCCACCCCTCACCTGGCCCATCAAGCTAGTGCCTGGGGGTGCGCTGCTGCGGATGTGCACCAGCTGGGGCGCGTCGCCAACCAGCCTTGAGCCTGACCCAGCACTAGCCATGTCACCCACTGCCTCAAACGGAAGCTGCTCCCGGAGGGGGGCGGAATCCAGATCAGGCAATGTGTGCCCTGTGTGCTGTGCTCCAGCCAGGGCTGATGAGGGGGTGGTAGCTGGGCTGACAGGGCCTAGTGCGGGGGCAGGGCCAGGGGCAGCGGCTGAGGTGGTGCGAGTTTGCACAGGAGAGCTGGTGGTGGAGGTGAGCAGCACAGGCTTGGGTGTGGGGGGTGAGGGCAGCAGCACCACTGACCGGCGCTGCACAGGCACTAGTGGGGCTAGGCGCCGCCGGGGGGCGGGAGGGCCCCCTGCCTCTGCCCCTGCCCCTGCCCCTGCCCCTGCCCCTGCCCCTGCCCCTGCCCCTGCCCCTGCCCCTGCCCCTGCCCCTGCCCCTGCCCCTGCCCCTGCCCCTGCCCCTGCCCCTGCCCCTGCCCCTGCCCCTGCCCCTGCCCCTGCCCCTGCCCCTGCCCCTGCCCCTACCCCTGCCCCTGCCCCTGCCCCTGCCCCTGCCCCTGCCCCTGCCCCTGCCCCTGCCCCTGCCCCTGCCCCTGCCCCTGCCCCTGCCCCTGCCCCTGCCCCTGCCCCTGCCCGCTGAGCCCCAGGACTGGCAGGCTTGCCCAGTGCCAGTGATGGTGGCTGAGCAGCAAGAGGCCCCTGACCCTCCTCAGCTTCCAGGTCAGAGGAGCTGCCTGGAAGCTGCCCAGTTGGGGCAGGGGCAGTACTGTAGGCAGAGGGGGGAGCCTGGGCCCTGCAGCCACCGAGTCCAGGGGCCAGGGCAGGGCCAGGGATGGGTGCAGCAGCAGCAGTGAGGGGTGAGGGGGTGGGGTTAGGGGGAAGGCCGGCCCCATGCTCATGCCCAGCAGAGATGGGGACGCTGGTCAGGGTGAGGCTGGGTCCCTCTGGGCCGTGAGCTGCTGCGGGGTCAGGCTGGCTGGCAGCAGCAGGTGGGGGTGTCGGGTGGGCGGGTGGGTGGGTGAGTGGGTGGTGGGGGGCGGTGAGCACTGGCACCCCCTTGCCCCCGGCTGCAGGGGGGAACCACAGCCGCAGGGCACCCACCGCCCTGGGCACCTGGCCAGCGCCATGGCCCGCTTCCTGCTGGCAACCCTGATTCTCGCCTAGCACCTGCCCAGGACCTCCTTTAGCACCCTGCTGCTGCTGCTGCTGCTGCTGCTGCTGCTGCCCCTGCGCTGCTGCTGCCCCTGGCGCTGCTGGCCCGGCCACTGCTGCGCCTGCAATGCCTGCCCAGGGCCTCGGCTGGACCCCTGCTGCTGCTGCCGCTGCGGCGGTGGCGGTGGCGGCAGCAGTGCCGCGGGTCTGCTGGTCAGCGGCTGTCCTGCCAGCACCTGGTGAGCTTCCTGGGGGTCAGCCACCCGCAGCACACCGCGTATGCCCCCTGCCCCCAGCTCCCCCTCACCGCCCTCCGCACACAGCCTGCCCCTCACCCCCCTGGCTGTTGAGCAGGCAGCCAGGGAGGCTGCTTGGCCTGCCCCTGGCCCTGCCCCGCCCTGGCCCTGGCGCAAGGTGGTGGTGGGCGCTAGTGGCGGTGACTGGGGTGGGGGTGGAAGGGTCCAGCTGCAGCCCCTCTTGACCCACCGCACCCTCCTCGTCCTCCTCTATACTGAACACCAGCACTGGGGCGGCGTACCGCTGCTGCTGATGGCAGTACCGCTGCTGCTGCTGCTGCTGCTGGGCGTTTGCTGCTGGAGGGGCCTGCTGCTGCTGCTGCTGCCTTCGCTGCTGCTGGAGTGAGGGACAGAGGCAGGGGATGGGTTTGGAGGGACTGCAGCCAAGGATGGCTGGACAAGGTGTGAGGCGGGTGTGATGACGTCAGAGGGGCTGGGCACCCCTGCTGCTGCTGCTGTGGGCTGCATTGCATCTTGAGGGGGGCACACAGCAGCAGTGTTGGCTGGTGGCACAGGCACCTCAGCTGGGTAGTCAGGGGCAGCAGGGACAGCAGGGGCAGCAGCAGGGTCCTCAGGGGCAGCAGCTGCTGGGGCCGGGGCCACAGGGTCCTCAGGGGCAAGACGTTGGCCACCACTCAGGCTATCTGTCCCACTCAGCACCGGGGAGTTGTTGGCATGAGTTACAGCACTTGGGTGTGTGGTGGTTGAGGTGGTTACAGCTCCTGGCATGGGCAGGCTGACGTCCTCCACCAGCTGCACCCAGCTGCGGGCTGTGGCCCCAGGCTGTGGGGGGGGAGCAGCAGGACCCCCCATGGCAGGGGAGGTAGGGTGGTTAGGGAGCACGGGGGGGCCGGCAGCAGGGGGGGCCCCGGACCCAGGGCTGCAGCCAGCGCTGACCAGGGGCTCCTGGGGGGGGAGTGCAGGGGGCAGGGGGTGGGGGGCGCCTGGTAGGCATGGTGGCACATGGCCAGGTGTAGAGGTGGCGCCTGCCTGAGGCTGCAAGGGGCTGGAGGGGTGGGAAGGGCCAATGGCAGGGGCGGCAAGGGAAGGGTCAACATCTGCCCCTGCTCCTGTCCCACCCCCTGCCCCTGCCCCTGCCCCTGCCCCATTCCCTGTGGCCCCTGCCCCTGGCGCTTCAGGGGGTCCAGCCATGGCTGCCTCTGCCGCTTGTGCCACAGCAGCAGGAGGCGGGCCGAGGGGGGAGGCCAGGCTGCCCGGCACATACAGGCCCCACACCACTGGCTTTGCATCCCTGTGTGCAGCTGCCCCTGGCCCCCCACCCTGCCTGCTGCCCCTGGGCCCCCCACCTGCTCCTGCTCCGCCCCCTCCTGCCTCATCCCCCTCTGGCGCAGCAAACCTTACAGACCGCTCGCGATCGCGACTGCTGCTCTGAGACTTGCCAGGAAGCCCTCCTCCCTCCTGCCCTGGCCCCCCCACCTTCCCCACTGCAAGGCTACCTCGGCCCCCTGCCCCTGCCCCCACACCAGCCTGCACCCCAGCCTGAGATCGGGGCACATAGCCTTCCACCGCTCTGCTCTCCCCCGCCCCTGACCTGGCTGCCATGGCTGTTAGTGCTGCAGCTCCCTCAGCGGCACTCTTAGCAGCCTGATCAGGCAATCGCTCCACCACCTCAGCCAGCATCGTGGTCACACCCCCCACTGCGGCGGCAACTGAGGGGCCGGGGCGGGGGCCATGGCTTAGGAGCTGGGTGCGTCCCTCTGGGCGTAGGCGCTGCAGGGTGGGGTGGGGTGGGGTGGGGTGGGGTGGGGTGAGGTGGGGTGGGGTGGGGTGGGGTGGGGTGGGGTGGGGTGGGGTGGGGTGGGGTGGGGTGGGGTGGGGTGGGGTGGGGTGGGGTGGGGTGGGGTGGGGTGGGGTGGGGTGGGGTGGGGTGGGGTGGGGTGGGGTGGGGTGGGGTGGGGTGGGGTGGGGTGGGGTGGGGTGGGGTGGGGTGGGGTGGGGTGGGGTGGGGTGGGGTGGGGTGGGGTGGGGTGGGGTGGGGTGGGGTGGGGTGGGGTGGGGTGGGGTGGGGTGGGGTGGGGTGGGGTGGGGTGGGGTGGGGTGGGGTGGGGTGGGGTGGGGTGGTGGGGTGGGGTGGGGTGGGGTGGGGTGGGGTGGGGTGGGGTGGGGTGGGGTGGGGTGGGGTGGGGTGGGGTGGGGTGGGGTGGGGTGGGGTGGGGTGGGGTGGGGTGGGGTGGGGTGGGGTGGGGTGGGGTGCATATGTGTGTGTTTGTGTGTGCAATGCTGGCTGGCCAGCACCATGCAAGGGTGTCAGTGAGACAACATAGTGGTTCCACTGTTCAACTACCCATCCAACCACCTTCAGAGGGTCGCCCAGCTGGGCCGCATACTCCTCCAGCTGCTGCCAGCAGCTTTGGCCACAGAAGAACTGGCAGCTTCCTGGCAGCTCCACCACCTCCCCTGACCTGACGGCTCGTTGGGTGCTTGTTTTCAGCCTTGACCCTGCCACTGCTGTGTGTGACGCCCCCGCCCCCGCCCCTGCTGCAACGCCAGAGGCTGGCTCTGCACAGAGAGGGTTGCCGCACTTGCCCGCCAGGCTGCGCTCCTCTGCCACCTGCAGTCAGGCAGGCAGAGGGAGGGAGAGGCTGGGTGCGCTATACAGGCCTTGGTGCAAGGACCTCAGGCAGGCCAGTTGGCAAGCATCACTCCAGGGCCAGCGGGCAAAACCAAGGGGGCACGCAAGCAGCATCACGCTGCAAGGCACAGAGGACTGAGTGCTGAGAGAAAAGCCAGGGGCTGGGCGGCGGGCCAGGGGTCAGGGGTGAGGGGGGTCACACAGGGGGCTGGGAGCATGTGGGGGAGGTAAGGGAAGGCTGTGCTCCAGGGTGTCAGGCACCAGGGAGGGCCCAGGGGATCAGGCTGTGCCTCACAGCCAGGCCAACAGCTGGGCCGCACCTGCATCAGCTCCTCGCCTGTCAGCGGCGCTGCCAGCTGGCTGAGCTGCACCTGGCTGCTTGCCCCGCCCTCCAGCAGCTGCAGCATGGCTGCGAGTGCAACACGCCGCCGTTGGGCCTCTAGCACTGCAGCGGGGGGGGCCTGCCGAGCCGCCTCAGCTACCTCTGCGGGCAGCGGGGAGGACAGCAGGCAGGAAGGCAGTCATTCCAGCAGCAGCAGCAGCATTGAGCTGTGCCTCCAGTGCCAGTAGCACAGAAAGCCAGCTGTAGGGCTCACCTGCTTCCAGAGTGCCAGGCACGCTGTCGTCGCCATGTGGCGGGCCTTGTTTCCCAGCGGCTGGCTTCGTCTTGCGCCCTGGCTGCACTCGCGGCTTCATTGGAGGAATACGCCTCAGAGAAGAGCGGGAGAGCAGCGGCGCTGGAAGACAGCGTGTGAGATACGAAACGGACACTCGCTCGGCCGGCCGACTGGAGAACGGTGGCAAAGGCTACTATTAAATACATATGTGCGGCAAGAGCAAACAATCTAAGCAGTGTAACGTTTGAAGATAAAGATGAAGCTGATTGTGATTTTCATGACCAGATCATAATCATAGTTGTGCCTGTAATGCCACTATCACTGTCAGCCACCCCCTGATGAGCCCCTGTAAGGCTCGGCAGTGCAACTGCCTGAGCATCACATCGGCGTAGCCTCAGGCTTTTTGTTGCAACCCCCAGGTGAGGATAAACTCGTGCCCTTCGACATTTCCGCTGGAAGCGGCGCGTAGCAAAGCTCTTAGCTCTGCCGTCTTTGTAGCGTGCCGCTGGGCAAGGCGGGCTGCCCGCGCCTGATCTCCCTTCGCATTACACACCTGCGTGGTTTGAGCACACCGACTTTTTAGACACTGTGCGGGAGGAACAAAAGCCAAGGTCGTGTTCCTGAACAAGGCCCGTCTCACTTTCTAGTGTGTCCGGCGTGCATAGCCTTGTCAGGATCAGGAGCTTTAGGAATACAATGTGAGGGGTGGCTACGGAAGCACGGTGTTGCGTGGAGTGGCAGTGCCCTGATGGCTGCCACATGGGGTTACCAGCTTCTGTGTAGCTGCCAGGCAAGCTCCTTTGCGTCTCACTCCCCCATACCTGCTGGTCCATGGCGAGTAGGTGAGCCTCAGTGCTGATGCTGCGGATGCCCTTGCACATCTTTAGGCCCGCGCTGATCATTTGCTCGGCGGCTGAAAGGTCACTCTGCTGCAGCTGCAGGCAGTGACACACCTTGCACACAAATGAGTGAGCACTGTCCACATGAAGCAAGTGTGCAACCGTTGCTGTGTGTTTGTGGTATAGTCGGTTTATAACTGCCATGTCACATTCAGGATGGTGACTGATGCATATGGGTGGGTGGCTGATTGCATGGGGGGAGAGTGTATGCTGAGAGACTACATGCAGTGTGTGTGTGTGTGCATGGTGGTTGCCAGACTTTGCGGTTTTGGTGGTGTCGGGTCCTTCCTCTTTTAGCACCTGGTGTGGCACGAGGTAGGCCATGACCTGTGCGACCAGGCCGTGGTGCATGAGCCGATGGTGGGCCGCCTGTAGCACTGTGCGCAGCCGGGCAGCGGCCTCCTGCGGTGAAGAACGGGAGCGGCAGGCAGGCAAGGTGAGTAGGTGCAGGGGTGGGGCTGCGGGAGCCCGGTGGAACGGCGCAACCCATCCAACCACTTTGGGTGTTGCATGCTTGCAAGCTGAGGATGTGCTAGGCTTGTTGTGCACAGGCACATGGGATGCCTGAGAGACTGACCTGGCCTCGGCCTTGTCTCAGCTTTATCAGAGCCACGGCCAGCATGGAGACCACACCCTCCAAGCTTTCTTCCTGCATGCACAAGCATGGGACTTGCAGCCATGGTGAAGTGGGCCTGGCTATTGCAAGGTACATGCTATGGCAAGGAGCACCTTCACGTGCCTAACCAAGCCAACTGTGACGCTGGAGCAAAGTGTGACCATGGCCCACTTGTGAGCTGATGAGCCATGTGTGATTGTGTTGCATGGGAAGCACCTCTCATGTCCAATACTCCACGAGGTTCCTGCTTGGGCCCCATAGCTTGACCCAGCCACTCACAGGTTGAGACGTCAGTGGGGCGGCCCCAAAGCGCGGACCCAGGGCGTCAATGGCCGCTTCCACCTCCCTCTCCCCGCTGTCAGGGCTTGACACCAAGCTCAGAGCCTGAATGCAACACCACCTTTCCAAGCATGTGCGTACGCATCCTAGCTGTAGGACCACAGCAATCTATCGCCGTTGACAAAGCTTCATGCAATGCCATGCTCATGGGTCATGTGCTGCGGTGGCCCACTCACCAGCAGTGCTGAGGCTAAGGTGGCTTGTTGGGCTACCGCTGTGTTTTGTTTCACTGCTTGAAAATGGGCAGTTGCTGCGCCATAGGACCCCACAGCATGGGCGTAGTGGCCAGCTACCATGTGTGCTGTCAGCAACAACGACCGCAGCTGATGAGGGAAGCGCATCACCTATGGCCAAAGGCAACAACAGGAGCAATGCTGATGCAGGGCAACACAAGGGCAGAGCATGACATTAGCTTCAGTTCAGGCACCCATGTCTAACCCTGACTGTAGCTCATGCACATGCGTACCTGGCTGAGCACGGCCAACACCGCCTCTTGTGCTCCTTGCAGATTACTGGTGGCAAGGTGCAGGTGGGCCCGGGCCACTGCCAGTTGCAGGGACAACACCAAGGGCGGGCGGCTAGACCAGAGAGTCAATGGGTCCAGAGCGGCCTCAGAGATCTGCGCTGCATCCAGATGTGGCAGCTAAGTGTCTGAGCTTGTCTTGTGGGCTATGTCTTGTGGCCAATGGAAGCAATGCGCAACTGGGCGTCAACACCTTAAGCCACCTTGCGGCACAAGTTTGCAGACCTGATGATGGCCTGTTGGTGTTTTGGTGACCTGCTTAGCATGCAGAGTTTGCGGGTGTTGCTAGGCTGGGTGTAGGGATTAAAGCCAACCCTTTGAACCATTTCCTTTCGACAGAATCGATGGATATGGCACGTCTCTTAAACTGTAGCATTTGGCCTGGTCTTCAATGATACATACTGGTTCGGGAGATTGTGCAATGACTGAGGGCTCACACAGTATCAAGGGCTTGATCGCCATAAGACTGGCAAATAACATCACATTTCAGGACATATAGTAGCATTTGCCCTGCCTTGTGTGCATTGGAATGCCAATGGCTGGCGAGCATTGGAATGATTGGTGCAGCAGACTGCAATCTTATGGGAAGAGACTGCAATCTTATGGGAATGTAGAATACGACTCCGAAAATATAACCACTCCCTCATTGATCGATGTTTTTCACTTATTTCAGTGGCGAGGGGTGCAGTGCACGCTCCTCACCCATACAAAAATGAAACCGTGCAGTAACCCATGAGAGCCACTGCTACTGCAGCCGCAAGCGGAGTGCAATGCAAGCAGCTGCAATACGTGCACCCCCTTCGTGATCAGGGTGACACGCCGGTCAGGTAAGTATGCTCGAATTGGGGACAACAAGGGGTTGGGGGCAAAGCCTGGCCAACCTGCCTGCGTGCACCCAATGGTGGGTTTGCTATTATCGTATAGGTACTGACTACCCAAGGTGCATCGCGGGCTCACCTCTTCGTGCCTCACCCCCAGCTCCGCAAGGTGTTCAGACACAGCGGCCTCTCCTTTCGTGATCTGCAAGCCGCAGTGACATGGCTAAGCAGCGTGACACACCATGCCAACAACAGGGCAAGGCGCACTCACAAATGCCACCACTGCACACTCACCCTTCAGGCAGCTGCCATGTTATGCCAAGCATGCCTCAGCACACCATTCAGCTGGTGTGCGTCTGTGTTATTGGAGTCAGGGCACAAAATCAGGCACATCATGTCCTCACACCATGCTTGCATGCGTTCAACGACCAGAGCCTGATGTGCAAAAGCTGCAACGTATACTCATCACCCCATACCCCATCGTTCCCTGCCCTTCACAGCATGCATCATCAGTGTGTGGCCCTGAGCCCCCGCAGCAGCCCACCTCATCAACTGCCTGTTGCGTCTTTCCTGTGAAGGCGTACAGCACGGCTGAGATGAGGCAGATGAGCGCCCGGGCCGAGGACAGAGGCAGCCAGTGGTACCTACACACAGGGTGACCCAAAGAGAAGCTGGCAAGGGGCCTGGCCAAACAAGGGAAGAAGGAGTATCCCAGCATGAGGGGCGGCTGTGTCCTCGCAGCCCTCAGTACCCGCAGGGAGGTGAGCCCTCCTAGCACTCCTTGTCAACCAGCACTCCCAGCACCTCACACCAGGCATGAACAGCTGAGTAGCCAATACACAGGCTGCCTGCTCACACAGTCAAGACAGGACCCAGCCCCTGCTCCTGGCTCTGCCCCTGCTACTGCCCAGCCTCTGCTGTAAGTCTAGCCCTGGGACCGCCCTGGCCCTGCCCCAGGGGGACTGACCCAATAGCCTTGCCCTGAGTTGAGTCCAGCATGCCCCTGATGGAGGCCATGGCCACCAGGGTGTGGCGCTGGCTGCGCCCCTTGACTCCCCCTGCTGGCCCCCCGCTGTCAGGGCTCAGCCCCTGAGGCCCCCCGTGAGTGCCCTGAGGGGCGCCAGGGGCCGCCTGGACGGGGGTCTGTGTGCACCCTGCTGCCTGCTCTGCTGCCTGCTGCCCTGAGCCCGGCTGAGAGGGGGCTGAGGATGGGGCTGGGGTGCCGGGGTGGCCTGGGCTGTCCACCAGGCGGAAGATGCGGCCCCGAGCCAGGTCACTGAGCACCTGCACTCCACACATGGTGGCCAGCCAAGTCATGCTCACGCTGCAGACCAGCCTGACGCAGCCATGCAGCAGACAGCCAGCACACCATGGCCAACGTGACATGTTTAGTACGCAGAGCACACAAAGGGTCAGCCATGAGACGGCTGTGCTGGAGGGTGGGGTTAAGGGTTTGGGTTAGCGTTGACCCCGTATCCTGCCTCAGCTAGGGTTAGGGTTACCCCTGATCCCATACCCTAGCCACATGGCACACCCTGATGCGCCCTGATAGGTCCCATCATGCCTGCTGGTGAGCCGGGCGCATGTGGCGAACAGCGTGGGTCTGCATGACGAGGGTCTGGCTGACGACCAGGGCTGCACCCTCACACCCTCACACCAGCACCGACTAGGTCAAGAGTGAAGAAGGTGTGATAGTGTGCAAGGTCATGGTGGTGGTCATGATGTTGTGGTGGTGGTGGTGGTGGCAGCAGTGGCAGCAGGGGTGATGGCAGCTGTGGCAATGGTCATGGCATACTCATGCAGCGCCTCAAGGCCGTTACAGCATGATGATAACGACCTGGGCCTGTGAGAAGCCATCACAGGAGCAACTGATGCCACGAGGGGGAGGCCCACCGGCCACCCCCTTCCCAAGCCACCCCCTTCCCACCTCCAGCAGGCTAAGCTGGCAGTTGGCATACGCGAGGAAGCCCTCTGGCAGCTGCTCCGCTGCCCCGCCTGCTGCCGCTGAGCCCTCCGCTGTGGACCAGGACTGGCCCGACCCCGCCCTCACCAGGCCGCCCGCCGGACCACCCTGCCCCTGCCCACCTGCCCCAGGCCCTGCCCCATTGGCCCCAGGCGGCTGGGCAGGGGTGCCTGCTGCCCCGCCAGTGTTCTGAGGGGCCAGGGCCTGGATCAGGTCCAGGGTGAGGCGGCGCCGGGTGGCAAAGGCCTTGGGGTCTGGCACCACCAGCAGCAGCTGCAGGCTGAACAGCATGAACACAACCTGCCAAGCAGGGGAAGGCGAGAGGGAGGCAGGCTCACACTCACTAACAATCGGTGGTACAGCGCAGTGCTATGCAGTGTGGGCGGGAGGAGGGGTTAGCCTGCGCCATGAAAATGAGGCCAAGCCTGCCATCTCCCGCTGCATGCAATGTGTAGTCAACGTGCCTGGTGCATGTGAAGTGATGTTAAGTTCCACTAGCATGTCACCATAGAGTGGGGTGGGTGGGTGGGTGGGTGGGTGGGTGGGTGGGTGGGTGGGTGGGTGGGTGGGTGGGTGGGTGGGTGGGTGGGTGGGTGGGTGGGTGGGTGGGTGGGTGGGTGGGTGGGTGGGTGGGTGGGTGGGTGGGTGGGTGGGTGGGTGGATGAGAAGAGCTGGGGGATGGTGTGGGGTAAGGATTGGGTTCAGCAGTCACAGCACAACCACAGTCAGCCCCCTAGCACTGCCCGCCCTGTGTGCCGCGTGTGCTTGGCCCCAGTGAGCTCACCTGCATCTGGCTGAGCCCCGCCTCCCCTGCTGCCTGGCAGCCCTGGTCCAGCAGCGCCAGCGCAGCCGCAGTGTCACCCAGCATGGCCAGCGCATCGGCCAGGTGCAGCCGGAAGCAAGCGGCCCAGCGCAGCAGCAGCAGCCTGGGCAAGCACACGCAAACTAACAGACTGTGCACTTGATGAGGAAAGTGCAGGAACACGTGGCAGGCTGAGGGGGGCGGAGAAGGGAAGGGGGGAGGGCGAAGGAGGAAGGCGGAGAGGGTGGAGGGTTGAGACAGCTGGCAGCGGGCAGAGGATGTCAGGTGAAGGGCAGATGGCAGTAGAGGGTTCCCACTTGCCTGTCCCTGGAGGCCTTGCCTGCCTCACACGCCTGCAGCCCCTGCTCGTAGGCTTGCATCTGCAACCACGCAGCCCAGCCCAGCCCAGCCCAGCTCAACATGGCCTGCCTGTGGCCAGCGCCCAAAGCTAATAAACAGGTGCCCTGCCTTGCAATAGACAATGAACTGGTGGTCTGCCACTGTGGTGCCACCAGCGGCTGCCAGCAGTGTTCATTGGCTCGGCTGACTTGCCCTCAGCGGTCAGAGAAACTGGGTTCTACCTTGTTGTCCATGACAAGGTGGTTACAGGTGGTTGCTACAGGTGGTTACTACAGGTGGTTACTACAGGTGGTCACGAGGTGCAGGAGGTGGTGCAGTGGCAAACGGCCCAGGACCGCACCTGGCTTGTAACATCGCCTTGGGAGCGGTAGTTCCTCCCTAGCAGGAAGCACACCTCACACTTGAGTAGGTAGCTGCCGAGCAGCTGCCCCACCAGGGCTTGCTGCAAGGGCACCACAGGGGCAAGTGCAGCAAAACAGACCAGACATAATGCCAATAGAAGTGCTGAAGCAGGTCAGAGGGGCAGCATAGGGAAAAATGGTAGGGCCAGAGGCTGCGGGGCATAGAAAGGCGATTGGGGCTACAGGCAGGCCTGCCAGCATCCCAGTTTGCATAAGTCAACTGCATGTCATAGACATCTGTGTCCAATGAACGCCTTGCACTGACTCTTAGAGCAATGACAACGTTGACAACAAACATGATGTTTAAGACGCCTGATATAGCACACCAGCATGATGATGGTGGAGGGGTCAAGCCACACCACCTCTGCTGGCCTGTGTTGGCGCTGTGTGCTGCCCTTCTTTGAATCACACCTGTGCAGGCAGGCTGGGCTACTGCCGCTGCTGCTGCCTTCCCTGCTGATGCCATTGTGGAACTGTTCCACAGCTTGTGGAACCCAGCCCAGCCCAGCCCAGCCCAGCCCAGCCCAGCCCAGCCCAGCCCAGCCCAGCCCAGCCCAGCCCAGCCCAGCCCAGCCCAGCCCAGCCCAGCCCAGCCCAGCCCAGCCCAGCCCAGCCCAGCCCAGCCCAGCCCAGCCCAGCCCAGCCCAGCCCAGCCCAGCCCAGCCCAGCCCAGCCCAGCCCAGCCCAGCCCAGCCCAGCCCAGCCCAGCCCAGCCCAGCCCAGCCCAGCCCAGCCCAGCCCAGCCCAGCCCAGCCCAGCCCAGCCCAGCCCAGCCCAGCCCAGCCCAGCCCAGCCCAGCCCAGCCCAGCCCAGCCCAGCCCAGCCCAGCCCAGCCCAGCCCAGCCCAGCCCAGCCCAGCCCAGCCCAGCCCAGCCCAGCCCAGCCCAGCCCAGCCCAGCCCAGCCCAGCCCAGCCCAGCCCAGCCCAGCCCAGCCCAGCCCAGCCCAGCCCAGCTGCTCACCACTCTGAGCAGCTCCCTCTCTGCATCCTTGAAGTTGCAGCTGTGGTTAACCAGCAGACGCCCCAGGCTAAGTCTAACCTTGGCCTCGTGGTCAGGCAGCAATGCAGCGCCCTGCACCATGGCTCCAAGCACCAGCCACTATGACTCCGCAGCACAAGCCTGGCTGTGTGCAGCTGATGGCTGTGTGCATTGGACAGCCCACAACCCATGTCGCTGACCTGCAGGAGTGCGGACAGGCAACGCACGGCCAGTAGGGGATGGCCTTGGGCTTCCCAGCGACTCGCAAGAAGCAGCAGTGCGTCGGATGCAGGGCTAGACAGAGTTGCCGAGGGAGTGGCCAAGCAAATGCGTCGCTTCATGCGCGTTTCAAATCAGCCCGCCTCGGCGCGTTGTTACTAGGAAGGATGTTCGGTGCAGTGCGCAGGGGGTCAGGGCATGAGGCACGCAGCTTGGTTTTAGCATCCTTGTTACATGTCGATGTGATGTGATGCATTATCGATTAACCCCCGAAGAACATTGGTACACAATAGCTCAAACAACGACAAGATGTTCACATAGACAGAGAAATGTAAGTATGTCAGCGCTGCTGCTTGAGTTTGGATTGTGCCTTCGGGTGGGGTGGTGGTGGGGTGGGGTGGCAGTAGAGTGAGGCCTGCCGGTCCTCTCCGCCACCTTGCTAGGGCCTTGCCAGACAATTTGCGCCCCCACTATCCTAAGCCTTGGGAAAACCACACCATCACCGCCACCTTAACCCGGCCCTAACCTAGCCAAATCTAGACCTTGTCCTGTTCCCTTAGTCAGGCGTTCCCAACATGGGGTTGGCAATCTTCATGCAACTGCAGCCCATCTACTCCATCATTTCATGTAACGTTTGCTGCGTCTACTGCAATGCGATAATGCGCGTTTAATGTAAGACTGGAATTGCCATCGGAGTCATTCGATGCGGGCAGACACATGTGACCCCGGATGTGTCCCAATCGCAGACCGTGGTTAGCTACACTGGTAAGCTACGTCCTTGGCTATCCGTTAGCGATGCACGACATGTCGGTGGCGCACACCACCGAAGTCCGGCAAACATGGCTGCGCGAGCTTCCTGATGGTGCAGGCCGCTTGGCGAGGATGTGACAAAACACGAATCCGAGTGTGGCAGCGCTATATCGCTGTAATGGTGGGCGGCACAGTAGGGTCTAGTAACCCCCTCCAGCTATTATTCGCTTTATGTTTTGCACCATTGAACAAACAACCTGGCCTCACTCGGATTTGTTATAGCATACTCAATGACGCGTCCGTGGCACTATGCAACTCAATCATTGGGTCTGTATGTGACAAGATTGACCCCTTACAAGGTACACATGCTGATGGCTACAGGTTTACGAGGGGACGACCGAGCTTGTCTTACAACTTCGCCACGTGGCCCCCACCAACACAACTTAACCCACCATCTCCCAACCTCGTCTACCTCTCCTTCACCCGCCTTCCCTACCTCAGCCTACCTCAGCCTACCTTCCCTACCTCAGCCTCCCCTACCCTCCCCTACCTCCCCTACCTCCCCTACATCACCCCTACCTCCCCTACCTCCCCTACCTCAGCCTCCCCTACCTCAGCCTCATCCCCTACCTCCCCCACCCACTCTCCCCTACCTCTCCTTCACCCGGAGCCCCGCTCAGCAACTCACCCACCCCCTCTCATTCCCTAACCATGAAGAAGAGAATGAGCAAGGCGCACAGTGCCCAGCTCAATGCACTAAACAACTCGCCAAGGGCTGGCAATCGGCATTGCCCTAACAACATCAAGGCTGCAGCCAGTAAGGCACAAGCGACAAACCGTGACCTGCAGGCTGAGGTGCAGCGGCTACGGGATGTGGAAGCATGGTGGTGGCAGGTACATGGAGCTGCCAGCTCTGCTGCAGTTGATGTCCCTGCGCACATGCAAGGAGGCCATGAAGACTGTGGATGTTCATGATTTGCAGCAGCGCATGGGTCAGCTCCGTGCTGAAGTGCGGCGTAAGGAGGCTGCCGCAGCTGCAGCACAGCGATCAGCCAAGGCAGAGCGCCAGATCACAGATGCAGCGCACAAGGTCGGGAGGGTTGTGATTAATGTGGGTGACCATGCGTGCCAAGAGCGGCTTGCAGCGGCCCATGCCCTTGCCTTGGGGGGGCATGATTTTAGCCACACAACTGTTGAGGAGGCAAAGAAGATGACAGGAAAGCAGCTTCAGACATACCTCCAGTTCCACAAGCAGGAGGTACACACCAGTTGGAGGGTACCCAAGCTACTGAGCCACGTGTGCACCCACATCCGTGGGAAGCTTGCCGCAGCTGCGCCCCCTCAGCAGCAACTGACACCTGCAGGCACCACCCCTGAGCTGGCTGTGCCTGCTGGTGCACCCCCTCAGCAGCAGCAACAGGTGGCAGCGGCAAGCACGTCACGTAAGCGTGAGGCACCTGCAGCTAACAAGCCGAGGGCAGCAAAGCAAGGTGAGAGAACACCATGTACTGCACCTAGCACCTTCTTTAAGCGTGGTAGAGCAGCCGGTAATGCACTAGCGCCAGCAGCAGCTCCAAAAGCTAATAATGATATCCAGCTGTCACGACTGCCGTCGCCGCGTCCACATGCCAAAAGCAAAACATGTTCCGACTGCTGCTGCGCGTTGCAATTGCCACTCACAACAGTGTGGCGAAGCGTGCTAGAGCGGCGCGCCTCGCATGGGGCGAAATCGCATGAATTTGAATGTGTATCTTTGGACAGGCACTGAGCACCGCTGAGAGCGAAATAATTTTTGCTGCGTCTGCCATCTCGTAGCTATGAGTCTCCTCTGTTCAAAGCACTGTTTACATATGTTTTTGACTGAGTGGCTGCGGAGATACAGGCTTCGTATCACAGGGGGGTGGTTTTCAGGTAGTTGGGAACGCCTGACCCTTAGTCAGGATGTCCCAACATGGGGTTGGTAATCTTCATGCAAGTACTCGCACCAGAGTGCACCGATTCCGGTAGCGTTTGTTGCATTGGCACCTGCGAATTACTCCGCATCTACTGGCAAGCGGCGCATTAATCCTTGCATCAGAGTCCATGCCGGCGCAAGCGAGCGCGAACACACCTCAGCTGCTCACTATCGATTGTTCTAGTGGTGAGTAATGGCACCAATGAGGGAACTCCGCCTGGCATCCAGCCGGAAGTACAATCACAGCACAGCCCGCCAGGCTCGCTCCGCGAGCCTTTTGTTGGTGCAGGCGGTGTTGGAGGGCCATCGTGGGGCTAGTAATGACTCGACATTGCAGCGAGGTGCCAATGGATAGAGGTTTCTCTAGCCAGCCACACAGAAAAAGGGACCCCCTTGCACAAATTGGCATGTTGTGAGCTGACCACTCTGAGTTATTAGAATTTCGAGTCATTACTCTGTTCGTAACTCTACGACACAGCTGCTGGAATAGAAAGCACGGCAATCCATTAACCAGGGCCGCCTCCTCACCCTTTGGCGTGACCCGACTCTGCCTTGCAGAATTGACTAGCCTACTCCGACCGCCTGGACCCTGCCCCCTTGCAGCCAGCACCTGGACCCCCTTGCAGCCCCACCACCTCCCAGCCCCCGCAGAAGCCTCCCACCCCCTCCCACCCCCTCACTGCCCCCTCACTGCCCCGCCAACCCTTCCCACCCCCTCCCACCCCTTCCCACCCCTCCCAGCCCCTCCCACCCCCGCCACCCCCTCCCACCCCCTCCCACCCCTTCCCACCCCCTCCCAGCCCCTCTCAATGTCGCCCCCTGGCCCTAGCAAGTCATTGCAAGACGCAAACCCATGAGTCCCAGCCGGCAGCGTGCTCATCTTGCAGCACTTGTAAAGTCACCAAGGGCTGCTCATCTGCACAGTCCTAATGGCCTAAAAGCTACAGCAAGGAGGGCTAACGACATTGCCCAGGAGGTGCAGGCAGAGAATGAGCTGCTGATGACCGAGGCTCAGTTGCTACATGCTATTGAGGAGGTCCTTGCTGCCAAAATGCACGACCTTGAGGAGAAGCACCAGCACCTACAGGCAGCACACAGGCAGTTGAGATTGGATAACGAGTCTCTTGAGGCAATCATCGAGCAGTGCAACATGGCTGTTTCAATTGCAAGGCGTGATGTGCACTGCCTAGAAGCACAACTGCGCAAGTTTCAGCGCCGCCCCGTGCTAACCCGCAAGACAGCTGGTGCTGGTGCTGCTTCTGGGCTGCCCACCCCTCCAGCTGAGCAGCAGGGGGTCAGGGCGGAGCTGGACACAAGCTGGACACGCAAGCGGAGGGCGGGCGGGAGGGATCCGACCCAACATGTCGAGCAAGGTAACGTAGCAATGTCCTACACACCTTGAGTGGCCTTACCGAGTGGCCAGGTAGTAGGTACTACTCACGAAGCGGTCAAGCAATGCAGCAGCCTTGTATACTTCCGAGCATGGGTGGAGGGGCGTCGTTACATCGGTTTGACGTGCCATGTGCATTGTTTTGACTGCGGCGACTGTCCCTGACTGTTTGCAGAGGCTACTGGGCCACGTCGGTCGCGGCGGTCGGTCGCGGCGAGGCCCGCATGAGCAAAACTGGCATGGATTTAAATGTCAAGATTTGAGCCGCCATAGCACCCAGCACACTGCACGGTATTTAATGTTACAAGCTGCACCGCATAGGTGACAGAGTCCTCTATCCAGGAATGTGCGAAACATAATTAGAAACCACGTGGCTGAGACGCGGCGTCGTTTTGATTACCAGGGGTCGGTTTCCTATCATTTCCTGTCATTTTTTGCTAGTTGGGGTCGCCTGACCCTTAGCCACCTGCAAGGCACACATCAGATTGTGTCGTGTTTTGCTTAGCTTCGCCCTTGGCATACCAATACCGCTCGGTATGTGCTGCCTTATTGGCGTGCATGACGCCCGGATCAGCACCAACAACAATGCCTGCGGTGGGGTCCGGGCAGCTGGTGGTTGTGAGCTCATGGGAACGAAGGGTAGCTGAGCTCAACTCTGTTCTGAACCAGCCGGTTTTTGTAGGGGACAGAGCGTAGTGACACACATTGTTGAGTTGCGTTCGGTTTGGTTGTCGTTGGACCTGCCAGATAGCTAAACCAAGCTGACGGATACGACAACGCCATCATCGTCGCCTATAATGCCTCGACCCAAGCACCTATTTATGCACCATGGCTTGGCACGATGACGGCGTGGCAAGGCAAGGTATTAACATACACCCCTGGTTTTTTCAGTACATCTGGCGTTAATTGGGTACGTACTCATATGAACGCACTGGCATTGCCCCGCGTTCCTCAGAATTCCTGTCATTTGTTTCAGTGGCGAGGGGTGCAGTGCACGCTCCTCACCCATACAAAAATGAAACCGTGCAGTAACCCATGAGAGCCACTGCTACTACAGCCGCAAGCGGAGTGCAATGCAAGCAGCTGCAATACGTGCACCCCCTTCGTGATCAGGGTGACACGCCGGTCAGGTAAGTATGTTTTTGGAGAGAGCACCAAGGGGATCCGGGCAAATCCTGGCCAAGATGCCTGCATGCGCCCGATGGTGGGTTAGGAGGCTCGGGCACATGTGTTGCGGGCTCATATTGCAGCCTTGGGTCTCACAAGTACGGCATACATACAAGTCTGCACCCATCCATGCTCCAGCTTGTAGCGTGAGGAGCGTAGTCACAGGATGTCTCAACCCAGCCTGAGTGGAGATCTAGGGGCGGGGCGGGGGCGGGGGCGGGGGCGGGGGCGGGGGAGGATGAATTGGGAGGGGGTGGTTGTGTAGGGGAAAGGGAAGTGGAAGGGAGGTGCCCACTGGACCTGCAACCAAGGGGCGTGCACGTGCGGTAGGGTGACCAGGCTGGGCACTGTGTTAGCTATCAGGCTGGGCTGGGCTGGGCTGGGCTGGGCTGGGCTGGGCTGGGCTGGGCTGGGCTGGGCTGGGCTGGGCTGGGCTGGCTGGGCTGGGCTGGGCTGGGCTGGGCTGGGCTGGGCTGGGCTGGGCTGGGCTGGGCTGGGCTGGGCTGGGCTGGGCTGGGCTGGGCTGGGCTGGGCTGGGCTGGGCTGGGCTGGGCTGGGCTGGGCTGGGCTGGGCTGGGCTGGGCTGGGCTGGGCTGGGCTGGGCTGGGCTGGGCTGGGCTGGGCTGGGCTGGGCTGGGCTGGGCTGGGCTGGGCTGGGCTGGGCTGGGCTGGGCTGGGCTGGGCTGGGCTGGGCTGGGCTGGGCTGGGCTGGGCTGGGCTGGGCTGGGCTGGGCTGGGCTGGGCTGGGCTGGGCTGGGCTGGGCTGGGCTGGGCTGGGCTGGGCTGGGCTGGGCTGGGCTGGGCTGGGCTGGGCTGGGCTGGGCTGGGCTGGGCTGGGCTGGGCTGGGCTGGGCTGGGCTGGGCTGGGCTGGGCTGGGCTGGGCTGGGCTGGGCTGGGCTGGGCTGGGCTGGGCTGGGCTGGGCTGGGCTGGGCTGGGCTGGGCTGGGCTGGGCTGGGCTGGGCTGGGCTGGGCTGGGCTGGGCTGGGCTGGGCTGGGCTGGGCTGGGCTGGGCTGGGCTGGGCTGGGCTGGGCTGGGCTGGGCTGGGCTGGGCTGGGCTGGGCTGGGCTGGGCTGGGCTGGGCTGGGCTGGGCTGGGCTGGGCTGGGCTGGGCTGGGCTGGGCTGGGCTGGGCTGGGCTGGGCTGGGCTGGGCTGGGCTGGGCTGGGCTGGGCTGGGCTGGGCTGGGCTGGGCTGGGCAGCCACAATCCTGTGATGCAGCCACAATCCTGTGATGCTGTCACCTAAGGCTAATGCGTGGGTTAACACACACACCATGCACAGATACTTGAAACGATGCCAGGGCTTGAAGCAGCGGAGTTCTGCTGTACGCCATTTGTGCCATTGTAAGCCACTATAAGCCATTGTAAGCCGCCGACGCGCCACTGTACCGACGCGCTCCGCTGCACTTCACTGTAAGTTGTCTCCGCTGCAGGTCTCAGGACAGCACGCCTCTAGTCCAGGTCCTCCTGTCAGGACCTAACTAGCAGCTAAGGACGTGTCCTCAAATGCACCGGCTGTCAAAGGACAGCGCACAGTGTGACAGCGGACAGTATATAAAGGCTGCCTTTGCCTCACTTCGGTCTCTTACTCGGCGCAGGGCAGGGCCGGCGCCGAGTACTGGTCGGCTTGACCTTAAGCTTTCGCACCGGTGTGGCTAGATGCCATACAATCACCCTAGGTAAGCACCAGCAGCAGCCCCGCACCAGCAGCAGCCCCGCACCAGCAGCAGCCCCGCACCAGCAGCAGCCCCGCACCAGCAGCAGCCCCGCACCAGCAGCAGCCCCGCACCAGCAGCAGCCCCGCACCAACAGCAACCCCGCACCAACAGCAACCTCTGTGCTTGTGCTTGTGCTCGCAGTGCACAAGATGTGAAGGTGGCCTCGCAATACGGCATCAATTGCCAAGGGACTTGCCAGAGCCCTTAGCCTTCTAAAGGTAAACCCCTTGCCCTTGTTAGCCCCGCACTTGTTGTCCAAAACACCGTGCGCATTGTTGCCCCGCACATAGCCCCGCACTTGTTGCCCCGCACTTGTTGCCCCGCACTTGTTGCCCCGCACATAGCCCCGCACTTGTTGTCCAACACACCGTGCGCATTGTTGCCCCGCACATTGCCCCGCACACTAAGCATATGTCGTGGCCCTATGTGCTTGCAGGCCTCGCCAAAAGCAGCAGCGAGTAATAAACTTGCAGCCACAATGGAGCTTCCTAGTGGAGCGTTCATCCCTACCCGAGCCCTAGAGCCATGGCACACTCTAGGGCTGTAGCTAGTTCACTAGTGTTAACTAGTGCAACGGGCTGGTAGCCATATAAGCATTAAAGCTGTTAGTTTTGATGGGGAGCCCAGTGGTGTAAGGGCGCGCTCCGCGTAGTCCCTTAGTGTCGTCTGGGCTGTCGCGGTTAACCCGAGGCAGCTACAGGATATCGGTCACACCGCATTAGTGTGAGTTGGCAGGTAAAGCCTAGCAGCGTAAGCTGTGAGGACAACTGGTTCGATTCCAGGGGGCCCCGTTCTAAGCCCTAGCCTTCTCACGGTGGTGCCTTGTGGCCGACTGTTACAGTGCCCGCGGCTCGAGTGCCCTCGCGGCCGGCTCAGTGTTACATATGGTTCAAACGGTCCAACGTCGCCTTTATGAGGCTGCACGTTACAAGTGGTTTCCGACCGATAAGCCAATTACTGTAAACTCTCCGCCTCGACCATGTAAAAGATGGTTCGAAGTGTTCTCGTGACGTACACAGTCACTGCAGAGGATTAGGCTCGCGCTAAGCGCTCTTAAGAAAAACCTCGGAACACACAAAGCATCGAGCTCGCCGAAATAGGGCCGAGAATAAGGCATATCTGGAGTCTCTCTATGAGCGGGCCAGTGCATTGTAGGGAATGTCGACCTTGCAGGCGAGCGTGGCAGTGGCGACAAAGCTGGCGAAGCGGGACGTGCCTAGTCAATCAAGTCTCCCGGTAAAAGTTCCCCCTGTACGGGGGAAGTTTGTTGGCTGTAGATGGGGGAAGTTTTAAATTGCTTAACCGTGCTACTCGACAAGCACGAGCGACTAGCATCCCACACTACAGCTTGCTGGCTTCCTCCGCAGGCTTTGATGCGCAACCTTGACTGCCCAGAGGTGGTTAGGGGCGGGCGGTTGATGAACGGCCGCAGCGATGCCGACCCCAATCCGTCCCTTGACAGCAGCCGACCCGCGGCCGAGCCTGACGGGACCAACGGTCCAGCCAGAGGCTCATACACTGTCCGATACCAAGGGCGCCACATACTCCACAAGTGCGCCCATCGTCAGCATGTTGAAGTGGAGGCATTGGTCTTCAAGAACTTGCGCAATATGGGCAGCGCAAAGCTGGACCTACGCGGTGGTTTGCTTGCTGCTCTCGTGGAGAATGCGGGGAGTGCGGGGGATGCGGAGGAGGACAACGGGTTATATACAGCTTTGTTTGGCATGTTGTGCTGCCTGACAGACAGCCTCAGTGTAGCTGCCGGTCAGGCCATTATTGATTGCTTGATAGCCTTCATAATCAAGCACAACATCAAGAAGGGAGAAGTGACAGTGACGGTACAGCATGCAAAGACTGCAGTCAAAGGCAGGGCACCAAGACGCAAGCCTGCGCAAGAGGGTGTGGAGGAGCATGTACCACCACTGCGGCAGGCGCGTGTGGGCACAAGGCCAACCACCCACAATATGTTTGGCGGTCCGCAGATGTCAGCCATCAGCCATCATGTAAGTCAGTGAGCGCATGCTGTCTGCCGCCAGCTGACAGTGTTCATGCCTATATGCCTATGCCTATGACTGGGCTTATATAAGGCGCTAAGACAGCAACTATTTAACACTCGCATCTGTACCAACCTGCATCATCTTGGCAGCCGGGCTTTCTCCCCCTTGTGCAAAAGCATAGTCATTGCTTGCTTGCTTGCCTATGGCATCAAGGAAGCAGCTTGCTCTGCCTGCCTGGTCACAGATGGGATATTGTCTTCGCTGAAGGGCAACATATGGCACCTGGGGGGCATCCCATCCCCTTGCCAAGGTATGCTATGCAATAGTGCTAGTGTTGTTGCGCTGATGCTGTTGTTGTTGCTGACACAGGATTACTTGTCACAACCGCTGTGTCTAATCCTTGGAAACGACCAGCTATATTGCATGATCATGGCTTGCATGACTGGTGGCTTGCATGATCTTGAATCTGATTTGTGCATGACTGACTCTCCCCCCTGTGCACCTCTCTTTGCAGCCCACGCCCCAGCCCAGCTCAGCAACCATCTGCCAAAAGGATTGGTGAGCTATCTCAGATGCTATCTAGCGAGCAAGTCAGTCCGCAGCTAGGAAGTCCGATCAGGCCTAGCCAGAGCAGCATGCAAGCAAGCAGAAATTATTGCAGCAATGGCTTAGCTACTGTTGCTGCAGCTGTTGGCGGCGAGGACAGTCGCACACACGCTGCTGGCGTGAAATCCAATCTCGCTTTTGTTGGCGACCCCTGTGCCGCAGCTGGCAGGCGAGGCAGCTACAGACCTACCGCGGGGGGGCCCACCCCATTGCAACTGCTGGACACTATTTAAACCTCTGTGCCGCAGCTGGTGGGGAGGGCAGCAGCAGGCATGCCGCTGGCGAGGGGGCCACCCCTAGTGCGACTGGCACCGGGGGGGCCAAGCTCTGAGCCGCAGCTGGCTGGGGAGGCAGCCGTAGTGCCGCTACACAGCAAGGTGCACCCAGTCACCCGCCCACCCACCCATCTGCATCTTGGTGTTGTTGTCATGCCTTTGGTGTTTTTGTCATGCCACCCCATCCCAGCCCTGTCCCACCCCATCCCAGCCCTGCCCCACCCCCTCCCAGCCCTGCCCCACCCCCTCCCAGCCCCGCCCCACCCCACCCCCTCCTAGCCCCGCCCCACCCCACCCCCTCCCAGCCCTGCCCCACCCCCTCCCAGCCTTGCGTTGCCCTTCCCTGACCTGACCTGACCTGACTTGCCCTGCCCTGCCCTGCCCTGCCCTGCCCTGCCCTGCCCTGCCCTGCCTGTAGGTGTGTGGCAGTGCATGCTGCAGGTAGCAGGTATGCTGCAGTGCATGAGCAGCAGCAGCAGGCTGCAGTGCATGTGCTGCAGAGCATGAGCAGCAGCAGCAGCAGGTTGTAGGTGTGTTGCGGTGCATGAGCAGCAGCAAGAGCAGCAGGCTGTAGTGCATGAGCAGTGTATGGACAGCAACAGCAGGCTGTAGGTGTGTGGCAGTGCAGTCTTGTATTAGCAATCAGCAGCAACTTTGAGCCCATCAGAGAAGAATGTTGCATGGTACAAAAGCTTTCAAAAGGCTGTCCTGTGCTTCCGTTCAGTTCCATGCCACACAACGTGATTTGTAAGCTGTGAATGATCAAGATGTAATGAAGAAAACGGTGGAGGTCATTAGCCGTGTATCCTCTTCTCAAATGATACCTACGGCTACGCCCCTTGTATGGACAACACCACGCGGTGATTCGCTAATGTTGCAAACATGGTAGCCACCTGCTACATACCCCCTTTGCATGTATGCATCACGGTCATGCTTAGCAAGTGCAGGCCTGGCAGTGATCCACACCCAATGTGTCACAGCTAGCCTGACTACGGATGGTACCTATAGTGGAGGCTCACCAGATCCAGCCACATGCTAGGGTATGGTGCGCCACATGCCCCTTGTATGGACAACACCACCACGCGGTGATGCGCTAATGTTGCAAACGTGCTAGCCACTTGCTACATACCCCCTATGCATGTATGCATCACGGTCATGCTTAGCAAGTGCAGGCCTAGCAGTGATAGGTTAGGATGGGCTGGGCTAGCTAGGGATGGGATGGGCTGGCTAGGGATGGGATGGGATGGGCTGGCTAGGGATGGGATGGGATGGGATGGGCTGGCCTGGCAGTGATAGGTTAGGATGGGCTGGGCTGGGCTAGCTAGGGATCAAGCCTAGGAGGCAAGGCGGTGCTAACAGTGTTTAAGCTACAGGTTCTTGAGCGCGGCCATTCTTATTTGGCTTGGATAGCCTTGTCTATCCTTGTCTAGCCTATGTCCAGCCTTGTCTATTGTCGATAAATAGCTTCTACTCTAATTAGGAGCTAGGCACCTAGGGATGCGGCTGGTTACATGCATGGTATGTAGAGGTTGGGACCGGGTGACTCTGGAATGAAGTATAGTTAGGTCAGCTCTCAACGATTAGGGATCACATAAGCGGTTGGTTGGATAGCATTACATGACCACCATGTTACAAGGAATTACAAGGGTGTTACAAGTGGTACAAGGGTGTTACAAGTGGTACAAGGGAATAATAAGGGTGTTACAAGTGCCCCTGCCCTCCAAGCTCATGTGCATGCCCTCAGCCTTGATTAGCATGTCTTGGTACTGCTGCATGTGTTGTTTGATATAGAACAACCGCCCTGTGTGCAATGACTGCTGCAGCTGCCCTGACTCAGCCTCGCCATGCGCCTCAGGCTCACCGCATGCCCCCTTGCACACAACAATCATGTGCTACAGCCAGACAAGCAGCCGGCTATGCTCGACACGCAAATGGTGCAGCTGCCGCCCATAGTGCCGTAGGGGATTTCTGTGGAGGCCTCAGCTCATCGAGCTGGCTCACCCCTCACCATGGCCTGGAGCTGAGCTGCTCCTCTATGATGCTGACAGCTGCTGCATCCTCACCACTCCCTAGCGCCTGGTAGAGTGCTGCCTCTTTGAGAAGCTGACGAGCTGTCCTAAGCTTTGCCTTGATGGCGTTGCTTGCTGCGCGCGTGTCCTTGTCGCTCTGGCCCATACGCTCGCATTGCAACCCCAGCTCATGCACACTGTGGTGAGCTGCTCCACCTGGGTACGGTACCTACAACACACCGCGCTGAACCAACTGTGCCACACCTAACCCTGAACACTCTGCATACTCTGCACCCTTGCCATGCCACACACACCTTGAGACTTGACCTTTGACCAGGAGCACCAGGCCTCGTGCAATGAGAGGGCTCTCACCCTCAGCACTGCCATGGTGCTTCTCCATGGCGCACAACCTACTTGGAACTGGCAGGCAAAGTCATTGTAGAGATGCAACATGTCGCATGCAGCATGCCATGCCAGGAGGTAGTACACAAACTGCTCCGCTGTGCGCATGTTGCAGTACAGCGCTAGTAGCGGCACGCCATGGCAGCACACAAAGCCAACCACACCACGCACTGCACAAGGCTGGCCGGCTGTCATGTAGCTGGTCTCAGGCTTGGAATAGGACAGCGAGGTTCAGCAGTCATGTGCCTCACTGTCCACGCCTGCCAATCTTGCTGCTACTACCGCTGCGTCTGCTCCAGCTCCTTTTGCCTCTGTTGTAGCTCTCGCCGCTGCAAATGCTCCAGACAGAGTTGCCCACTGTCATGCAGCTGTTGCACTGCGCCCTCCAACCCTGAACGATCCAGGTAGGTATCTGTGTGCTGCTCTAGGTCACGGGTGGCCTAAGCCACACCGGCATAGCTGCTGGGCTTGTTGCAAGCATCGCCAGCAACACAATGCACGTAGCCATCTTGTGGCACACCTGCAGCATGCACACACACACACGCACACACCCACACACACATTGTCGTATGCTGCTGCTGCTGATGATGACACACAGCTTTCCTGCATGGCAGCAGATGCATGCGACCACTTACCTAGGACGAGCGCACAGATAGGACGGTCACTGAATGCTCCTCTGGGGAGTTGGGCCTGTAGGTCTGAGCGCTGTTGCAACAATCTGGGTATGGAGAGAAGCTGGTCAATGGCCCGCAGGTAGTCAAAGAATGCCTGGCTGAAGCTGTCTGTTCTGATCTGCTGAGGTGGGTACAAGGCCAAAGGATGGTGAGCGGCATTGAGGGCCTCCTGGAAGGCCACATGACAGCACACACAAACACACTTGATGATACGCATGGGTGGCGCATGGCGCAGTCTACAGCGCAGGTGACTAGCGATGGCTGACCTTCCATGGAGACACCACACCCTTGCATCCGGGCATAGGAGCGCAAAACTCTCACATCATACCACGTTTGAGCGTGGGTCTGGCTGCTAGGCCAGCAGAAGAATGAGAGAGGGTTGGGACTGATCGACTGATTGCATGAAGCGCAAGGGAGCATCAGCTTGAATCGGTCCTGCATGCTGATGTACTCCACCTGCATCACCTGAAGTGGCTTCAGGGAGGAATCTTCTAGTCTAGTTGCACCAGACGCACAAGCATGGTGCTGCCAATCCTCGCTGATAGCTGTTTGAATAACTGACTGCAGGGCTCCTGGTGCTGTGGCGCTCCTGGTCCTGGTGCTGACCGCTCCCTGCGCTCCTGCCAAGGCAAAAAAGCTGCAGAACGCAGGTGCTGCTCCTGCTGCGGTTTTCTCGTCTGGCACTGTGTCCGACGCTAGTTTTGGGTGTTGTGGGGGGTTTGGCCTGCGTTGTGGGGGATGCGGCTTGCCTTGTCTACATCCCCTGTAACCGCTCCCTTGGCAAGTCCCTTTTGGGCTGCGCGCTTTAGCTTATCGAATAAGAACGGTCCAGGCGGGTGTTGGGCTGCGTTTGCTGGGCAGTAACCGCCCGCCCCTAACCACCTCTGGGCAGTCAAGGTTGCGCGTCAAAGCATGCGGAGGAAGCCAGGAAGCTGTAGTGTGGGTTGCTAGTGTGGGTTGCTCGTGTCGAGGAGCGCGGTTGGGCAATTTAAAACTTCCCCCATCTACAGCCAACAAACTTCCCCCGTACAGGGGGAACTTTTACCGGGAGACTTGATTGGCCTAGTGAGTAGCTCCGGCCGGCCTCCTGGCCCGCCAGGACCTCCTGGCCGCTATCCACGCAGAAGCCGTTGCAGTTGCCGCTGCTGAAGCCGTTGCTGCTGGGGTAAGTCGCGCTGATGCTTTTGCTCTTGCGCCCCAGCCGGGCTCAGCCCTCCATGCAGGCAGAAATGCAGCCTTGCAATACTGTGGCTAGCATCTTCGACATGCAATGTTTCACTGCTCGTCGACCTGCTGCTAATGCTGGTGTACCCCAGTCTGCTTGCTTGCAGGAAGCTGGTCCCCAGCTTGCAGGTGGGTCTACATGTCCCCATGCTTCTGTTGCAGCCGTTAAAGGCAATGGCACCTTTGCTGCCCAGCCTGCTGCTCAGCCTGCTGCCCAGCCTGCTGTGCATAGTGTTGCTGCTGTTGCACACCAGTCTGCTGGCTTGCAGGAAGCTGGTCCCCAGCTTGCAGGTGGGTCTACATGTCCCCATGCTTCTGCTGCAGCCCATGAAGGTAATGGTGCCTCTGCTGCCCAGCCTGCTGCCCAACCTGCTGTGCACAATGCTCCATGCACTACTGCTGCTGCTGCATCTGTTGCACGTGCTGCATACACTGCTGCACAAGCCACAGTGGCCCAGGGTGCTCCTGCCTCTGGCTGGACTCCCGTAGGACAGAGCCCTAGTAGGCCTGTCCCCAAGCCATCAGCATCTATTGCTGCAATCCGTCAGAAGTATGCTGGGCTAGCTGGTGGCTCCGCCCCACTCCCACCTGCTGCTGTGCCTTTGGCACCTGACGCTGTGGTGCACCCCCACAGGGGCTTGCCCCCTGTTGAGCGTTGGTCTGATAACAGCCTTGCTCAGGGTAAACGTGCTGTCACCTTCCTTAAGGATCTGGAGGTGCATTGTGCTAACAATAGCCTTAATCCTGCCCTTGCACTGCCATCCTCATGTTCAAGTCCATCAGGTATCCAGATGCCTTGACACACAGTGGGTATACCCCATGAGACTATCTTTGCAAGCACTTCATTGAGATGATAGGGGAAGACTTTGTGCCTGACCTTGACCATGCTCATGACGAGCTAATCAACACTAAGCTGCTGTGCATGTCTCTAAGTGTGACCCTGCAGGAGTACATTACAAACTCCAGCAATACCATCACTTTGTGTGGTACAGGGTGCATGAACATGGCATTGACTGTGGTCACTGTTTAGAGGGGCATCACCCCCCAACTGGCCCAGTGGCAAAGGACTTCATGTCCTTGGCACACCCCACTCTTGACGATGCTGTGGCTTCAGCCATACACAACCACAAGGGCATTTTAGCTGCTGCTGGTTCTGGGGTCACCCCAAGCAAGTGTGGTGGTGTTAGTGTTGTGGCTGCTGTTCGCCCGCAGATCGCCGCCGTCCTGGCAGCCCTCACTCTTACTCCGGCCTGGTCACTCCGGTCGCGCCGGTGGCGCTGGTGGCTCCGCCACTCCCCGTGCCTACCCTGCAGCTCCCACGGCTCCGCTGTCTGCTGCCCCGCCTACCGCGGTATGATGTGTTTCTGGGTGATGACTGGCTGTATGCTGTAACCCCACACACTCATTGACCGGCACCGACTTTGCTGTCAAGCACGCATTGTCATAGAGCTTGTACTCCAAAGCTCATCAGTGGCTGCTGGCTGCTGGCACACTTCTTGTGTGACACTGGTGCCACACACTCCTTTATCAGCACTGCCTTTGCTTTGAAGCATGCACTGCCATTGGAGTCTCTCCCCAAAGCACAACAAGTGGTCCCTGGCTGACAACACCACTCTGTCTTGCAATCAGTTTGCCACTGTAGACTTATGTCTGCCTGGTCACTGTGTCACAAGCAAGCTGACAGTCATGCCCAGCTTTGTGCAAGGCTATGACGTGCTCCTGGGTGATGAGTGGCTTTTTGCCAACAAGGCCACCCTTTCTTATAAGAGTAAAACTCTTTCTTTGGCTGCTAGGTGCAAGACTGCTGTAACACTGCCATGTCCTGCTGTGGCAGTACCAAAGGGTGCTGGGTTCTGTTCGTCTGTAAGACCAAACCCTGCCTTTTTAATCAATGCTCTCAGAGCCAAGCCTGAGTTAATCTCAGCAACCCAGGCGTCCAGGTGGCTCCGTAATGGAGGCCGTGCTGTGGTGGCTATGGTCATGGCTGATGGCTCTGCCTCTGCCAGTCCTGGTAATCCCAGTGACAATGACAATCCTCACATACCTGCAGCTATTAAAGCTGAGCTCCAAGCTCTCCTCAATGAGTACAGTGATGTGTTTGAACCACTCACTAGTACCCCCCTGAACGTCCTGTGGGTCATACCATACCCCTGGTCCCTGACTCTCGTCCACCTGTGACACCCATGTACCGTCTCAGTAAACCTGAGCAGGAGGAACTCAAGAAGCAGATCAAGGACTACCTGGCCAAAGGTATGATTAAGCCCAGCTCCTCTCCCTATGCTGCCCCCATCCTGTTTGTGCAAAAGAAGTCTGGTGAGCTTCGTATGTGCATTGACTATCGTCAGCTCAACAAGCTTACACTACGTGACCAGTACCCCTTGCCCAGGATTGATGATCTGTTTGACAGGTTATCAGGGTGTTCTGTCTTCTCCTCCCTTGACCTACAAGCTGGTTATCACCAGATCAGGATCACCCCTGAGGACGTCCCCAAGACTGCCTTCAGGACTCCTGAAGGTCACTTCCAATTCAAGGTACTGTCCTTTGGCCTGACCAATGCACCTGCCACTTTCCAGCGTGTCATGAACGATGCTTTTGCACCTGTCCTGGGGAAGTGTGCACTAGTCTATCTAGATGACATACTGGTCATGTCTAAGTCTTTACCTGATCACATGCAACACCTACGCCTCGTCTTTGACCTGCTGCGTGCTAACAAGTTGTTTGCCAAGATGTCCAAATGTGAGTTTATGCAGCTCACCCTGAAATTCCTTGGCCATGTGATCTCAGCTGGTGCTATGTCAGTGGATCTTAACAAGGTGAGAGCAATCGCTGATTGGCCTCTCCCTTCCTCCCTGACCCAGCTGCAGTCATTCTTGGGTGCTGCCAACTTTGTTCGCAAGTTTGTGCAAGGCTTCAGTGCCATCTCAGCACCCTTGACTGATCTGTGTGGGAAGCTCAGTGCCACATTCCCATGGCACTCCTGGCCTGACCATGAACGTCTTGCCTTCCATGAGCTTAAGTCTGCTGTGGCTAACGTGCCCATGCTGCGCCTGCCAGATCATACCCAGCCTTTCCAGGTGTACTGTGATGCCTCACTCCAAGGAGTAGGCGCAGTCCTGATGCAACATGGGTACACCCTTGCTTATCTCAGCAAGAAGTTGTCCTCTGCTGAGGTCAATACACCACAGGTGAGCAAGAGATGTTAGCTCTTGTCTCTGCCTGAAAAGAATGGCGTTGCTACCTTCAGGGTGTGCCATTCACTCTGTTCACCGATCAGTAGCCTTTGATATCACTGCCTACACAAAAGACTTTGTCTAGGCGTCAGGCTAGGTGGATGGAGCTGCTGTCTAGGTTTGACTTTAGGCTGGAATACATTCCTGGCCCTGTCAACCCAGCAGATCCTTTATCCCGGTTGTCTACTGGCCTCCAGGAAGGTGCCACTGTGTGTGTCATGACCACCAGAAGGCGGGCCCAACTTTCTTGTGAGGGGGAGGGAGCTAGTGTGGCTCGTGCCCTTGAGGCCAATGCCCCTGCTGCAGTCACTGCGAAATCCTCCTTAACTCCAGAAGCTACTGCACATACTACTGATACAAGCCATAACAGGGACTTTGTCCCCTTGGTCACCTCTACATCTGACACCTCAGTGCACTATCCTGCGGCTCCTGCCCATCCTTTGGATCTGTCTGATCAACACATCCAAGGATACCGGCTTGACCCTGCGTTTACTGCTGAAGCTGATCTGTCCAGCATGTACCAGGACACACATGGCCTATGGCGGCTCACTAGTAAGGATAAGGTAGTGGTCCCCAATGATTCTGAGCTGCGCAATCACATCTTACACGAGATGCATGATGCAGTCTATTCAGGTCATGTGGGCATCAACAAAACCCTGGAACGTGTGTCACGTGTGTTTTGGTGTAACACAATGCGTGCAAACGTCAGGTACTATGTGTCCACATGTGATGCCTGTCAATGTGACATGGCGTCCAACTTGAAGCTAGGTGGCCTACTCAACCCGTTGTCTATCCCTGACTACCGCTGGGAGTCTGTGTCCATGGACTTCAGCTACCCTCTGGGTCACACGGGTATGATGCTATCTGTGTCTTTGTGGACAGGCTCAGCAAGATGGTGCACTTTGTGTCCTGCTGTGAAGACATGAAAGCATGCCGTTTTGCACATCTGTTCATTGACAATGTGTATAGGCTGCATGACATGCCTGCTGAGCTGATCTCTGATCGTGGCTCACTGTTCACCAGTGTGTTCTTGCGGGAGGTCATGAGGCGCTGTGGCTCATAGCCTGCCCTCTCATCATCTTATCATCTTGAGTCACATGGCCAGACAGAGAGGTATAACCGTGTGTTAGAAGAGATGCTTAGGCACTATATCTCACCTACTCAATCTGACTGGCCTGACTACTTAGCCTTGGCTGAGTTTGCTGTCAACAACTCGTGGCAGGAGTCCATCCAGTCCACCCCCTTCCTGGTCAACACAGGTCAGTCCCCTGTGACTCTTGGCCTACGTGACCTGCCTTATGGTGGCCGTTGTCCCTCTGCTCATGCCTTTACCCGTTGGTGGCAGGATGCTGTTGCCAATGCCAGGAAGTGCATGGCTGCAGCCCAATCCCGTCAGCCTATGCCAATAAGGCCAGGCGTGACGTTGAGTACAAGGTGGGCCAGAAGGTGTTGCTCAGCACCAAGAACCTCAAGCTTAGGCCTGGGAAGGCTCGAAAGCTCATACCTAGGTATGTGGGTCCCTTTGAGATCCTGCTTCTGGTTAGTGCAGTAGCTGTCAAGCTAGACCTGCCTGCCAGCATGAGCCGTCTGCACCCTGTCTTCCATGTGTCACTCATCAAGCCATATACTGGCACTGATGTTGGCTTCATGCCACCTCCTGTGACATGGATGGATGAGACTCCTGTGTACTATGTTGAGCGTTTGCTTGACCACCAGGGTGTGAAAGACAACAAAGCCAGTTTCTACCTTGTGCAGTGAGAGCTTCATGACTCAACTCACAACAACTGGGAGCCCAGGTCCACCTGACTGGCTATGACAAGATCTTGGCTGAATACAATGCTATCCATCATCTTACATAAGTCCCATGCATGCATGCTGCTGCGCTGCTGCATTGTGGCACTCTCTCTCTCTCTGTGCTTTCAAAGCCTACTGTTATGTGTTACACTCCCCCTATTACAGTTGGTCTCTGACCACACCCAGCTGTGACCTGGCTCTACCTTCATGGTACCCAGTAGCTGACCCAGTGAGACCTAGGTCTTGCAAGTCTCCGGTTTAACCCGAGGCGGAACGGACATCCCCTTGGGGGGGAGGAATGTAAGGGCGCGCTCCGCGTAGTCCCTTAGTGTCGTCTGGGCTGTCGCGGTTAACCCGAGGCAGCTACAGGATATCGGTCACACCGCATTAGTGTGAGTTGGCAGGTAAAGCCTAGCAGCGTAAGCTGTGAGGACAACTGGTTCGATTCCAGGGGGCCCCGTTCTAAGCCCTAGCCTTCTCACGGTGGTGCCTTGTGGCCGACTGTTACAGTGCCCGCGGCTCGAGTGCCCTCGCGGCCGGCTCAGTGTTACATATGGTTCAAACGGTCCAACGTCGCCTTTATGAGGCTGCACGTTACAAGTGGTCTGTCCCGGGAAAGTGCCATCTTCGTGGGGATGGTAGTCATCAAGGGTGCGACCGAGGATGCTTCAATATGATTGTAGCGGAGTGAGATTACCCACAGCCCAACATGTTGTTCCTTGTTGAATGAGTTTTGTTGGCCTGGAGATCTAGCAACACAGCCTGCAACACAGTGATGTGTGCTGTAGGCCATGCTCAAGGCAATTGCTTATCAAGAGCATGTGTTTCATATCGCCCCACTTTGGAAAGGGGTTGGGGGCAGGAAACTAGGTTGCTCTGGACATAAAGTTCAAACTACAGATGACGTGGCCCCTGGCTGTAGGGAAGGTGTGCGCTGAGTTAGAGTTGCTGGAGTGCACGTGCACGTGCCCCAAGCTGTAAATGGTCCTTGGCTAGTGGGAGGGTGCCCTTTGGAGGCTTGCCCTTTGGAGGTGCGAGAGTGAGTGACATTGCCTCCTGGGTATAAGTAGGTACACTCCTGGAGAATAAGGGCGGGCTGGCTCGGCAAACTTGCGAGTTGAGGTCTGAGACTTGGCATGTAGGTTGCTGTGACCTAGTGGAGGAGAAGACTCCCTTGGGCCAAAGTGAAATTCTTGGTCATTGCGGAGCTGCTGGACCAGTGGCTGAGCCCTCACCCCGAATTTGGCTCGAGGGAGATGGTGCTAACTGACTGAAGTGACTTTTCAGAATTTCAGAGTATGTGGAGTTGTCAGGCATCAGAATAGAAGCACAACCTAGTAGGTAGCATGTGCAAAGTCAAAGCCAATAAGGAATGGGGGCCAGTTTAATGAAACCCTACACTAGGTTTATTCTCTCTTTGAGGCACAAGTAGCCTTTGAAACCTTGTGCAGGGTGTCAATTGACCTTGTGTAGGGTTTTGCTAACCTAGTGCAGGGTCTTAGCCCTTCAGCTAAAG
>JASKMD010000006.1:6265359-6399409 GCA_030144725.1 Haematococcus lacustris
AGAAGATGATCCTTGGGACGCACACCTCAGACAACGAGCAGAACTACTTGATGGTCGCTGAGGTGCAGCTCCCCTTGGAAGACTCAGAGCTGGATCCCCGGCAGTATGAGGACGAGCGTGCCGAAGTGGGCGGGTTCGGCAGCGCGCACGGCAAAGTGAATGTGACGCAGACCATCAACCACGACGGCGAGGTGAATCGGGCACGGGTCATGCCCCAGGACAAGTTCTTCATCGCGACTAAGACGGTCAGCGCGGACGTGTACGTGTTTGACTACAGCAAACACCCCAGCAAGCCGGCGCCGGACGGCAGGTGTCGGCCGGACATTGTTTTAAAAGGTCACACCACAGAGGGCTACGGTCTCGCCTGGAGCCCGCACTTGAAGGGAAACTTGCTCAGCGGCTCGGACGACGCGCAAATCTGCCTGTGGGACATCACCGGCAACCCGGGCAAGGGTAATGTGAGCGGCTGGGCGACGGTGGCTTCGGGTGGTAGCGAGGCTGGAAGGCTAGACATGATGTCAGCTTATGAGCCTGTGGCTCAGGCTGCTGTCTGCTTGCCCTGTGTGGGCTGTGACCTGCCCTGAGGCGCCTGGCCCTGAGGAGGGTAAGGAACAGTCACAGGCTGGCACAGTCAACATGCTTGCCTGCCTCTGCCGCTATGCTGGGGAGGAAGCTCGTACCCTCCTACCTCCTCCCATGCCTGTCCTGTGACCTGATATGTGGCGGGCCATGTGCCGGGCTGTAAGCTGAGTCCTGACCTGTCTCCGATGGCCTGCCCGCTGTGTGCTGACCACCAGGCCTTGGGCGCCAAGAACATCTACAGCAAGCATGAGGGCGTGGTGGAGGATGTGGCATGGCACTGCCACCACCCCAACATCTTTGGCTCCGTTGGGGACGACAAGCAGCTCATCTTGTGGGACCTGCGCAGGCCCCCCAACACCAGTGGGTCACAGCAGCAGGGGGAGAGGAGGGGAGGGAGGGGAAGGGGTCAGGGGAGGGGTTGCAGGGGTGGGACAGGGCAGGGCTACGAAGGCAGCGGGGGCTGGGGCAGGGGAAAGCCTAGGCCCAGGCAGCCAGGGGCAGGAGTGATGGGCCAGGTGCACTTAAAGAGTGGTGGGATTAGAGGCCAGGGGGCTGAGGGTCAGGGTTCAGTCTGCTGCCTCGTCGCTGGCTTTTATTGTTGGTGTTAGGGCTGTGGCTGGGGCTGATGTGGGGCACAGGCCAGCCTGGTCTCATCATCACCCTCATTATCGTCATCATTATTCCATGGCATCTGCATAAATGGGTTGCCTAGTTTGGCTGCTGTGTGCTGTGTGTATGCAGACGTGATGGTGCACAGTGAGGCCCACGTGGCTGAGGTGAACTGCCTGGCCTTCAACCCCCTCAACCCCAACATCCTGGCCACTGGCTCTGCAGACAAGACGGTGAGCCGGCAACCGAGCCCACCAGCCAGCCAGGCAGCACCAGGCGCCTGCTGGTCAGGACATGCACAGCTACCCAGCACGGTGAAGAGCAGCCCACCTCCCACACAGGCAGACAGTCTGGCAGCCTCATAGCCACAGCAAGCCAACCATGGCCTGCACACAGCTGAACTTTGGCCTCAGACTCAGCCACCTCTGCTGGGCACCTGCTGGCAGCCACTACTGGGGTCCACCCCTGGGTGCCTGTCTCAGACTCAGCCACCTCTGCCAGCCTTACATTCTCAGCCACCCCTGGGGTCCCCTGGGTTCAAGGCAGGGTTGGTCAGGCAGTGTCACAGTGCTAGTCAGGGCTTGTCAGGCTGACCCCTGGGTTGCCCCGCCCCTGCCCCTGTCAGGGTGAGTTCAGGGCAGCATCGGTCAGGCAAGCAGGGTCGGTGGGGGTGGGGCAGAGGGACCTAGGTAGGGGCCCTTATTGCTGAGGGGCTCAACATTCCCCTGCTAGAACATTCCCCTGCTAGAGCATGCGTACATACATGACTCCTGTCGGGCTGCCTCCCTCTCATCTGGTGCCGTGTGCCTGGCTGCAGGTGGCAGGTGGCTGAGGTTGCCACCGCTAGAGCATCTTGTGGCATGCCATTGCTTCTGTCGGGCTCATGACCGCCTCCCTCTCCCCTTGTGCCTGGCTGCAGGTGGCCCTGCATGACTGGCGCAACCTGGGCCAGCGCCTGCACGTGTTTGACGCCCACACGGATGAGGTGTTCCAGGTCAGCCGGCACTGCTGCTGGGCACCTGCTGGCAGACCCCTCACCTCACTCAGCCTCTGGCCTCCAAAGCTCATGGCTGCACTGTGACCCTGTGCTCCTGCTTGCCCAGCCTCGAGCAGCCCTTGTGGTCAGAGTGTGCTTTGCTTGGTGTCAACCACACATGCCTGGCAAGTATGTCGGACCACGTCTTATCAGAGGCACCACCATCGTTGTCGAGGGGCATCCTGGCCAATGAAGGCAGTCTTAGTTGGCCCAGCTCTGGGAGACCCTCACGGCCTTTAATGCACTGGTGCCGGCGTTGTGTCACTCATGGCAGTGCCACTGCAGCCACAGACCAGCCAGGGCAACCTGACCAGTCAGGCAGACCCACCTGAGCACTGGCCCTGCCTCCCTCACGCTGTGAGCCGCTTTGCTGAGGTCTTGCTGCGATCATGTTGGTGCTGAGTGCTGTTGCAACCACACCCCACTGCCTCTCACTCATGCATGCAACCCTGCTGCAATGCCTGCTGTGCGTGACCCGGTGGGCCCCCCATGCTCAGATTGATCTTGTGTAACATAGTGTGATGTGGTGTAACTTATGATGTCCCGTTGCCTGCCACACACAGATTGGGTGGAGCCCCAAGAATGAGACCATCCTAGCCTCATGTGGAGCCGACAGAAGAGTGATGGTGTGGGACCTCTCCCGCATTGGGGATGAGCAGGTGAGCAAGTGGGGCAGGGGGACAGGAGGGGCCAGAGCCAGGGTCAGGGTCAGGGCTAGGGTCAGGGCTGACCCCCAACCCTAGCCCTAACCTCGACCCAGGAGGCGTCCCAGGCAGCTGCCTACATCCACCAGTTAGCCCCAGCCTTGGGGCCAGCCCGCCACCCACCTGCTTGCTTGCTTGCCTGAAGCATGATAGGGGAGCGAGGGGTGACCCATGTCCCCGCCTTCTGCCTGCCTTCCTGCTCCGTCTGCCCGCCCAGTTGTATCCTGTACCCTGGCTGCCCCCCTGTCCCCTTTCTAATGCCTCCCTGACCCGGACCGTCCCCCGCCTGCTGCCCTGCAGAGTCCTGAGGAGGCAGAGGACGGGCCCCCTGAGCTGCTGTTCATACACGGCGGCCACACCAGCAAGGTAGCGGCTGCAGCCCCCACATCGCCACACCCCCTCTGCCATCCCCCCTCTGCTCGCCAGCTTCATGCCAGCTTCCCCCTGTCCCGTGTCTGTACCCACATGCTTCTCTTGCTCTTGGGTGTGTCCTTCTTTGACTGGGTCCCTGGGTGGCTGTGGCTATGTGCCAAGGGCTGCAGGGGGATGGAGTGCTGGCTGTCAGGTCATGATTGGTCTAATCCGCCCAATGGCAGCAGCCGGGGTGCGCACACAAGTTCTGTTGCTGACCAGCTACTGTCATGATCGCCATCACCATCAGTGCCTTCATAATCATCATCAGCATCAGCAATGTGACGTGAACATGCCTCCAGGTCCATCACCAACAGTGAGGCGCATGCACTGCTGCTGTGGCCGCTACAGCTCAAGGGTCCGCTGCTGTGGCCTGATGTAGCCTCCTGCTGTGAGCATGCACTCCTACAAGCACTGCTGCTGCGGCCTGCTGCTGCTCAGGTGTCCGACTTTGCATGGAACCCTCATGACGACTGGGTGATGGCCAGTGTGGCGGAAGACAACATCCTGCAGGTGCATCCTGAACCTCCACCTCCCCTCACCTGCCCCTCACCCTCCGCAAGCTCTAAAACCTGCCCCTCCTACCCCTCTGCACCCCAGTCTCTTTGCTTTTCCCTGGCCCTGCCAGCCAGCCACATCATGCCCTGTCTAAGCCTATGTGCATGCTACCGGCGCTCTGCACACCACCCTGCTCCCAGCGCCCTGTTTCAAGCCCACCAGGAAACAGGCGATGGACTGGCTGGCCAACTGACAGGCCTCTGCGCCAGCTACCCTCCATGCCACACACACAGCACCGACTGACTGCCAGACCCCAGAGCATGCTCCAGCACTCCATACCATATGCCATACCATGTCATACCATGGCGCTGACCTGGCTCCAACCTCCCCTGCTATGCCGCCCAGTCCCCTATCAGGGCCCGACCCTGACAGCAGGCCAACACGTGAAATGAGTCGTCCCCCTCCTCCCGGTCCTGGTGCTGCAGGTGTGGCAGATGGCCAGCAACCTGTACGAGGTCGACTCCAACGAGCCATGACCGAGTTACTCAGCCTGCCCTGACTTGACCCCCGACATGGCACTGACACCACCATGTGTTAATCCGCTGCGGATGCTCCAGGCTCCAGCAGCAACACCGCCATGATCGGCTAGGCCCTGGTTGTAATGGAGCACAAGCACGTCTGCGGGTTTGCACTCTGCTGCAGCTCTGCATTGGGCTGTAGGCAGGGTTTGACAGTCAAACACAGGGCATGTCGTATCACGCAGGGCTGCTTAGGGTAGGTCGCTGTAGGGCCCTTGCATGTCATAATCCGCCACGTCACGATGGTTAGTTCTGTTCCCGGCTCCTTCGTGATGACGCCACCAGCCGTATGGGCCACAAGCAGCCAGCCATGTAGCCATGAGCCATGTAGAGCTTTGCGTTTGCGCCCTAGAGGGGGAGTTTGCCTGCTCGGACGGCCAAGCAGCCTCAAACGGCTGACGGCTTAAGCGGTGTGAGCCACCATCCAGCTTCACGCACACCATGAGCTTACATGTGCCACATAGCACATAGTGCGAGCATCCGGACATCCACTGCCAATGTCAACATTCCCCAGCCAATGTCCACACTGCGTCTAGTAAGAATGCAGGTGATCAACAATGGCTGATTGCTAGCCAGGGCGTGCGGAGACAAATGTGGCATCAGCAAACTTAGCAAAGAGCGACAACAGCATGCAATGCACAGCAAAGAAGCAAAAACCATCACGTCCTCACGTTGAACAGATCAAATGGATAGGAACAGAGCGACTGATGCTAACAGATGAGCAGAGGAGTTGCAGCAGATCAGGGTAAGATGAAGCAGCTCAGCAAGACTGAGACAAGAAGCTGCCAGAGCTGACTGATGCTGCGCCAGTGAAGGGACCTAGTCAGTGGACTGAGTTGCGCAGCTGCACACCCTGCGTGTGTGCCTTATTGCCACAAGGCGAGGGCAGCAATAGGAGGCCGGACATCAGGCCCAAGGTGGAGAGGAGTCTGTGGCACATGCATGCGTGACCTGGCCCATGGCTGGCAGCAGTTGGCAAGCTCGTTTGCTTGCTTTACTGCTTCCTTGTCCCATCAACACTAGGTCTCACCCCACATGTCCTCCCCCTCTTAGCCACCTGGGTTCCGAGGCATGGGGACTGTAGCGCAGTGTTCGGGTCGGGTGTGGCGCCGAAGATGAGGGTTTAGATGGTTGACACGGCAGCCCCTGGACGTTAGAGTGGCGCTAGCTGCTGGTCTCACCACTGAGCTCCTGGCTCGACTCCTGGCTGACCTCGGGACTGGGGCGTGAGCTGGGCTCGGTGATAGGGCTGGGAGGTGGAGGAGGAGGGCTGGGTGAGGGAGGTGCAGGGGCGCAGCACAGGCCAGGCAGCGGAGCAAAGTGCAGGGATGGCGACACTTGTTGTGACTGCTGCAATGGCGGTCGCGGCAAGCCTGTCCGCTGGGGCTCGCTTGCCAATAGTCGCCGTGACGCTGGGACGAGCTGCGCCTGCTGTGACGCCAGACGCTCGGTGTCCAGGGCAGCGTTCTGGGGCGTTGCGAGGGCGAGTGAGAGGGCGGCGAAGGTGTGGCGGGTGTCCTGGATCAGGCGACGAGCGGTTGGAAGCCCGGACAACACTGGCTCCCTGGCCCGGAGGATGCGACGCTGTGCCGCATGAGCGCGCGGGTCGGTACAGCCGATAATTGTCGTGTTGGTGATGGCATTGTCCTGGTAGGGCGTGGTGGCGACGAGTAGCGGGGAGCCGCAGGGCATTTGCGCCGCGCTTGCTAGAGACAGTGCTGCACCAGCCACCAGGGACGTCAACAGAGCGTCAGCAGGGTCAGGATAAGCCAGGAGTAGCACCAGGGTGGTGTCTCGGAAGGTGCCGCGGCGAATGCTGTCGCACGCGATGTTGTCCCCAGCCCACATATCGAGAACGCCACCCAGGCCGGGGTCCTGCATGGCGCGGCGCAATGAGTTGGTGCAGGGCTGTAGTGCAGCCCAAACAGCAGGCAGAGGCCACTGGCTGCGGTCAGGAGTTGTTTGGGGCATGGCCCCCACCCCACTCACCAGCAGTGCGGGCAGCCCTCCCTCTTTTGCGACCAGGTCCAGCAGCTGCAAGGCCACCTCCCCACAGCTCAGAGGGGAGGACAGTGAGACAGTCAGCCATGTCATCCAGTCAAAGAAGCCCGGCACTGCCTCAGACCCGACCTCCTGGACACTGGTGCTGCCACTGCTACTCCCACTGCTGTGGTCACCATTTGACTGGTGTTTGGTTACATAGCCGGACTTATCACTAGCTTCATACACGCTGACTTCGACTGGCAGCCCGTCCTCACTACTGCCCTCACTGGACTCCTCGCTAGCACCCGGGTAGCTGGGTTCAAAGCTGCTGCTGTCCTCTGGTACTGGAGGGCCGCCAGGCACCACCCCGCAGCACATGGCGGGCACATCTAGTGTGCGGGCTATGGACCCCCCTGGGGGCAGCAAGCTGGGGTCCTGCTCCAGGACGCAGGCCAGGCCCAGGGGTGTTGCTGAGCTATGGCCGGGAGCAGTGTCGACTGGCGGCGCGCTGGAACGGGCGGAGGCGGCCGCCGGGGGTGATAGGGTGGCGTAGAGCAGCAGGGTGGCACCACAGGGGGCGTTCAGAGAGGTGGCCAGGGAGGCGCCCAGGTCCCCGGCTGGCTGCAGGTAGACAGCGGACCGGCAGGCAGGAGGCACAATGGTGAAGAGGCCACAGGCAGGTATCCCTGTACAGCAGAGGCTAAGCTAGCCAGCATGCTAGCCTTACTAGTGGCCACTTGTGACGTATGCACCACAACCCTCACCCATGCTTCTACAGCCCATGTACAGCCTCGCCTACAGAAAAATGCTGGGCAGTCACCGAGCCCCAGCCTGCCTCAAGTAGACAATGTATTGAATTCACAGCCACTGCACCTGCACTGCACCCAGCCTACCCCAGCTTGCCACTGCACCTGCTGCAGGCAGTCCAACAGCCGGGAAGCAGCGGCCGCACCACGCAGGTGTAGGCGCAGCTCCAACAGCCCCACTCCGGCGTCCAGGCCAGGTGACTGGCAGTCAATGCTGTGTGGCACATCCATGCCGCGGAGCCACAGAGACGTATGTAGGGCAGCGATGGCAGCGTCACATGTGGCATACCCCAGGAGCGTGAGCGTTATGGAGTTTGACGGGGGAAGGGCTGGGGAGGGAGGGGTCAGAGGAGGTGGGGGGCTGACTGGTGTTGGGTATGGAAGTGGAGAAGGCGGGCTGGGAACAGGCAGAGGGGTTGGTGGAGGACTGTTGGCCACATCATCACCGCCAGCCATGTGGGAAGGGAAAGGGCCGTCTAGGGTAAAATCAGCAGGTCCCTTGCACAAGAAGGGCAATTCCTGGTAGCAAGGTAGGGATACCCACACCTGCAACCAACCACGTACAATACAGGTACGGTCACAGGAACGAGTGGACACAGCAACCGAGATCCAGGAATGCTGCATACAACCGCTTGCAGGCTGCATTGAACAGAGAACTTGGGCATGCATCACCTTGCGTTGCCCAACAGTGATAGATGGGTCAACAGCCCCGCATTGCCCGCTCCGGCTTGGTTCGGGCACGCCGCCAGATGATGCCGGAGGTCCAGGGTTCCACCCTTCCCAACCACCAGGTGCGGCCGCGCCAATCCAGACTGGCAGCACGGGTACTGTGTAATCGTCGAGCAGGGTGCGTTGCACAACCTGCGTGCAAAGATATGGTACTGGGTGTGCCATTCTTCTGCGCTGCGCCGGACGGGCCGTTTCAGCAATGCCGAGCACGCACCATGAACTCGCTGGCATCAGCAAATGACGCTAGTCGAGCCTGGGGGCCCCCAGCAAACTTGCAAAGTTGCTCAGCTGCATCAGACCCAGCCGCGGTGCTGCTGAACATGGTAAAGTTATATTCGCCAATCGCAGTCCACATGTCTGCACCACAATAGTGCGCAGTAGAGCATTGGTACCGTGCAACGATGCGGAAGGACCAAGCTCACAAACTCACCTGGATATGCAAACTCTTGCAGGCGAAGTCTTACAGGCCGAACCCAGGTGTGTGCTCGCAGAACCCGACCTTGGACGCCTTGGAGTAAGAGGCTGGAAAGAAGCTCCATCAAGCATAACCATCTAGCCGCGTAGCAAGGCCCATCGCTACGGCATCGCTGTAATCTCCCGCAGACCATTCTAAAAGATGGACTTTGTTGCTAAGCTGTTGCTAGTCGCGACCCCACTAAACCTTGTGACACCGCGACGTTTGCTCAAGTGGATAGTACGTCGGTCAATGTAATGCGCTGTCGAAGAAGTGCTGAACCGGACTGCTATGTGTAGGCTGCTATGTGTAGGCGCAGTGTGAATTGTATGCGAAGAGCTCCTGTACATCAATATGATAACCGCAACAAGACCGCAACCGCAGGCGTCGGTTATGCACAACAGCATGCGGATGGCGCTGATAAGCAGTGGCACTGACCATCGCCCAAAGAGCAGTGTTCTACGCAGCAAGGAGATCAAGAGGGGCTATAGTTATCTTCTGACTTTAGCAAGGGGTTGGCCGGTTCATGATGTGCAAGCTTTGTCTGACTGTACCGCTCTACGCAGGCATCTGAAAGCTGAAGCCAAAGTGCGAGATGGTGCAGACTGACATGCCTACCTTTGCCCGAGCCGTAAAGCCCACCATCGGACGCACGCAGGCAGCCCGGCCAGGCTTTGCCCCTATCCCCTTGGTGTCCTCTCGTCGAGCATACTTACCTGACCGGCGTGTCACCCTGATCACGAAGGGGGTGCACGTATTGCAGCTGCTTGCATTGCACTCCGCTTGCGGCTGCAGTAGCAGTGGCTCTCATGGGTTACTGCACGGTTTCATTTTTGTATGGGTGAGGAGCGTGCACTGCACCCCTCGCCACACAAACAAATGAAAAAAATCTTGAAATGCGGCTTAAGAATAACGACAACTCTATATCGGAGTGCAACGTGTCACATTATTGTGTGACAGAACCTTGGTACAACGGTGCATAAACACTCGATTGAGTCTGGAAGTGAGAGGCGCCGATGACGGTGGGTCATATCCGCCAGCTTGGTATGGGTCCATGGAGCCTCAGAGCCGATCAAGCATGTGTCGTAGGGTCCACGGTAGTAGCGTGCAAGCCTATGAGTCTGACTCATAATACTCACTCTCCTCCCATGACCGAACAGGCCATAAGACTGCCGTAAAGCCTCTGCTCACTGCTTTAACCCTCAGTTATTACAGCACAGATTGGCCTGAGGGCATGAGCACGTAGTACCCCGGCCCCTCGCACATCCGGTCAGCCCCGCCGTTGGGCGTGCATTGAAGGGACAAGAGGGTTTTTGTTGTTTTGTATTGCTCCTTTGATTATTTGTAATTCATTATTGTTCTGTGACAGTACTAGAGAACTCAGGCGGCGGATACCTAGGTATCCTGTCTTGCCATGGATGCCTAGTTCCAGTCGTTCTGGGTCTTATAGCACCATGACGACTGGGACCGGGATATACCGGGATCCGGGATCTTTTCCAGTCAACAAGACATCCCAAACAAGCGTACTGGTAGCACAACCTCTTCATTTTACCAGTCTTGGCTTGAACACCCATTCAGACTCGTTGTCTAATCCAGGCGACACTGCCTGGATCAATGGAAGCACAGTTCCCAGTTGAGTTCGCATGCACACCCCATGTTTGTTAAGTGCGTCTTCCGCTGCTGCCCTCTCACCCACCTACCACATACTCCGCTATGCAGCGTGTGGTGGGTCTAGGGTGCAGTGCACCGCGGGCCAAGGGGTCATAGTGCGCTCCTGTCGGTCGCCCCTGCATCACCGTGCTGCAATGGCCGATGACGTCGGCGTTATCCGCGCTGAGGATTTGTTCAAGGGCATCAAGCTACAGGTGCAGTACCACGACCCCGCGAAGCCCGGCAGCACAGCGGACCACCGCAGCAAGTCCGGTGAGCTGCACCCAGCTCATGAGACACCTGACACTAGTTGACACAGGACCAGCGCAGCCAGTCATTGCTGCGCCCTGGGTCATCCCACCAGTCTTGCAGGGAGCAGTCAGCCGATGTGATGTGGTCGCTGCATTCATCCGTAATCTCCGCCTCCTCCACCCCTGCAGTGCCAGGAGCAGGGGGCAGTGTGCGCACGCCCCTTGAGGACGTGTGTGACTCCCTACATGAGTCCTGGCTACGCAGCTCCTGGGCCCAGGCAGCTGGCTTCTCCCCCTCCCCAGCCGCGCCTGCCCAGCTTCCTCCCAGCTCGCCCCCATCTCTATTCAGCCCTGGAGCTAGCCCCCATGCCAGCCCCAGCATTGTGACAGGCAGAACAGGCGGTGCACAGCCCAGCAGCGTCTTCCCTGAGCTGTACACGGCAGTGCTGCGGGCGGTACTGCTGGAGTGGGGCCCTGAGGCCCCTGCCACACTGGAGGAGCGGCTGCGGGGGGCGGACGCTCTGGCACCCCTGTTTGGCCTGGAGGCTGGCCAGCATGAGCAGCTGCTGTGCAGGGCCCTGGCCTGCAATGAGCAGCTAGGAAAGGAGCTGCAGGTATACAGTTTGGTGGGGGGAGGGCTAGGGGTCACCGTAACCCCTAAACATGGGGTAGGGGGTAGGGGGTAGGGGGTAAGGGGGGTCCCTAGTGGGTGGGCAGGTGGCAAGGTGCCGAGAAAGCAGCAGGGGAGCAGGTGGGCGGGTGTTTGTAACAAGGAATGGTATTCCAAAGCTACATCAGACTAGCGGCAGGCGGTAAGGTCAGCAGGACATGATGTGTAGGCTCATGGTGGGGCAGGGGCCCTCATCCATAGGTCGCAGCTGGGGCCAGCAGCCCTGATGATGCGGGTCAGGGCCAAGGCAGAAAGCAGCAGGGGCAGAGGCAGGGGCAAAGGCAGCGGGCAGCAGGCAGATACAGTTGTCCCTCAGGGCAGGGACAGGGGCAGCACCAAGGGCAGGGGCTGGGCAGGGGTTGGCTGGATTCAAGCCATGGCATTGCTTGCACGTACTTGCATTCCTATTGCGCTGTCCTGTCCACCTCCCAGTATGTTGCGTTGCATCCACAGCTGGTCCTTTACTCAAGGCCACTGCAGGCTGCTGAGTGTGACAGGAGTGATGGGGCTGTGTGGGGTGCAGGTGCAAAAGGCATCGCTGCAGCAGCACCAATGTGGACTGCAGGCGGCTGACTTCTCTAGCCAGGTCAGTTCAGGAGCAGGGGCCACAGGGGCAGGGGCCACAGGGGCAGGGGCCACAGGGGCAGGGGGTGTCAGGAGCAGGGGGTGTCAGGGGCAGGGGGTGTCAGGGGCAGGGGGTGTCAGGGGCAGGGGGTGTCAGGGGCAGGGGGTGTCAGGGGCAGGGGGTGTCAGGGGCAGGGGGTGTCAGGGGCAGGGGGTGTCAGGGGCAGGGGGTGTCAGGGGCAGGGGGTGTCAGGAGCAGGGGGTGTCAGGGGCAGGGGGTGTCAGGGGCAGGGGGTGTCAGGGGCAGGGGGTGTCAGGGGCAGGGGGTGTCAGGGGCAGGGGGTGTCAGGGGCAGGGGGTGTCAGGAGCAGGGGGTGTCAGGGGCAGGGGGTGTCAGGGGCAGGGGGTGTCAGGGGCAGGGGGTGTCAGGGGCAGGGGGTGTCAGGGGCAGGGGGTGTCAGGGGCAGGGGGTGTCAGGAGCAGGGGGTGTCAGGGGCAGGGGGTGTCAGGGGCAGGGGGTGTCAGGGGCAGGGGCAGGGGCAGGGTCCACAGGGTCCATGGCCTCCAGGGCATGAGCTGAGGCAGGGCGGGTGGAGGGTGCAGCCCCCTGCATTCTAGCCCAGTGCCCTGGCTGCTGTCCTGCCCGGCACCCACCTCCAGGCCGCCTACACCGCGTGGCGTCACAGCGCCCTGGCTGAGGTGCAGGCCCTGCAGGAGCTGCAGCAGCGCCTGCCTGCCTTCAGGGGCGTGCTGGAGGTGAGGCCACCCCTCCCAGCTTGGGCAGGCAGGGTAGAGCAGGGAGGGCTTCCAGAGGCTGGGTGGGGTAGCAGCTGGGTGGGGTTACTGCCTGCCTGCCTGCCCGCCTGCCTGGATGCCTGCCCCCCTTTAAGTGCACCCTCCCACTCTCCCACATCCCTGCCTGCTCACTCTCCGGTCTGCCTGCCTGCCTGCCTGCTTGCCTGCAGGTGACGGTGATACAGGCTCAGGGGTTGCAAGCACCCAAGACTGGAACAACAGGCTTCATGTGGGTCAGCAGACAACCCTAGGCCTCACAGCCACAGGCAGCACAGCCACAGGCACCCTAGGTGCAGTACCAGGCACTCAGTGAAACAGACCCACAACGAACAGGCAGCGCCTCATCTACAGACTCATCATTGGCTATAATGTAGACCCCACCCCACCCCACCCCACCCCACCCCACCCCACCCCACCCCACCCCACCCCACCCCACCCCACCCCACCCCACCCCACCCCACCCCACCCCACCCCACCCCACCCCACCCCACCCCACCCCACTGCCTGGGCAGGTGCTGTGTGAAGCCGACCTTCATGGAGCTGAACCCCTACGTGGCCCTGTATCTGCAGCGGCCCCCTGCCGCCAGCCAGGCCAGCGCAGCGCGAACCAGTGGACAGGCAGGGGCGGGCTCACCACCCAGCCAGTCACACCACGCAGCAACCCAGGTGAGATAAGGCGGCTGACGCATCCATTGCTTGGCCCTGGCTGCCGGGCAGCCTTTGCTGTAGCTGGCTCCCCATCCTACACCATACCCGCCCCTGCCCCTGCCCCTGTGGCCCCCGCCCCTGCCCCTGCCCCTGTGGCCCCCGCCCCTGCCCCTTCCTGCTCTGCTCGTCCCTCCCTGGCCCTACCCAGCCTGGCCTGCCTGTGGCTGCAGGTGCTGCCCGGCAGTGGGCCCGCCCCCCTCTGGCGCACCGCCCTGCCGCACCTGCAGCTGTCTGACCCGCAGCTGGACCTGCACCTCAGAGTGCGCCAGGCCAGCGAGGAGCGTGGCCTCGCACCTGGCAGCAGGGACACGGTGCTGGCGGCGGGAGGCATCCGCCTGCAGGGCCTGCAGGTGCAGGGGGTGTCAGGGGCAGGGGCCACAGGGGCAGGGGGGCAGGGGCCACAGGGGCAGGGGCCATAGGGGCAGGGGCCAGGCGAAGGATGTGGAAAGCACAGCGTCCGTTTAAAAAGTGGTCAAGGAAGATGGGCTGCTTTGCCACGGACCGCCAGCACACTTTACACCGTCAGGTATAAGCACATGCAAGCAAGCATGTCTACCTCGACCACTCACCTTGCAATGATATTTTAGAGATCAGTTTGTTTCCAATATAAGGACATGATGCATCATCATTAAACACATACTTGTGTATCCTCCTATTCACAAAAAGGAGCGTTCCTCTTAAGAATTATTCCGATGTTACTTGGGGCACACAGGTAGGGACTCTTTGTTGTGCTCCTCCAGCTGTGGCTGCATTGTAGGTAGCTGCAGGGTATAGGCCACTGCCACGGAATACAAACCAGCTACGGCTGGTGCAAATAGTGACTGCAAGTTTTAAGGCTTGCATGCCAGCCTGCTTCCCACCAGTTCAGTATGCAAGTCATGCATTAAATCGCTGGGGAAAGAAGGGGCTAAGTAGGTAGACCTGGGTGGTGGTCGCTGTCCAGCAACCCTCCCTCACCTCCTCCCTCCCTGCCCCTGCTCCGGCCTGCCTGAGCCTTTTCCCACCGCAGCTGCCTGTCCTGCCGCGCTGCCTGCCTGCCTTCTTGCCCCTTTCCCCTTGCGAACCCTGACTGACCCGCTGCCCGGCTCACCCTCATGGCTCCCTCCCACCGCCCTCACTGCCTGCCGCCTGCCTGCAGTCAGGGGTGACCCAGGTGATGGAGGTCCCCCTCTTCAGCCGCAAACAGAACAGCTCCGGCAAGAGCTCTGGAGCCCAGGTAGGTGGACAGGACAGAAACCCTGACCCTCTCACTCTCCTACCTCTCACACTCCAACCTCTCACACTCCTACTTCCCACACTCCTGTCTCGAGCCAGGGTGCGGAGTCTAGGCCGTGGAGCAGGGAGTGTGAGGTGGGTGGGCTGCCAGTGCCCCAGAGGAGGGGTGGGAAAGGGGTGGAAGGGAGAGGGGGAGGGGAGGTGCGTGTGTGTGTGTGTGTGTCCACGGCGTCTGGTGCATGGTGGCTGGGCTGTTGTTGGCCGGCTGTTGGCTGCAGGCTGGGTATGATGATGACGGGGAGGGTGAGGAGCAGGCTGGAGGGCGGCGCCAGCTGTCCCACTCCTCCCCTGCAGGCACCTCAGGCGCACCTGGCCTGGCAGACAACAGGTGCGCAGGGGAGGTGGCTCACGGGCACCCACCCAACAGACCTAGGACTACCAGTGTTTTCTCTTCAGCGCCATGTGCACCGGGTTCGCAGCACAACATGCCACATTCAAACACCTCAATCGGACCTGAGCCATGTGTCTTAATAACGTCGAGCTATCAACTTGAGGGTATAAGCCTGCGCCATGTCGGTTGCGCTGTCATTCGTGCATCTGGCAAACAAGAAACCTGCGGGCGGCGTGCCCCTCCATAGCCTGACCCGATTGCTTCCCTCAAGAAACGGACCCTGCTCCTGCCCCTGCCCCTGCCGCTACCCCCTGCCCCTACCTCCCCCCCCTGGCCTGCTGGCCTGCCCCTGCCGCTGCAGTGTGGTGTATGACCCTGAGGGGGACGTGGTGCTGGGGGCTGGGGGTCGAGCTCCTGCCGGCCGCCTCGCACTGCAGCTACGATACTTGGCTGACAGGCGGCGCCGCCCAGAGGGGGCAGCAGGTGGGGTGTTGGGTAGGGGCAGTCAGATGGATGGAGCGATGGGTTGAGGTAAGGCAGAGGGGGGTCCCAACCTGCTTGCTGACCTGACCTGACCTGACACGACACGACACGACACGACACGACCCGACCCGACCCGACCCGACCCGAACTGACCCCACAACTGCTAACAGGCAGCCCTGCCTGCAGGCACCGCTGCTGGAGAGTCTGGCAGCCCTGGGGAAGGCTACCTCACCTTTCTGTTCAACCAGCTGTCTGGGGTGAGGACCTGAAGGGCTTTGTGAGGCCTGATGGCGCCTGAGAAGTGAAGGGAAGGGAGGGAAGGAGCAGGGAGAGGAGAGGGGACCAGACGGTGCTCAATAGTGAAGCAGGGGGGTAGAGGGGGTTTGATGGCATGTGGTGGTGAGACGGTGGCTTGAGGAAAAGGGAGGAGGCAGAGGGAAGAGGGGGAATGCTTTGCTATGCTATGTTTTGTCCACTGCTACCATGACCGACTGTGGCTGCCAGGTTAGATTACAAGCCCTGCCTGCTTGCCCGCCTCACACTCGCTAGCGTGTTTTTCCCAACACTTGCCAGCATGCTTGCAGATGTGTGCTGGAATCCTGCTGTGCAGGGGAGCAGCAGCCATCCCCTGACATCAACACGCACCGCTGCTGACTTCATGTCCAGGTAGCACCTGCCCACCTAGCTGCCCACCCACCTGCCCAACTGGCTGCTCACCAACCCACCCAGCAGCCCACCCACCCAGCTACCGACCCAACTGCCCGCCCGCTTACCTTCCTGCTGCCCCTGGCCCAGTGCAGGTCACTAGCAGCTCACTAGTGTCCCCCAGCCGTCAGCCTCCAGACCACACCCCACCTCACACCCAGCCTGCTGCCCCACCCCCCTCAGGTTCCGTGCCGCCAGCGTGCGCCTGGTGGTGCAGCCCCAAGAGCTGCCGCCTTGCACCAGCCTCGCCACCTTCAACCCACACAGCCTGGCCAAGCAGCTGGCGGCCCACCTGGCCAGGGCTCACCAGGCTGGACTCCTGCCTGGTAAGACTGTGCCGTGGCCTAAACAGGCATGGTGCCTAGACTGAACATCTTGCATGCACACGTTGGGACATAACAGGTGGTGGGCAGACACAGGTTGGGTCCATTCAGGGCGAAGGGTTGTCGCGAGTGGCATGTGGCTGTCAGATCGCTCAAATGCCTGAGCTGTGCCCTCGAATGTGAGGCCCTCTCTTCAAGACCTGGCGACGACACATGTTTTCCCCTGTACCTTTCTTCCTGTCCCAAGTCCCCTGCAAAGCTGTGCCTGATCCTCACCCTGGTCTTCTGTGCCCGGTTGCTGCAGGTCGATCGGATAGCCTACCCACCCACCCCCTCGCCCAGCTGCCACTGCCTGGCCTCAAGCCCGCTGCCTCAGGCTCTGCAGGCAAGGTGTGAGGTGTGAAAATCTTCAGAACTCGTTGCATATGTGCTCTCACCATAGCTAAGGATCCAGCATTGCCTCTACTTCACCACTTCTTGAGCCAAATGCCTGTAGCAAGACCAGGCGACAGGCCACATAACCTTGTGCTCACCGGTTCCTTGCCATGCATGCCAAGTGACATAGCCAAGTGCAACTTTTCCCAGCCATTTGTGCACCATCTCCTTTGGGCGTGCACGGACAGCTGGTGTGACTGATTGCCTGGAGTACTGACCACAGGTGCTGCTTCAACACCTGCAATCACCAGACGTGGCACCCTTCTTACCTCTGGGCCATGGGTTGGGCATCTTGTTGCGCTTCGCACAACTTTACCGTATCCGGTGTGTGACACGCAGTACAACACTTGCTGGATTGTGGTTTACCAGTGCATTACACTATGTCAATGTGCCACAGAGCAATGGGCCACAGATCTGTGTTCTTGTCACATGACTATGGTTCGCACAGCACCAGCAACACGGCTGCAAGGTACATGTTGCAAACCCACCATCGGGCACACGCAGGCCGGCCGGCCACGCTTTGGCCCCACCCCCTTGATGTCTCACCCTCGAGCATACTTACCTGACCGGCGTGTCACCCTGATCACGAAGGGGGTGCACGTATTGCAGCTGCTTGCATTGCACTCCGCTTGCGGCTGCAGTAGCAGTGGCTCTCATGGGTTACTGCACGGTTTCATTTTTGTACGGGTGAGGAGCGTGCACTGCACCCCTCGCCACTTGAATAAGTGAAAGAAATTTCAGGAAGACGTACAAATTTTAATAGCCATGGTGATTAGCCAACAGCACCGCGAACGCACTCATTGTGGTTGCTTCCCTTTCCTGCGATAAAAGCTAGCTATAGTGCGAAAGGTAGAATAAATACCTAGCAGCCGCAGGACCTTGACATCACCATCCAGGGTGCTGCGGATAGCTAGCTGTGAGCGACATAGTCCAGATTGCCACCCCTCCCTCGTTGCTTAGCGACTGCTGTATTCCTTGCAACACGACATGTCAATCAAAATGTTGAAAGTATGGATAAGGATTTGGAAACTCATGCTCCCATTCACTGATGCAACCTTCACCCTCACTAGTGCACAGATGCAACGTGTAGATCAAGTTGCAATACAAATACCACCTACCATGTACTTTATGGCCAAGTACAAGGATTGTGAGTCCAAGGAAGCCAGGCTCTGTATCTTGCATCGACAATAGCACCTCATTCATGGCTTGCACAAGCAGGTTGTGCATCTACCAGTGCCACAGTGCATGTCATAGCATGTACCAAACCACATAGCCCTCCCTTTTTACCCCTTCGCATCTGATGCCCTTCCAGGTCAGAGACCGTCTCACTGTTGCTAGTGCAACACCAGCTGTCATGTTGGCATCAGTTCATCGCTCCACCTCCACCACCGCCCTCAGGCCCAGGGGTGGAGCCAAGTGGCTGTGAACGGCCCAGCTTGGGGTCTCGTCCGTCACCCTCACACATGTCTCCTGCAACAGGCAGGGCGCAAGCAGCGACCAATGGTGGCCGGGGTGCTACGTCACCCTCTGCCACTGGTGAGCTGCACTGTAGTGCATAACCGACTGCACATTGAGGCGGAGGCTAAAGGAGGGCCTCACGCATTGCTGATGTCAGGCATGCAACTAGTCCATTCCAAAGCAGAAGGCAATACCATGGGGCAATACATGTGGCGGTGCTGACTGTGGCCTGGCATTTCCATGGCACTGCGCCACACTCTGCAGGGCACCGCACCTAAAGCTGTGCAGAGGTGTGCACAACACTCTGTACCAGCAGTGGCCCTCGCGCTTTTCTGCTGCCATCCAGCCTGCATGTGGTAGCCTAGTCATAACTGCAGGAGTGGCATGGGACAAGCAAGTGTGGCTGTGGGTGCAGGCATGGGAGGTGTGGAGGGCACAGCAGAGGACTACCTGGCCGCCTTCAAAGCATGTTGGGAGCCATGTCTGACCTGGTACAATGCAAGCACCCTTACCCAGGTGTGAACTTGAAAAAAGTGCGACGTAAGTGTGGAGTGGCGTGTGACGCATGGCAATGACACACTGATGAGCCGCGTGCAATGCATGCCATACCTTGTGTGGCTCATTGCACCTAGCTATTGTGAAGCCGTGATGCCGGCTGAGAACTGACCTGCCCATCAGGCTGTGCTCATGTTGAGTCGTGGGTTGTCTTGGCCTTGTCTAGCAGCCGCATCTGGCTCCTGCATCAGCTTTGTGGACATCAACGAATTGTCCATGGCTGCCCTGATGAACCAGCCTGCTTGCCTGTAGCTACGCACTCACAGCACTGCTCATCATCGGCATGCGCTTGCATGCGGATCAAGCCTGTCTGCAACTGCCCAACTGACTCCTTGGGCCTTACTTGTCGACACTCAGGACGAGGTAGATGGGCTGAAGGGCTGCATGGGCCTGTTCCTGGCCCGGGCGCTCCCCACCCTTAACTGCCACTATGCCGTGTTTGCGCGGCACGAGGTAGGTGCTCAAGACTCAGCCGTCACTGACAGGAGCTAGCAGCAGGGTGCGGCTGGGGTCGTCATGAGGTGGCAGTGAGGTGGGGTGGTAGAGCCACATGGCCGGGCTGTGAGGTGCAGTGGAGCTGGCAGGCGGGCCTAAACTGGATATGCCCACCCCGCTGCCTCACCTACTGATGTTCCACTGCATGTCGTCGTCATGCCTTGGCGTTCGCCTGTCAGCGTTGCTGCAACACCCTTTTCTCATGGACTCATCAAGCAATGGTTCAACGCTTGCTTCATGCGGGCACGGCCATGCCTCACAGTTTGGCACGGTTTCACTGCATGCCGTGTGCCTGCGATGTGGTTCTCAGCACCACTACCGGTACTTTGTGCCTCCCATTCCTGTCTGCATCTCACAAGTGTCTTGATGTGGATTTAAACATGCAGTGTGAGCATGTCACCTGCATGTGCAGTGAGTGTGGCACCAAACCTCATCCCTGTCTGTTTCCTGCCTTGCTGCAAGGTTTGTGCTGTGGCCTGAAGCGCCCCAGGGCTGTGCACCGCGCTGTGGCCCCTTGTGCAGGGCGTGGCATGCTTCATGCTACTGCTGGAGATGGTAGGCTGGGCCTGGACCTGGAACCCGGACCAGGTGGGTGGCGGCAGCTGGCAGGAGACTGCCTAGCCCCTGAGCCCACAGCTGACATGGGGCCCTGACATTTGCTTCCACTTCCTTCCTTGTTGCTGCTGCCTCTGCCGCTGCTGCTGCATTGTTTCTATTTGTTTCTTCTCTTCCTTGCTGTTTCTTTTTCTTCCGCTGCTGCTACCCCCTTCGTGAGTCCCTTCCTTGCCCCGCCTGTGTATGCTGGCTGGAGCAGGAGACGCCGGTGACGATGCTGCGCGATCACATCCGCGGGGCCGCCACCAGCCGGCTGGTCAAGAATCTGAGACCTGGCAGCCAGAACCTAGCCGAGGTCAGTGTGGCCACAGCCCCAGGGTAGTGATAACTCCCTAGCCTGATGGGCTAGGGAGCCCAAGGCGGTGCAGATGGTTGAGGTGGTTGAGGTAGTTTAGGTGGTTCAGCGCGCAGAGGTGGCCAAGACGGCCAAGGATCTGTGGTGTTTGCCTGATGTGTTGGATGGCAAAGGGGCCTGGCTGTGGAGGGGTCCCTACCCTCCCTGCTGATCTGCCCTGCCACCTTCACCACAACAGACATGGCACCACATCAGACATGTGGCTCTTGGCTCCCAACTCTTGGCTCTGTGTGGCATCCCACACTGGCTGTGCCACACTAGACCCCTCTGCAAATGCCTGGCTGCCCTTCATTTCCTCCCTGCTTTGGTTGCCCGCTCACCTACTCTGCTGACCACTCCTGCCTGCATACCTTCCCTAGCTGCCCACCTGCCTCAACTCCTGAACTGCCTGCACGCACGCTGCCCCTGGCCTCCTGTCCAGCAGCCCACCTGCCTCTGACCTCCCTGCCTGCCTACTCTGCCCGCTTGCCTGCAGGTCATGTCGTTCCTTGTGGAAGAGGTGCAGGCAGCCAGCCAGGACTTGATGAGGGACATGGACATCCAGGTGCAGGGCCTAGGCGACACTGCCCTGGGAAGGCACACAGCTTCCTGTCAGCTGCACGTCCCACCACGCATGGGGTAGCAGCTGGCCAGCTACTGGGCAGCCAGCTATGGTTCCATACAGGACCTTTGGAGGCCGCTGGCCAGGGCATGGGGGTAGTCACCACCTTGCAAATGCATGCCAGAGTGGGGCATCCAATGATTTGTTAGGTGGGACAGTTTGCCTGCCAGCCTACCTGCCCGCCAGCCTACCTGATGGCCACTAGACTGCCCTAACCCTAACCCTAGTCCTAATCCTGATCCTAAACCTAACACTCATCCCATCCCCCGGTCTGCATGGCTTCTAGGGCATACGAGCTGCCTGCATGTTGCCCGATGCGCCCAGGCTGCTCTGCCTGGCCTGGTTGGCTTTGCGCTGTCCAACAGCCGCGCCCGGTACACGACACTGACAGACCAACTGGAGACCGCGTTCATGTACCAGCCTGGCAGCAATGCAGGGGCAATGCAGGTGCCTGCACGCGCACCAGCACCTCATCCAGCCCTCAACCCCGGGCAGCACAGCGCACTACGTGCCCACCTCCCATACCACACTTCATACACACCTCCTGGTGTGTGAGTTGCAAAAGCTGGCCCCCATGTGTCCAGGCACGTGTCCCTATGTGTTGCCAGGCATGCTGCTACCCTTGCTGCTGCCCCTGCTGCTGCTGACCCTGCTGCTGCTGACCCTGCTGCTGCTGACCCTGCTGCTGCTACCCCTGCTGCTGCTGCTGCTGCTGCTGCTGACCCTGCTGCTGCTGCTGCTGCTGCTGCTGCCGCTGCTGCTGCTGCTGCTGCTGCTGCTGCTGCTGCTATCCCTGCTGCTGCTGACCCTGCTGCTGCTGACCCTGCTGCTGCTGACCCTGCTGCTGCTACCTCTGCTGCTGCTACCTCTGCTGCTGCCTCTACTGCTCCGCTGGCGCCGCAGGTGCTTTGGGAGCTGGAGTCGGCTGTGCTAGAGCACCACCGCCTGCTCAAAGAAGCTGGCTTTGCAGTCGTGGCTCCACCACCGGAAGAGACGGCAGACGGCAACAGCTGCGGCGTGGAGCAGGAGCGGGCCAGCAAGGGGCGCAGGTACCAAGAGGCGCCACCTCCTAATGGGCGCCCAGTGAAACGCAAGTGAGTGTGACATGGACACAACCCCTCACTCTTCTACTCTCCATCTTTCTCACCAATTTCACCCCTCACCTTGATCATTGCCCCTCTTACCAGCTGCTGTGCTGGAAGTTGAACAAGCCAATTGCGGGAGGCAGGTGGCAGGGCCCCATTGCACACTCACTCTTTCGTCACCCTCCTGTGGTGTGACCGCCCACAGGCAGGAAGGACCTCCCATCAGTCTTTGGGACTTTGAGGTCGCTTTCATTCAGGCGCTCAGCCAGTGAGTCACACCCATCTGACCCACGTCTCCAGCCTCCTGCACGGGCCCCGACCAAGCTGTGTGAGCCATGTACACACCCTGATACCTTGCGAGGCCCTCAGCCTCAGTTGTGTCGATGCAGCCAGGCCCGGGCCTGGTGAGCTCCCACCCTGCCTGACTATGAATGGCTGCATGCGCATGTCGCACATGCACCCTAGCCCAGCAGTCATAGTTACCTACTAGCAGTCAGGCTAGCGGCTCAGTGGTGTCAATGGCAGATCCTACGCTGGCAGAGCACGCTGGCGGAGAGGTGTAGAGAAGATGTTGCATGCTGATGGTAGAGACCTGTGTGTGTTGGCACTTGTGACATGGCCTGATCACCAGGTGGGTCGTAAGTGGTGCGGTGGAGGTGGCGGGCCAGGTGGCACGCATGGTGGCGGCAGAGAGCTGGCAGCCGCTGGGCAGCAGCCAGGCATATGCAGCCAGTGCACTGGAGCTGGAGCGCATTAGTGAGGTATGTGTGACGGGGAGGGGCTTGGGGTTGGTATGGTGAGGGCGGAGGCATAGTCAGCTCAATGATGTTGAGGTGGGAAGGAGGCCACCAGCTCCATGCAGTCAAGACACCCATTCCTAGTGGATAGTGGACTGGCACTACAGATAGATGCGTGAGCATGTCATGTACAACTGTCCACCTCAATCACTCCAAACGCTGTATGTGCCCGACAGCCTCACGAAACTGGCGGGCTAGACCGGGCCTGGACCTGTTTCCACCAGTATAGAAAGCCTAGCAATACAAACTCATCACTTAAGAATAGGCATCAGTGCCTCTTGGGTGTTGGACACAGTTCCAGTGCAGTGACAGAAGTTGCCTGTTTCTTCAATGACCTCTTCCCATGCCAGGCAGCTTCTGGACCTTGGATGGAATGTGCGTGTGGGGGCGGCCGTCGCCGTCGTGCAATCTTGGGCGGTACAATCACCCGCTGCTTGTCTCAGCTCTTAGCTGGCTTCGTTGCACTGCTACCGCCCGTCTGGGATAAGGTCAGTGGGTATCGTGCTCCGTTTGTCAGTTCATGGCGCCCGGGGGGCCTAGTGGTGCTGCGCCAGGCGCACTAAGTGCTCCTGGCTGACCTGGTGCTGCGCCAGGCGCCAGGCGCACTTGACCCCTTCGCCAGGCGCACGCCCATTGTCATGCATGCCCATGGCAAGGCGCATGGTCATGAACATCGGCTGGCGAAGTTGTCTACTTAGTTGTCTCACGGTGTCATTGCGTTGCAGGAGCTCGACACAAGGGGCCGCCTATTCCTTGGCCCTGCTGAAGGCACGCATACCGCAGCAGTTCGACAGCATCGTGCGACACACAGCGCTAAAGGTAATGTTAAATGACGGCATCGCGAACCCACCATTGGGCGCACGCAGGCCGGCCGGCCACGCTGTGGCCCCACCCCCTTGATGTTCCTTACTGAGCATACTTACCTGACCGGCGTGTCACCCTGATCACGAAGGGGGTGCACGTATTGCAGCTGCTTGCATTGCACTCCGCTTGCGGCTGCAGTAGCAGTGGCTCTCATGGGTTACTGCACGGTTTCATTTTTGTATGGGTGAGGAGCGTGCACTGCACCCCTCGCCACTGAAATAAGTGAAAAGTACACATCAACTCATCGGAACACCCGTTAACTCGAGCCGGAAAAAAACATTAAGGAATGGGGTCAGATGCCGTGTCCTGCCAGGGGGATCAGGCGTGTGTCATGCCAGCCAAACCTCTTAACATTAGAGCCACCACGGCCTGACATTGTGGTGGCTTCGTTATCTTCACGCGCCATATGCTGCATATGCTTTGCTGGCTGTAGGCAGTGACCCTGCCGCCCCTGGTCACACCCGCTCCCAGAGTCATGGCCAAGGCCCTCCTCCCCCCTCCGCCGCCTTGGGGTCTCTGTCAGCAACCCCTAGCCCCCGAGGTGGAAAACATCCCACAGCCACAGTCCCCCTGCCGCCTGTCCCTGGTGCCCGGGATGGGCTTGCCATGCACACTGCTCCCAGCGAATCTAGCACTCGGCACGGCTCCTTGCTATCTGGAGTTGGATCACCTTGTGGCGCACTTGGCCCTGACCAGATGCCCCTACCCCATGACCCCAGACACACAGGCAGCCAGCCTACAAGCCTTTCTACCCTTGGCGCCATGGAAGCCTTGGGTGCAGGGCTGCCCCAGTACCTCTCTGGTGCGTTCTCAGCAAGCCACGGGTCTGCTGGCACTGGCCTGCTGGTGAGGAGCATGGCAGTGGGCCACAGGGAGGGATCACTCCCCTGTCTCCTACCCTATGTCCCGCCCGAGGCAGCAGCTGTGGCTGTGGTGCAAGCTGAGCCAGCAGCAAGTCGCCAAAACGCCTTGGGTTCAGGGCTCGCCGGCAAAGCCTTTGACCTGCAGAGCGTGCTAGATGCCGAGCCTGGCATTTGCATGACGGAGCGCATGGCGGTCCTGCGCTGCAGCCTGCACAAGGTAAGTGCAAGCTGACACAGGAAACTGGAGAAACACAGTCACAAGACCAACATACCAGTTAGTCAAATGCCCTGGAGGAGCAGGGCGTGCACCAACACACTAGCTAGGCATATGGTATGCAAGAGTGGGGCTGGCACCCTGGCTTGACCCTGGCTTGGGTAATGGCACATCAGGGTGCCATTGAGCTGGGGCAGTGCGGGTGGGCTTGCTGGCAGCAACAGGAAAGGGTGGGTGTGGGGGCTTGGGTGATGGAGTGGCCCTGGCAAGGTTGAGAGTGGGGTCCCATGCTGCAGCCAGTAGACAGAGGTACTCATGCATCCCGCTCTGCAAGCCCTGGGAGGCCTCGCTGTTGATGATCAGCTGCTACCCATACACCTTGCTGATGCCGCTGCCGCCGCTGCTGCTGCTGCTGCTGCTGTGCCAGGTAGAGGAGGACAGCCGTGAGCTAGGCAGCCGCCTGCACAGCGCCCTGGTCACTGACCCCTACCTCAGCCCCAGCCACATAGCCGACTATGATGGGTATGCTGGGCCCCTCCCTGACGGACCCCTGGCACGTCTTGGCAGCAGAGGCGCCGACGGCAGTGCTGCTTCTCCTGCTGCTGGCGCCCAGCCTTATGCCAATGGACACCTCAGAGCAGCAGCGCACCCTCACCACCTGGGCGGTCCAGCCTTGGGCGGCCAAGGGGATTGGCGCGCCCAGGGTGAGGGTCCTGGGGGACAGCAGGTCAGCAAGGAGCCGGGGGGGCCGGTGCAAGGACACTGGGAAGGAAGGCAACCCAGGGGCGGGGCTGAGCAGGGTCAGGGCTCCCTCACTCCTGGATCACTCTTAGCTGACTGTGTGAGCTCAGAATGGGAGCTGCTGAGACTGGTGCAGCTGCAAGTTGCGGCACACTTCCGATCTACTTACTCACTGCAGGTGGGATGGGGCTTTGGGATTATGTCATTGCAGGGCTAGCGATGCTTGTCAGGTTTCATGTCGGGGGCAGGGGCAGGGGCAGGGGCAGGGGCAGGGGCAGGGGCAGGGGCAGGGGCAGGGGCAGGGGCCACATGAGCAGGGGCAGGGGCAGGGGCAGGGGCAGGGGCAGGGGCAGGGGCAGGGGCAGGGGCAGGGCAGGGGCCACAGGAGCAGGAGTGACCCAGCCCTGACCCCTGTGTGCTGTAGCCTGTCCCAGCCCTGCCGCCCCTCATCCCTGCACTTGCCCACTTGTGCCTTGACCCCCACCAGCTGCGCTCCTGCCTCATCACGCTGCTCACCAATGCTGTGGGGCAGAAGCCAGAGGAGGGGACCAATGTCAAGGTGCTGGGAGGTGAGGCTACAGGCTGGGGCAGAGTTAAATCAAGACATGACAGAAGCGGGTGCAAAGTAACAGATTGTAGAAGAGCAGTTGGTTGTGAAAAAATTATTGGCTGGTGGACAAGTGCAGGGGGTAGGGGCAGGAAGAGGCAGGGGAGGTTGGGGCTTACAGCAAGGGTGGCAGAGGGCAGTGCCAGCAGCAGCTGCCAGACACTTGATGGGCGGCTGTGGTGGCCGACCATGCCACACCCTGCCTGGCCGTGCTCTGCTGCCACTGCTGCTGCCATGCCGCCGTTGAGGGGCACGCGGGGTGCCTAGCTGTACAGGGGCATCAAAGCAGCCCCCCACCCCACCAAAGTAACAATTCAACTGCCATCTTACAAAGGCATGAGATGTGCTTAACTAGGGCGTCTAAGCAGCCCCGGCAGCCCCACAGCCCCACATTCCTCTTCTGACTGTGCCCCTCCAATAAGAAGTTCCTCGTCCCACACCAAACACATAATTTATAAACCTGCCACCTCACTGAGCTACCTATTTGACGCCACCTCACACATCACTGGAAGGCCCTCTCGCGCTCCCACGTGCGACTCCTTGCCTCTCCCATCCTGCTATTAGTCTCAGCCCTTGCCTCAGCACCTCACAACCCCTTGCTGCCTTGCTTTCCCTCTCTGCCCAAATGAGCTGCATGCCTGATGTCCCAACCCTTGTCGCAAATGACTGTGGTCTGCTACTCCATCCCCTTGCATCCCCAACCACACCACCTTTGTTCAGCCTCCCCTCCCCTCAATACCACCCTGTGCCTTGACTCCTTTGCTGCCATGCCTTTTAAAATCTAGCCTGCTGTCCCAAGCCTTGTCACATTGATCGTTTTCCCACAGTCCCATCACTTAGGATCCTGACCTGCTCAGCTCAAGCCAAGCTTCGTGAGTTTGCCACTGCGCCGCAGGGATCCTGACCGCCATTCATGATGAGCTGCGCTGCATCCAACAACACCTGGGTAGTCAGGCAGCGCTGGCGGCTGAGGCTGCTGGCTGCTGCTGGCGGGCTGCCCTGAGCGCCCTGCAGCTGCTGGTGCTGAACCAGGCGGGGTTCAGACCCGTCAGGGAGGAGGTGCGAGCCTGATCGGGCTCAGGGGTGAGGAAGGAAGGTACAGGGAAGCTACAGGCGGTGTGCAAGGCCTGTTAGAGGCGCGGTCAGAGTCAAACTTGACTACAAGCACTGTTGCTACAGACGCACTAGATGCACAGATGCCCAGTCTGTTCAATGGGTGCCGCAGTCTGTAGGCAGTCTGTCGGTAATGGAAGGAAATGGCAAGGAATGGTTTGGCATTTAGGCCCTCAGGCAGTTGTAATCAGACTAAGTGGCCGTGGATCTAGACAAGGCCTGTGGTGTGGCCTCTTGTGTCATGTCTCTCTCTGTGCTGTTAGTGGCTGCTTCTGCTGTTGTGTTGCGTTGGAGAAGATGCTTGCTGGATGTTGGGTGGTGTGGCTGCTGCTGGGCGGGCTAGGCTGCGTGGTGTGCTCTGCCTTGGCTGTTTACAGGAGGCTGACGTGCTGCGCCAGTTCCTTGTCAGCCTGCAGGCCATGTTCGAGGACGAGGTGCCTCACCTCACTCGCCCTTACCAGGCAAGCCCCTCACACTGCCCCTCACTTCACGCCATGCAAGCCTCTCACATTGCTCACCATCCCATGCTTCACACAGTGACTTTCACACCTGCTTTGGCACTTGGCACCAGGAGCCCTTAGTGAGGCATGCATGGAGTTGCCATGATGAGATCTAATGCCAGGTTAGGCAAAAAGGTCAAACTAGGCAACAAGGTCACCTAGGCTAAAGTTTGGGTTTGGGTTTGGGTTAGGGTTAGGGTTACGCAGGAAGGAGGTCAGGCGAGCCAGGCTGTGTAAGGGGCAGAGTGTGAGGGGCTACTCTAGGGTGTGAGGGCCTACTCTACTCTGCATGGCACAGCCAAGCGTTCATTGCCACTGGCTTGCGTGATGATGGTGCTGGGCTGGGCTGGGCCAGGTGTCTACATGAGAGCAGGGCGGCGTGGGGTATGAAGGCCGGGATGTGGCTGATGGGGTGTGTTGTGCCCCATGCTGCTGGACAGCCGCGTCTAGAGTTCAAGCGGATCGGCGACCCTGCCTACCCGGATCAGCTTCTGCGTGGCAAACGCATGCCTGCACACCACAATGCTGCAGAAGCAAACGGGGTGAGGGTGGCATCGCTATGCAGGCAGCAGTCATCGTGTGCGGGGTGCAGGGGCCATAGGCAGGGGCAAATGATGGGTCAGGGAGGGGGAGGGGAGATAGGGGCAGGGTGGCAGAAGGTGGGGGAGGGAAAGATATGCAGAGGAAGGGTAAGAGGACGGGAATGGTACAGGGCAGTGGGTGGGAAGGTTAAGGGACAAGGCGAAGGGACGGGATGTAGCAATATCAGTCTTGAATGCTTGTGAGGGAGCCTGGTAAGCCAAGCCACGTTTGTATAGTATGCACCTAAATCTATGCATGCATGTGAGCATGTGAGTAGGTGTGGTCATTTTGTGTAAGCGTGTGTCGTGTGCTGTGCCACGCAGCACTCCGGCAGCCCTGCCTCCCGCACGCTGGCTGCCTCCTCCGTAGGCGCTGATGCCGCAGCAGTGCGCACGGCCAGCACCAGCTACGCCAGCGCCCTGCTGCAGGCCGCCATGGCTGACTCAGCAGACCTCCAGGACTTCTACAGCGTGCAGCTCAGCTGCCTACAGCACGCTCGCCTGACACCCCGCGGTGGGTGCTGCTCGCCCTCTCCCTCACCCTGACCTCGACCTCGACCTCGACCTCTCCCTCACCTTGACCTCGACCTCGACCTCGTGCGTTCGCACCTAGCTTGCCTGTCAACAACACACGGGCCCCTGTCCCAAGTATCCTCTGCTGATGCTGATGCAGACGCAGGCAATGTGTTTGTGGAGCTGGGCCCTCAGCAGCTGCCCCTGGTGGACCTCCTGCGCATCCTCCGTCAGCGCCGCAAGGCTGAGGCCAGCACCCAGGCGTTTGTCACAGACAAGCTAAGGGAGGCCAGCGCCATCATCACACAGGTGCACCTCACCAGCTCATCACCAGGCAGCAGGGACTGGGTCCTGAGTGCCCCACAAAGGGGAGCCAAGAACAGCGCCCAATACAGCGCCTGCCACTTGACTGACATTTGCCTGCCTGCCTGCCAACTGGCTGGCGGTCTGACGCCAGGTTCCGATCATGCCTCTCTTGCATCTTTTTGCCTGCCTGCCTGTCAGCTTTCCTGCCATCTTACCAGTTGCTTGAGTTTGTCACGCCCAGGTGGTGTTTGGGCTAGTGAGCAGCGAGCGGGTGGTGTCTGAGGTGCGCTGCAGCCTGCCTGGGCCTGGGGCTGTGCGGGCAGGAGGCCGCCTGGTCATCACCCAGGTGAGCAGCTCCTGTCAGCTCCAGCAGAGGGCAACTGGCAGTAAAGGGGTTATTGCAGCTGAGATGTGGCAATGCTCAGCCAAGAACTAGAGGTCGGCGGTTAGGGATGTGGGACCAGGAGTTGAACCAGGTACCATTGCGCAGCTTTTGAACAAGGTGGTAGATACTCCGGCAGTCCCAGCGTTGGGTAAGGGAGGAGCTTCCCTGTGGGGTGTGGCCTTCTCCCACCACCTGAAAAAATCTAATGCTAACCCTTATCATGACATTTGTGGCACCATGAGCTACTATGTCATCAGCCTTGTGATGACATCCGAGTGAGCATGTGCTTTGACGCACGCCGGATGAGGGCAGCCTCTGTGCAGCTTGTGCAGTGTTGTAATGCCTGCTGCTGCTCTCTTTGCAAACCTTGCTGCCGCTGCTGCTGACGCTGATGCTGCTGCTATACTGCACCCTTTGACACCACCACCTCTGCTGCTGGGTGCTGTGTGGCGTGTTGTTGCTGCGCAGCACGTGGCCTGCTTCACCACGATGCTGGACAGCGACCTGCGAGGCACCACAGACACCACCTTCACCCTCATGCGCAACAAGGTGCGGTACCATCCCGGTTGTAAATTACAGCCCGATCTGGAGCCTGATGCCTGATCTGGAGCCTGCTGTCTGATCTGGAGCCTGATGCCTGATGCCTGTTCTGGAGCCTGATGCCTGATCTGGAGCCTGCTGTCTGATCTGGAGCCTGATGCCTGATGCCTGATCTGGAGCCTGATGCCTGATTTGGAGCCTGGTGGACAAGTGACAGATCAGACGAGCCTTCTCCTCCCTGCTCCCTGCTGCTTGACCGCAGGTGCAGGCAGTGTGGCCTGGCCCTGAGCCAGACTCCCTGATGCTGAGCAGCCAGGATGGTGACTGCCTGGCCTTCACCGGCTTTGCCCGGGGTGACGGCGAGAGGGTGATGGCCCTCCTGGCCCCCCGCACCCCAGCTGCTGCTGCTGCTGCTGCTGCTGCTGGCACACCGGCTGCCAGCACCCCCCAGGCGGCGCCCTGCTCCCCAGCAAGCCATGCCAGCAGTCTGGCTGCAGCTCAGGGCCTGGGCCAGCAGCAGCCCTGGGCAGCTCAGCAGCTGGTGTCACTGGCAGAGGCCACGGGCAGGGGTGGGGGGTCAGCAGGGGGGAAGCCACAGGTGTGGCCCCCTTCCCCCACCTCAACTATCAGCATGGTCAACAGTGCCCTGGCGTCCCCTGAAGCTGGGCAACCAGCTGGCATGGACAGGCAGGCAAAGCGCATCCAGCAAGGCACACGCCCTGGCCTAGACACCCCCACTACCAGCCCGGGGGACAGCGAGCGAGGCAGTGGGGGCAGCAGCAGCACGGGGGGGGCGGGCAGTGAGGGGCGGGGAAGCCAGGGGCTGGGCAGCAGGGGGCACCGCAAGCACCCGCCCAGCTTTGATCCCTCCTCCCCTGCCCTGCCCAGCCCCACACGCCCCCCATCCTCTCAACAGGGAGGGGGTGGGACCAGCAGGCAGGCAGGGGGGGCGGGGGGAGGGGGAGAGCAGCAGCAGGGGGGAGGCAATGAGTTGCTACTCAGCAGGGCCAGCAGAGATACGGGCGTGCCACACAGCAGGGCACCCCAGACTGCTGCTGCACCTTCCCTTCACCCACCAGGTGTGGTGTTCAAACCCCATGCAGGCCAGCCCGGCCACAGCCGCAGTCGCAGCCAGGGCGCAGGCCTCTCCCTGCCTCACCTCGCTCCCAGTCCCTTGGCGCAAAGCTGGGGCAAGGGGCTGGCTGCGGCTGGCACAGCGGCTGAGCAGCAGTCAGGGCAGCAGGAGGAGGGCTGGCCAGACGAAGCTCCCACACCCACGCTAGGACAGGCCTCAGGACCGGGATGGGCCAAGCTAGCCGGTCCGTCCACTCCCCTTGCTTTCGCGAACGGTCACACATCAGGTAGCAACCCTCACACTGCGTCTCGCGGCAGCAGGCATAACTCGGATGGCCTGGCCCCTATCGCACTAGGTGCTGACGGCCCGGTTCTGCGCCAGGGCTCATCGCTCAGCGCTCCTGGTGTTGCGACGGCGCCCGGGTCTGCGGCCGATGCTGCAGCGCTGGAGATGAGCGTGCGGTGCAGCTTGGTGGGCACGTTGCGCGACACGCCTGGCGAGCTTTTGTTGTATCCCAATCGCCTTGACTTCGTGGGTATGGACGGCACGAAACGCTGCGTAGCGTTGCGTGATGTCGAGTCTGTGCGACAGCAGCAGGCGCTCATGGGCGCCACTCAGCTGGCTGTCCGTGTGGCAACGCCCTCTTCAAACGGCGCGGTGCTACTGTTTGTGGGCATCCCCGACGCCCTGCTGGCATCATTGAAGCAGCGCATCAGTGATTTAGTGACGCAGGCCGACTAAGCCTGTATGTGCCCTGACGCATGAATATGTCGACGTGGATGGCAGGCGATTTGCGATCATGTACTACGCCACCTTATTCGCCTTTGAGGCTAAGGCCATCATGCCCAACACATGTCATGTGGTACTACTGCAAATCTAGCGTTAATGCTGTGGTTATTACAAGTTGCATGCAAGTCGGTTGCGGTTCCGTTTTACTGCATATCTTTTTGTTGTGGCGCATGGCGCATAACGTGTTACTTATAGAAGGTTGTATTCTTTTTGCTTGCGCTGAGCGGGGCGGGGCGGGGCACTAGGGTGAAGGGTGGGGCAGCCATGTGACTCTTAGGCTCCATCAGCCTTTGATGCAGCCAACACATGGCTTACGGGAGCCGTCTACAATTATTGCATACACATTTTGAGCATCACCTTGCCTCGAAGTTGCACTGAGACCCGGCATTGAGATCCGGCATCCGGCATTGAGACATCCATGAAGCGAATATTAACGTGAACTGAATGTGAAAAATGTGTATGTGTATTAACGTGAACTGAATGTGTACATGTGTGTGACAAGCACGAAAATCCTGAACACATGTTGCTGCCTCGCGTTGCTATTGTTTATGGCGAGGAAGAAGAGACGAACCGGTGTGGGTGGGCCTAGAGCAGTGCCGGAGGACCCCGACTTCAACCGCGACGAGGCAGCCCAACCTGACTTGACCGAGGCACAGCGCAAAAGGAAGGCTTCAGGAGATGCCCGCGCTGCCCGCAGCAGGGACAATACGTTCCACGCAAGAAAGGCGCTTTGGGACGCCTTCCTTGACAAGGCTGTGCGCCCACGAGTGAAGGCCATCAGCGAGCGAGGGGTGATTGGCAGCCTGTTGTTGGGCTTCCTCGTGCGCGGCTTGTTTACCCTGCACGCAGCCGACCAGCTTGACGCGCAAGGCCAGCCACTGTCATACACAGACACAGACATCCCAGTCTCTGCAGCAGACATCCCGAACCTGAGCTGCAGGAATCTGTACCTGCAGCTGTGCCGCGGCCTGCCCGGAGACGGCGAGGGCACTCAGCCGAGTGCAGCAGTCGCTGCCGTGCTGGCCGCGCACCCCGACCTGTGTGCTCGCCTCGACATGTTGGGTCTAACTTGCACCTTGAAATGTGCCGTTCAACTAAGCTGAACCTCATATGAATGTAAGAGCTATGCGGAAGGCCTATCATGTACCTTGACTACTACATTGCTACGACTACTACTAAGTTGCACCATTGCCAACCTCTCGCCGCGTCCCCGCACGTCACACACCGCGCGTAATGCCGTTAAACAATGCGTAGCCGTTCTGCGGCATCTTGCCCGTTACATCGGCTTCAACGGCAGCCGAAGAGCCCGTCAACTGCCGTGCTAACAAAGGGGCCAGCCCCTATGCCCCCTTGCGGAGGCTGAAGCCCCAGAGGACCCAGCGGACCCAGTGGACCCGGAGGAGCCAGAAAACCAGGCCACCCCTGTGGACACTGGCAGATGGGACAGGGACAGGGATTGAAATGCAGCCCTCGAACTCCAGCGCATTGGGGAGGCCCCATGCCACCCTCGTGATGGGGTGGGGTAGGAAATTAGATATTGGTGCTGGCTGTTTTAGGGTATAGGGTACCGACAGTCGGGTTTCAGCTAACGCAGCTCCTAGTAGTAGGGTAATTTGTGCTGAAGATGTTGTTTGCGTACGCAACAATGGTAAGCACTGTGCATTGGGTGTTAAAGAGCTACAACCTCTTGTTGCTGCCAAAGCCCACTGCTGACCGCCCCTGCCCAGGGGCACCTCAACAAGTACATGATCCGGGACCAATGACATGATATGGATGGCTTACATGCAGGGCAGATTACCACGTTCATCGGGTCTAAGCCCTGTTTGTTCTCCGTGCCAGGGGCAGGCAGCGCCTCGGGGCCCTTCTAGCTGCACATCTCCGGGAGGCGCTGCACATTGGCCCCATTGCGCTGGAAGTTGAGGCATGGATGTGTGTCACGGTCCCAAACCCGCCGACAGTCAGACTACCAAAAGAATAGTTGCATGCAACACAGCTGGTGACTCTTAGCAACGCCGTATCATGGTGCATGTTCAATGCGCGAGAATGATGGCACAATTTGAGGTCGTGAGATGTAACAACATGAAGTGCAGGTTGGTCGCAAACGCACCACCATTGAGGTTGAGGCCCCAACCAACCACCATGCACTGCCAACTGCCAATTCCCTTACTAAAAACTCTCTCACATCCAACTCGAATTCACCGAGACACTCTGATGATGGCTCACGTCAACCACCACATCTTAACAGTCCCCTCACCTCTCAACGCAGCCGCAGGAACTTTGCCTTCTGTACAACTGGGCTGCCCTGATGCCTTGGCGGGAGCAACACTCCCCCCTGGCCCCCCTGGCCTCCCCCTGCTGCCCCTGCTGCCCCTGCTGCTCCCTCTGCCCCCTGAGGCCCTGGTGAGTCCGCTGCGTGGCTGCTGCTGCTGCTAGGGCCAGCTCCTCCCCCCCCGGCACCCCTGCCTGCGCCACTGCTGCTCGGCCCTGCAGGGAGACCCTGGGAAGGAGGGGGACCCAGCCCCCCAGCCCCACCACCTGGTGAGCATGCAGCGCTTGCACCCTGGTGAGCGGGTGGGGTGGTGGGTGTTGCCTGAGGTGCCGCTGCTGAGGGGATGCGGCTGCCACCACTGCTGCCGCCGCCAGCACCTCCACCGTGGCTCTGGCCGTGGTGGGTGTTGGTGTAGATGCCTCCACAGGGGCAGGGCACGCTTGCCACCTCCCACCTGCCAGGCGAGGTGGCAGCCATAGTGGCCTGTAGCCTGAGAAGGAGGGGAGGTGACCGGGGTGTGGTGGAGGCAGCTGCGCCTGTGCAGACTGGGAGTCTGCTTAAAGTGATGTGCTTGTGGTTTGGTGGTTGAGTTGATTATGGAGTGGTTAGGTTATGGATGGAGAGCAAGCAGCAGGGCGGGGAGGGAGGGGAGAAGGAGGGCAGGAAGCAGCAGGGCAGGGAGGGAGGGGAGGTGGGAAGGACAATATGAGTGTGCCACAGATGTGCAGCGCCGGGTGGAACGACTTTCCCGAGTGCCCTACTGGATGTTCTAGCTGCTCCTGCTAGGGTCCAGCTCACCGCCGGGTGGAGGGTGGCAGTGACGGCACACCGCCCGCACGGGGTGGGCTGCGAGTGCCCTGAGGGCCGAAGAGCGCTAGGCGGCCGCTGCACTGCGGGTTGCTGCAAGCCAGGGCCCAGGAGGCCGGCTGTGCGCCGTCAAGGGAGGAGGTCAGGCTGCAGGGGGGAGGGGGCGGGCGCAGGGGGGTCAAGAGGAGCAGGGGCAACAGGGGCAGGGGTCACAGGGGCAGGGGCAGGGGCAACAGGGGCAGGGGTCACAGGGGCAGGGGCAGGGGTCACAGGGGCAGGGGCCATAGGGGCAGGGGCAGGGTGACCTGGGCTTGTTCCAGGGATGGCTAACCTGATGGGTATCCTTGCCAGCGCCAGCAAGGTGGGCACGCTCAGCTTGCTGCAGCCCTCCTCATCAGCCAGCAGGCCCTACGGCAGCAGGACACGACACCAGACCTGGGTAACAGGAGCAGGGGCCACGGAGGCCACAGGGTCTGGGTACCTAGGTACTCAGACCTGCACAGCACCTAGCCGGTGAGAAGACCTCCCTACCCACCCTAGCCAAGTCATTCCGCCCCGTCCTTCTCGCCCAGCAAGGCTGATGGACGCCTGCCATGACCCTGGCCCACCCCGTTCCTTATCCTGGACCCTGTACACCTGCCCCTGCCCCTGCCCCTGTGGCCCTGCCCCTGTGGCCCTGCCCTTGTGGCCCTGCTCACTGCACCTGGAGCACATTCAGCCTGGAAGCCGGTGCGTCATGGAGTGATGCTGCATGGGCAGGCTGCAGCCACTGTAGGCAGTGAGCAGTCAGCCAGCTCCAGCCACCCTTCTCAGCCGCCACCAGCCAGTCGAGCACATACATTGGATGGCTGCAGGGCAGCAGGGGCCAGGGCAGGGCTGATCACTGTGGCCAGGTCAGGGCAGTAGGGGCCAGGGCAAGGGAGGGCAGCAGGGGGCAGGGTAGACAAGGTCATTGTGGCCAGGCCAGGGGAGGTCTCTGGTGGAGCTGGAGCAGGAGGCCCCTACCCTTTCATGGCGGACAGGGGCCAGGCTTGGAGCCAGCAGCGGCAGCGGTGGAGCAGGCTGTCTAGATGCAGCCGCTCTGCTAGCTGCACAGAGGAGGCAGCGGCAGCAGCAGAGGCAGCTCACAAATGCTGGTGCCACTTGAAGGCAGCATGTCAGGCTTGCATATGCTCTACCTTGCAGCCTTGCAGCTGTATTTAGTGGGAGAATAAAACGGCAGCATTAGTAGCGTCGTGCCCTGCTGCCATTGTCGTTCATGAAATGTGTAGCGCTGCTCCCCGCCCTGCCCCCCGCCCTCACCTGCATCCACTTAACCACATAGTGCGGGTCCTCAGGGTTTGGCGACAGGGCAAAGCTGTTGCACCAGGCCAGGCACTCTGCCAACAGTCCCTGCAGTGTGTGGCAGGTGGCAGACCCCTGCATGAGGCTGGCAGCCTAGCAGGCAATGAGTGGTGAGGGGTGTGCCAGCACCGTGAGGCTTGGCGTGCCTGCTTCATGCAACCCTGGACTGGTAAGGTCTGAAGTCTTCAGTTTCATTCAGTTACCAAGTGGACCTCATATTGGTGAATGCCATCAAATCATGATGAAAAGGTGATGATGATGATGATGATGATAGCACTGCACAATGCGCCAGCCTAGCCAAGCAACCTGATGGATGACGGCTTTGGCAGTGTAAGCCATAACCACAGTACCAGGTGCTGAACTGGCACCTGTCGCCAGCACCATGCAGGGCATACTCACATCGTCACTAGTGCTGCACAACACTCTACACTGTGGGCTGTGCTCGCAGCACTGTGCCAGGCTGCTGATGTCAGGCTGCCTTTGTGCCCAGTGGGTACACTGCTGCTGCCTCTGCTTCCACTCCGTGCATGGGCTGTAGTGTGCCTCGTGAATCTGCTCCTCCTGCCTCTGCTGCCACTGCCACGGCTGCTGCTGCTGATAATGATGCTGCTGCTGCCGTACTACTTCATGGCTGCTGCTTGCTGAGGTGTTGCAGCTGTGGTGTCCTAACCAAGGTGTGTGCTGCACGCACCGCGATGTTGTACTTGTGACAAAGCGGGAGGCACATGGCAACGGAATGCGCAGACCAGCCTGGCCCACGGTTAGCCTGGAATGGCTGGTACAGGCGTGTGACAACTTCCCGCCAGGCAGCTTCATCATCGTCAGGGAGCTGTGGAGGGCGGGGCCAATGGTATGTAAAGCATGGCACATGGCGCATGGTGCATGGGGGGCTGGCTCATGTCAAAGGGTTGCACCCACAAACTCCGACATGCTACGTTGAACATAGTCGATCCCTTGGCCTTGCCATCAACTTCTGAACCATACAGCCCCTCATGCTACCCCAAAGTACAGCACGAGATTGTAATCTACCTTCAGCTGCGCGACTGCTGGCTGAACTTCAATAGCACTGGCTAGCGTTGAGCTCGCGAGGCACAGGAGCACGCGATGCACCGCGATACATGCGCCCGCCGGCCCCGCCATGACCGCGAAGTCCGGAGCCGGCCATGCCTCATCAGCGACGGTGGAGGGGCGTGGACCCATTGCGTAGCAAGGCTGAACTACAGACCGGCGAGCTCATAAAATAGCCTGGCACCCATCAAATGGCGACGCACGCAAAATATACCGCAGAGGTGGTTGTGCGACTGTATTGCGGTCATCGCAATAGTACCCCGCCCCCACATACCCAATGTACACATGCCTGTCTCTGAGCTTTAGTTATCATCAACATCTTTGTCATTGCATTTGTCATACGAGCCCTACAATCCTTACGCTACGGCAATAGATGTAATGAAGCCCGCACCTGCTTACCCAATGTACCCATGTATATTTTTGGGTTGTCTTTACTCCCCAGGATCCAGCCCGTGTTGCGCTTGAGTTGCTCGCGGTGTTTTCATGCCTAGCCATCTCAAGGGAAACCGAGAGTATGGCTGCATGGCTGCATGGATAGCTGGAGGGTAGTACTTTTTTTTAGTACGCGCTGCCGGTACGAGCTTGGCCAAACTCATAGATAACAACCCGCATCAACACATGCTGCAGCAAGACATGTTACAATAGCAGTAACCTCAAGTTCTCAGCTCTTGGCCAGCTTTGTGGGTTAGGCTGATTTCTTTGCTGCTACGACTCCGCCTAGCGGGGCCCCAGCTGGGCCATCGCGGGATGGTCCGGCACATCGCCTTGCTTTTCTGTGTTTGTGGGTTTTGTGGGGTTTGCGCGACGCTCATCGCAGTGAAGCAGCGATGCTCATCGGTGCGGACTTTCGTTGTTTGCAGGGGTATGTCTGGGTCTAAGCGTAGCTGGGCAACAGACTGCCCAAGAAACAGCTATCGGAATACAGGACCCAGTGGAGCCGTCAGATGTAGACAGCCTTGGGTGAGTGTGGGTCATGCAAGCAGTGGATGTGGGTCATGCAACTGGGCCATGGTCTTGTGCAGTACAGAACCTGACTCATAAGCCCGATCACGAGGTTATTTCAGTGTCACCATTACATCTTGCACTGACGCGACTGAATCTGATGTGGGTACCATGGACTGTCATTGCTCCAGCATGAGCCTGTCATGGCCCTGTGCACTTCCAAGGCATCATCATCCAAGCACACACGCAGCGCAGCCCTGTATGTTGTCAGCCAGCCTGGCATGTGGCATCATGCACAGGATGTAGCCTGAAGGCCTTTAGACCTTAAACCCCAGCGCAGCCTCACAGCTTGACAGCCACACACTGCTGGCCAACGAGTGGCTGGGCAGGCTGGGCAGGTTGGTGCGATGACAAGGTGCTGCGCCAGGTGGACAATGGCAGATGCTGAGCAACTTGTGGGTGGGCATGTGCCAGAACCTTGACAGGAGCATGACAGGCTGGTCAGGCAGGGCTCCATGCAGTCCTGCAGGTGGCATGCATGGCGGTTGGGGCCGCAGGGCTGCCAGGCAGCCAATGTTTGGCAGCGTGCCAGAACCATAGCGCATTTCATGCCAGCAACAAGTGAAACAGAACAGACTGACGTTAGGTCTTCAAGGTTGTGAAAAGCAGCAGCATTGATTTGCAAACAACTCAGACCCCAGCTACATGAGGCCAGCTGGGTAGCTTAGGTGTCCCTATTCTCACACCAGGCTATGGCACACCAGCTGTCAAGTTTGGGACTGCCTATTCACCATGGTGGCTGCAGCGATAGAGCAGCTTGGGAATTCATTTTGCACACAGTGCCAATAGCAATAAGGTCCTGCATGCGGGCCTGCCAACACTCCTGCCGCTCAGTCCTCCACGCAGTGCAAACGGTGTCAGTGTCAATGTGAACCAACCTAGCACAGAGTGCTGCCAGCGTGGGTGTGAGGGGCAGGGGCAGGGGCTCTAAGACAAAGCTCTGCAGACCACTCTTGTGATCAGCAGTACTTCCAAACAAAGCTGCAGTCCGCATGTGTTGCTGGTGTCAATGCCATGTCCAAAGCTTGTCCCAGAGCCAGGACACCTCACCCCTGCCAGGCGCAACCATGTTGGCCTAGCCTTGTCGGCTAGTTTAACCTTATCGGCTAGTTAGCTCGGTCATGTGCATGCTAGCGCCTGCCTGGCCTAGCATACCCTAACCTGCTCTGCCTGGTCAGGGTTTCCTGGGAGGAGTTCAGTCCAGTGCGTTGTCACAGTTGCAGGCAAGAGGCAGGGCGGTGCCACCAGGCATCAAGGCCGGGGGTGCAGCAGCACCTCTCTCTCTGTACCTGCTTGGCCAAGCTCACACATGGCCAATGCGTCCCAGTGGCCTGCGTGCAGCCTCTGCCCACCTGGCCCACAAGACCGACTCAGTCTGGCTGGGCTGGCTGGGCTGGCTGGCTTACCTTCACTTTCGTCCTGTTACCTTACTTTACTCATTATAGCTTTGATCTACTTCACCTGTTCTTGGTTAATTTTGCCTGGACAGTGGTCTGACCCTGGTTGTGACCTTGCAGCACTGCTAACATCGGTGCACTGCAGCTGCTGCTGCTGCTGCTGCCACACTTTGTTCTGTTCCTGCAACACCTGCCCTGCTCATGCATTTGTTATATAACTGTCTGATTGGTTAGGCTAGTGATGCCAGGCAGCAATTGCCATTGCTTGCTGGTGCGCAGATCACATCGCTGGAGGCGCCTTTCTCTTCTAGACTTTTTGTTCGACCCTCCTAATCGCCCTCCCTCACCATCACCAGAACACAGCACTCCTGGCCCCCCCTCCCCGACCACCTCTCCCTCCCCCTCTCCCACCCCTCCCTCCCCCTCTCCCACCCCTCCCTCCCCCTCTCCCACCCCTCCCTCCCCCTCTCCCACCCCTCCCTCCCCCTCTCCCACCCCTCCCTCCCCCTCTCCCACCCCTCCCTCCCCCTCTCCCACCCCTCCCTCCCCCTCTCCCGCCCCTCCCTCCCCCTCTACCACCCCTCCCTCCCCCTCTACCACCCCTCCCTCCCCCTATCCCACACCTCCCTCCCCCAATCCCACCCCTCCCTCCTCCTCTCCCACCCCTCCCTCCCCCTCTCCCACCCCTCCCTCCCCCTCTCCCGCCCCTCCCTCCCCCTCTACCACCCCTCCCTCCCCCTCTACCACCCCTCCCTCCCCCTATCCCACACCTCCCTCCCCCAATCCCACCCCTCCCTCACCCTCTACCACCCCTCCCTCCCCCTCTACCACCCCTCCCTCCCCCTCTCATGACCCTCCCTCCCCCTCTACCACCCCTCCCTCCCCCTCTACCACCCCTCCCTCTCCCTATCCCGCCCCTCCCTCACCCTCTACCACCCCTCCCTCCCCCTATCCTACCCCTCCCTCCCCCTCTACCACCCCTCCCTCCCCCTATCCCGCCCCTCCCTCCCCCTCTACCACCCCTCCCTCCCCCTCTACCACCCCTCCCTCCCCCTATCCCGCCCCTCCCTCCCCCTCTACCACCCCTCCCTCCCCCTCTACCACCCCTCCCTCCCCCTATCCTACCCCTCCCTCCCCCTATCCCACCCCTCCCTCCCCCTCTACCACCCCTCCCTCCCCCTATCCTACCCCTCCCTCCCCCTCTACCACCCCTCCCTCCCCCTATCCCACCCCTCCCTCCCCCTATCCCACCCCTCCCTCCCCCTCTACCACCCCTCCTCCCCCCTATCCCGCCCCTCCCTCCCCCTCTACCACCCCTCCCTCCCCCTCTACCACCCCTCCCTCCCCCTATCCCGCCCCTCCCTCCCCCTCTACCACCCCTCCCTCCCCCTATCCCACCCCTCCCTCCCCCTATCCCACCCCTCCCTCCCCCTCTACCACCCCTCCTCCCCCCTATCCCGCCCCTCCCTCCCCCTCTCCTGGCCCCCCCTCCCCCTCTCCTGGCCCCCCCTCCCCCTCTCCTGGCCCCCCCTCCCCCTCTCCTGGCCCCCCCTCCCCCTCTCCTGGCCCCCCCTCCCCCTCTCCTGGCCCCCCCTCCCCCTCTCCTGGCCCCCCCTCCCCCTCTCCTGGCCCCCCCTCCCCCTCTCCTGGCCCCCCCTCCCCCTCTCCTGGCCCCCCCTCCCCCTCTCCTGGCCCCCCCTCCCCCTCTCCTGGCCCCCCCTCTCCCTCTCCTGGCCCCCCCTCCCCCTCTCCTGGCCCCCCCTCTCCCTCTCCTGGCCCCCCCTCCCCTTCTCCTCGCCCCTTATCTGCTCCTAAAAGGGACCCCCCAAGACCCCCTTCTCCCTCACCTCCCCGTCCATCACCGCCGCCTCCTCCCTTACCTTCACCACCATCTCCTCCTCCATCACCACCTGATCCTCCTCAACCCCCCGCTCCTCCTCCACAGCCGCCATCTCCACCTTCTCCACCTCCCCTGCCTCCATTTCCACCTGACCCCCCGCCACCCTCGCCTGACCCACCCTCACCTTCACCTGACCCTCCCCCTCCCTCACCTGACCCTTCTCCACCCTCACCTGATCCTCCCTCACCCTCGCCAGATCCTCCCTTCCCCTCTCCCGCCCCTCCCTCTCCCTCTCCAGCCCCTCCCTCCCCCTCTACCACTCCTCCCTCCCCCTCTCCTGCCCCTCCCTCACCCTATCCCACCCCTCCCTACCCCTATCCCGCCCCTCCCTCCCCCTCTACCACCCCTTCCTCCCCCTATCCCGCCCCTCCCTCCCCCTCTACCACCCCTTCCTCCCCCTATCCCGCCCCTCCCTCCCCCTCTACCACCCCTCCCTCCCCCTATCCCGCCCCTCCCTCCCCCTCTACCACCCCTCCTCCCCCCTATTCCGCCCCTCCCTCCCCCTCTCATGACCCTCCCTCCCCCTCTACCACCCCTTCCTCCCCCTCTCCTGCCCCTCCCTCCCCCTATCCCGCCCCTCCCTCCCCCTATTCCGCCCCTCCCTCCCCCTCTCATGACCCTCCCTTCCCCTCTCCTGACCCTCCCTCCCCCTATCCCGCCCCTCCCTCCCCCTCTACCACCCCTCCCTCCCCCTATCCCGCCCCTCCCTCCCCCTCTACCACCCCTCCCTCCCCCTATTCCGCCCCTCCCTCCCCCTCTCATGACCCTCCCTTCCCCTCTCCTGACCCTCCCTCCCCCTATCCCGCCCCTCCCTCCCCCTCTACCACCCCTCCCTCCCCCTATCCTACCCCTCCCTCCCCCTATCCTACCCCTCCCTCCCCCTCTACCACCCCTCCCTCCCCCTATCCCGCCCCTCCCTCCCCCTCTACCACCCCTCCCTCTCCCTATCCCGCCCCTCCCTCACCCTCTACCACCCCTCCCTCCCCCTATCCTACCCCTCCCTCCCCCTCTACCACCCCTCCCTCCCCCTATTCCGCTCCTCCCTCCCCCTCTCTTGACCCTCCCTCCCCCTCTACCACCCCTCCCTCCCCCTATTCCGCCCCTCCCTCCCCCTCTCCTGACCCTCCCTCCCCCTCTACCACCCCTCCCTACCCCTATCCCGCCCCTCCCTCCCCCTCTACCACCCCTCCCTCCCCCTATCCTACCCCTCCCTCCCCCTCTACCACCCCTCCCTCCCCCTATCCTACCCCTCCCTCCCCCTCTACCACCCCTCCCTCCCCCTATTCCGCCCCTCCCTACCCCTCTCCTGCCCCTCCCTCCCCCTATCCCGCCCCTCTCTCCCCCTCTACCACCCCTCCCTCCCCATATTCCGTCCCTCCCTCCCCCTCTCATGACCCTCCCTCCCCCTCTACCGCCCCTCCCTCCCCCTATTCCGCCCCTCCCTCCCCCTCTCCTGCCCCTCCCTCCCCCTATCCCGCCCCTCCCTCCCCCTCTACCACCCCTCCCTCCCCCTATTCCGCTCCTCCCTCCCCCTCTCATGACCCTCCCTCCCCCTCTACCACCCCTTCCTCCCCCTCTCCTGCCCCTCCCTCCCCCTATCCCGCCCCTCCCTCCCCCTATTCCGCCCCTCCCTCCCCCTCTCATGACCCTCCCTTCCCCTCTCCTGACCCTCCCTCCCCCTATCCCGCCCCTCCCTCCCCCTCTACCACCCCTCCCTCCCCCTATCCCGCCCCTCCCTCCCCCTCTACCACCCCTCCCTCCCCCTATTCCGCTCCTCCCTCCCCCTCTCTTGACCCTCCCTCCCCCTCTACCACCCCTCCCTCCCCATATTCCGCCCCTCCCTCCCCCTCTCCTGACCCTCCCTCCCCCTCTCCTGACCCTCCCTACCCCTATCCCGCCCCTCCCTCCCCCTATCCCGCCCCTCCCTCCCCCTCTCCTGCCCCTCCCTTCCCCTATCCCACCCCTCCCTCCCCCTATCCCGCCCCCCCCTCCCCCTCTACCACCCCTCCCTCCCCCTATCCCGCCCCTCCCTCCCCCTCTACCACCCCTCCCTCCCCCTATCCCGCCCCTCCCTCCCCCTCTACCACCCCTCCCTCCCCCTATTCCGCTCCTCCCTCCCCCTCTCTTGACCCTCCCTCCCCCTCTACCACCCCTCCCTCACCCTCTACCACCCCTCCCTCCCCCTCTACCACCCCTCCCTCCCCATATTCCGTCCCTCCCTCCCCCTCTCATGACCCTCCCTCCCCCTCTACCACCCCTCCCTCCCCATATTCCGTCCCTCCCTTCCCCTCTCATGACCCTCCGTCCCCCTCTACCACCCCTCCCTCCCCCTCTCCTGCCCCTCCCTCCCCCTATCCCGCCCCTCCCTCCCCCTATCCCGCCCCTCCCTCCCCCTCTCCTGCCCCTCCCTCCCCCTATCCCGCCCCTCCCTCCCCCTCTACCACCCCTCCCTCCCCCTATTCCGCTCCTCCCTCCCCCTCTCATGACCCTCCCTCCCCCTCTACCACCCCTTCCTCCCCCTCTCCTGCCCCTCCCTCCCCCTATCCCGCCCCTCCCTCCCCCTATTCCGCCCCTCCCTCCCCCTCTCATGACCCTCCCTTCCCCTCTCCTGACCCTCCCTCCCCCTATCCCGCCCCTCCCTCCCCCTCTACCACCCCTCCCTCCCCCTATCCCGCCCCTCCCTCCCCCTCTACCACCCCTCCCTCCCCCTATTCCGCTCCTCCCTCCCCCTCTCTTGACCCTCCCTCCCCCTCTACCACCCCTCCCTCCCCCTATTCCGCCCCTCCCTCCCCCTCTCCTGACCCTCCCTCCCCCTCTCCTGACCCTCCCTACCCCTATCCCGCCCCTCCCTCCCCCTCTACCACCCCTCCCTCCCCCTATCCCGCCCCTCCCTCCCCCTCTACCACCCCTCCCTCCCCCTATTCCGCCCCTCCCTACCCCTCTCCTGCCCCTCCCTCCCCCTATCCCGCCCCTCTCTCCCCCTCTACCACCCCTCCCTCCCCATATTCCGTCCCTCCCTTCCCCTCTCATGACCCTCCGTCCCCCTCTACCACCCCTCCCTCCCCCTCTCCTGCCCCTCCCTCCCCCTATCCCGCCCCTCCCTCCCCCTATCCCGCCCCTCCCTCCCCCTATTCCGCCCCTCCCTCCCCCTCTCCTGACCCTCCCTCCCCCTCTACCACCCCTCCCTCCCCCTATCCCACCCCTCCCTTCCCCTATCCCACCCCTCCCTCCCCCTATCCCGCCCCCCCCTCCCCCTCTACCACCCCTCCCTCCCCCTATTCCGCCCATCCCTCCCCCTCTCCTGCCCCTCCCTCCCCCTATCCCGCCCCTCCCTCCCCCTCTACCACCCCTCCCTCCCCCTCTCCTGACCCTCCCTCCCCCTATCCCGCCCCTCCCTCCCCCTATCCCGCCCCTCCCTCCCCCTATCCCGCCCCTCCCTCCCCCTCTACCACCCCTCCCTCCCCCTATTCCGCTCCTCCCTCCCCCTCTCATGACCCTCCCTCCCCCTCTACCGCCCCTCCCTCCCCCTCTCCTGACCCTCCCTCCCCCTATCCCACCCCTCCCTACCCCTATCCCGCCCCTCCCTCCCCCTCTACCACCCCTCCCTCCCCCTATCCCGCCCCTCCCTCCCCCTCTACCACCCCTCCCTCCCCCTCTCCTGACCCTCCCTCCCCCTATCCCGCCCCTCCCTCCCCCTATCCCGCCCCTCCCTCCCCCTATCCCGCCCCTCCCTCCCCCTCTACCACCCCTCCCTCCCCCTATTCCGCTCCTCCCTCCCCCTCTCATGACCCTCCCTCCCCCTCTACCACCCCTCCCTCCCCCTATTCCGCCCCTCCCTCCCCCTCTCCTGACCCTCCCTCCCCCTATCCCACCCCTCCCTACCCCTATCCCGCCCCTCCCTCCCCCTCTACCACCCCTCCCTCCCCCTATCCCGCCCCTCCCTCCCCCTCTACCACCCCTCCCTCCCCCTATTCCGCCCCTCCCTCCCCCTCTCCTGCCCCTCCCTCCCCCTATCCCGCCCCTCCCTCCCCCTCTACCACCCCTCCTTCCCCCTATTCCGCCCCTCCCTCCCCCTCTCATGACCCTCCCCCCCCCTATCCCGCCCCTCCCTCCCCCTATCCCGCCCCTCCCTCCCCCTATCCCGCCCCTCCCTCCCCCTCTACCACCCCTCCCTCCCCCTATTCCGCTCCTCCCTCCCCCTCTCATGACCCTCCCTCCCCCTCTACCACCCCTCCCTCCCCCTATTCCGCCCCTCCCTCCCCCTCTCCTGACCCTCCCTCCCCCTATCCCACCCCTCCCTACCCCTATCCCGCCCCTCCCTCCCCCTCTACCACCCCTCCCTCCCCCTATCCCGCCCCTCCCTCCCCCTCTACCACCCCTCCCTCCCCCTATTCCGCCCATCCCTCCCCCTCTCCTGCCCCTCCCTCCCCCTATCCCGCCCCTCCCTCCCCCTCTCCTGACCCTCCCTCCCCCTCTACCACCCCTCCCTCCCCCTATCCCACCCCTCCCTTCCCCTATCCCACCCCTCCCTCCCCCTATCCCGCCCCCCCCTCCCCCTCTACCACCCCTCCCTCCCCCTATCCCGCCCCTCCCTCCCCCTCTACCACCCCTCCCTCCCCCTATTCCGCCCATCCCTCCCCCTCTCCTGCCCCTCCCTCCCCCTATCCCGCCCCTCCCTCCCCCTCTACCACCCCTCCCTCCCCCTCTCCTGACCCTCCCTCCCCCTATCCCGCCCCTCCCTCCCCCTATCCCGCCCCTCCCTCCCCCTATCCCGCCCCTCCCTCCCCCTCTACCACCCCTCCCTCCCCCTATTCCGCTCCTCCCTCCCCCTCTCATGACCCTCCCTCCCCCTCTACCGCCCCTCCCTCCCCCTCTCCTGACCCTCCCTCCCCCTATCCCACCCCTCCCTACCCCTATCCCGCCCCTCCCTCCCCCTCTACCACCCCTCCCTCCCCCTATCCCGCCCCTCCCTCCCCCTCTACCACCCCTCCCTCCCCCTCTCCTGACCCTCCCTCCCCCTATCCCGCCCCTCCCTCCCCCTATCCCGCCCCTCCCTCCCCCTATCCCGCCCCTCCCTCCCCCTCTACCACCCCTCCCTCCCCCTATTCCGCTCCTCCCTCCCCCTCTCATGACCCTCCCTCCCCCTCTACCACCCCTCCCTCCCCCTATTCCGCCCCTCCCTCCCCCTCTCCTGACCCTCCCTCCCCCTATCCCACCCCTCCCTACCCCTATCCCGCCCCTCCCTCCCCCTCTACCACCCCTCCCTCCCCCTATCCCGCCCCTCCCTCCCCCTCTACCACCCCTCCCTCCCCCTATTCCGCCCCTCCCTCCCCCTCTCCTGCCCCTCCCTCCCCCTATCCCGCCCCTCCCTCCCCCTCTACCACCCCTCCTTCCCCCTATTCCGCCCCTCCCTCCCCCTCTCATGACCCTCCCCCCCCCTATCCCGCCCCTCCCTCCCCCTATCCCGCCCCTCCCTCCCCCTATCCCGCCCCTCCCTCCCCCTCTACCACCCCTCCCTCCCCCTATTCCGCTCCTCCCTCCCCCTCTCATGACCCTCCCTCCCCCTCTACCACCCCTCCCTCCCCCTATTCCGCCCCTCCCTCCCCCTCTCCTGACCCTCCCTCCCCCTATCCCACCCCTCCCTACCCCTATCCCGCCCCTCCCTCCCCCTCTACCACCCCTCCCTCCCCCTATCCCGCCCCTCCCTCCCCCTCTACCACCCCTCCCTCCCCCTATTCCGCCCATCCCTCCCCCTCTCCTGCCCCTCCCTCCCCCTATCCCGCCCCTCCCTCCCCCTCTACCACCCCTCCCTCCCCCTCTCCTGACCCTCCCTCCCCCTATCCCGCCCCTCCCTCCCCCTATCCCGCCCCTCCCTCCCCCTATCCCGCCCCTCCCTCCCCCTCTACCACCCCTCCCTCCCCCTATTCCGCTCCTCCCTCCCCCTCTCATGACCCTCCCTCCCCCTCTACCACCCCTCCCTCCCCCTATTCCGCCCCTCCCTCCCCCTCTCCTGACCCTCCCTCCCCCTATCCCACCCCTCCCTACCCCTATCCCGCCCCTCCCTCCCCCTCTACCACCCCTCCCTCCCCCTATCCCGCCCCTCCCTCCCCCTCTACCACCCCTCCCTCCCCCTCTCCTGACCCTCCCTCCCCCTATCCCGCCCCTCCCTCCCCCTATCCCGCCCCTCCCTCCCCCTATCCCGCCCCTCCCTCCCCCTCTACCACCCCTCCCTCCCCCTATTCCGCTCCTCCCTCCCCCTCTCATGACCCTCCCTCCCCCTCTACCACCCCTCCCTCCCCCTATTCCGCCCCTCCCTCCCCCTCTCCTGACCCTCCCTCCCCCTATCCCACCCCTCCCTACCCCTATCCCGCCCCTCCCTCCCCCTCTACCACCCCTCCCTCCCCCTCTACCACCCCTCCCTCCCCCTATTCCGCCCCTCCCTCCCCCTCTCCTGCCCCTCCCTCCCCCTATCCCGCCCCTCCCTCCCCCTCTACCACCCCTCCTTCCCCCTATTCCGCCCCTCCCTCCCCCTCTCATGACCCTCCCCCCCCCTCTCCTGACCCTCCCTCCCCCTATCCCGCCCCTCCCTCCCCCTATCCCGCCCCTCCCTCCCCCTCTACCACCCCTCCCTCCCCCTATTTCGCTCCTCCCTCCCCCTCTCATGACCCTCCCTCCCCCTATACCACCCCTCCCTCCCCCTCTCCTGCCCCTCCCTCCCCCTATCCCGCCCCTCCCTCCCCCTCTACCACCCCTCCTTCCCCCTATTTCGCTCCTCCCTCCCCCTCTCATTACCCTCCCTCCCCCTCTACCACCCCTCCCTCCCCCTCTCCTGCCCCTCCCACCCCCTATCCCGCCCCTCCCTCCCCCTCTACCACCCCTCCCTCCCCCAATTCCGCTCCTCCCTCCCCCTCTCATGACCCTCCCTTCCCCTCTACCACCCCTCCCTCCCCCTCTCCTGCCCCTCCCTCCCCCTATCCCACCCCTCCCTCCCCCTATCCCGCCCCTCCCTCCCCCTATCACGCCCCTCCCTTCCCCTCTCATGACCCTCCGTCCCCCTCTACCACCCCTCCCTCCCCCTCTCCTGCCCCTCCCTCCCCCTATCCCGCCCCTCCCTCCCCCTATTCCGCCCCTCCCTCCCCCTCTCATGACCCTTCCTCCCCCTACCCCGACCCTCCCTCCCCCTCTACCACCCCTCCCTCCCCCTCTCCTGACCCTCCCTCCCCCTATCCCGCCCCTCCCTCCCCCTATTCCGCCCCTCCCTCCCCCTCTCCTGCCCCTCCCTCCCCATCTACCACCCATCCCTCCCCCTCTCCTGCCCCTCCCTCCACCTATCCCACCCCTCCCTCCCCCTATCCCGCCCCTCCCTCACCCTCTACCACCCCTCCCTCCCCCTATTCCGCCCCTCCCTCCCCCTCTCCTGACCCTCCCTCCCCCTCTACCACCCCTCCCTTCCCCTATCCCACCCCTCCCTTCCCCTATCCCACCCCTCCCTACCCCTATCCCGCCCCTCCCTCCCCCTCTACCACCCCTCCCTCCCCCTATCCCGCCCCTCCCTCCCCCTCTCCCACCCCTCCCTCCCCCTATCCCGCCCCTCCCTCCCCCTCTCCTGCCCCTCCCTCCCCCTATTCCGCCCCTCCCTCCCCCTCTCATGACCCTCCCTCCCCCTCTCATGACCCTCCCTCCCTCAACCCTCCGGAACTCTCCCCCAACCCTCTCCCAACCTATCCAAACCCTTCCCCACCCTCACCTGACCCTTCCCCACCCTCACCTGACCCACCCTCTCCCTCCCCTGACCCTTCCCCACCCTCACCTGACCCTTCCCCGCCCTCGCCTGACCCTCACCCACCCACGCCTGACCATTCACCGCCCTCACCTGACCCTTCACCACCCTCGCCTGACCCTTCACCGCCCTTTCCTGACCCTCCCCCACCCTCACCTGACCCTTCCCCACCCTCACCTGACCCTTCACCACCTTCGCCTGACCCTCGCTCACCCTCACCTGACCCTTCACCTCCCTCGCCTGACCCTTCACCGCCCTCAGCTGGCCCACCCTCTCCCTCCCCTGGCCCTCCCGCACCACATCTCCCTTCCCCCTCACCTACAAAGCCTCCACCACCTCCCCCTCCGCCACCTTCTCTCTTCCCTCGCCCCCCCCCTTTGCCATTGCCCCTGGGGCACTGTGGCAACCCAGTGGTGCTCTCACTGCTGGTTGCCGGGACCTCAAACCTGGTGGTAGGGGCGGACATGACCACTGTGGGGGCGACTGACAGCGTGTCCACCAGGAGCGGGCCAGATGTCTCGTATGCCATTGCTGGGGATGTGGCATATGCCCGCAACATCACCATCGACACCTGCGTGCCAGGTGAGTCTGTGTCAAAGCTGTTTGGCTCCTGTTCAAGACACGACCGCTTGCTGCACACCTCCTGCCTTTCCTCTCTAGACTTGAGCATTCCTGCCCCCCCCCAAGGGAAAGCCAAACTCAGTCTTCATAGCATTCGCACTGCCAACTCTGGTTCCTTGGTATTGGCTGGCAGAAACCAAAACGAGGCTGCTAGGCTTGCCTACTTGCTGCAGAGTCATCGAGGCCTGTTTAGGCATAGAGCACATCACACATGCCCAGCAGCTAGGAGACCACCAGTCAGCCCAGCTGGGTGTTTTACTGGCTGCAGGGGCAACTGCCTGGGACACCTTCCTGTATGTGTTTGAGGGCCCGCCTGCAACATGCAGTGCCAATCCAGGAACGTCCGCTGAGGTGAGTATCAGGGGCAGTGGCTACAAGGTGTTGCATAGCGGCAGTGGCTTAACAGGTTGTGAGTTGAGGACATCTCGGGATGGGACTTTAGCGCTGAGGGCTGCCTCAATGATGTGCCTGCCTGCCTGCCTGCCTGCCTGCCTGCCTGCCTGCCTGCCTGCCTGCCTGCCTGCCTGCCTGCCTGCCTGCCTGCCTGCCTGCCTGCCTGCCTGCCTGCCTGCCTGCCTGCCTGCCTGCCTGCCTGCCTGCCTGCATGCCTGCATGCCTGCATGCCTGCATGCCTGCATGCCTGCATGCCTGCATGCCTGCATGCCTGCATGCCTGCATGCCTGCATGCCTGCATGCCTGCATGCCTGCATGCCTGCATGCCTGCATGCCTGCATGCCTGCATGCCTGCATGCCTGCATGCCTGCATGCCTGCATGCCTGCATGCCTGCATGCCTGCATGCCTGCATGCCTGCCTGCCTGCCTGCCTGCCCAACCCATCATTGCCTCTGACTTCAGTTGACAAACGATGACGACAGCAGCAGCTGCGGAGAATTACAGTCCCGTGTCAACTTCACCGCCCTGCCAGGCACAACATACTATGTGGTGAGTCACATCAACTGCATGTTGCAAGTGTGTTCCTCCCTTTGGAAGGTAATGTGATGTAGTGAGTTCATGGTTCAGCACAACGTAACGTTCCCAACACAGCAACTGGAGTACGTCATGGCTTGGTTGAACTTACGTTGTTTCTGTGCCTGTTTCATTCACGTGAGAACAGCATGGCAAAATCAACGAGGCATGTCAGGCACAGAGGCATGCCTGCCAGGCATAGGACTGTGTAATGAGTCACTGCGAGTGACGTAGTACATGTCAGCTAAAAGTGCATGCATTAGTGTTGGATACGTTTGCAGCTGCTCAATGCCCTGGCCCCTAAGCCGATGAGATCTTGTAAAGCATGGCATCAGGAAGGCAGCAAACTCCAAGAAGGATGTAAAGCACATGCTGCCCATTGCTGCTTGACTTGCAGGTGGTGGAGCCGCGCAGAATAGGAAGCTCTGGCTCTGCAGCACTCAGCATTGTGTCTGTGACGACACTGTCACCACCACCACCTCTTCCACCCCCTCCCAGGCCTAGGCCCCCCTCTCCTGCTCACTCACCACCCCCTCAGCCGCCACCTGCACCCACCAGTCTACAACCACCATCTCCCTTCCCTGAACCACCAACACCACCTCTTCCTCTGCCACCCTTCCCTCGCCTACCCAACCCCCATCCTAACCCTCTGGAACTCTCCCCCAACCCTCTCCCAACCTATCCAAACCCTGCCCCGCCCTCGCCTGACCCTCCCCTACCCTCACATGATCCTCCCTCACCCACGCCTGACCCTTCCCCGCCCTCGCCTGACCCTTCACCGCCCTCGCCTGACCCTTTCCCGCCCTTACCTGATCCTCCCTCCCCCTCTTCCGCCCCTCCCTCCCCCTCTTCCGCCTCTCCCTACCCCTCTCCTGACCCTCCCTCCCCCTCTTATGCCCTTCCCTCCCCCTCTTCCGCCCCTCCCTCCCCCTCTTCCGCCCCTCCCTCCCATTCTCCTGACCCTCCCTCCCCCTCTTCCGCCCCTCCCTTTCCCTCTCCTGACCCTCCCCTCCCCTCTTCCGCCCCTCCCTCACCCTCACCTGGCCCACCCTCTCCCTCCCCTGACCCTCCCCCGCCTCTTCCTCTCCCTTCGCCCTCGCCTCCAAAGCCTCCACCCCCTCCCCCTCGCCCCCCCCCTCCGCCATTGCCCCTGGGGCACTGTGGCAACCCAGTGGTGCTCTCACTGCTGGTTGCCGGGACCTCAAATCTGGTGGTAGGGGCGGGCATGACCACTGTGGGGGCGACTGACAGCATGATCACCAGGTTTGGGCGAGATGTCTCGTATGCCATTGCCGGGGATGTGGCCTATGCCCGCAACATCACCATCGACACCTGCGTGCCAGGTGAGTCTGTGTCAAAGCTGTTTGGCTCCTGTTCAAGACACGACCGCTTGCTGCACACCTCCTGCCTTTCCTCTCTAGACTTGAGCATTCCTGCCCCCCCCCAAGGGAAGTCAATTGCAGTCTTCATAGCATTCGCACATCCAACTCCGGTTCATCAGTATTGGCTGGCAGAAACCAAAACAAGGCTACTAGGCTTGCCTACTTGCTGAAGAGGCATCAAGGCCTGTTCAGGCAAAGAGCACACAGCACATGCCCAGCAGCTAGGAGACCACCAGTCAGCCCAGCTGGGTGTTTCACTGGCTGCAGGGGCAACTGCCTGGGACACCTTCCTGTATGTGTTTGAGGGCCCGCCTGTGGACTGCATTGTCAATCCAGGAAGGTCCTGGGGGGTGAGTATCAGGGGCAGTGGCTACAAGGTGTTGCATAGCGGCAGTGGGTTAACAGGCTGTGAGTTAAGGACATCTCGGGATGGGGCTTTAGCACGGAGGGCTGCCTCAATGCCTGCCTGCCTGCCTGCATGCCTGCATGCCTGCATGCCTGCATGCCTGCATGCCTGCATGCCTGCATGCCTGCATGCCTGCCTGCCTGCCTGCCTGCCTGCCCAAACCATTATTGCCTCTGACTTCAGTTGACAAACGATGACGACAGCAGCAGCTGCGGTGAATTACAGTCCCGTGTCAACTTCATCGCCCTGCCAGGCATAACATACTATGTGGTGAGTCACACCCATTGCATGTTGCAAGTGTTCTCCTCCGCTTGTAACGTGATGTGATGTATCAAGTTCATGGTTCAGCACAACGCAACGTTCCCAACACAGCAATCGGAGTACGTCATGGCTTGGTTGAACTTACGTTGTTTCTGTGCCTGTTTCATTCACGTGAGAACAGCATGGCAAAATCAACGAGGCATGTCAGGCACAGAGGCATGCCTGCCAGGCATTAGGATGTGTAATGAGTAAATACGTGACACCTAGTGCATGTCAACTAAGAGTGGATGCATTAGTGTTGGATACGTCTACAGCTGCTCAATGCCCTGGCCCCTAAGCCGATGAGATCTTGTAAGCATGGCACCAAAAAAGGCAGCAAACTCCAAGAAGGATGTAAAGCACATGCTGCCCATTGCTGCTTGACTTGCAGGTGGTGGAGCCGCGCAGAATAGGAAGCTCTGGCTCTGCAGCACTCAGCATTGTGTCTGTGACGACACTGTCACCACCACCACCTCTTCCACCCCCTCCCAGGCCTAGGCCCCCCTCTCCTGCTCACTCACCACCCCCTCAGCCGCCACCTGCACCCACCAGTCTACAACCACCATCTCCCTTCCCTGAACCACCAACACCACCTCTTCCTCTGCCACCCTTCCCTCGCCTACCCAACCCCCATCCTTACCCTCCGGAACTCTCCCCCAACCCTCTCCCAACCTATCCAAACCCTGCCCCACCCTCACATGACCCTTCCCCACCCTCAACTGACCCTTCACCGCCCTCGTTTGACCCTTCACCGCCCTCACCTGACCCTTCCCCGCCCTCGTTTGACCCTTCACCGCCCTCACCTGACCCTTCACCACCCTCACCTGACCCTTCACCGCCCTCTCCTGACCCTCCCCCACCCTCACCTGACCCTTCCCCACCCTCACCTGACCCTTCACCACCTTCGCCTGACCCTCGCTCACCCTCACCTGACCCTTCACCTCCCTCGCCTGACCCTTCACCGCCCTCAGCTGGCCCACCCTCTCCCTCCCCTGGCCCTCCCGCACCACATCTCCCTTCCCCCTCACCTCCAAAGCCTCCACCACCTCCCCCTCCGCCACCTTCTCTCTTCCCTCGCCCCCCCCCTTTGCCATTGCCCCTGGGGCACTGTGGCAACCCAGTGGTGCTCTCACTGCTGGTTGCCGGGACCTCAAACCTGGTGGTAGGGGCGGACATGACCACTGTGGGGGCGACTGACAGCGTGTCCACCAGGAGCGGGCCAGATGTCTCGTATGCCATTGCTGGGGATGTGGCCTATGCCCGCAACATCACCATCGACACTTGCGTGCCAGGTGAGTCTGTGTCAAAGCTGCTTGGCTCCTGTTCAAGACACGGACGCTTGCTGCACACCTCCTGCCTTTCCGCTCTAGCCCTGAGCATTCCTGCCCCCCCCAAAGGAAAGCCAAACTCAGTCTTCATAGCATTCGCACTGCCAACTCCGGTTCATTAGTATTGGCTGGCAGAAACAAAAACAAGGCTACTAGGCTTGCCTACTTGCTGAAGAGGCATCGAGGCCTGTTCAAGCCTAGAGCACATCACACATGCCCTGCATCTAGGAGACCACTAGTCAGCCCAGCTGGGTGTTTCACTGGCTGCAGGGGCAACTGCCTGGGACACCTTCCTATATGTGTTTGAGGGCCCACCTGAGACATGCAGTGCCAATCCAGGAACGTCCGCTGAGGTGAGTATGAGGGGCAGTAGCTACAAGGTGTTGCATAGCGGTCGTAGGTCAACAGGCTGTGAGTTGAGGACATCTCGGGATAGGGCTTCAACGTGGATGGCTGCCTCAATGATGTGCCTGCCTGCCTGCCTGCCTGGCCACCTACCCAACCCATCATTGCCTCTGACTTCAGTTGACAAACGATGATGACAGCAGCAGCTGTGGAGAAACACTGTCCCGTGTCAACTTCACCGCCCTGCCAGGCATAACATACTATGTGGTGAGTCACATCAACTGCATGTTGCAAGTGTGTCCCTCTGTTTGTAATGTGATGTGATGTATCGAGTTCATGGTCCAGCACAACGCAACGTTCCCAACACAGCAACTGGAGTACGTCATGGCTTGGTTAAACTCATGTTGTTTCTGTGCCTGTTTCTTTCACGTGAGAACAGCATGGTGAAGTCAACGAGGCATGTCAGGCACAGAGGCATGCCTGCCAGGCATTGGACTGTGTATTGAGTCACTACGTGTGACGTAATGCATGTCAGCCAGAAGTGCATGCATTAGTGTTGGATGCGTTTGTAGCTGCTCAATGCCCTGGTCCCTAAGCCAATGATATCTTGTAAGCATGGCATCAGGAAGGCTGCAAATGCCAGGACGGATGTAAAGCACATGCTGCCCATTGTTGCTTGACTTGCAGGTGGTGGAGCCGTACAGCTCAGGAAGCGGCTCTGCAGCACTCAGCATTGTGTCTGTGACGACACTGTCACCACCACCACCACCTCTTCCACCCCCTCCCAGGCCTAGGCCCCCCTCTCCTGCTCACTCACCACCCCCTCAGCCGCCACCTGCACCCACCAGTCTCCAACCACCATCTCCGTTCCCTGAACCACCAACACCACCTCTTCCTCTGCCACCCTTCCCTCGCCTACCCATCCCCCATCCTTACCATCCGGAACTCTCCCCCAACCCTCTCCCAACCTATCCAAACCCTTCACCACCCTCCCCTGACCCTTCCCTACCCTCACCTGACCCTTCCCCACCTTCGCCTGACCCTTCACCACCCTCACCTGACCCTTCACCACCCTCACCTGACCCTTCACCACCTTCGCCTGACCCTTCCCCACCCTCAACTGACCCATCACCGCCCTCTCCTGACCCTTCTCCACCCTCACCTGACCCTTCCCCACCCTCGCCTGACCCTTCCCCACCCTCAACTGACCCATCACCGCCCTCACCTGACCCTTCCCCACCCTCACCTGACCCTTCCCCACCTTCGCCTGACCCTTCACCGCCCTCTCCTGACCCTTCCCCACCTTCGCCTGACCCTTCACCGCCCTCTCCTGACCCTTCCCCACCCTCAACTGACCCTTCACCGCCCTCTCCTGACCCTTCACCGCCCTTACCTGACCCTTCACCGCCCTCGCCTGACCCTTCACCGCCCTCGCCTGACCCTTCACCGCCCTCTCCTGACCCTTCTCCACCCTCACCTGACCCTTCCCCACCTTCGCCTGACCCTTCACCGCCCTCTCCTGACCCTTCCCCACCCTCAACTGACCCTTCACCGCCCTCTCCTGACCCTTCACCGCCCTTACCTGACCCTTCACCGCCCTCGCCTGACCCTTCACCGCCCTCTCCTGACCCTTCACCGCCCTCACCTGACCCTTCACCGCCCTCCCCTGACCCTTCCCTACCCTCACCTGACCCTTCCCCACCTTCGCCTGACCCTTCACCACCCTCACCTGACCCTTCACCACCCTCACCTGACCCTTCACCACCTTCGCCTGACCCTTCCCCACCCTCAACTGACCCATCACCGCCCTCTCCTGACCCTTCTCCACCCTCACCTGACCCTTCCCCACCCTCGCCTGACCCTTCCCCACCCTCAACTGACCCATCACCGCCCTCACCTGACCCTTCCCCACCCTCACCTGACCCTTCCCCACCTTCGCCTGACCCTTCACCGCCCTCTCCTGACCCTTCCCCACCCTCGCCTGACCCTTCACCGCCCTCTCCTGACCCTTCCCCACCCTCAACTGACCCTTCACCGCCCTCTCCTGACCCTTCACCGCCCTTACCTGACCCTTCACCGCCCTCGCCTGACCCTTCACCGCCCTCTCCTGACCCTTCACCGCCCTCACCTGACCCTTCACCGCCCTCTCCTGACCCTTCTCCACCCTCACCTGACCCTTCCCCACCTTCGCCTGACCCTTCACCGCCCTCTCCTGACCCTTCACCGCCCTTACCTGACCCTTCACCGCCCTCGCCTGACCCTTCACCGCCCTCTCCTGACCCTTCACCGCCCTCACCTGACCCTTCCCCACCCTCGCCTGACCCTTCCCCACCCTCACCTGACCCTTCCCCACCCTCGCCTGACCCTTCACCGCCCTCTCCTGACCCTTCTCCACCCTCAACTGACCCTTCACCGCCCTCACCTGACCCTTCCCCACCCTCGCTTGACCCTTCCCCACCCTCACATGACCCTTCCCCACCTTCGCCTAACCCTTCACCGCCCTCTCCTGACCCTTCTCTACCCTCGCCTGACCCTTCCCCACCCTCGCCTGACCCTTCACCACCCTCACCTGACCCTTCCCCACCCTCACCTGACCCTTCCCCACCCTCAACTGACCCTTCACCGCCCTCTCCTGACCCTTCTCCACCCTCGCCTGACCCTTCCCCACCCTCAACTGACCCATCACCGCCCTCTCCTGACCCTTCCCCGCCCTCACCTGACCCTTCCCCACCCTCACCTGACCCTTCACCGCCCTCTCCTGACCCTTCTCCACCCTCACCTGACCCTTCCCCACCTTCGCCTGACCCTTCACCGCCCTCTCCTGACCCTTCACCGCCCTCTCCTGACCCTTCACCGCCCTCGCCCGACCCTTCCCCACCCTCACCTGACCCTTCCCCACCCTCAACTGACCCTTCCCCACCTTCGCCTGACTCTTCACCGCCCTCTCCTGACCCTTCCCCACCTTCGCCTGACCCTTCACCGCCCTCTCCTGACCCTTCACCGCCCTCGCCTGACCCTTCACCGCCCTCACCTGACCCTTCACCACCCTCACCTGACCCTTCCCCACCCTCGCCTGACCCTTCCCCACCCTCACCTGACCCTTCCCCACCCTCTCCTGACCCTTCACCGCCCTCTCCTGACCCTTCTCCACCCTCGCCTGACCCTTCCCCACCCTCTCCTGACCCATCACCGCCCTCTCCTGACCCTTCTCCACCCTCACCTGACCCTTCCCCACCCTCGCCTGACCTTTCACCGCCCTCTCCTGACCCTTCTCCACCCTCTCCTGACCCTTCTCCACCCTCGCCTGACCCTTCACCGCCCTCGCATGACCCTTCCCCACCCTCACCTGACCCATCACCGCCCTCGCCTGACCCTCCACCGCCCTCGCCTGACCCTTCCCCACCCTCACCTGACCCATCACCGCCCTCGCCTGATCCTCCACCGCCCTCGCCTGACCCTTCCCCACCCTCGCCCAACCCTCCCTTCCCTTCTCCTCCCTCCCCATCTCCTCCCTCCCCTTCTTCTCCATCCCCATTTCCTCCATCCCCATCTCCTCCCTCCCCTTCTCCTCCCTCCCCTTCTCCTCCCTCCCCATCTCCTCCCTTTCCTTCTGCTCCCTCCCCTTCTCCTCCCTCCCCCAGCCCTCCCTCCCCTTCTCCTCCCTCACCCCCCCTTCCTTCGCCTCCTCTCCCCTCACCACCTTCCCCCCGTCCTCCCTCCCCTTCACCGCCTCCACCCATAGCCCTGTCTCCACAAGCGCAACCCCCTCTCCTGACATCCCTGGTCTCAACTCCTCCGTCTCCGCCCATGCCTCCTCCCGCAGTTGTGTTACAGGTATGTCGCAATGGAACATGGCGACTATGCGGTGTTCAATTGACAACATCCGCGTCATTTTTGCATTGTCAATGAGCTAGCAGGCGATGCAACTGAGGTCGCGTGGCCCATTGTTGTTGTGGCGTTGGTTACAGACCCTGGACTACTCACCTCCTCCCCCGCCATTGCAAGTTGGCCCCCGTCAAGCGCCGGACACGTCCCCTCCCGTACTGACTGTACTTGGTGACACAATCACGGTTGTGTCAATATTCAGTACGTACCAGGTGCGAGGATGAGCCCTCTACACTCAACATCCCATCACATCGGTGCGACAAAGGGTTGTACAATGTTGTCCTGTACTGCTCACAGGACCTCGGAGCCTTGGCTATGGATGCACGCGACGGACCTTTACCCGTTGCAGTGTCCGGCTTACCTATGCCGGGCACAAATTGGACAAGCATCCCCACCGAGGAAGGCCAGAACGGCATCGAAGTAGTGTACTCAGCTACCGACACTTCGGGAAACGCGGCAACTGCTCTCCGCTACGTGAAGGTACGGCCCTCTTGTACTACTCAACATCTCACTCTCGCGGCACTTTTCAACGATGCACTTTTCAACGATTGGTGTTGTACGTTCCTGCATTTAAAGCTTGACGGTGTGTCCGTATCTGTGTGCAGGTGGTGGATCTATGTAGTGCAAGAACAGCCGCGCAAGAGTTCACATGTTTTGACACACGGACATGTTCTGTCAACAAGAACTGTGGCGCCGCCGCTGCCGCCTTGAGCTCCTTGTTGTTGTCTTCACGGAGCAGCGAGGGAGCAGCTCCCATTGCAAGCGCCGTTTCTACAAGCTCAATGGCTGCCATGGCCGCCCTAGAGGTTGGTCAAAGGTCGAGTGCGAGCATTTGTCTATGCAAGGCAACAGCCACACAATCTGCACAAGGCAATGGTGCGTTACACCCACATAGCAGCATACATTTCCCATGTTGCTGTGATGCTTCTTGATAAACCGATCGTAATGAAAGCTCTTCATGGAGCTCAAATGACCTGCAGGTCCCTGACACAACGCCCCCCATCATCACTATCAAAGGCAGTGGGGCCTTGTTTATGGTTGCTGCTACCGGAGGCAACGCCACGTCAAGCGTACCAGGCATGGTCAACAATGTGCCAGTGGGAAGCTTGTACGTTGATGAAGGCGCTAAAGCAACTGATGTAAGTGGGAACTGACCCATGTGATGAATTGCCAATGCATCAAGCCTTCTGACCTTGCTTGGGTGACCTCTATACCATGCTTGGGTCATGATTATCTTGTCAGCATTGCTGCTGGCGTTCTATGCAAGCACGACATGCATTACGGTCCTGGCACATGCCTATCCACTGGGCACGAAAGCCTACAGCCTTCACGGATGGCCGTGCCGCACGGTTCTAGGTCATGTGCACACCGTTGCTTGGTTGACGCTTGCAGGTCAGAACCGGGAAACCAGGCGTGGTACGGGACATTAGCTCAGCGATCCAGGTTACCTATCCTCGCCCCATTGACACAAGTAAGACATCTGATCAGCATGTAGAGCTGAGGGTCATTGTTGAAGGCAGATATATGATTAGACGCTTGGACTCCTATTCAAACAATTGACCACACCATAACCATGCAATCAAGCTAGGTATGGAGGGAGTGCCCATGGACTCAGCTAGCTCCTCTAAACCTTGCAAGCAAACTTGTTGAGGGCTGTCCCAAACGCTGAGCTCACACTCATGTTTAAGACCAAGATTTCAAGACAATTGTAGCAATAGGTTGGGCGAGCAAGAGTTAGTTGGGGGCATCAACAAGGCGTGACAACACACAATGGGGTTGCGTTAGCTTCGTTGTGCCAAGCATGCCAACATAAGCAGAGGACTTATTTGCAATTTGGCGCGGATGACCTTATCACATGTGCTTGCACTACTTGGCATGTGCTAGGTCGGCCTACGGACCCATCAAGACCCTATCTTGTCTTGTATGACGTCTCTGATGATGCCGCCCCACCCAATAAAGCGCAACAAGTGAGGCGGCGAGTAAATGTGAGTAGCCAGTCATAACTTTCGAGACTCACACTCTTACTCTCACTGTCCACACAAGTCCCCATTTCACGTTTTCAGCACACCCAACACACTAACCCAGCGCTATACCAAGTGCTACCTTGTGTGTCCAACACAGGTGGTGTGCCCAAGGGGGGAAAGAATATGTGGTAGCGACGACGATCCTACCCTGCTTTCTTGCAGCTACAATGGTGTCTGCGGCTTAGGGCAGGTGCCAGGTGCTGCCAGGACGGCTAGCAGTGATGCGACAAGCATTGTGGCACCTACCCTGCGGCTTCAAGGAGCAGCCATACAAGTGAGTAGATGGATGCCAAGCATTGGAGTTGCCCCACCTACCAGACAACGATTGCTATGTCACAAAGAGTGCTAAGCTGCTTGTATGCTATCCTTATGTATGTTGTCCAACTTTTCAACGACCAGATAACAAGGTTGAGCAAGAGGAGGGCAGGCAACTATGCTGAGTTGTGCTGATGTGTTTTTCAGAGCATCACTCAAGGTCAATCCTTTGTGCCCTGCCTTGGGGCCCGGGTGAGGGGTTGTGATCAGGGCGTGAGTGCTACCCTCGTGACCCACAATGACTTGCTGCCCGAGGTTAGGTGAGTCGTGCTCCTGACTGCCAGCTTTCTGTCTATCTCATTGTACGTTGACAATCAATACGTTCTTCTGTATGGCAGGGCCTGTGCATCTCAGGCCGTGGCAGCCGGGATAGCAATGCCCTTACCCTACACGCAAGTCGGTCTTTTGTACTGTGGCATCAATGGTGATGTGCCCGGCACCTACGACATCACATATTCAGGTGCGTGTTGTCTGCTGGTGGTACTTAACTGGGTAAAGCAGGAGGGCAGGCAACTGTGCTGAGCTTTACTGGTGGAATCCAACACGGTTGAGCAAGAGGGAGGCAAGCTAGGTGGTGGGAATGAGTTGATTGGACAAGTCCAAGGCATGGACCAACTGCTGTTGACAACAAGTCTTGCCTTGTTCATGATTGCAGTGGCAAACAACGTTGGTGGTGCACAAGGAGTGAGCGTCACAGTCACTCGAGTGTTGATAGTGCAGCAAGTGTGTGATGCTGGCGAGGTGAGTCTTGCCTTTCTCCCAACCCCGCTAGTGCCATGCATGCCCCCATCTAGGCATCCTAGGCAGGTCGCATGCATGGTTCGAGGGATTGTTGAGACGTACGTTGTGAAGGTTCGAGTCTCGCTCCTTCACACAACACATTTTCCCCTACAAGTAGGAGATGCGTTATCTGAGATCCGAAGTATTGGTACCTTAAACAGCGGGCACCAATACCTAATTTTCTACCCCTACCCCCTTATGAGGGTGGGGCGATAGGCATTGGCCATAGCCCGTTGAGACAGATCCTGTTGAGGGGACTGTCGGAGCAGGCACTAAGACAATATGCCTGCTCAACAGCGGCCAAACCCATCGAACAGCGGACAGGCAGAAAAGGGACTGCTATCCACATGGTTATGTCCATGTCCATGTGGTCCATGTGGTTATGACAGAGGAGGAGCTGGGATAGGGGTTCAGAACCTGGACATCACGGATGGCCATGCAATTGACACAGGTTCTGCATGAGGATGTAGCAGTGCAGTGCACAAGGTCCGTTCAGTTGCACTCCACTCTTCCAATAGACCTTGGCCTAGGCGCGTGTGTATGTACGTAGAACCCTCAGCTAGGTGAAGCCATCAGAAGCGCACCAAAAGGTGTGTTGCGACCGATTGCACTAGGTCCATTTGGCTCTCGCTCTAATAGTATAGCCGCCTATAGTGTGCCTTAGCTGTTCCTGCTGTTCCGGATTTGCTCTATCGTCACCACAACAAATGCTAGGATCCACCTCAACAAACGAAACAAATCCACACGAAGAGCCTTGACAGCACATGATTCCCCTACTATGGCGTAGAGGCTGTGTTATCTGTTATCCGAACTGTTTGCATGCAGCAAGCATCCGGCACCAATACCTGATTTCCTACCCCTCCCCCCCTGCGAGAGTCAGGCAACCAATGTTGGCATGAAACACATGCTCTGATGTAAGCAACAGCTTAAGCATTGCGCAGTGCACACATGCTACTGTGCTACAGGCAGCTGGGCTGGGGCCTTGGGTACTCGGTCAATGCTGGGTACTCCTTGCCCTTGGAGCCTGCTACTGGGCTGCTGCCAGAGGGGCCTGCTGTTGGGCCACAGGGACCAGGGGGGGTGGTGTAGTCCCATGAGCGTGTGTATTGCACACACACGCTGACCCCATTAGTGAAAATCTGTGTATTAAACACATACCCCTGGTTAGCGAGCTTGTCTACCCAGTCTCAATGATTGTGGCGGCATGCTTGGCCTCAAAGGCCGCCGCTGTGGCCCTAGTCAAGCCTAGCCGACAGCACACCCCATGCAAGACCCTGTTATCTATTGCGATGAAGTGAGCCCCTGACCTGGCAATGGGGGTCAGGATGAAGGGTGGGAGGCAGGCTGGCATCCGAGGACCCTTGCCCCTGCCCTTGCCCTTGCCCCTGCCTTCACCTTTGGGTGGGGATGTTGGGGGGTTGGGGGGGTTCGGGTCCTGCCACTCCTCCAGGCACCTGTTAACATGAATGGCGTACAGCATCCGACAGTGCAACGGCAGTGATGGATGGCGGTGCATCAGGGTTTCCTGGGTTCACTGACTCCTCTGACTCCTCCGGGTCTACTGGGTCCTTTGGGGCTTCTGCCTCCTCTGGGTCCTCCGGCACACCGCTTCCCTCGGGGTCCTCTAGCGGGGTGTCACGCAACTCAAAACCGTTGGAGTTAAGGCTGTACTGGCACACCACACGCGCGAACAGGTTGGACACCTCGCTGGTGATGCTGTACTTGGAGGGGGCTCCCTTGGCCCATAGCTTGAAACTAACGCTTTGCAAAGCAACGCGTGAGCACAGCATGCAGCATGTGGGGCTGGGGGCATCATGGGGAGCCCACACATGAGGAATAACAGGCCACACCCTTCAATATGGGCATTACTTTGCTTTGCGTAGGACTTGCAATGGCCACCACTCTTACCCGGGTTAGCAAATTGCTCCCGCGTGTTGACAACCATCTGCTTGGCAAGGGCGCCGATGGTTTGGTCATCACCCTCCAGTTTGGGCTTGTCCAGCTCCACCAGCTTGGCTGTGATGGCAGCGTTGTTGGGGTCCACAAAGAAGGCCTTGGGGAGGTTACGCAGCTACTGGCCCTTGCGTGCGGAGCCTCGCATTATTTGTTTCCATCCTGACAGCTCGCTCGGTGTGGCGTACTCCGCAGTCTAGTCCTTGACCCTCTTTGCCAAGAGAGGGTCCGGGATGTGAAGGTGCTGGGGAGGGTCTAGGGCGGGGGGGAGGGGGCGCCTGCTGGCCAGCATGGGGCTGCTGCGCTCTTGCAGCTTGGGCTGCCATTTGACCAGTAGGACCCCTAGAGACGCATGCTTGCCCAATTGACTGCTTGTGAAACCAAGAACCAACTGCAATGCTTGGTCATTGCAGAGTTTGTGCGATGATGGGAAGTGCAGCTCTGGAGGAGGCACTTGTGTGCCAACTGCCTCTGTTGGTAGCTCAACCCCTTCATCTGCCTCGCTTCCTCCCTTGCTGACATTTGCAGACAGTGAGTTTTGCTTGGTGTGACCTAACATTGCAAGCCACCATAGCAAGTGTGGCCCACTATCCTGAGATTGTGCATGTTGCAAGCCACCATGTTAGAGGGTGCTTTCAATTGTGGCCCACTTGCGTACGATGGTCCCATTGTACAGGCCTTCCGCTGGCATCGGTCTCCGTGCAACTGGGTTGGCAGTACCTCATGTGCCCAACAGGCAGCGCACCTCTGCCGAACAAGATGTGTGACCCAGGGGTTGTATCAGTTGACGCCACGTCCGGCCAAGATCTATCCCAACAGGTTTGCTCGCTGCCCAGTATCAGCCATGGCCGTCACTTGATGATGTGGTGCGCTTCGTAGCGAATGGTATGGAATGTTGACATCGCTGTGCAGGTATTGCTATGCCCTCCAGATGGTTGTTACTCATCCGACACGGGTTGTGCCGCTCACCGTGTGGGTGCCAAAGACATACTAGCTTGTGGAATTGACACAGCAACGGCTCCCATTGGCGCCACCTTCAACCTTCTTTTCCGAGTGTACAGCTCTGGTGAGCAGATGCAAACCATGCTTAGCTTGGCATGGGCGCAGGCATTGCACGGATTACTAGGACAACTGCAAGTGCTTTGCATTGCTTTGCATTACTCTATGTGGGTGCACAGAAAAAGGGCTATGCCCTTGTGTGCATTCTTATCTACACACCTCGTGCTCTCACCAGACTTCGTGCTTGTCACGTGCAGAGGGCCTGAGTGCCTCCTTGACGCGAGTCATCACAGTCGTATCTCCATGTTCAACAGACGAATTTTATTGCAATGGAGTTTGCAGCCAGGTATGCGCATGGCATACCCAGTGCCCACTGCCCATACCCATTTCAATCTGTTGCCCGGCAAAACAGCTATGCTGACACGAATGCGTGCTTGGGCGTGTGTGTAGGTGTCATGTGATGTGCTCCAGGCTTTTCAAGAGCCCTCCATCTCCACAGCCCCTCCCCAAATCATCTTGCTGCCTTCTTTAGCCACCAACCTCAGCACTACCTTAGCAAGCAACGCAACTGTACACCTGCCTTACGGACGGTGAGCCCTGACATGGGTCCAATGTCTTGATCGTAATGATGAGGGTAATGATTGGATGACTTGACTTGTGCCAAACAGGGTGGCTCCATTGACACTGACGCCCTGCGTGACCAACGCCTCCTTGGGGAGTGCGAGCCCCACATGCGCTGCGATTGGCCGTGACGTGGCCGAGGGCGATGTCAGTGCCAGTATTCTGGAGCCCACCGCCATCCCAACACCCATTTCTAGCACAAGGTGGGTACCTGATGCCGACAAGTTCAAATGAGCACTGCTGCCAACACCCCAACAAATCCTGTGCTGACACATAGACTTGCATGTGAGCTGGTGCTGGTGCTGCTGCACATGTAGCCTTGAGATGTGAGTCAAGGGGATGGGTGGGGACAATACAAGGGTGTGGTGCTGCCACTACCATGACTGCCAGTGTTGTGTGGAAAGGAAAGAGCCTGCCCAGTTGTGTTGTTGCCATCCACACGTACTAGGTGCTCAACTGTGGAACTCACTTCGGGGACCTGTCTTCCTGGCTTCTACCTACTCTCCTATCAAGCAACGAATGCCCAAGGCACAAGCAGCTCCCCAGCCTTACTTCATGTATATGTCGAGCAACAGGTGGGTGTGACACAGCTCGGCCGCGACCATGCACCTGCACCCAACACCTTGCACTCACCGTGTTTGCACCAGCTCCTCATGCGTGGTACTGAGCCATGTGCACATTACTCAAGCTCCATCTGATTGCTCCATCTTGCTCAACACAGAGTACCAGCCAGCTTTCCTACTCCTTCGTGGTCCCGGCTGCTGACACGTCAGACGCAGACACGGCTCGCCAGCTGGCTGCTCAACTGCTTTCCAACGCCAGTTTAGTAAACAGCCTGGTGGCAGAGCAGCAGCTACCAGCCTTTGGAATCCACCCTGCCTACCAGCCCTATGTTCAACCACCCATCACCACCAGGCTGGTGCAAGCTACAGTGCTCCAGGCGACAGCCAGGCTTGCAAATAGTAGCGCAGGCAGCGGTCTGACACCATGGCTGGTGGATGTGACCGTCAACGTGACCATGGTGAGGAAGCAAACAAGCATCGCCTTTGTAGCTGGCGCTCCACACCCACTCTCTGCAACAATACCAAGTGGGCATGTTCAATGCCTAGCAAGGGACAAATCGGAGAGATTAGAGAGATCAGAGAGTGATTAGAAGTGGAGCATTGTGGCGCAGCTATTGCTTTCTAAGGGTGGGAGCTCAGGGGCTGAGCACATTATGTGTGCCGCAGGCATCTTGCGTTACCCCACCAAGCACCTCAGCTCCCTCCCTTCGCCGGCGCCAGCTGCTGCACCAGTATGGGGAGCAGCGCCCCCTGAGCGAAGAGCTGCATGCAGCACCTTATGAAGATGTGGGCAGCTCCCTCAAGGGCCTCCTGGGCGCCCAGGTGCCACGACGTCTCCGAACCCTGGCCCTGGCTGCTAGCAAGGCCACAACGTTGAAACTGCGGACATTGAACGTACACCTTGGATGGGTTGCCAAGGAGGGGCTGGGTATGCTGCACCAGACCACAGCAAGGCCAGTGCCTCTGGCTGACAGCTTTGAAACCTTCATGTGGGGGCAAGGCGGCCACCAACCATTGCCAGCTGCCAGCTGGGAGGGTGCAGCCCATCCCAGGCAGCTCATGCAGGCCAACCCTAGTGGCAGCAGCAGCAGCAGCAGCAGCTGTGGCGCAACCCCACGAGCGCCAAGTCTCGTGGGCAACTCTGGAGCAGGGCTGCCTGGTGCGCTGGTGGCTGCTTCCGTTGCCTCCACCACCTGCTCCACCCCATCCGTCTCTGCAGAGGTAATGGGTGAAGGCAGCTAGTGTAGCTGCACGCTTCTGGGTGTGGACAAGAACAACAGTAATGACAATATCAATAATGCTGTTGGACAAAAACTAGAATTGCAGCAATGACAATAGTGATGGTAATAATGTCTGTCTGTTGCTTATCTGGTTGTTGCTGCTGCCCTGTTGTCTCTCCGTTTGGCCTGCAGGCAGTAATGCTGGGGCTGCTGACTAGCCTAGCTATAGACCTGGCCTCCACTACCTCTTCGCTGGCTGCCAGCCAAGCACTGCTGATCCAGTCGCTTCCTCAACCCAATGCCGCCTTTGATACGACAGACAACCAGGCAAGTGGCAGGTCGCATTTATAGAGGCATCCACCTTCCCTGAGCCATTTGGATGTTGCATATTTTAAACACTAGCATTTGCCTGTTTACGTGCGAGGGGGGAAGCACCCGGTAATTTAAGGGCCATACCTCAATTGGCAGACGTTGCAATGCAGCCAATGGTGTTGCACTGCTTGTGCTGATCAGCCTGTCCCCCTGTTCTGTGTTGCCACCTGGCTGCAGGTGGCTGATGCAATCAGTCAACTCCGTCATGAGGTCGGCCTTGCCGTCGGAAACTCGACAAGTCGTGCTCAACAGCTGTCAAACCTCCTCTCCCTGACCCTGGCTGCCCAGGCCACCCAAAGCAGTGCCTTGTCCACCATAACGAGCCTTCTGTCTGCCAACCTGGATGCTGCGACCTCGTATGCTGAGCAGTTGGGGTTGAGCACTGGGCTGGTGCTGGCAGGCATGGGCCTGGGAGGCTTCCAGCAGAACCTGACGCAGGCTCAGCTCAATTACATGATGTGCCTCGATGACAGAGCTGCGGTGCAAGGCTTTCTTGTGCGCTTTAATATCAGCAAGTGGCGCACAGCAAGCAACGACAGCTACATTGATGGCAAAGGGGGTGCCAGGTGCGTCATAAGAGGGTCCCAGGTTTATCCAAAGGGGGGGCCAGGTAAGTGCAAGGACCCTGTATAAGTAAGGGAGTGTATACATGAGTTGGAACTGGAGATGTCCAGTGTAGGTCGACTATGAGTGTGCACCAGGGGCTAGGCATGACAGGCGTACAACAGCCATACTAGGTCCTCTTGTTGTGAGCATGCCAAGGCTGCCAAGGCTGAGTATGGCCGCGACCTTAGGGTGTGATGGTGCTTGGCTCAATCAATACAGTAGAGTATGGCTGCGGCCTAAGGGTGTGGTGGCCTAAGCCTATGGTTCGGTGCAATCAATGCATGGCAATACATGACATACCATGCATGCCCCATTCAGCGAACCCTGTCAATGCTCTGACTCTGCTGTCAATCCCAATGGTGGCCCGCAGGCGGTTGTCTGCAGCTGCAAGCTCAAACTCTGCACCAGCTTCCCCCTCTGTGGTGGATTGGGATGGCTACAAATTGCTGGGCGACCTGCTGCTACTGGAGTACGACCTGGGGCAGCACCAGGACATCTCGCCGCCACGCTACGTCGGCACGGAGAAGCACAACAAAGTGCTTGGCGGTCTGATGATGCACACCCTGCGCACTCCGGTCGGCCTACAGCACTTCCAGACGGGTGCTGATGTGGTGAGTGCTGAACTGCTGATCGCTGAAAAAGTTGGACAACATACATAGGGATACATATTCCCGATGTTAGTCGCGAGAGTGAGAGTCGTGAAAGTCGAGAGAGTCACGAGTAGTGATACAGTCATAGTACTTGTAATATTCATAAAAGCTGTAGTAGTTATAGCTGCTGCCATTTTAGATGTGGTCACCACACGTTGCCACCGCTGCCACACTGCAAGTTCTCTCTCCTTTCAAAGTCACTAGCCTTCATTTTCATGTTTCGTGAGTTCATGTGTTGGGACAGGTTGTAGCAGTGGTCATGTGACTGATGTTGCACCTGTGCCCCTGTCCGCCTCCTACTGCAGGACTGCCCCTCCCAACAGCTTGTGCAGGGCCTGGGCGCCACATGCCTTGCCCGCCTTGCTGCTAGCAGTGGGTTGCTTGACCTAGGGGGGTTTGGCACGGACCCGGTGTTCAACCCCCGCTCAACGTTGTTCAATGCTGCACTTGATGTGGCAGACTGGTGAGTGAGGGGCCCCGGTGGGCTGTTGTGAGGACACAGATGTGAGTTGGCATGTCAAAGCCCAGGTGGTGGGTTTATGCTCTTGCCCACCTGAGCTGTGTTGTGTCAGATGCAAGGGCCAAGGTAGCTGCCAACCGTTTGCATCCACGCGCGATGGTGCTGCACATCTGGTAGATGTTCACCATGCGTGCAAGCACCACATGAACTCCAAAACAGTACCATGAAATGAAGAGCTTACTTACTACAAGCGTGATTGAGTGTGAAAACAATATGGGCCCCATGGCAGCTACCTCACCCACCAGACATCTCTCAACATTGGAAAGTCACTCCACAAGTACGCAAGTAGCACTCCTCGTCATGGGGCAACCCATGTCACGAGGCATGCCTGAAGCACACCAAAAAACACTGTTTCTAACATGGCAGCAGAGCAGCAAGCATCGGCTCCACTGCTGGGTGGCATGGCCGTTTCGTGGGTGCGCAGTGGCATGGTGGTGGACTCACTCTACTTGTGCCTCACTTGTTCACCTCTAGCACACATTTACCGCCGAGGAAGCCAAGCCAAGCCAAGCTGACATGGCAGCACAGCGCACCACGGCACAACTTGCCCTTGATACAACTTGCTGTTGGCCGTAGGTACAACACCAGCGCATACTCCCCAGACATGTCTCCACAGCGATCCCCTTTCGCCTTCTTCCACCAGCCTGTGCCAGGCATGCCAGCGGGGTACCCCCTGCTGGTGGACACCGCCATCAGCGCTAAGCGTGCCGCTCAGGTAGGCTGGATGGCTGGTGACACCTCTGATAGTGTCTCTATGTGGGTGTTGCTGGTGTGTAGTAGCACCTGGCTGGAAGCTGTAGGCGTATGGCCGGTGACTGCTTGTAGGCCAATGCCATCCATGTTGTTGACGTGGTGTTGAGCTGCAGACTGGGTGTTGTAGGGCTGCTTGAGGTGGGTGGCCTTGACGTCTTCACCTTTTCATCGCGTAAGGGCCAACCTCTCGAGTATCTCCCAACCCTTGAGGCCCAATGCCTGCTGGCCTCCGTGATGGTTGAGCTGTTACTTATGCTACCCATCACCCTGCCTATGCCACCACATGGCCTTGACATCTGCTCCTTGCATCTTATGCTGTGGCACGCAACCACTTGGCATGCAGATTAGCAGCTACTTGGCAGAGGGTGGCTTTTTGGACCGCTCCTTCACCGAGAGCTTGGACCTCAGAGTGGTGAGTAGCCCGTTGAGACAGATCCTGTTGAGGGGACTGTCGGAGCAGGCACTAAGACAATATGCCTGCTCAACAGCGGCCAAACCCGTCGAACAGCGGACAGGCAGAAAAGGGACTGCTATCCACATGGTTATGTCCATGTCCATGTGGTCCATGTGGTTATGACAGAGGAGGAGCTGGGATAGGGGTTCAGAACCTGGACATCACGGATGGCCATGCAATTGACACAGGTTCGGCATGAGGATGTAGCAGTGCAGTGCACAAGGTCTGTTCAGTTGCACTCCACTCTTCCAATAGACCTTGGCCTAGGCGCGTGTGTATGTACGTAGAACCCTCATCTAGGTGAAGCTATCAGAAGCGCACCAAAAGGTGTGTTGCGACCGATTGCACTAGGTCCATTTGGCTCTCGCTCTAATAGTATAGCCGCCTATAGTGTGCCTTAGCTGTTCCTGCTGTTCCGGATTTGCTCTATCGTCACCACAACAAATGCCAGGATCCACCTCAACAAACGAAACAAATCCACACGAAGAGCCTTGACAGCACATGATTCCCCTACTATGGCGTAGAGGCTGTGTTATCTGTTATCCGAACTGTTTGCATGCAGCAAGCATCCGGCACCAATACCTGATTTCCTACCCCTCCCCCCCTGCGAGAGTCAGGCAACCAATGTTGGCATGAAACACATGCTCTGATGTAAGCAACAGCTTAAGCATTGCGCAGTGCACACATGCTACTGTGCTACAGGCTGCTGGGCTAGGGCCTTGGGGGCTCGGTCTCGCCGCTTCTTGTAGCCCAATGCTGGGTATTCCTTGCCCTTGGCAGGAGCCGCTCCTAGGTGTTGCCACCTGCACAGCTCCAGTGGGCGCCACTTGCTCTCCCCTGCCCGCTGGAGGTTGAGGGCTGCGTTGCAGTCCCTGTCCACCCATTTGCCAAGGTCACCAGGGGTGTCCTGGTGCAGCTGTGGGCACCACATGAGCCCCCGCAGAGGCACCTCAAACCGCTTGCTCCAGGCTGACCGCAACAAGCGGTTCTGCACCTGACCTGACTGGGGCTTCCAGCCTTCAAGCCTGGTGGGCTTGCTGCGGTCCAGCTCAGCCTCACAGGGCTGGGGGCTGTTCATAGCTGAGCTGACCCTGCTGGTGCGGAACTTATCCACTGTCACCACCTTGCCGGGCACCCTGTCGGTTGGCTTGCCGCTGTTGGCCCTCTCCACCAGTGGGCCAGTGTCACCTATGCCTACTCTACCTGAGCTTAATTCTGGGCCTCAGGGCCAGGGGCCTCCCCAGGCTTGTCCTGGTACCCCTAGGGGGTGGGCCCTCACTGGCGACAGAGCCTTGACAGCATTGTTGCCTCAGCTGTCTCTGCTGTCCCTTCTTGCTCTATTATCACCGCAACAACTCCATCTATGCTAGGAGCCTTGACAGCCTTGTTGCAATGCCTGCCACTAGTGTTCGATGGCACCAGACCAGTTGATCAGTGTTTCTTGCGGCGCCTGCACAAGCTTCAGTACCGCTGCAAATGCCTGACTGTTGATCTTGTGTTGTTCTGTCAGTTGTTCTGTCATGCATGGTGCAAAAAGCAAATGGCATCAACATGGCAAGCAGGCAAAACGTTTTGTAGGCATGTTGATAACGAACCCCGGGTGTTGCAAGGGTTTTGTGTGTGTGTGTGTGACGATGTGTGTGATGTCTGTCTCCAGGTTACGTACAATTCCATGGCGGCTGTGCTGGGCTACTGGCGCCTACAGTTGGATTGGCGCCCGGACGGAAGCATCCTCGGTACTCACTTCGTTGTGGTGGGTGCAGAAGATTATTGTCCCGCTGGCTGTAGTAGCAACCAGCCACATGAGGAGGAAGCACACTTCATGTCAGTATGAAGTCAAGCTTGCATGTTTCCAAAAGCATGGAAGACAGCTCCAAACAGCAGCGACAAGCCAGGCGTGGATGCATGGTGGAGCGCATTGCACGCCACATGGCCTAGGGTTCACGGTGTTTGCGACGCAGGGCTTGCCAGCGGTAGACAACTTGCGTCTTGAGACATGGACGGCAGCACAACAAGGGGTAAACATAGGTGAGCATATCCTCGAGTGCCAAACAGCACCCCAAGCACTTCACAGCATGCACAGAGTAAGCTAAAGGTAGCGCTCTATGTTCCTAGTTTTCTGTAAGGTTACAATGCGATGTTTAGCAAGAGCTACTTCACTGCTTCAAAGCGTTCAGGCTGCTGTTGGTTGCCTTTGCAGCTCTCCTGGTGCTAGTAGCCATGTACTTGTCATTGGTGGCAACGGACATCTACTTTCAGCTGACCCGGCAACACAAGCTTTTGCAGGTACGGGCAGCCCACTCTGTTGCTGACAACGTGCCATCATTCACTCAAGTGTTGCCATGCTTTCCCGTCTTTTCACATAGTATGTTATCGCTTTTGGTGCAGTATCTCAGATGTGGTCACGAGCATGCAAACCTACGGCCTGTGTCTGTGTGTTCATTGAGAGCAGAGCTTAGACGAGATGGAGAGGGAACAAAACGAGGGGCTGAAGCAATCACGCCAAGAGGCCCGGCAACTGCAACGCTCGGCTGCGCCAGCGCGATGGTCTTACGCCTCCCGACTGACCCCGGCTTGGCTGTTATACGAGACAGCTCTGTGTGCTGTCATGATATCAGCGATCGCTGTCTACTATGCTTTTGCAGTGCAGCTTGATCGAGGCAGTGTCTTCCATGCACAGTAAGTACACACCGTAGTGCACATAAATATTCCATGTGGATAAAGTTCATTGGTGGCGCATGCGGGTCGTGTTACACGTTGTGCTCTCTGTGGTCTCCGCATCGCAGGTTTGCTCCCTACGATAGCATATCAGCTGCTCCGGCTCGGTACTTTTTACCCGCCCGCCAAACAGATCCCACCACCAACAACAATGTCTTGTTTCCAACAGTTGCCATGCCAAGCACTCCCCAACGTTGGAAGTTGGCTGCCGACCCTTCGGGCCTTGAGGCAGCTGGCAAGATGTTCGAGCGCGCACAGCTGTTGGCCACCCTGTATGTGAGTACTGCAATGACGCTTGACTCAATTCGTTGAGGGTGACCCGCTAGCTTGCTAGAAGGTCAGGCGGCTGCATACCTCATTGCTAGGCTCATTGTGCCCTACCTATCACACCTCACAGGTAAACTATGGCGTGCTTCAAGGTGTAGCTCTCATCATGCTGCTATTTCATGGCATCCAATACATCTCCTTCCAACCTCGGCTGGCCCTCATTGCCCGGACGCTGGTGAGTCGGCTGGATCTTGTTGCCTTGCAGCAAAAGTAGATCATTGGTAGTTGTCGTGCCATGCTGATCGTGGTTGCCTGGCCCTGTTCCACACGCACCCAGCCTTCACCATGGCTTCCTCCCTAACAGGTACACGATACACATGGCCATGTATGTTTAGAGCCCAGCTGCTCCGGCTCGGCGCCATCCCCAAGTGCAGACAATCAGGCCATTCTTTCATTTTTTTATCACGTACCCACACTCCACCACGGAGCAGACGTGTGGTGTCATGCTTGTTCCTAAGCTGCAAGCAACAACCAGCTGCCTGACTTGACTCAGGATCATGCTAATTCGTGGCACCAACAGCGCAGGGCAGAAGCTGCCCGTTCTATGCGGACAGAGCTTGCATGCCCATGTATCCTATGCAGGGGGCCATGCTCATGGACATGGCGCACTTCATGGCTGTCTACCTAGGCCTGCTGGTGCTGACTGCCATGGTAAGGGTTATTCTGCCGCCCACCTCGCAGCCCACAACCTAACCTACCAAGACCTGTGCAGGCTGCCGTCCCATCCTTCACAGTTTGAATATCATTTAATGTCTAAAAGTGTGTCTTGTCTCATCTTGTATTGTCCTATTGTTATTGCTGGTGCAGGCGTTGGTACTGGCGTTTGGGTGCAGAGTGGGTTTGGTCAAAGACCTCGGCGAGGCTCTCAACCTCTGCTTGCAGTACACCATGCTGTCAGATCCAACAGGCGAGATTCTTTTTAAGGTAGGTGATGTGCGGAACCAAATCACCATCATCATCATACAAACGGCATTTGCTGAAGTGCAGTCCAATTGGACACCACCGTTGTTTCTGCAGCACATGAATGCAAAGAACTAAGACTGCACCAATACAGGGTCGCTTAATGCGGGCTTTCCAGGCCTAGCGGTCCTGGCATAAACTATACCACCCATTGCCTGCTAGGCCAACAGCCTGCACTGCTGCCTGGGCCACAAGGCTTCAGGTCAGGTGCACTCCGCCCTCAGGCTTGCGTTGTACCCTGGCTGTTGGGGACATGGAACATGGGGCCGGGCCATGCTCCTTGGCTGCTGCGGGGCCCGCAGCTTTGAGGAGCTGCGCTGTGTTGAGTTGCTGTGTTGTTCAGTGTGTGGGTAATGCTACTGCTGATGCTGATGCAGCCCTAGTTATAGGTGCTTGCCCATGCTGCTGTGGCAAACCCAGCTGGGGCAGGGCTGGTCTCCCTCCTATGGCGGCCTCAGCTGTGGGTAATGTTAGGGTTGGGTCTGGGGACAGTGTCAATGATGAAATCAGGTCGGCAGCTATGGTGGCAAGCACAGTTAAGGTGGTTTCAAATGTCTCACCACTGCCCCTTCCTCCACACCTGTTGGAATGCTGCCGTCTGCCCGCCGAGCTGCTGGTAGGCTGTGTTTACGGCTGCTGCAGAGTGCAGTTGCACTCTCTCTTTGGACAAGCTGTCCATGTCCAGCTGGGGTTGCTGGGATATGTGCTGTGTGTTACTGCAAGTCAGCCGGGGTCACCGTGGTTGTGGCTGACAGCACATGATTCCCCTACTATGGCGTAGAGGCTGTGTTATCTGTTATCCAAACTGTTTGGTTAACAACTGTGTGGTTAACAGCATGTGGCCACACTCTGCAGTCTAGCATTGAGCTGCGAACGGCACAGGCTGTTGGCTGCCACTGCCCCGTGTACAGTCATTGCAAAGGCGGTGCTGGCCATTGCGGCTAGGCTGACAGGTCCACAGCTGGCTTGCCTGGTGGGCGGGACCCCAACCCAGGGGGGCTGTTAGAGCAGTGGGGTGCCAAAGCTGCCTCTGGCTGGGTCCAGGCTGCTGTGTCAGTCACCACCAAGCATAAATTAATTATATGACGGTGTTTTGTAAGGCTGTATGAGGCAGGGTTCCGTGCGCCTTTATCTGTGTCTACTTATATTATTTTGTAGTCTCCCCTTTTGTAGTAAGATTTTATTCCCAAGTCATATGTGGCCAAAGTACGTCTAAAGTTGGTTATGAGAACGTCTTCGTGCATAGCAACAATCAAGCCTCCCACCCCATTAATCTCGCATCCAACTCATATGATCCACATGGGCACTGAACCTCGCTCATAAAGTCGTGATCCTCCTGCCACTGCTGGCAGTAGCAGCATATCTCATCATCTGCCTCGCAGCATTCAAACTTGCGTGCTCCTGCAGCCACCCATGTTGCTGCCTTGGCCAAAGCAAGCACCCCGCCTTGGCTGGCTGCCCGTGTATGACCAGCCGCCTCCCCCAGCCTGCCAGCCTGGTTGCCACCCTTGTCTGTCCTGTGACCCCAGCCTCTGCCCCAGCCTGGCCCACCTCCCTCGGCCTTGCCCGGGTCAAAGCAGCTACCCTGGTTGCCACCCCGGCCTGGCCCGCTGCCCCAGCCTTTGCTCCAGCCTGGCCCGCCTCCCCCTCGTTGCTGCTGCTGCTACTGCTGCTACTGCTGCTTCCACTGCTGCTACTGCTGCTTCCACTGCTGACGTTGTCTCTGCCATTGATGTCGTTGATGTCGCTGATGTCGTTGCTGCTGGTGATGCGCAATCGCACTTGCTTGCGTTGGAGGTAGGAGGTGTGCTGGGCGATGCAGCAGGGTTGCGGCCTGGAGAAGGCCCAAAGTTAGATAGCTTGCGAGGTCTCCCAGGTAGTCGCTTCTCAATCACTGCCGCTTGACTATTGAGAGACGTTTGGAAGCGTCGTCCATCATACATAAGGAGCTCGCGGCACTGATGCCCCAGACCACAAACTAGTTCATTGCTGGCGCTTTCGTCAAGGTCAACCAATTGTTTGACTACTTCCTGAAGGACAAAAAAATTAAACTGTTTACTCTTTCCTGGTCTCTTGAAGGACACGAGACGATGCGTGATAGGGAATCAAAAGGGATGTATTTACCTTATCATGTTACAAGTGACATTCAGTTAACTTTATTGCTGTTAATGCTCTCTGTCTGCCTGTCTGTGTGCAGGCCATGCTAGCCCCAGAGGTGTTGTCCTCACTGTCATGGGCAGAGGTGGCGCTCGGCATCAGCCTGCGCTACCTGGTCCCCTTGCTGCTGCACTTCACCCTGGTGGCCGGCTTTTTCCTGGCCATCATCCTAAACCCTTACTCTCGGCTGCGTATGCTGGCAAGCAAAGATCCGGGCGTGCCCCAGGTGAGCTCCCATGCATTTGTTCTGCATGGACAGCATGCAGCATGCTGCATGCAGCTCACAGCCGTCATCCAGACTTTTTTCACACGGGGTAATACCCTACCCCAAACACAGCCACACACAAGAACACAGGCCTGTCTTGGGGTAAAGAGATGCCCTACATGCCTTTGCATGCAGCCGTCTATTCCCTGCTGTACATCAGGGAATACCTTGCAGCAGAGGGGCCTTCTAGCCCCCTCGTCCCTCACTAGGGCCTCCCATAATCTGCATGAGGGATCTGCATGCAGCTGGGGTACCCATGTACTGCTGAAGTGCAAGTGTGGCACCCTGTCCTTTGCAGGACGTCAGCCGCATGTGGCGGTGGCAACTGCAGCGCATGGGACCGGCAAAAGCCCCTCCGAACCATCACATCGACAAGATCATCGACTTGTGCCTGCTGCTGCAACCGGTGCGGTCATGGGTTGTGTGACCTCTGAAGTCTACACACAACAGTCACACCCACCAGGCCCTTGTCTAGGTATGCCAACCGGACTGTAGCCGCACTGCTGTCCGTGTTTGCTGTGGCCCAAGCTGCTGTTTATGAAGAGCCTTGTGGCATGGCTAAGCTGATGTCAAGCTGGGTCAGCATGGATGCTGGAGCCATGCAATATGGAGAATGGAGAACCATGCAGCATGGAAGCCATGAAGTCATACAGCAGGTATACTGTGGTTGTCTGGGCCATGCTACGCAGGTTGGCCTCGTCCAGCGGCTGCGGTCCATCATGGTCATGTCTCGCTCCAACATGCGCAGCTTCATGCAGGGCCCAGGCTCAACGCCGGCACCCCAGGCGCTGCTCTCCAGTCTGCCACAACACGGGACGCTGCGCCTAGAGAGTTTGAACCTGCAGATGCCATCCTGGTCTGGCGCCTCCTTCATGCGAAACTCGACAGACCCCTTACACGACCAGCTCGCGAGCCTGCGGGCAGGCAGCAGCCGGCTGGAACACCTTCCGAGCGTGGTGAGTGATGAGTAGGGAGGCTCGGTTGGCTTCCTTCTGCTCACTAGGCCCTGGGCATGCGCGCAATGAGGTGCATGCAGTTGCCGGGCAACAATAGTACACACATCACAGGCTTTGAGCTGGTTCCGACTATTCCAGGCACCTTCCGGTTTTCACGGCTCCTTTTCGCGGCTATTTTTCACGGCTCAATTTCACAGCACTTTTTTGCGGCTCAATTTTATGGCTCGATCACGTTCAAGCTCAGTGTGTAGGATGCACCTGCGCTTCCCCATGCCAGCTTAGATTGTCTGCCTTGTGCTGGCAGCAGCATAGCTGCCCCCCTTAGCCTTGCAGCCACATAGCCACAGGGGCCAATGGTTGTGATGGTTGCTGATGTTGTGTCACAGCCACGCTGTGTGCTTGTTGCCCGCAGCTAGCCTCACTGGCTCGCCAGCCTCTAACAATCAGTCGCCGGTCACACCTGGCGGCGGCAGCCGGCATACAGCAGTCCAGCATGTCCGGGGCGCAATCCCTCACGCCACCATCTGGCAGGTGGCAGCTATCGGAGGACAGCTGTGACCCCATCCCCGCCGGCAGCTTGACCCCTGGGAATGCCAGCCTGTCCTCCAACATGGCACGCCCTACGAAGTCGGCGGGTGGTGCCCTGCCGCCCGTGGACACAGTCGGGTGGCTGGGTAGCAGGACTGCTCTGACACCCAGCGCCAGCATTTTCATAAAGCGTCATGCCAGTCTGACGGACCTCGGACCTCGACTCAAATCGGCCACTGAGCGGCCGCTGACTTCCCCGTACAACACGGAGGGCATCATGGTGGCTCGCACTGCCAGCGTCACCACAGTCCCATCCCTGTTCCAACGCCGCACCGCGTTCGCCCACAGCACCAAGGTGCACCCTGTGCTGGGGCCCCGCTATGGCGCCGGCGATGACAGCCTCCCTGCTTCATCAGGGAGCATGGCAGCCTGGCCAGCCATGCCTCGCTTCAGCGCCAACTTCAAACCTGCCCTGCTCAAACAGCCCAGCCTCAGTGTTGCTGCTCATGAGCAGGAGGCCAGCCCTGTGGCCAAGGACCTGCCGCCGCCACCGCCTCCACCCTCAATGCCACCAACATCAGGCACCTTCGCTTTGAAGGACCACAAGCCAAGCAGCAAGCAGCTGGCGCAGGGACCAGTGCTGCTCCGCCAGTCGTCAGCTGCCCTTGCTCCTGTTCCACGCTTTCCAATGTGGCACAGCACCTCCCGCACCCTACGCCGCACTGTCAGCACCACAGCTTTCAACCCCACCCACACCCAGCAGCAGCCGCCGCCGCAGCAGCAGCAGCAGGCGATGGCTGACGAGGATGAGACAGAGCTGATGTGCAGCCAGCCACACCCTAAGGTGGGCAGCATGGCAGGGGTCAAAACCCTGGGAGCCGCTGCCGCAGGCTCAGGGTCAGGCAGAGTGGAGGCCTGGCTGCCCCTGGCTCCTGTGCAGGGCGAAGACCAGGCCCACTATGATGAAGCCGGCAAGGAGCACACCCCCTTGCTGCCCCACTTTGATTTGGAGTGCGGGGCGAGGGAGGAGCCGGGGGTGGTGGAGGCTGATGAGCAGGCAGAGTTTAAGGCGGGCGGCTCCGCAGGGGCAAGGGAAGAGCAGCCTTGCAGAGGCACTGAGCTGCCCATGGGTGGATTGGCATCAAAGAGCAGCGGCAGCAGCAGTCAGCACACAATGCAGACAGGGGACGCTGCAGCCAGCACTGCTGTACCTACCTTGGCTGTCAGCAGTGGCAACACTCCCAGCAATGACGTCAAGCTGCCTGCCTTTGCTGTCAAGAAGCGCGTCGCGCGGCGCAACATCAGCTTCTTGATGGATGTGCAGGCTGAAGTTCCAAGACCCCTTCCAAAGCACAACAGCCTGCCATTGCAGGGGCTGTCCCCAGCGAGCTTGCCTTCCACCCCTCGCATGGGGTTGAGCTCCAGCAGGAGCCTCTCGCCGGCCCTGGAAGCCCCTGAGGTCGCTGTCTCTACTCCTGGCAAGAGCGTCGACACATTCGCTACTGCAGCCTACCGCAGCCCTGAGCCCAGTCCTGCCGAAGGCGTAGGGTCCGCAGCCAGCATCGTCAGCAGGATAGCAGCTACATACGAGCAAGGTTCCAGCTCAGCGAACACTGCGAGGGGTGTAGAGTGTGACGCCGTGCTGCCCAGTCGCACCGCTTCTCTCACTGCTCGTAAAAGCATCTTGAAGCGCACCAGCTGCAGCAATGTAGGCTTCAACGCCACTGCCTCAAGTCCGCGGGCCAGCCCGGAGCTTGACCCGGCCACATCCATTCCCCTCGATGTAGCCAATGAGGTGGCTGTGCTTGCAGCCAATAAGATGCCGGGCCTGTCAGGTGGGACGTCTGCCCTCAGCGCTACACCACGCAGCCCTGGCCCCACCGCCGCAGGCAGCCCTGCGCAACAGCTGCTGCCACGCACGCTTGCGCTCTCTGAGCAGCTCGCCGCTGCTGTGGCTGTGATCGCGGAAGCCAGCCGCGAAACGGATGCCATGTGCCGAGTTATGGAGGCAGCAATCCTGCAGCGCATGCAGGCACCAAGTCCCCCGCACGTGCCACTGCTTGATCCGCCCAATGCGCTGCCCGACAGCGGTGAGCCATCTCAGCTCGCCAACTTCGTCACCCCGCACGGCCGCACTGCATCTCCCGACTTTGGAGCGCGCGGTTCCGGCCCATGGGCTGTGAAGACAGCGGAGGAAAGAGTCCCTTCACGGCCTATGTCCGCGCCCATCAACGAGCACCACGACAGTCCTAGCCCCAGGTCACTCTTGGGATCTTCCGGGGGCCTGGTCTGGGGGCTGTCCTCTGTCCAGGAGGGCCAAGGCGAGTCAGACCAAGCCAACAGCTCCAACCTCGCGACCTTACCATCCCAGCAGCCTCCCCCATTGCCAAGCACAGACTCGGCCACATCGCCACCAGCCCGGCACATCGCCCAGCAGCTGTCCCAGAACTTCAAAGGCCTTCTGAGCAGCGCTGTGATGCGGAGGGGCCTGACTCAAAGCCGCAGCTTGGGCCGGGCGCAGCGGGACCCCTCACTGCTAAGCACCTCAGCCACGGAGCCCCTTGTTGTCTCCAGGCTGCAGCAAATGGCACCACACCTCAGCAGCCTGGCAGGCCAGCCTCCTCCTCCCCCTCCTCCCCCTCCTCCCAAGGGGCTGGGCACCGGCAGCGGCTTGAGTTTGCGCAGCAGGATCTCCAGGCAACCAAGCAGCCGGGCAGCTGGTGGGCAGGGAAGCTCGGTGGCAGTACATCTGCCAAGTCTAGATGGCCCAGGTGGTGCAATAGCGACTGAGGTGCCTAGCGACCCTGAGGAGGCTCTTGCTGCTATGCGTAATGGCTTGCTGCCAAGCTGGGCTGAAAAACTGCTGGACGCTGCAGTCACCCCACCCGAGCCTGGTGCTGTGCCAGAGGCAGGGAGGGGTGCTGCAGCCGGCACTGTGGCAGTTGGCTCTTTGGCAGCAAGGCTGGTAAGCAAAGGACAGGAGCAGGCGGCAGGAGGGGCTGTGGCAGGGAGGGTGGCAGCAGCCAACAGCCCCATACGCGTTCACAGAAGGCAGGCACAGGCAGTGGCTAGAGAGCAGCAGCAGGCAGCCAGCGCACACAGCACCAAACGGCAGCGCCCCATGCAGTCCGTGGGCTTTGTGGCACCACCTGCTGCGGCACCATAGAAAGGTGAAGGTTTGTGTCAGGTCTTGCACAAGGCCATGCAAGGCGTTTAGGGCATCTCCTCCTACCTTGACTGATCCTTGGCTGGTGGGGCCACTGGCTGCTGGCCTTAGCTTTTGCCTTCCAATGAGGTCATGTAGGGCCCATGCCTGGATTTGCACCAGCAGTACCTGGTCATGGAGGAGCGTGGCATGGGGGACGCATGGGGGATTGCTAGGCGCCATGGCGGGAGGCCTTGCCTGGCACCAGCATCAGCTTTGTTAGTGGGGGACATGGAGAGGGGTTCATAGGGGGTGGGGTCAGGGCCTCGTGAAGGCACTGTGGCCCAGGTACCCCACTCATAAAGCTCGCAGCACCTCCTGTGCACTTCTGTCAATGGCATGCTGCATGCAATGCATCCTTGAGGAATGGACCATGTGTTTTGCACGTCATGGGCTGTTGAGCACCGCAATGCAATGCATGCAATTAGAGCAGGAAGGAAGAAACGGGGTTCTGGGGCACATTTATTAGAGCCTTGCTTTGAGCACTGTTGAACACGGGGAAAACCTATTTGGGTTGGCCGCCCAGCCAGCAGCATTGCAATATGAACCCACACATAAAAATCGGGGTGGGCAGGGGATACTGTGCTTCATCTGAACTGTGATTGCTAGTAGCTTTTGCTACATTTTGCAATGGCGTCCATAAGGCACGATGTTTTAACTGTCACTTTTGCATGGCATTTGTAAGACTTTAGGATGTAGCATGTAATAAAGGCGGCGTTGTAAAGTATGCAATTTGTAAGTACTGCGCTCCCGCGACCTCACTGTCCTTACTATGTAAAACTAGTAATGTAATAAGGTAAGTAATCAATGTCATGCATTGGTGGCCTACACTGCCTTAAGCCGTTAGGCTGCTTGGCCGCCGCAGGGGCAGGGGCAGGGACAGAGTGAAGTCTGCCTCTCCCAAGACGGCTTGCAAGTGAGCTAGTATTTGTTTGTTCACCATCAACCATACAATGTGTCAGCATGCCATGCACATGTTTGTAGTCTTGAGGCTTTTGTAATGCCCCACAACCTTGGTAGGAGGAGGGCGGCCAAGCAGCTTGACGGCTACTGTCTGAAGCGGTGTTCACAATCACGACTCATGCTGTAGCACCCTTTTAACAGAATTTAAAAATGGATGGGAACATGCAAATATCATTGCCACAATCTCATGTGCACGATTGCACCTCCGCACCGCCCTGTGCCTCGCTGAAGTGTCGGAGAGGCGCGACCGCTCAGGCTAAGAGTTGCGTAATGATCCCTACGGCTAGGGTATGCCCACCATCTCTGATAGCTATTCGGCCGAGTGCCTTGAGGTCGCTGTACTCCTCGACTGGCATGCCGCGCTGCGCTGTGAGCTCCACCATTGCTGTCTGACCCTGGAGGAGGCACCTGCGTTCGAGAGCAGTGCAGATGGTGTTGGTGGTGATCCCCCACCCCCACTGCCCTAACCCCACTGCCCCGCCCCACACCGCCCCGCCCTAGTCAGCCAGCTGTTGCTGCCTATGTTGTGTGCGGCGTGCCTAGCTGCCCTGCCTGCCCCTCCTCCCTCCCACCTGGGTCTCTGCTTGACCACCTCCCCAGTACGTGCGTTCAGGGTGCTGATCAGGGCGCTGATGACACCCGGCTCGCGTGCAATGTGGGCATGCAGCGTGATGGAGGCACCCTTGAGGAGGGGCACGGCCACATCCAGGACCAGGACACGGGCTTGAAACTGCGGCAACAAGGGGCATGGTGTTGAGCAAGGTTGTGCCTGCCTTGACAGCAGCAATGGGGGGAGGGGGAGGGGGAGGGGGAGGGGGAGGGGGAGGGGGAGGGGGAGGGGGAGGGGGAGGGGGAGGGGGAGGGGGAGGGGGAGGGGGAGGGGTTAAGGTGCTGCACGCCATCACGTCTCTAGCCTTTCTAGAAAGCCTCCCAACATGCATGGCTGCACCCATGTAGCATGACCTGCATGCACTGCATTGTGGTGTGCATGCTGCTGCTGCTGCTGCTGCTGCTGGGGTGTGGGGCAGGTCGGCTGACCTTTGTGGCTAGGGGTACGGGCCAGTCAGGGTGACACAGGGTGCTGCCGCCAGGCACGCGGTCCAGGTTCAAGCCCGTCACAGCCAGCTCCACTGCATCACCGGCACGGGCTAAGGTGGCGGGCTGCAGGGGCAGGGGCACTCTCATCATAGGCTGCAGAGGCAGAGGTGTCCATCACCACCACCGCCACCACCAGCACCTTCACCCCCACATCCACACCCACCCACACTACCTACCGCACCCCATCACGACCCACCCCCCCTCCCCCACCCCTCCCACCACCACTACCCCCATCCCCACCATCCCCACCATCCCCAGCCCACGCCTGCTCATTGCAGGTGTGCAGCATGGACCCCCACTGCTGCCCTGCGCCTTCTGCTGCCCCGCCCCCATACCTTGCCATCCACCTCCAGGGTCCTGACAGCTGCCTGGTGCTGACCCGGCTGCAGCAGCAGCTTGGTGCCGGGCCGCAGCGCACCCGCCTCAACCTTGCCTGACAGGACCAGGGCGCCGGCCTTGTTCTTGAACATGTCGGTGACGGGCAGCCGGAGCGGCTTGCCTGCAAGGGGACAAGCACAGCCCCTTGCTTTCTTCTCAACCGCAACCAGGGACTGACAGGGAGCCAAGATTGCAGCCAGAGCAAAGGCCACGGCCAGACTCAGCTACACGGCCACCTACTGCCCTCTCACCTCCTCATGGATATGCATAACCCTCCCCCTGAGACACACCCAACCCATCCCCTTCCCCACCTTACCCACCCTCTCACCCTGCACCCCCTCTTGCCCTCCGTCCTCCCGACCTTCTTACCCTTCCTCCTTCCATCCGCCCTACCCCTTCATTGCTCCTAAACCTCTACTTACACCTCCCCACATCTTCCAACCGCACCCCACCCTCCATGCCCCTTCAACCCTTCACCCCTGGGACCCCCCCTCTGACCCCACCCCCCCCCACCCTACCCCCACCAACCTGTAAGCCGCTCCCTAGCCCTGAACCTGTCAATGGCCTGCACCAGCGTAGGCCCTTGCCACCAGGCCCCCAGGCCACTGCCCGCCGCCAGGCCCACCAGGTTGTCCCCGCTAGGCCCCACAGCAGGCAGCCACTGCACCTGCGCAGCACAGCTCGGGGCGCACTGGCTGAAGCAGCCTGGCTAGAGCAGCCTGGAAGCTCATATAGCAGGCGCCTTCGTGGTGAATGGAGGAGGGGCCAAGGGGGCTCTGGGAGGGTGAGGGTAGGTGCTGGGGAGGGTGTTGGCAGTGTAGCCTGCCGGAGGGTTGAGCACACTAGCTGGAGCCGCCTCCACTAGGCTGGATCAAGGCACCTCAGATGGTGGGCACCTTGGCGTTTACAGTCAGTAGTCGGGTTCACGTGCTGCTGCAGTGTGGCAGTGCTGCAGCAGCATGGCTGTTAAGACACTGGCGCCTCATACAGGGGGTCAGTGGTGCAGTCGTCAGCTTCATGCGCTGCAGCGATGCCAGTGGTGGGGCGATGGTGATGCTGGTGGTAATAACGCGGCTGTTGCGCAAGACACCCCACACAGAGGGCAGGCAGGCAGGGAGAAGCAGCAGCCAGCCACACAGACGGCGACCATGTGCGTTCATATGAGCCAGGCATACAAGTGATGCTGTGGCGGGGCTCTTGTTCATATTTACCACGCATACAGAGGCAGAGGCAGAGGCAGAGGCAGAGGCAGAGGCAGAGGCAGAGGCAGAGGCAGAGGCAGAGGCAGAGGCAGAGGCAGAGGCAGAGGCAGAGGCAGAGGCAGAGGCAGAGGCAGAGGCAGAGGCAGAGGCAGAGGCAGAGGCAGAGGCAGAGGCAGAGGCAGAGGCAGAGGCACATAGGGCATAGCCGGCAGTCAGCAACACAGAGAGTGAGAGTGTGGGCCCTATGTGTTTATGCAACTCAGGCGTACGAGGCTCTTCTGTCCAGAACATCATGCACAGAGAGCAGTAGGAGCAGCAGCAGCAGGCTGATGGCGAGGCTGCTGTCCAAAACACTGCAAGCCAGAGAGCGAGAGCAGCAGGCAGGCGTGGAGGTGGGGGGTTCCACTACGCTGGCCTGCCTGCTGCTCACCCTACCAGTCCTTGCTGCAGCAGAGGGCACAGGGCAGGTGAGGGGTGTGAGGGGCCAGGTGTGGCTGGCTTGGTCTGGAGGGCAGAGGTGGAGTGCTGATGCAGCGTCTGGTTGCAGTTCAAAGAGGGGGTTTGGCTCTGACCTGCGCATCTTTGAAGCCGCAGGTTTGCTTGAGGAAGGGTGCCAGCCGTGCTTTGATGCTGTCGTAGCGAGCCTGCGCAACGCAGCAGCGGTAGCAGCAGCGGTGGTGGCAGTAGCAGCAGTGAGCGCCACGGCCCTTGCATGTGATGTGCATGGGATTATTTTTTGTGCATGCATGTCAGTGGTGATTGCTTGAGCTCCTTCGAAACAATGTGGCTGGTGCAACGGTGCTGCATGCCTCCATCACCACCTCTAGCTTTCCCTTGGGGGGAACAATAGGATCCCTTATGTCGATGCAGTTGCCCAGCACCCCTGGCTGTTGTATGTGGATGCAGTCGTCAACTACCCCTCGTTGCCATGTGCACCTTCACCTTCACCGCCCTGAAAGGCCACGGTGCTGTTTCCATCCGCTGCAGCCTGTCCAAGATGGCTTCCCCGGTGTATACTGTCAGTGACTACCCCTCGCTGCTAGGTGCTGCCCCACATCCCAACCCCCTCAACACCCTATGGCTGTCTTGTTTGCCATTGTACTGCAGGGTCTGGGTCTGGGTCGGGGTCAGGGTCAGGGCCACCTCCACCCTCCTCAGCACCTTCAACCCCCTACTGAAGGCCACAGCGCTGCTGTTGTCCGCTGCAGCTGAGGAAGCTGACTGCCCCCTGCTGCCTTCACCACCCCTGCTCACCTAGCAATGTCGCCCTGCATGCCTCCGTCACCACCTCCTGCCCTCCATTCCCTGTCCCATACGTCGGTCTACTGGGACACTGAATGAGAGGTTGTGCAAGTGACAACAGCTTGAGCTCCCGTGCGGTGCTGGATGCCTCTGTCATCTCTGCCATCTCCACTTCCCTCACAAGTTCCTCTGTCCCTGAAATGTCCCTGATATGCCCCTGATCTCAGTTCCTGATCTCAGTTCCTGATCTCAGTTCCTGATATGTCTGTCTCAGCAAGCAGGGGCGGACAAGAGAGGGCGCAATGGGTGGCAATGGGGGAGGGCAGCTACAGCAGCAGCGGGGTGAGCTACAGCAGCAGGGACCCATGCGACGGCTGTGTCCCCTGCAATGGCTGGAGTGACTCTTGAGGCGGCTGTGCTGTCCATGACGCCTAGTTCACCACCTGGCAGTCTAGCCACCAACACCCTATGGCTGTCTTGTTTGCCATTGTACTGCCATGCATGCTTGCATACTGTACTGCCATGCATGCTTGCCCTACTGTCTCTAGCTAGCATTATGGCAGTTTGGCTTATTTTGTTTTTGCTTAGTTTGGCTTGGCAGTGCGGTCCAACAACAACGACAGCTTGCTGACCTGGTCATACCCGGCAACATCCAGCTTGGTGACTACCACAGCCAGCTGCTCCACGCCCAGGCTGCGGGCCAGCTGGGCGTGCTCTTTGGTCTGGCCACAGCCCGCCCCTGCTGCCCCACTGCCCTGGGCAGGCACACCATCAGCCTGGTTGCCACATGCTGGGGCAGGGGCAAAGGCAGGGGCAGGAGGAGGGGCAGGAGCAGGGGCAGGAGCAGGGGCAGGGGCAAGGGCAGGGGGGGGGGCAGGGGCAGGGGCAGGGGCAAGGGCAGGGGCAGGGGCAGGGGCAAGGGCAGGGGCAGGGGCAGGGGCAGGGGCAGGGGCAGGGGCAGGGGCAGGGGCAGGGGCAGGGGCAGGGGCAGGGGCAGGGGCAGGGGCAGGGGCAGGGGCAGGGGCAGGGGCAGGGGCAGGGGCAGGGGCAGGGGCAGGGGCAGGGGCAGGGGCAGGGGCAGGGGCAGGGGCAGGGGCAGGGGCAGGGGCAGGGGCAGGGGCAGGGGCAGGGGCAGGGGCAGGGGCAGGGGCAGGGGCAGGGGCAGGGGCAGGGGCAGGGGCAGGGGCAGGGGCAGGGGCAGGGGCAGGGGCAGGGGCAGGGGCAGGGGCAGGGGCAGGGGCAGGGGCAGGGGCAGGGGCAGGGGCAGGGGCAGGGGCAGGGGCAGGGGCAGGGGCAGGGGCAGGGGCAGGGGCAGGGGCAGGGGCAGGGGCAGGGGCAGGGGCAGGGGCAGGGGCAGGGGCAGGGGCAGGGGCAGGGGCAGGGGCAGGGGCAGGGGCAGGGGCAGGGGCAGGGGCAGGGGCAGGGGCAGGGGCAGGGGCAGGGGCAAGGGCAGGGGCAGGGGCAGGGGCAGGGGCAGGGGCAGAGGCAGGGGCAGGGGCAGGAGCAGGGGTCACCTCAAAGCCGGCCTCAAAGCCTCCGGGTGCGCCATCCACCACCAGCAGCGCTGCATCAGCCTGGGCAGCCCCTCCAATCATGTTTGACACAAAGTCTCGATGACCTGGGGCATCTAAAAGAGTGACCTGTGCACCCAAAAAGGAGTGAAAGCAATGAAGCATCATTGCCAGCTGATGGTCGGTCGGAAGGCTGGTTGGTCGGTCAGTTCGTCGATTGGTCGGTCGGTCGGTCGGTCGGGAGGGAGGGAGGGAGAGAGGGTGGGCTTACATTGAATCGAGGTGTTGCAAAGCGAGCCGTGGCCACGTCCACAGTCACCCCCCTGGACCGTTCCTCAGGCCGTTCATCAAGCAGCCAGGCCCAGGAGAAGGACTCCTGCAGCGCCACAGCTAGCTTCAAAGTCAGGGTCAGGGTCAGGGTCAGGGTCAAGGTCAGGGTCAGGGTCAAGGTCAGGGTCAGGGTCAGGGTCAGGGTCAAGGTCAGGGTCAGGGTCAGGGTCAGGGTCAGGGTCAGGGTCAGGGTCAGGGTCAGGGTCAGGGTCAGGGTCAGGGTCAGGGTCAGGGTCAGGGTCAAGGTCAGGGTCAGGGTCAGGGTCAGGGTCAGGGTCAGGGTCAGGGTCAGGGTCAGGGTCAGGGTCAGGGTCAGGGTCAGGGTCAGGGTCAGGGTCAGGGTCAGGGCCAGGGTCAGGGTCAGGGTCAGGGTCAGGGTCAGGGTCAGGGTCAGGGTCAGGGTCAGGGTCAGGGTCAGGGTCAGGGTCAGGGTCAGGGTCAGGGTCAGGGTCAGGGTCAGGGTCAGGGTCAGGGTCAGGGTCAGGGTCAGGGTCAGGGTCAGGGTCAGGGTCAGGGTCAGGGTCAGGGCCAGGGTCAGGGTCAGGGTCAGGGTCAGGGTCAGGGTCAGGGTCAGGGTCAGGGTCAGGGTCAGGGTCAGGGTCAGGGTCAGGGTCAGGGTCAGGGTCAGGGTCAGGGTCAGGGTCAGGGTCAGGGTCAGGGTCAGGGTCAGGGTCAGGGTCAGGGTCAGGGTCAGGGTCAGGGTCAGGGTCAGGGTCAGGGTCAGGGTCAGGGTCAGGGTCAGGGTCAGGGTCAGGGTCAGGGTCAGGGTCAGGGTCAGGGTCAGGGTCAGGGTCAGGGTCAGGGTCAGGGTCAAGGTCAGGGTCAGGGTCAGGGTCAGGGTCAGGGCCAGGGCCAGGGTCAGGGTCAGGGTCAGGGTCAGGGTCAGGGTCGGGGTCAGAGTCAGGGTCAGGGTTAGAGTCAGGGTCACACCTTGCCCACAGCTGCTGCCTCCCTTTGGTTCTTGTGCACCTCCTTGGCTGTGACGCAGCCCAGGTCGTGCAGCAGCCGGCCCATCAGGGTGCTCTTGCCAGCATCCACATGGCCCAGGACCACCAGGTGCAAGCCAAGCTTTGGCGTAGGGCTGCTGCCTGATGCCGCCTCCAGTGATGCTGTGCTGGTGCCAGGGGCAGGGTGCAGGCAAGCAGCCGCCTCCAGGCTAGCCAGGGCTTCACACTCCCTGCAGTGACAAGACAGAGGGGGTGGCAGGGGGAGGCAGCAGCAGCGGGTGGGGAGGGTCAGGGGCCAGGGGCAGCAGTAGTAGCAGCAACAGGAGGCGGGCAGGAGCAGTGAGCAGCAGCAGGTGTCACAATGCTACGCAATACTTAGTTGACAACGAGCATTGTCAGCAGGACAGTGAGCAGGAGAGAGGCAGTCAGGTCAGAGGGTGCTGCTTGAGGCAAGAGTGAGCTTGCAACCAGGCCTGTTGGACAGGGCAGGCTGGCTGCTCCTGCTGGACCGTGACCCAGCTGCTTGCCTGCTTTGCCTTGCTTGTCCCTCACAATGACACTCCCAGGTGTTGTGCCCAGGCACCTGCAAGCTACCTGAGTTGACTGCCTGAGCTGCCTGAGCTGCCTGAGTTGAGCTGCCTGAGCTGCCTGAACTACCTAAGTTACCTGAGCCTCAGGCGCTGAAGCTGCAGCCCTCCTGAGATGCCCTCACCTTGCCAAATCAGGCTCCAGCACATACTCCGCCACCCTACGCCTGCTCTGCACTGAGACGGCTGTGGCAGCCCCTGCCGCCCTGCCTGGGCCCGCATCGCCACCATCTCCTAGTGAGGGCCCCTGGCTGACCTCACAGCCCGCCCCACTGCCATTGCTGTGACCTCCCAGACCTAGGCCAGAAGTGGCAGCAGCTGGTGGGTCAGCACTGGTCGAGCCCCTGCCCTGGCCCTGGGTGCTGCTGCTGGCGGGGGGCCCCCTGGCAGTCCCCTGGACCCCGGCTGACTCCTGCGCTGCTGCTGCTGCTGCTGCTGCTGCTGCTGCTCGCTTTTCGTTGGCAGCGAGCATGGCTTTGCTGACAGGCAGGTGCACCAGGCCTGCAGGGCGGTAGAGGGCGAGGCAGCCAATTGTGGTGGGGAAGGGCATAGCAGGGCTGTGTCACCAAGCAGGCCGGAAAGCAGCGCAAGGCTAGAACACGCAAGGCTAGAACACGCAAGGCTAGAAAACGCAAGGCTGGAAACCAGCTCAATAGGGAAGGCAGCCAGGTGCGGTGGGTGGGGCATAGCAGGCCCGAGGTGCTAGGCAGGCCAGAAAGAAGCCCAGGCTGGAGGTGCTTGTGCAGCTCATGCAGCTGCAAGGAGGTCAGGAGGCACCCAGATAGAAGCCGCCATGAAGCCGCAGGGCAGCACACAGCTGGCATCATGCAGCTGAGCGGCCAACAACGGTCACTCCCATGGGCTGCTCACCTTTCTTGATGCCACCGCCTGCCTGGGTCGACGCGGGAGTACCAGCAGCAGCAGCAGCAGCAGCAGCAGCGGCTGGACCTGGCTGCCCTCCTGCCGTGCTGCCAGCTGTCGATGTGGATCCTGCTGGGCTGCCATTGTCTGGGGCAGCTCTGCCAGCGGTGTGGGTAAGGGAGCCAGACCCACCCACCCCTCGTTGAGCAGCCAGCACATGATCATCAGGGGAGGGTGTGGTGAAGGCAAAGGCTGGCAGCAGGGAGGGGGCCAGGGTCTGAGGGCCAGCCTGCCAGGGCTGCACTATGACAGTGGCGGGTCTGGCAGGCAGAGAAGATGGGAGGGGTGGCGGCGGGGCTATTGGGTGCGTGACTCTGTGCTGTGCTGCGGCTGCTTTCTCCGGCTTGGCTGCGGGCAGCAGGGGCAGGAAGGAGTCACATATGCAGGGGCTGCTAAAGGCAGGTGGGGTGGCTGCAGGGGCATAGCCGGGCATTCTTGTAGAAGTGGGAGAGTGACCCAGTGTGGACGAGGGTGGGCTGTGTGTGGGGTGTGATTGGGTGTGGGTGCCTAAGCAGACCTGTATGGGCAGAGAGGGTGGCAGGCAGGGACATGCATAGGAAGATCCCGAACAAGAGACAGGGCATGAGCTAGTGAGGTATGCTATGGCAGTACGTAGTCAGGCGGTGATAGTGGCCGTGCTGAGCAAAAACAGGGTGCAAGTGGCGGTGATGAGCACAAATAGGGTGCAAGTGGCGGTGCTGGGCAGAAGAAGGGTGCAAGTAGTGTGGTCAAGCAGGTGGCAGACGTCACACACTGAGCCATCGCACCGCCAGGCTGCTGCCTGCCAGATGGCAAGGCTGGCGGGGGGTCACATAGAAAGCGGGCAAGGGCTGAGGCACCTGAGGCAGCTGCAGCTCCCCTTGCTGCTGCTCCACCCTTGACAGGTCCCTGAAGTGCGCAGGGCAGTGGCTGCAGTGGGTCTTGAAAACTAAGACTGGCAGAGAGGGCTACGGCTCAAACCTTGGGTTGAGGTTGGACCGGCGCGTCCCAATCCTCTTCATCGCCTTCCTCGTCGTCCCAGTCGTACATGTCGTCGTCGTCATACACCTGGCCCCTTCGCACCATCGTAAGAGTGCTGGTTTCCTAAACTTCGGCCGTCGCACATAAAGCATGATTGAGCGCTTCAGGGGCAAGCATCCTGTTGTCTCCAGGTGTCGCTGTGCCTGAAAAAAGATTAGAGATGCCTCCTCCCCCAACTCGCAACCACATGGTTATGTGCAGCTCATGATCGTCTTCAGGTTAGACTGCTGGCCCGCAGTATAAGAGATGCATCATTCTTTGCTTGACAGCCCCTGCATGATGCACCACATGGTTATGTGGTCACATGAAACGCCTCATCCCACACCGTGCATGACTCCAGGACCAGATGTGCAGACAGCTTTATCATGATGATGGGAGTGCACCAGGGGGCGCACCTCCTTGTTTCGCCAGCAAGCATGGTGTTATCATTTTGAACACCGCGATATCGTCACCGCGACGAGCCGACCCACGCGCAAGTACAAATGCATACTGTTGCCTACTTCTTGCTTGCGACACGTGGCGTAAGCTGTAGTTAGCTCGGGAGCGATGGCAATTTCAAAGCAAGACCTTGCCGGTCTTGCCCGTGTGGAGGATGTAGCCCCTAGTGGAAGCCGCGCAAAGGTGGCTGTAGATAAAAACGCGCCGTGGGTCGAGAAGTACCGTCCCAAGTCATTAGACGATGTGGCCGCGCACAAAGGCATTATTGACACCAGTGAGTGCAAGAAACCACCGCAACTCAATGCCGTCAGGGGTGCGCTCCCACAGTCCCTTGGTTGAGGCCTGGCTCCCCCAGCCCCCTCTCCCAACCCCGCCCCTTGCAGTCAAGCGGCTTACAAGCGAGAACCGGCTGCCTCACCTGCTGTTCTACGGCCCCCCTGGCACTGGCAAGACCTCCACCATCCTTGCAGTAGCTCGTCAAATTTATGGCTCATCATTGCAGGTGCTAGTGTGCCCCACTGTGCCACCCTCCCACCCATGTTTCACATAACCATATCTGAACTGACTGTAAAAGGGCAGGCGCTAAGCAAGGCAATGATGCGTCGTTAAACTCAGGGGAGGTCAGGGTGTCAGGGTAGGTTAAGCGGTGGTGGTGCAGGCTGCTGCACCCCAGTACTGCTATGGGGCTGGGTATGAGATCCTGCGGCTGAGCTCTGCCCAGGTCTGCTGGGTGTGTGCAGAACATGACGTTGGAGCTGAACGCGTCAGACGACCGCGGCATAGCGGTAGTGAGGCAGGAGATCCAGGACTTTGCATCCACCAAGACCATCTTTGCGTGAGTGCCACTGCGCTGCTGCTGGCTTAGCTGACAGCTCTTACACTGCTGGCGTCACAAGCGCACCACCTAGTATGTCAGTAGTGCCGTCGACAGTGAAGGCACCACCTAGTGGATTGTATACCACATGACCAGCAGTTTAAGTCAACAGTGGTGCGACCTCTGTCACACAAATGCCAGCGTGGCTCACAGCAGTGTAGCTGAGGCTCAGCTGAGGTCACACACACGCATGGCTGCAATGCAAGGAGGGCCCATGCTAATGGTGTAGTTTCTCAGGCTGCTGCCTGCCGTCACCTGGTTACTAGACGACTGGGCGATGCACAACGGCAGCTGGGACCATCAGCTTCATGGTCCCCTGATTTGCCATCAGTCTTCGTCAGTGACCGCGATCCACATGCAGGAGCAAGTTCAAGCTCATCATTTTGGACGAATGTGATGCGATGACAAAGGACGCGCAGAATGCTTTACGCAGAGGTGCGCGCATCTAGCTTACGGCACTCTCACACTCCTCACAATCGAGGCCAAAGCTGCGACACCAAGCTTGCTTGACGATGCCGCTGCGGCTGATGATGGCGCCGCTGCTACCGCCAGCACCTCGCGGGTGACGCTTGAGGCACGTGATGTGGTTCAGTTGCCTGCGTTGTGCTGCCGCCCTCAGTCATCGAGAAGTACACTCGCAATGCGCGCTTCTGCCTCATCTGCAACTACGTGTCCAAGATCGTGCCCGCCGTGCAGTCCCGCTGCACGAAGTTCCGGTTTGCGCCACTGGACCCGGCCTTCGTGCATGAGCGTCTGCGATACGTGGTCCAGGCGGAGGGGTGGGTAAAGCAGCAGCAGCGTAGCGGCAGCAGCGATGTATATGGTTGACGCGCCTGCCAGCAATGCGGTGCTGTGGATGCTGCAGCGTGAAGATGGGCCCAGGCGGGTTGGACGCACTGGTAGCGCTAGGCGGTGGTGACATGCGCCGCTCCCTCAACATACTGCAGGTGTGGGTGCAGTGAAGGAGGTCAATGACTGTGCCACTGCAACCATCTCCCTCCTGTGCCCAGTGCCTGCCCCCCTTGCAACTCTACTAACCATACCTGCAAGATATTTCTACCCCTTCCGCGACCTCATCTGATGCTCTATCCACCCACCCTACCTGCCTGCCTGCCCATCACCCGCCAGCCTGCCAGCCCACCCACCCTCCCACCTGCCTGCCTTCCCCACCCTGTGGCCCATGCAGTCCTGCCACATGGCGTTTCCTGAGGTGGACTCTGCTGCAGTGTACCTGTGCACCGGGAACCCTGAGCCTGCAGACATCAAGCAGGCACTGCACTGGCTCCTGAATGAGGAGCTGGCGGTGGCGTATGCAAGTGGGTTTGCCTACCCCCTCTCTTACCCCTCCTGCCTGCTTCAGATGCCTATTGCGGTGCCTACTAGCACCAGGGTGACCCTACTCTGGTCACACTCAGGCCACACTCAGGTTACACCCTGGGTCACTCCTGGAGCACACTTGCACCTGCCGCATCCCAGGGCACCCCAGTAGGTTTCCATGGACTTCCCATGTTACACATCACACCATGTGTAGTCCTGACTCAAGACTATTCTTATCCTTACTACCCATCACAACCGTGGGCCATGGAGGGCAGTGGCGCACACCTCTACCATGCCCATCACTGCCATCACCGCCATCATCGTTTGGCTGTCTGGTGACCCCTTGCTCACAGAGCTGATCGAGCTGCAGTTGAACAAGGGCATTGCATTGGCGGACATTGTGCGGGAACTGCATCCGTAAGTTGGCATCACTGCCCTCATCACCCACCCTCCCACTCCACACTCCCAGCCCCACCCTCCTTTCCCTGCCCTGCTGGCCTGGCCTTCTTTACTCCACACTCCTGCCTGCCACCCAAGCTGCTTGGGCTGGATTACCACAGCTGTGGGGGGTTGGTGCTTGGGCTGGACTGGTGCTTGGGCTGGACTGGTGCCTTGGGCTGGCCTGTCACAGCTTTAGGGCAACCAGGCTGAGCTGGTGTATTACTAGGCATCAGAGCTCTGTTCAAAGTAGGTCCTGGCCGCACTCCCTCCCTTCCATACTAGGCATTAGAGCATTGCTGAGGAGCGCAGTGAAGGAGGAGTGGGGCACCCACATCCCCGTTTGTTGCCAGAGGGGGTTCACAGGAGTTGGTTTCCTGGGGGTTGGGGTTGCCTGACTGCAGGTGTAGGGTTTGGACCACACCTTAACTCAGGCCCGCATCCCTCCTTGCAGCAAAGTGCCGCCACTCCAGCCACTGGCCTGTGTGCTGCTGGCCATGGGCTTCCAGGTGGATGTTCCAGCTGGAGCTTCCACCGCGTGTGCGCATCAGCCTGGTGGAGGGGCTGGCAGACCTGGAGCACCGCCTGTCAGTAGGCACGAGGTAGGTAGGCCCTTGCCCCTGGCCCCTACCTTCCCTGCCCCTGACCGGCCCCTGGCTACACCCCTGGCTGGCCCCTGGCTACACCCCTGGCCCTGCCTCCACCTCAGCTTCAAACCTCCAAACCCTCAAACTGAAAAACTGACGTTCGGCTTCAAACCAACAGCTCCAAACCTCCACCTCAGGCCCCCCTCAACCCTCACTGCTACATAGCCACAACCCTGGCCCTCACTCTTCGCAAGGCCCAGGGGTCCGCCCTGGCCTCTGTTCAAAGTAGGTCCTGGCCATACTCCCTTCCATCCTCACTAGCCACCTGCCACCCCTTTGCTTCCCTGACTTGCCGCCCCGCACCTTCCCTTACCGCCTGTCTGCCTATCCGCCCGCCCACTCGACCGCATACCTGCCTACCTGTCCGCCTGCACCCCTGCCTGGCATCGCCTGGGTCACACATGTGCCTCACACGTCGCCTGGCAGCGTCACCCATGTCAACCCAACACCATGTGTGTCCCTGCCCCTCGTGTGCTGCTTTGCAGTGAGCGGCTGCAACTGGGTTCCCTGTGCGCCCTGTTCTGCATTGCCAAAGACAGCATTGCAGCCTCCGCAGTGCAATGAGCACAGTGAGGTGGCAGATCAGCAGTTAGCCAGTGTAAGCGCCAGTGCCAGTCAGGGTGAGGGTGAGGGTGAGGGTGAGGGTGAGGGTGAGGGTGAGGGTGAGGGTGAGGGTGAGGGTGAGGGTGAGGGTGAGGGGTGAGGGTGAGGGTACGTGGCAGCCAGTGTCATTCAAGCACTGGCCAGCAGTGTGCCACCCCCTCTCCCCCTGCCCTACCCACTTCAGCCTCCACCACCCTGCCAGCGCGCCCACTCAGCGGGGCCATGCTGATCCCAAGCGTTGACACTGGTGCTACTGTCTACACCTTCACGCCGCTACGTCACTTGGAACAACGTGTGTCAAACCCACCATGCCACCCTAAAGCTATGGCACAGAGGCACCCCGGCTACAGGGAGTGGTGCATAGCTGCCTTCATTGAGGTTGTATACAGCCCAATGAGCTGAGCTCATGGACAGATGCGTAGGGGACCCACCACATACTTAGCGTGAGTCATGACTAGGGACCGGCTGGTGTGTGCACATGGACGGACATGCACATGTTGTACAGTCGGGTGCTACACAGCATGTCACATGTCAGGTCTTGGAACAAATCTGGGACAAATCTGGAACAACATTTGGGTGTGACTGCACAGAGCACTGCCGACGTCGCTACATCAGCTGCTAGGCGACGTCGCAGTATTGTGAGCGCCGATGGGCGATGCGAGTGGGGCGCCCCGCAACCGCTACTGGTAACATGTGCCTGGGCCTGTCGCGCTATGTGACCCATAATAGCTGCATCCGCAAAGCTCTGCACAAGCTGTGTGCAGGCTATTGCGCCATGGCCACAGCTTGGCGAACGAAGCGGGCATCATAATCAGTAAGAAGGTTAGGAACAGCAATGGAGTGCAGATTGTGCGCTAGGGCAATTGCTAAAAAACTAGCTAGGGAGCGCCATGTCCCACTGCATCTTTATACATGTCACCATGCACATGTCCATGCCGACTCCTCATATGGAATGAAATGGTCTGGATGACTTCCCCACAACAACAGCAGGCTGCTCATTAACAGCATCAGCAACACAAAATTTAAGAACAATATGCTGGCCTATGTCTCCTGAAACCAACACTCCCTGTGTACATCAAGAACTCACACTCATCCTCTCCCTCCACTACTCCCTCTACATCCATGAGGCACCCTCAACGGCTGCAAACCCCATCCCTGGTGGCACCTTCCTAACTCACACCTAACAGCTCGATGCTTGAAGACGTGATGGCACGTGAGTGAAGTTAAACCTGCCAACCAATCTGACTGTAGCCGACTGCAACCAACTGCAACTGACCTGAACTTAGCCGGCTAGTCCAGTCTCAACCTGGTCATCAGACCTATGAACACCCAGAGATGTCTGTGAGTGGGAAAGCAGGTCCTGGACCTGCCAGGGCTGGCAAACACCTCCTGGCAGCCTGGGTGCAGCAACTAAGCACACTGCATGGAGATGTGGGTGTGCAGCCGCATGCAGGCTAATGGCATCAAGCAAGAGTATTGCCTGTCAACCCTGGGAAGAGAGCAGGTTAAACAAGCTGGGTGGGTAGTAATGGTGTGGCCATTGACGGACAAGCACTTTGCCTGCCTGCTCGCCTGACAGTGGGCTGAGGGCTGCAACATGGATGCCCACATGGCAAGCCTGCATGTCTGCAGAGCGCTGCTGCATGCTTGCCGCCCAATGACCCACCTACTTCGTTGCGCAAACTAGCTGCTGCAAAAAGCAGTGATGCTGCTTCGCAGAGTGCCATAGCTGCCACACTTGCTGCACTCAGCACACATGCTGCACCTGCCATGCTAGTCACACCTGTCACCTCTCTGAGGCTCTTTGCTGGTGTGGCTGAGGCCATGCGGCAGCACAGGACAGGCTCGTGTAAGGGCGAGTTCGGCTGTGGCATGGCAGGGCAGTACATGTGGGGGTGGGGTGGGGCAGGGTGGGTAGGGTGCTGGTGTGGTTGTTGTGGTTGTTGCTGATATATTTACTGTTGTTATAGTTGTTGTTATTGTTATTAGTGTTACTATTGTTATTGTGATTGTTATCGTTCTTATTGCTGTTTCGGCTAACATTGCTACGCAATGTCCAACTAAACGCATGTGCTGTGCGACTTGCTGCCCTGGCTGTGTGCAGGCTGCTGCTGAAGGAGCAGCTCTCTGCTGCCCCTGCGACGAACCCTCCCATTCTCATTCTTGCATCACCCTTCTCACGCACCTTGGAGACGGCACGGCTGGTGGCAGCTGAGGTGGGCCAGCAGCTGTGAAGTTGGCATCTTGTGGCATGCGCTGGCGTGTCCATGCCTCATCAATCCATGAATGGATCACTATCACAAATACACTAGAACAGATACCCTGTCCTTAGCAGAGGGGCACAAAACGGCGCTGCCATGAGGCAATACTCACTCTCAATTCTTCACTGAGCTGATGGGTCACTCTTAATCGGACATTGCCACAGTAGACCTGTCTGCAGCGGACGGGCTTGCAATGGTGCCTCACGCCTCCCTGTGCGCTGTCGATACTGGCCATTGAAGGGCGCTGCACCCACAGTGCCATAGCAGTGTCACCTCGTTCAGCCATGCTAAGCACAGGTTACGTTTGTCACAATATGGGTTATGTGAATGCTTGTACCCATGCCCATACCCATGTGTGCACCATCCTGTTTTCCCCCTCCACCATGCAAGTGGTAGCTGCCTGGCAGGTGGGAGTTGATCCCTTTGGGCCACACTTCCTTGTGCGTGATGAGCTCGTGGAGCGTGACTTTGGCAGTGACAATGAGGGTCAGCCGTATGCAGGTGGGATAGCATTAAAAACCCTGATCCTTTATTAACCCTGGTCCTAGTCCTATATATCCTTCATCCTTATCTTATTTTATCTTATCTTTATCCGTATCCTTATCTCTATCCTTTTCAACCCTAATCCTAACCCCAATGGTGCAACCACTTGTCAGCCAACGATCCTATCAATACATCTGCCTCCCTTACCCATTTGTTGGTCACAATGTTTTTCCAAGCATCACTCTCGCTCTGTCTTCCCCTGCCTTCCGCCTACCTTTCTTCTTGATATTATTGTCCGCAAAGTTTCTCGCTCTGAGCCCACCTTCCCTCCCTCCTCCCTCCCTCCCTCCCTTTCTCACCTCCGTGAGTACATACCTCACTCACCGCCGAAGCACCATCCTTAGTCCATGGCACCATGCTAGCATAGCTGGACAGGCATGGTTGTTTGGGTCAACAGGCAGCATTGCCCTGGTCACAGGTCGGTATGAGGCGGTGTGGGCTGAGGACCAGCGTGACAGCCAGCACCCAGCAGGCAGCGACGGGGAGAGTGTGGTGAACGTGGCAGAGCGACTGAGGGCGTTGCTGCAGGTCAGTCAGGACTCAGCCCCCAACCCCGCTGTTGAGAACATGTAGCAAGCCATTGATGAGGCAAACCCGCTGTGGGTAGAGGGAAGATGGGAATCAACCCCTGGTCCACAGGTGTCTGTCAAAGAGAAGTCAATCCCAACCAGCTTTGGCGATCGGCTTTTTCCAGATCCCAGGTTCAATTCCCAGGGCTGGGTCTTGCCCTGGCCCACCCCATTTGAGAAGTTGCTGCCGGGCGTCACATGTTGCAGGCCCCTGCCAGCATCAGGGCCCCTCCAGTCTGCCCAATGTTAACAACCTGCTGCTGACCCTGTCCTGGCTGTGGTGTGGCCTCAACGGTGGTTGAGCCCAGGAGGTGGAGGGGCAGCACCAGGGCTGCAACGTGCTGCTGGTGGCGCATGGAGACACACTGTCCATCTGCCAAGTGAGTAGCAGCACCCTGCTCTCATGCCGTTAGGCTGCCTAAGTAGGAGCCAAGCGCACCGCCCTAGTCCTCCTGCCAGGCCAGGTATGACTTTACTGTCGAGCCTTATCGTCACTGCTAGCTATGTTGCTGCACTGCTAACAGTATTGCTTTCTTTCGGTGTAGCTAGCGGATAGAGGGTTCTTACGTTGCTTGATGGCATTGTCTTCGGCTCGTCCTCCTGCCAGGCCAGGCATTGCTTTCCACGACAGCAGCCACCCGCTTAGTGTAGCTAAAAGGCAGCCGGTGTTAGATCGCTCGACTTTTTAGATATCGCTGAGCATCTATACTTCACACGTTTGGCTTTAGTACCATCAACGGAGTTACTGTCCGCCCCGACCGCCAATAACCTCCTCACCTGTACCCTACCCCACCAGGGTTAGGACTTAGGCAGGAGTATGTTTAGGGTTCCCGGTGGGTGAGCCAGGCATCAGCGCGGTTTTGTTCAATACGCCTTTTTTATGGCGTGCCTCGATAGAATATTCGCTCGCGAGTGGGCGAGGGAGGTTCTGGCCAATATCTTGTGTGACATCTCACCGGCTCGATGGAGACTTTTGTTTGCAGGCCTTGATGACCTCGGGTGTCGGCCCCTCCCTATGCCAGCACCGGCAACACCACTTTAACACTGCGGAGCTGAAGCGCGTTGAGCTTCATGCCCACTTGCGAGGCTCACCGTAACACGCTTGAAACACCTGACAGTGCACCGAGTTCTGCCAAAGTTGAAATTTGAATTGTGCTTCTTGACATTAGGAGGTAGCCTACGACGTCTTGCCGGGTATCGGTCGCAACTCTTCAGGCACCAATGAAATTCCTTTTCGTGTTGATTCGTTCTCGGTCATCTTGCCGTCAGACGCGCGGCGACAGGCATGTCAACCTTACATACGGGAAGCAGATCTACTGTCTGCGTAAGTCCCGTGCGCCGTCAAGCCTGCGCCGTCTCTTGCTCATCACCCGCACGCCAGTGAATCTGCAACCCAGGCCTTTTTGCGCGAACCTCTTCAATCAAGCGGCCAAAAGTGTCCTGCTGACACACCGGGTTGCCTCCAATCTCAAGGCTGGTGAGGCGAGGTGCTCCTCCCGCCACCAAAGCATCGAGCAATGATGTGGCGCCGCTAATACCGATGTCACAGCCGCTTAGCACCAGGTCGCGCAGCCCGGAAAAGGCGTGCTTCGGCCCCGACTCGTCGCCATGACCTTCCCGGCTCTGTGCGATATCGCCAGCGACCCGGCCAGCCGGATTAGCACCGACTACCTCCCCGGCCGGAACCGTCAACCCACAGTCGGCATCAGACGGGCGGTCGCGAAGCAGTCGCGCCAGCGATGCGGCCCCATCATTCCCCAGCTTGCATCCCAGCAGCTGCAGTCGGGTCAGACATGCTGACCGTGCCAAGTGCTCCAGCCCCGCACACACCAAGGGGCACCCGGATAGATCCAACGAAAACCCCTGCCCCGCCTGCTCCTCCTCCCATGCCTTTTCCACCAACATGTGCCTATCCTGCCCAGCCTTTCCTGCTGTGGAACAAGGCTGCCCCTGTCCAGCTTGCTCCACTGGCTGCTGATCATGGCGGGTCCATGATGGGGAGGTGAGGCTGGCACTGAGTGAAGCGACCAGGGCAGCACCTGCAATGCCAGAGCCACAATGCACATTGCATGGACATGTCATGGGCACGAACACAACAGCGAGTGTGGAGGTAGGGTGGTAGGCAGGATTGGCAGAACAGGGTGAGAGAGCGAGATAGAGCAGCGCACTGAGAGTGGAAGGTTGGGAAGGAAAAAGCTTGTCTGGGTCAAACCAAGTTGAGTCTACTGCGATCTGGTCATTTCTTCAATGCAGGCTTGCATGCTGCATCTATCTCCATGCTGCTCTCAGGCTAGGGCGCCACAGTGCATTGCACTGATGACCAGCTATGCAATTTGCTTCAGAGGTCCCCAAGGGTGGTATCAACATTTCAGGTGGGCTGGGGCGGTGAGCAGGGTGGTGGAGCAGGGTAATGAGGTAGGGTGGTGGGGCAGGGTGATGGGGCAGGGCAATGGGGCAGGGCTGTGAAGCAGGCCATGCGGCAGGGCTTAATTGGTGAGTGCTGCCAGGTGCAGGGCACAGGCTGCCTACCTAGGTTGCGGTTGCTGGCCATGGCCAAGCTCCTGAGGCTGCAGCTTGGTGCGCTCAAGGCAGCAGCTAGAGCCGGCCTGCATTGGGGTCAGGCATGGTGGAGAATGTGGTGTAGGGTGATGCCGGACAATCCTTGCATGAGCAGGGTACAGGGTGCATGGGGAGGCAGTGGGCTAGGGTCGGCAGGGAGATGAAGAAGGCGGTGGACGTCAGGGTCAGGGTTAGGGCCAGGTTTAGGGTCGGGGTCAGGGTTGGGTCCAGCACCCGCAGCACCCCACCTCGGCTACAAGCATGCCTTATGTGTGCATCACATGGTCATACGCTGCTTCTGTTGCTTGTTGCATCAACTCACCCGCATGCATCTGAGCAGCCTGTGTCGCTGACGTCCAACTGCTGCAACCGACAGCTTCCACCCAGCTGCAGCACTGCCCCTGCCACCGCCTGAACCCCAGAATCCCCGACCCCTGTCTGCTGCAGTTCCAACCGTGTGAGGTGTGAAGCAGCCAGCACAAGTGTGACAAGGCCGTCCGCAGCCTCTGAGCCTGAGAACTGAGGGTTGCACGACAGGTTGAGACTGAGCAGGTTGGCCAGGCCAGGCTGGGCTGCCAGGGCAGGCAGGCAGGTGGCGCTGAGCTGGCAGGCAGAGAGGTGCAGGTGGCGCAGGGCTCCTGTCCAAGCTGGGGAGCACAGCGCCATCAGGCCTGCGTCCCCCCCCCCACACACACACACACACACACACACACATGATGCAGTGGGTCTGGCCACACCATGCAGTGGGGCCTACTAGCAGTCGTGAACTGTAGCCAGGTGGCAAAAGAGGATCCTGCAGGACTACCCGGCTTGACCCTGAGCCTGAGCCTGAGCCTGAGCCTGAGCCTGAGCCTGAGCCTGAGCCTGAGCCTGAGCCTGAGCCTGAGCCTGAGCCTGAGCCTGAGCCTGAGCCTGAGCCTGAGCCTGAGCCTGAGCCTGACCCTGATCTTTGCCCTCTCTGGGGTCAAGCCACACAGGCCACTGCAGTCACCAGATGATGAAGGAATGCACATGGCCACCACCACTACCACCACTAGCGCCAACAACAGCAGCATGGCAGCATTGGGCAACAGCAGCTGAAGCTGCAGGCCCACCATCGCACCAGGCGTGCACACCCAGCCCTGCTGCCCCTGCCCCACCCTACTGCCCCTGCCCCACCCTGCTGCCCTGTGCCCACCCCTTGGCAAAGCCCACCTGCATCACCCAGAGGGTTGTCACCCAGGGCCAAGTGGGCTAATGAAGGGGAGGCGGCCAGAGCTGCGCCTAGCGCCCGCCCGCCCTCCTCCCCGACCCCCTGCATGTGCAGGCAGAGCGAGTGGGCAGGTGGGCAGGCGGGGAGGCAGGCAGGCAGCTGGATGCTCTAAACCCTCAGCACCGCCCTGGGTGGCTATATTGCTAGCAAACGCGTGGTAAGGAGGCGGGTGCTGTGGCACTTGCTATGTCAGCCCAATATCTGACTGCTTGGTAGGATCCATAGATTGAGAGGCCTTGCCAGCAGGCAGTCCGACCACACACGCCAGCGGGCAGGTGTTGTGCAGCCATGTAAAGTACCTTCTTATACATGCCTTGCAATGCTTGCACACATGACATGGTGTGTGCCACATGCACCCCCGGCTGGTGCAGTCAGGCTCAGAGGTGCTGAGTTTGAGGAGGGCTGGTGGGGCAAGCTCATGGCAGTGGAGTGTACTAGGTTTGCCTGTCAGGGTAAAGGTGGTGGAGGTGGAGGTGGTGTAGGAGGTGGTGGTGGTGGTGGATGTAGAGGTGGTAGGACTGGGCCAGGAGCAAAAGCTATATGGTGCTGGGGGTGCAGAGATCTTGCCGTGCTCCGTGCTCCATGCTCCGTCACGCCCGCCGTGCCTTGTTGGCTAGGTCCAGGCTGGTGAGGCTGCGGCTCGCGGCTAGGCCAGGCGCTAGACTCAGCACCCCCGCATCCCCAAAGCTGCTGGTGCCCACTGTCAGGCTGCGCAGCGACGTGGTGCTGGCAAGCAGGGATGCCAGGATGGCTGTTTGGGCGGCGTCCAGGGCGTGTGAGCCCAGGGATAGCTCGGTAAGGCAAGGTGTCTGGGCCAGGGCGTCGCAAAGGCGCTGAACATCCTGCATGGGGCCAGGCGGCATGGCACAGGCAAAACTGGCGATTTGCACTGCCCCGAGCGTGCCGCAGCCCGCGGATGCGAAAAACATGCTGGTGTGCGCACGTTAACACCGTCCAGCCGCCGCTGCGGGAGGAGTGTTAGCGACGTAAGAGCGCCGCTGCGGATGCGGCTGAGCAAATCGTCGATGCTGGCGCGCTGACCCCACACCATTGGCCCTTGGGGTGCTGAGTAAAGCACGGAATGCACCTACTAGAGACAGGGATAACTAAACTGCATGCGTTTCATACTAGACACAGACACTGCAAACAGACACAAATACAAACACTAAATGCGTATGTGTTTGGTCCGGAGTGTCATTCTGCATGGCTGCCTACTGATCAGTCACATGGCGAGTCATGAACACTAGCACGGTTGCTATGCAGATATCGACTAACCGACTCACCACCACGGTTGCCCTGGGCACCGGGTGCAGGCACCGGGCAGCCATCTCATACTCCTGAACTCGCACAACCAATCGATCAATATCACGCGCCGTACCCTAGAGAAAGCCCCACCACCTATGGGAGTGCCAGGCGGCCATGCGCGACAGGGCGACGAAAGTGTCAGGCATGTCGAAGTCTTGCTGACAATTACCGTTTTCGCTTGCTGGTAGTTGGTTTTACCTGGCTACAGGGACCATTGCGTTCATGCTCTACACCAACCTTACTTCATACTGCCACACTGAAGTGGACAGTGCATTGCCACCAAGCCCCTTTGCAAGCAGAGCACAGCGCACAACAGCAGTCACAGCCTACATGACTACATACCATACCACAAACCCATACATGTGCACCACAATAAACACTAGATCGCTCATGCACCTGCTCCTGCTAAGCACTTGGCAATTGTATAGCATCTAGCCACACCGGTACAAAAGCTTGGGCTACAGCCGACCAGTACTCGGCGCTGGCAACAATTGCCTACGCCGAGTAAGAGACCGAGTTGAGGCAAAAGGCAGCTTTTATACTGTCCGCTGTCACACTGTGCGTCCGTCCTTTGACAGCCGTTGCATTTGAGGACACGTCCTTAGCTGCTAGTTAGGTCCTGACAGGGCCTGGCGTGCTGTCCTGAGAGACCTGGAGAGGCGTGCTGTCCTGAGACCTGCAGCGGAGACAGCTACAGTGAAGTGCAGCGGAGCGCGTCGGTACAGTGGCGCGTTGGGCTTACAATGGACATACAGTGGCTTACAATGGCGTACAGCATCCGCTGCTGCAGGCCCTGGCACAACTCCGCTGCTTCAGGCCCTGGCAAGGTCGCTAGGCACTGTCGCTAGGCTGGATGCCTAGGTGTTTGCATGACGCCCAGGACCAACCTCATGACCATCTTCATCTTCATCATCTTCATCATCATTAACTAGTCTGCACTCTAAGCATAGTGTGCACGAGTGCTGGAACCAGCTGCCCCTACCCTGCCAGTAAGCACATGGCAGGCTTTCGACAGGCAGATGCAACAGCAGAGCAAAGGGGCGGAGCTCTGCCCCTGTCACTCAAGCGAGTGCGTTGGCAAGGTCTATAAATCCAATAGTCAAGTGTCTAGGCTACACCCTACCTGGCCTATGAGGCTAATGACCGTAATGATACGTACGCCACTATGACCAGGCACTCAACCAAGGTGGTTCTCAACCTGCCGGACCGTCACAGTTCTAGCAAGGCCACAACAGTCAGAGGCACTCTACCGCGGTGTTCCTCACCCTGCCAGGGAGCGTGAAGTTGCACTTCCAGCCCCTGACTTATACGCCAACACAGCCGTCATGCCGTCATGAGCATCAATTGACCCGTACACCCCAGGGCATGTATAGCCTGGCCCTGGTCTCACCTCTCGCTACCTGCTGGGGTGCTTCAAGCAAGCAGCGAGGTCACTCACTCGCTCATGGCATGGCGCCCCTGTGTCCAACTGGGGGGTATCTCAACCCTGCATGCTCCTGTGCAACGCAGGCACACCAGGCTGCTGTTTTTGTGGTTACCATGCACTCAGCTGGATGCGGGCCAGCTATGTGCGGAGTGGTGTTCGAGTGGATCGACAAGCTATGCCTGAGTCCATATGTGCAAGATGGTGGCCTGGGTAGTGGTGGCCTGGTGCCTGCGGTGGCTCCTATGGTGGCTTCTAATGTTAGTGTGGAGGGTTTTCTGCAACTCCATGACACCTGACCATCTTAACATAAACCCTTTCATCACAATTCAAACACGATTCAAACAACGCAATGCTCCAAATTGCAGGGACAAGGCAGCTGTGCCTCCAACCTCCCTGACATGAGCTGTGCAGTGTCATGCATGAGGCTGCTTTTTGCGGCATCAACCTTCACCTTTCCCCACCCCGCACTTTCACCCCGTATGCTTGCTGACAATTCAGGCTTCACTGCGTTCACTGCTTCAAGCCTGTTGTTTCGTTGGTAGCCTGACACTAGAGCTCCCTGGGTTCCTCATACATCAGCAGCTCACTTACACGAGGTTGGACTTAGTGGGAGGGTAGCAGGGGCATGCCCTGAGGCTGCTTTTCTCCCGTACAGTATGCAGCTCAGCAGGATCCCTAGACTGTATACCTACGGCTTTGGGCTGAGACCCTGCCTGACCCAGACTTACACCCCACGCCTGCATCCCTACGCCTGACCCCCAACCTACAGGGAAGTCACACCTCATCCCTTACTGGTAGCATGTGCTTGGCAATGTTTGACATGCATGGACATCTGCAGATTTGCATGGAGAGCTGACTTGCCTGCATGTATTTGCTCAACATGTCAACGGGATCGTCCATGTTCCCTCGACTGCATTAGCATTACACGAGCATCAGGCCAGGCCAACAAAACTCATTCAACAAGGAACAACATGTTGGTCTGTGGGTAATCTCACTCCGCTACTAGTTGTAGCATCCTCGGTCGCACCCTTGATGACCACAAACCCCATCCCGGTGGCACGTTCCTGGGGCAAACCCCCTGACCACTGGGCACCTCATCAAAACTAACAGCTTTACGCTTACATGGCTACCAGCCCGTTGCACTAGCATACACCAGTGAACTAGCTAGGAGCCCTAGAGTGAGCCATGGCTCTAGGGCTCGGGTATCAGGCCAGGCATGTTTACACAGGGTGGGTCAGGTGCAGCGGCTGGGGCAGCGTGTGTGAGTGCCCTGTGCATGCTCCTGCTGCTGTCCAGCAGTGCTGTGTGGCGGGTTGTGTGACTCACCACAGCAGGATGGGTAACTTGGGCCTGTCTACCACTTTGGGCAGCCAGTCCCCTCCCTCATACTCCACCCCTTGCAGCCCTGCAATGTGCAGCAGGACCAGCACAACAATATCAGTGCAGCAGCACACCAACATCACAGCACCTCCACACCAACAGCACAGCAGCTGCACCAACAGTGCATGGCATGCATGACTGATATCGACAGGAGCAACCAACTGCGCAGGGATTAGGATGGAGGAGCGCAGCCTGGGGTACGATGAAGATGGTGGTTCTGAAGGCTAAGGTGGCAGACTGCCATTCCCAGTGGCTCCCACCTGACAGCAGCTTCCGTACGCCAAAGTGTGTCAGGCCATCTGCCCTCAACAGCGCACTGCCGCCCAACACCAGGGCTGCTGCTCTCTGAGAGGAGGTGGGCAGGCAGCAGAGCAGGCTTGGTTAACCGCAAGCCCCTGGTGCCACCTGGGAAAGAGTTGAGGGGCCACGAGGCTGATGCATTGAGAGTGAGCGCTGTTGTTGGGCCTTGCATACCTGCTCCTCCACTAGGCACTTCAACTGGCTGGAGCTCAGCATGGTGCCTGAATGCAGGGTTGCTGGGGAATAGCTAGGAGCGCATGCCAGGACGACCTGCCAGACACGCATCCCAAGCATGGAACAGAGCGAGAGAACAACCACGATGCCCCCGATGGATGACAGCACGTGGGGGCACGCACTTCGTGCGTAAGCGGCGTGACGGCGATGCCTACGATTGGGAGCTGCTGCCTCACGATATGAAGTAGCAGTGACACGTGCACTTGTATCGTGGCCCGCGGGCTCAGAGCGGGCATGAGGCCAGATGAACGAGCTTAGCTGGCGGGTATCGCACGGCCTGCACATGGTGAGAGGTATGCCTGGTGCATGTCTGATACGAGGGGATGCATGGCAAAGTGAAATGAAGCAATGTGTCCGAAAGTTACTGCTATTTATGTATGGTGACTTGATGAGGTAGGGGTTACTTTGTGAGTTCTCGCAACAAAGGCGAGGAGTGATGATTGTCATTAGTGTACTTATGATCATCCCCTTCGACCTTGCACACGTCTGCCATGCACACGTCTGCTCCGTTGATTGGAACGAGGGTGGGATGGGCCCGGGCTCGGCATGAGGCAGCCAAGAGCATGGAGCAGCTCACCGTTGCGCATGCAGCCCTCACCGTTGCGCATGCAGCCCTCACTACTAAGCTTCTCAGCTCCCTCATCAACAAGCACATCAAGGCACTGTACGAGTACTTGTACGAGCACAGCCAGCTCTTCTTCCAGCTCCCTCACCTGTTAATCGTGCTCGTACAGTGCCTGGATGTGCTTGTTGATGAGGGAGCTGAGAAGCTCAGTTGTGAGGGCTGCATGCGCAACGGTGAGGGCTGTATGCGCAGCGGTGAGCTGCTCCATGCTCTTGGCTGCCTCATGCTGATCCTGGGCCATTGCCCCATTGGCTCTGCTTGCTCTCGTGTGGATTTTGACCCGTGGCATGTCAGGCACAGGGGGAAGTGAGGAGGTGCTGGTAGGTGTTGGGTAGGCAGCTGCGCCTGCTGGGGTGGGCTGCTAGCAGGTACTGTGGGCAAGAAGGGCATGTGGTGTTTGGGCTCCTGCAATTGATACGCTGAGGCTCACTGAGCTTTGTGAGGAATATCATTTCTTCTGTCGGAGCTGTGCATATGAGTAGAGTAGCCCTTTGATCCAAAGATCAGCACAAAAATAAGACATCTCTCTGAGTTTTGGCTGGGTTTAATGTTCACAGCAAAATCATACCTGCTGTAGCTGAGCCTCCAGCTGAGCCTTCAGCTGTAAGTTCACATGTGCTTCTTTCATTGCAACCACTCCCAGCCCCACCCCCTGCCCCTGCCCTTCGCCCCGCTTCTCCCTCCCTTGCTACCTGGGTTGCATGATGTGTTGTAGCGCAACTCCAGTCGGCCAAGCTGTACCCTCAGCATCTTGCTGTGTTGACACCTTGCTATCAGGTTGTGACCGCAGAAGGCGCAACAGTGTGGGTACTTGCTGTATTTGCTGGAGAACTTCAGCAACAATTGCCATGCAGCCAAAGGACCAAAGGACCAAAGAAGGGCAGGGCAGTTTAGGGAAGGTCAGGCTAGGGCCATAGCCAGGGCAAGGCTAGTGCAAGGCAGGGTTGGTGCATGTTAGGGTTGAGGAGTGAAAAGCGCACCTTGCGGTGGCCCAGCCTTGCTGTTGCTGGGGCATGCTTGGGGGCATGCTCTGCTCGTCCTGTTCCTGAGTGGTGTGTCTGCATGACACCATACACAGGAGTGTGACAATGGTGGTGCTACCACCAAGGTGCTAGGTTGAGTAGGCAAAAACCGGCTGCAATCTGAGTGTACAGCTGATGCTGTGCAGCTGGCTTGCCATGTCAGCCCATCATCCAGCAGGGGCACTCACATGATGGGCTGCTGCTCCTCACCAGGTGAGGTCAGTGTGTTGGTGGCAGGCCTAGTGAGGATGGAAAGCCCCGGTAGGTGCATCAGTGCCGGCAAGGCCGGGTGGTGCTGGCTGGACCCCTACAACTAGGACTGTGATGGATGCGAGGGTGATTGGTTTGGGAGATGGTGGGGGTAGGGCGCATGGGCTGTGCAGCTGCTTGCGTGGGTGTGGAGCAGAGACGGGGCATGGGCTGGAGTTGGCTGGCTGCCTCCTGCCCCCGCAGGCGCTTGCCGATCTGTAAAAAGCTGCCTCCCCCTCCACATGAATCTCCACCCAGCCAGGGCTGCCAGCTGGCGTAGACCTCACACAACACGCACAACGGGCAGCCTGGCCCCCCTACCGTTTGTAGGGGTGGGATTTGGAGGACAAGCCCATGCCTGCAGGCATGTGCACACGCCAACTTTTAAACCCCCTCTTGGGAAATCTCGGGAAGTGTTGAGAACTTGGCAGGGGGTCCACAGTGAGTTCCCTAGCCAGTGACGCAAGGCTGGAGAGTTACATTGAGTTTGGTGGTTGTCAGATGGGTATTAGCAGAGTGAGCAGCATGGAGGAGGTTTAGCCCACCTCTTGGAGCCTTATCAACAAGGGATGATGCAGTTGCCACTGATGTGCTCCTACTGTCGTCGGACATTTCCCCCCCCGCCGATCCCGCCTCGATTGCGGACCGAATAGGGGGACCGACGCCGACTGATATCGGCCCAGTGTGTCGATGGGGTAAGCTGTCGATTCGATGGGGGTATCGATTTTTGTGATTTCGAGGCATGATCGAGGCATGTTTTAGGCATGTTCGAGGCATGTTTGAGTCATGTTCGAGGCATGTTTGAGGCAGTTTCGGGTCGGCTCCATCCATCGATTCGATGAGGGATCGATGCGGGAAACTCATCGATGTTACACTAGCTCACGGCCAGAGCACAAGACCTACCAAAGACCTTCTGCCAACGTACAAGGCCTACCACCAAAGCACCAAGCCTGCATACAGAGCAATGGGCTTGCTGCCATGACACTGTGCATGGTAGGACACAAAGTATGCTAGGCATGCCACGCCAAGTGGCACTAGTGCCCTCACTTATCAGGTGCGCCCTGTGGGCTCAGCTATATTCCGCTGTTGGCTGGGCTTCATCTGTGCCAATGCTGAACGGGTTGGGTTGGAACCCAGACGCCCTTGCTATCCAAGTTGGTACGTGCCACTACTAGCGCCGACTCCGGGCTGCCTGCTCCAGGCTTCCCGCTCCACGCTGCCCGCTGGGGTGGGGGAAAGTAGACAGGGTGGCTGCTTGCGTCCTCATGCCCTAGTATGGCTGCCGCTTTCTTGTATGGCTGCTTCGCACTGTGCCTCCAAACTGCGACTCATGGCTACACATGGCTGCTGCTCCTGGCTGCAGTTGGCTGCAAGGTAGGATAGAGACATCAGCTGACTCCTGACTCTTCGCACCCTTCCACAACTACCACACCTGCAGGGGAGGGGAGGGGAGGGGAGGGGAGGGGAGGGGAGGGGAGGGGAGGGGAGGGGAGGGGAGGGGAGGGGAGGGGAGGGGAGGGGAGGGGAGGGGAGGGGAGGGGAGGGGAGGAAAAGGGGGAGGGGTGTGACCATCAGAACCTGCAGAAAAACAAGGGCATGACAGCGGTCAGACTAGGGAAAAAAAAGCCACAAAGTTGCAAAGGCTAGCCACTCACCACTCACTCACTTCCTAGGTTAAGTGTGTGAGGGAAGAATGGGGTTGGGTGTGGGACGAGGGGGGTGGGTGCTGCTCATCGCTGCCGCTCATTGCTGCCAGTTATCGATGCCGCTCATCGATGCCGCTTCCAACTGCTCCTGGCTGCCAAGCTGCTTCCCTTGGCTGCACTTCATGGCTTCCAGCTTACGACTGGTCCTGCGCTCCAGGCTCCTTCAATTCACCTCCAATCCAGTTCACCTGCAAGCAACCCATGCCCCACATTCTTTACCAATTGACTAGTGGCTATTTCTTGATGATTATCGCACCTTTCCCGTGCTACTTGGCATAAGTTGTGGAAGCAGGCCGCGCTCCAGGTGGACGCTCTGCCGGAGAAATCTTCTTACTTCTCTTCTATCTGACTGCATTTCTTCTTCACCTGCAAGGCACTCCACATGTGTCACAAAATCGATGAGCGCCACCTCGCACCTTTCCCTGGCTTCCCATTCTTTCTCCTCGCTGCCTCTTGCTACTTTCGCTCGACCTGGTCGCATGCCTTCTATCGCTGGTGGCGTGTTTGGTCCGGGCTGCTGCTGGCTGCTCCTGGCTGCTAGCTCATCCTGGCTGCTAGCTCATCCTGGCTACTGTGTGCTGTCCTTCGCGATTCCTTCGCTTCCTTCGCGCTTCCTTTGCGAAACCTGCATGCAACCTGAACCTGCTAGATGGCCTGCTGGGTTCGCACCACCTCTAGTGTGTTAAATACGTTGCCTCAATAAGTGCCAGTGGCACTGTGGTTATGATGGTTGGGATATATTATGGTTTCGCCCGTCTCAGCCCATCGGTCGGCAGCTTTCAACCAGCTTCGACCGCAATCGACCCTATTTCGATGACCCCATCGACTTTGCGACAATCGACCCTATTTCGATGACCCGGGGGGAGTCTCTGGCGGCCACCCATCGGTCGCTCGACATATTTCGATCAGCTTCGACCGCCTTCGATCGCAATCGATCCTATTTCGACGACCCCATCGGTTTTGCAAAAATCGACAGGTTTCGATGACCCGGGGGAAAATGTCCGACGGTGGTCTCCTCCTAGTTCCAGAGCCCCTGAGCCAGCGCATGTTGATTTTCATGTTGGACATGAGGTCGGGCTCCTCGCACATCACGCACTATCCATCACGTTAAACAGGGACTCACTGCTATTGGGTCAGTGTATATCAAGTCCGCAGGCTCGGCAGGGTTGGATACCCGGCAGGGTCGGCAGGGTCGGATACCTAACATCAACATGCCCAACCAGCTCAGCGTGTGTCTCACCACGGCCTCAATCCGACGCTTCAATCAGCGTGTAAATCCGTGCAGAAATGAGTCCGAAAAACCCGTTGTCCCTTATCGTTAGGGGGGTTTGTGGTTCAATGGGAGGGGTGACCACCTACAGCTAGAGTTCGAGGAGTTACATACAGGTTGTTGCTCGTCGTCCTAATTCATGATCAACTGCAGTATGTCACGCATTGTGTGCAGGCTCACATAACGACGTGACAAGGCTCACGGTTGCAGGGTATGTAGCTGCCATCAGCATCCAATTGCTAGCACTCTGGCCATGTCACCAGGCATCATCCATGTCCATCAATGTGCTCAGAGTATGGTTCAAGCTGCAGAACCGCAACCACAACATTTGCGCCTTTGTTTAGAATCGTATGGTCCTCTGCTCGAACACCTGATGGCATGAATGCCTGTAGTGCAAGCTGAAAGAGGCCAGCCAAGCAGCATGACGGCTGCCGGCATTAGCGGCGTGACCATCGATGTTCAGCTGGGTGAATTCGTTCATTCTCAAATGAAGCACAAAACTGGCCGCGGCATGGGTATGCGCACATCATTTGAATTGCTGAGCCCTCACTTATCCGCGTTAGGCTTGACGAGTTTAAAGCGCAGAAGGCCGTCATTCAGTGCGTTTAATGCACGCACGTCAGCCTCTGGGAAGACCACGGGCCGCGTTAACTGCGGTCAAACGTCAAGCTCAAGGTCATCGCGTCTCACGCATGATCAAAGTCACGACCGCGGGTGCCCACCCCTCAGAATAAAAGCCCACCTTGGTGCTGCTGAACTTGGGACCAAACAGCGATGTGAGGAAAGACAGCGGTCCAGTAGGAGTCGTTGCAGCATTGCTCCGTTCATCCTCCTCCTGTCACAAGTCAGATAGTAGTCAAACTTCGTTAGAACTTGGAAAGGGGCGGAACGGTGCAGGAGGGGTAAGCATCAGTGTACAAGGCGGCATGCAGGTGCCAGAGCAGTAGGTGGCAGCTGACCCTGAGGATAGGGCTGCTAACATTGTTAAACGCGTGAAAACGGCTGCTAACATTTTTAAACAGGTATACATTTAGCCAGGCCAACAAAACTCATTCAACAAGGAACAACATGTTGGGCTGTGGGTAATCTCACTCCGCTACAATCACATTTAGCCAGGCTCAGCCATGAGCTACAGCACATGGCAGCAGACTGGTTCAGGCAGCAGCACAGCCAGGTCAAGGTGCGCAGCGTAGGGTAAAGCAGGGCTGGCCAAGTCAGGGTGGGGCAGCACAGGTCTGACAAGGTTAGGGTGTGGAGCGTGGCGTCCCTGCTGCCCTGCTCACCTGGTCCTGTTGCCCCTGGTAGGCAAAGGTGAAGGCGCGCTTGAAGTCCAGGGGGTCGGCCTTGACTGGCGCTGCAAAGTGGCATGGGATGATTTGGCGGAAGTTCCAGGAACTCACGATGTCATCCACCCAGGCCCGCACCTGAACACACACGTCACACCTCACATGCACACACCTGGACACACACCTCACACCTCACAGGTTCAGTCACAGCTGCTGCTGCTGTTTCTGCAATGCCTGCGACAGGGTCACCCCCCTGTCCTGGTGAGCAGGCGGTCTGCATGCTGTCACCCTCCTCCAGCTTGAGCCTTGCTGCAGGCAGAATGCCGCTGTAGGCACCTCCTGGCCTGGCAGCTGCACTGGCTGGCTGCCAGGCTGGCATTCCCTCACTCACACCTCTCACCTCCTCTCCACACATTGCCCACCCAAAGGCCATCCATGCTTAACTAGCATGCGTACACATAGCAGTGCCAACAAAACTGATAATTAGCCTAAACAGAACATGGCCTTACCCATATTACACCTACAGTTGTTACTCTATAACCACTTTATTTCAACACACACTCTCATATACATTCCATACCTGTGGTCACACCGGATTACTCACTCTACGTACACAGGGGCACCCCCTACTCACAGCTCTTGTGTGGGCATGTAGGAGGGTGTGACACTCACGTATGGCAGCACCTTGTTGTACACCAGCAGCTCCACCACGGGCCCTACAAACAACCGGTTGCTGATGGCCCTGAAGGATTCCTGTGCCAAGGTAGAGGGAGGGCAGGTGGACAGGTAGGCAGGCAAGGGGTCGGGAAGGCCAGCCGGTAAACTGGTAGGCAGGCGGCTCTCAGGCAGGTGGTGCGCAGAGGCAGGAGTCAGTCAGGTGGGCAGGAGGGTGGGCACTGCCTACTAGGCCTGCCTACCACCGCCTACTACTAGGTGTGTACTACTAGGCAGGTAGACAGGTAGCGAGCAGGCAGGCAATGGGTGAGGTAGGAAGGCGGACAGGCAGGCTGGAGGGCGCTGGTGATAAGCCCAAGGGCAGCTGGCGGGCAGGTATGTAGGTGGGTAGGCAGGCTGTAGCAGGGTAGCAGGCAGGCTCTGGTGGGAGGAGGACATGAGCAAGCTGATAGGCAGGGGGCAGTGGGGATATGGCAGGCGGGGCTGGGGATGTGGCAGGGATGTGGCAGGCAAGGCTGGGGGGAAGGCAGGCAAGGCTGGGGGGCAAGGCTGGGGGTATGCGGGCCGGCAAGGCTGGGGGGGGGCTAGTGCGCGACAGAGCTGACTGACCTCTGGGTCCAGCAGGTCGCTTGGGCTGAAGTACAGCACCAGCAGCGCCATACGCATCCAGCCTGGACACGTCAAGCCCAGCCAGCACCGCCACGCTAGGGCCATTGACAATGATGATGATGGCGTTTGCTGAGCCCAGAAGAGAGAGAGGGGTCGGTAGCAGAGCATGCCCTGATTATGTACAGGTCACACTTTGGTCATTGACTCTGTGGTGCAAGCCGAGTCTGTTGGCAGCGTGGCTGGCTTGGCATGGTGCACCAGAATTTGCCGATGCTGCCCATGCATAGGGCAACAGCCATGTGCAAGCATGCAAGCACAGATGCTCCTCAGTCACGCAAGGTCACCTTGATCAGACCCCAGCAGGGGCCTCTCCATGATGCCTGTCCCGGGGAGGTCACACCTGGGTCACACTTCAGCTGTTGCTCATCTAAATCACTGACCCTGGCACCCTGCTGCTGGCTACAACAGGATGTCCTGAACAGGCAACAGGTAGCTTCCACCCAGCTGCCGCCTGCGTCCCACCCTCCTACCTCTCCGCCTGTTGGCAGGGGTGTCCTCCACAGGCTCTGGTCGAGCTATCTCCTTCACCTGAGCAGGCAGACACTCGCATACATGCATGCATGCTAGCTGGCATGCAGCATGTCCACCCATGGGCCAGATACATGGTCCTGCTATGCTGACGTACAAAAGAAGTACAGAGCACCAACACACTAACACTAGCACACAAACACACTAACACACGAACACCAGGGTGAACAGCCCCCCACCTCTTGTGCATGTGCTTGTGCCCACCCCTCCCCTCCCCTCCCCTCCCCCTCACTGTCTCCTCCCCACATCCTTCTCCTCCCCTCCCCTCCTCTCCTCCCTCTCCTCCCCTTACCCTCCCCTCCCCCCCTCCCTCTCCTCCCCTCCCTCCTCCCTCTCCTCTCCTCCCTCACCTCCCCCTTCCCTTCTTCCCCCCTCCTCCCTCACACCAGCCTGCTACTGCTGCTGCCCACCTCTTGGGCTGTGCGTCCTCCAGCCACAAAGCGTGCGAGCAGGTTGTCTCGGGCAAGCTCAAGCAAGCTGGGCACCGGGATAATGTCAGGCGGCTACGGGCCACAGGTGGACAGCAGCAGGGCAAGGCAGAGCAGGGCAAGGCAAAGCGGGGTGAAGCAGGGAGGGGTGGGGTGGAGTGGGGTGGGCGGAGTGGGGCAAGGTAGGAGCGCAAGCCAGGTGCCAGGTGGCAAGGCAGTGGGCAAAACAACAAGGCCACGAGTGGGGCTCTGAGGCAGGCAGCAGGTCAGGCAGCAGGTCAGGCAGCAGGGGATGTGGCAGGCGGCAGGGCATTGGTCAGGCAGCAGGCAGGCGTGTACCTGTTGATCCACGTAGAGCACTGCGTCAGTGACGAGGAGGGTGCGGGAACGCTTGTGAAAGAAAGCCACCTCGCAAAACCTCACAAAATCTCCAACTCCTGCATGCATGCATGCATGCATGCATGCATGGCCGCATGGCCGCACACAACCCTTTCTTACCAGGACTCTCCATCATGGATGCATGGCATGCACAGAAGAGCCAAGGTACAAACACCATCAGCATAGACGCGGGTGTTTTATTGCACTTGTGCTCTACTGTATCTAATACATCATCACCACATGGAGCCAGCCAAGCAGTGTGTGTGCTTACCTCCACCTATCTCTGCACTGAGTCACAGACACCTGCACAGCAGCTGCCCGCCCACCCGCCCGCCCGCCCGCCCGCCCGCCTGCCTGCCCTCCTGCCCGCCTGGCCAGCCGATCGCCAGCCCGCAATGAACACCCTCTATTCATCCCACCCCTTTGCTCCAGCCCCCTTCCCCAGCCCCTGCTGCTGCTCAACTTCCCAACCAACCCCTGCTGCCCCTGGCCCTGTGGATCCTCTCAACAGAGTGATATGCCTGCTAAGGTGCCATGCCTGCCTGCCTCTTGCTGCTGCTACTGCCCCTGCTGCCCCTGATGCTGCTCCTGCTGCCGCTGCCACTGCTCCTGCTGCTGACCTGCCTGCCGGCGCTCACCAAAAGCATGCGGGAAGGTGCCCGGCACTGACCTATAGAAGGCGGCAGGAACACTTTTTGCTCGATCTCATCAGCCCAGGGCGTGTCAGGGTCATCACTCTTCAGCTCACCTGTAGCAGTGGCAGCAGCAGCAGCCTCAGCAAAGGCAGGAGAGGCAGCAGCACCAGCAAGAGCAGCAGCGACAGCAGCAGCAGCAGCAGGGGTGGCAGCAGCACGCACCAGCAGGGAAGATGCCAAAGAACTGGGGCGGCAGGTTCAAGGGGAAGGACCACTGGTAAGGTGACACATACACCTGCAGGCACAGGCAGTGGTCGCTGCAGTCAGGGTCAGGCATGAATTGTAAGCACAGCCAGCAATGGAGGCAGCAGCAGAAGCAGCGGAAGCAGCAACAAGAGCAGCAGAAGGAAGCAGAAACCAGGATGGTCAGGGCAGCAGGGCAGCAGCGGCAACAGTGGCAGCAACAGGTAGGAGAGCTTAGCAGTGGTCAAAAGGGGTGGACACAACAGTGGCAGGTGTGATTGTTGCAGCAGGAGGGAGAAGGTGCTCTTGGCTGTGCCATACAGAGTGGCTGGAACTCGATCACTGGCGGCGCTGCCAGGCTGCTGCAGCTCATGAGGCTGATGACGGTGAGGGTAAGGGCTGAGCGTGAGGGTGACGTGCTGCTGCAGCTAATTGGACCATGCAGCAGAGTCCTCTTCAACACTAGCTCGAAGCCATGGGGCGCTGCCCTGGCTGTGCAATTAGACACTCCCTGCCTTGACTGCCTGCCTGCCTGCCCCTGTCTTGACTGCCTGCCCCTGCCTGGACTGCCTGCCCCTGCCTTGACTGCTTGGCCTCAACCTGAGCTGCTTGGCGTCAGCCTTGGCCTGCTGCCTTTGCCTTGGCCTGCTGCCCTTGCCTTGGCTTACTGCTTTTGCCTTGCTGCCCTTGCCTCAGCCTTGGCCTGCTGCCCTTGCCTTTGCTTTGGGGAATTGGCGAGAGAACGGGCCGACAAAGGCCTTGTGTTCATACGCAAAGGTGGGCAGCACGATGTATTCCACTGGTGCACCCAGCTCCTTCACCAGCCGCACACACTCCTCAGTAGGGGCCACAGGGGCGTGCACCCACAGCCCTGGGAGCCCAAGCCACCATGAAGTGTATGTCAGCAGCCACGGTGACCAGGCACAGTGGACCAGCATGAAGTAATGAGTTTGAGCAATGGGTTTGCATGGCACAATGCCTGGGCATGCGCAGCCTAGCTGTAGGCCCATGGGGCAGGGGTGACCCCACCCCACCCCACCTCACCCCATCCCACCCCACCCCACCCCTCACCACCGCTCTTAAGCTTAATGACAGTCATGCGTACGGGCGTGTACACGTCGAACAGCTCCAGGGCCTGCGTCTGTTCAAAGGTCCAAATCGTCCCCCTCTCCACCTGCAACAGCACCATCAGAGTAACAGCACCACCAGCAGCACCCCGGTTGCTCCTCCTGCTGCTGCTCCATTGCTGCTGCCGCTGAGGCCACTGATGTGCGGGTGCTGCGGCTTGTGCTGTTGCCGTTGTTGATGTGGCTGCTGCTGCGGGTGCTGCAGCTGCTGAGGTGAGCTGTCCAGGTGCTGAGGGCCAGGTGGTTAGTGGAGTAGCTGCCACTGCCTCAGGAAACTAGCCGGCCTGCTTGCCTGCCCCTAATAAACGTATATCGCCACTGTACCGACGCGCAATTGTAGCGGAGTGAGATTACCCACAGCCCAACATGTTGTTCCTTGTTGAATGAGTTGTGTTGGCCTGCTTGCCTGTCCCTCCTTTGAAAAGTTGAAGTTGAAGTTGAAGTTGAAGCCTGTCCTGCCTTGACCCTCACAGCCTTGCAAGCTGGCGGGCCCTGCTTGTGCTTTTGCCTGTGTGGCTAAGCCAGGCTGTAGCACGGGCTGCTTGGCTGAGTAAGGCAGCGATGGAAACAATTGCCTCCCAAACTTGTTTTGCGGGACAGGTCTGAGAAGAAAAGGAACGCGCTCCGCTGCACTTCACTGTAAGCTGTCTCCGTTGAAGTTGGAAGAAAAGGAAGTTGAAGGAAAGGAAGTTGAAGAAAAGGAAGTTGAAGAAAAGGAAGTTGAATGAGTTTTGTTGGTCTGAGGAGAGGGTGGCAGTTGTGAAGCCCACATGGCGGATCCAAAAGCTGAGGTTGAGGCTATGCTGGCCCTGGTCTGCAGCTGGTGCCAAGCCTGGTTCCAGGAGGTCCAACCCAAGGAAGGGATTGAGCTTGTGGGCTGAGGCTGAGGCCTTAGGCTGAGGCTCAGAGTTTGGCATCAGCTGGATGGCTGATGGCACAAGCTGGGTCCTGTTCTGACAGTTCCACCTTCACTGCCTGCTCACCTCATATCGCACAGTTTTGCGCTGAAAGGCAGGCCCTAAAGGGAAGGGGAATCCAGTGATGAACGCATAGAATTGAGATGGACGCTTTTCTGGACGCTCTTTGTTTGCCAATTGCGACCCGCTTTTGGTTAAGGTCCCTTTCCCCGTCGTGCGCGCTGGGCTGCCTCCTCGTGTGGTGGGCCCGGACCCCCTAGTGGTGACTTGCGGAGAGGCCTGGCGCGTGGTCGAGGGCGCTGCCTTGGCTGACACACTGCAGCGCCGATGGGTGCGCATCGACATCTCCCTGCGATTAAGCTGTGGCGTTAGTGGGGTGGGCGCTGCGGTGGCTGCAGGAGCAGTGTGGCGGCCAGGCATCGCGGCGGCCATCCTGGCACAGAGCCGGTCAGAGCCGTACTGGTGACGAAGGCCATTCATAGATTGTAAGTCACACCCTGAACACCTTGCCACTATGCTGTAGTGTAGCTTTAGTCTGGTTAAGCCCTGGCAGTCCAATGCGTTTGGAACAAAATATTGATTTGATGGATCAAGCATGCGAATTACCAGAGCTGTCGTCCTCGTGCATGCATGACAGTGCTCTATTGTTGATCCAATGGATTGAGCATGCAAATCATCAGAGAGCTCTGGCCCAGGCGTTCCCAACATGGGGTTGGTAATCTTCATGCAACTGCGGCCCATCTACTCCATCATTTGAAGTAACGTTTGCTGCGTCTGCTGCAATGTGATATTGCGCGTTTAATGTCCGACTGGAATTGCCATCGGAGTCTTTCGATGCGGGCAGCCACATGTGACCCCGGATGTGTCCCAATTAGAGACCGTGGTTAGCTACACTGGTAAGCTACGTCCTTGGCTATTCGTTAGCGATGCACGACATGTCGGTGGCGCACACCACCGAAGTCAGGCAAACATGGCTGCGCGAGCTTCCTGATGGTGCAGGCCGCTTGGCGAGGATGTGAAGGAACCCGGGTTTGTGTGTGGCAGCGCTGTATCGCTGTAATGGTGGGCGGCACAGTAGGGACTAGTCACCCCCTCCAGCTATGATCTGCTTTATGTTCTGCACCATTGAACAAACAGCCTGACCTCACACATACCATTTGTAGCATACTCATTAACGCGTCCATGGCACTATGCAACTCAATCATTGGGTTTGTATGTGACAAGTTATACCGCTTACAAGGTACACATGCTGATGGCTACAGGTGCACGAGGAGCCGACTGAGCTTGGCTTACCACTCCGCCACGTGGCCACCACCAACACATCCTAACCCACCATCTCCCAACCTCGTCAACCCCGCCCAGCTCCCAGTAGCCCCTCCTCCCAGCAGCCCAGCCTGGCATCAGCCACCTCCCCCCCACCTCTCCTTCTCCTCGCCTCCTACCTCTCCCCTACCTCCCCTACCTCCCCTATCTCCCCTACCTCCCCTACCTCCCCTACCTCCCCCACCGCCTCTCCCCTACCTCTCCTTCAACCGTAGCCCCGCTCAGCAACTCACCCACCCCCTCTCAATCCCTAACCATGGGTAAGAGAATAAGCAAGGCGCATAGTGCCCAGCTCAATGCACTAATGGCCCAGTATTGGGTGCCGCTCGGCATGGGAGCATGGGGCGCCAAGCCCCAAGTGCCGTGTGACACCCGCTGGGCCAGCTACATCAGCTCAACGGTGTCCATGCCTTCACCTCGGACAGTACTACCTTGCCAGCCCCATCTCCAATGCCCCAGTGGAGTCCTTGTTGCAGCTGCTGAAGCATGGTGGTGGCAGGTACATGGAGCTGCCAGCTCTGCTACAGTTGATGTCCCTGCGCACATGCAAGGAGGCCATGAAGACTGTGGATGTTCATGATTTGCAGCAGCGTATGGGTCAGCTCCGTGCTGAAGTGCGGCGTAAGGAGGATGCCGCAGCTGCAGCACAGCGGTCAGCAAAGGCAGAACGCCAGATCACAGATGCAGCGCACAAGGTGGGGAGGGTTGTGATTAATGTGGGTGACCATGCGTGCCAAGAGCGGCTTGCAGCGGCCCATGCCCTTGCCTTTGGGGGGCGTGATTTTAGCCACAGGACTGTTGAGGAGGCAATGAAGATGACAGGAAAGCAGCTTCAATCATACCTCCAGTTTCACAAGCAGGAGGTACACACGAGCTGGAGGGTACCCAAGCTACAAAGCCACGTGTGCACCCACATCCGTGGGAAGGTCGCCGCAGCTGCGCCCCCTCAGCAGCAGCTGACACCTGCAGGCACCATCCCTGAGCTGGCTGTGCCTGCTGGTGCACCCCCTCAGCAGCAGCAACAGCTGGCAGCGGCAAGCACGTCACGGAAGCGTGAGGCACCTGCAGCTAACAAGTCGAGGGCAGCAAAGCAAGGTGAGACAACACCACGTACTGCACCTAGCACCTTGCTAAGCGTAGTAGAGCAGCCGGGAATGCACCAGCGCCAGCAGCAGCTCCAAATGCTAATAGTGGTATCCAGTCGTCACGACTGCCGTCGCCGCGTCCACATGCCAAAATCAAATCATGTTCCGACTGCTGCTGCGCGTTGCAGGTGCCAGCAACAACGGTGTGGCGAAGCGTGCTAGTGTGGCGCGCCTCGCATGAGGCAAAATCGCATGAATTCAAATGTCGATCTTTGGGCAGGCACTGAGCACCGCTGAGAGCGAGATAGTTTTTGCTGCGTCGGCCATCTCGTAGCTTTGAGTCTCCTCTGTTTAAATCACTGTTTATATATATTTTTAACTGAGTGGCTGCGGAGATACGGGCTTCCTATCACAGGGGGGTGGTTTTCAGGTAGTTGGGAACGCCTGACTCTGGCGTCCTCAACTATCTGTGACATGCAGGGGGTTACCCCGGCCATTGGCCATGCCAATCCGTGCCAGGCCTGCGCATCGCACCACGCCCTAGTGGATGGTAGCGAAGGCTATCGCGGTAGTTCGCGCGCGCTAAAACTTCGCGTTTTAGACTGAAGCCTTGTCCCAGATGGCGAATTGAGCCAAGTGTTTGATCTATGTGTGTGCTCCGCCAAGTGCGCATGGAATGCGATAAGTGAGTGGTGATGAACCAGGCAGGCGGTACAGCAGGGACATGCAGAACACCTGGAACTGCACAACCACGCTCCGTTGCTTTTGTGAGGATATGTGCAGCATTTGTCGTTCGCTCACACAAGCAGCTGCGCTTAGCAAACCCGCTCTCTGTTTATGCACATAGAGTCCTCGAGATAATGTGGCCAATTGAGAGGCTGTGACAATAGCTTGCCACAGATAAGAAACCAACGCTTTCATGTTATCATGCCTCGGTCTCAAGCCGAACCACCGTCGGCGCTCCGCGCAGCCGCCGCCGCTCGCCGCTTGGCAAGCTCTGCTTCGAGCTCATCCATGGTCAGCTCCGCGACTGACGCAGTTGGCCGCGCCGCGCTCCCGGTGCTGGCCACGCTTGCAGGAGCCTGGCCCCATGCAGCCGCTGCCGAAGCCCTTCGCTTCGCCTCAATATCTGGGTCAATGACCTGGGCGGCTGTCACACTCCTGGGACCCGGCGCAGGCAGCGCGAACCCGCCTTCGAGCTCTGCCGGTAGGCGTCCACCAGTACTTATGCGGCCGTCGGCGCTAGGCGAGCCCGTCGGGAGGTTTTCCGCCCCACCTTGGCCGTCTAGACTGCTGCTGCTACTGATGTTGTCACCAGCCGTGCCGTTACCCTGCTGTGAGGCACTGGCAGTGCTGGTACTGGCACCAGCGACTAGATCATCAAAACTGGACCGAGCCACCCCAGCCCTGCTAGCTGTGAGGCTGCTGGTGGGCGTGAATGCACTTCGAGAGGCCTCACGAATCTCATTAAGTCCCAGCTCCTGAGCAACAGGTCACACATGCCAGCAGGTCAGGTTGGCAGCACAACAGGGCATGCTAGTGTTGGTATGTTGATGTGCAGACAAGCTTGACAAGAGCAGAAGCTAAAGCAGGATAGGAAAGCAATTCTAGCGCATTTAAAAAAATGATACAATGGGGAATGTACAGACCGTAAAACTGGTGTCATGAACAAACTGTATAGATAGCGTCGAACCCCACCTGCCCTGCCCTGACTTCACTACAACAGACCTGACCTGAGAGGCTGGATCCATGCACTCCGACCTGATTATTGCCTTGCTTCCCACTGAGTCTAAGACGCTCCAGCCTGCTGTCAAACAACCGACCTTTTCCAAGGTGCCCTTTATGTCTTGCGACACCTCCACCACTTCCCTGATGGTGGGTTGGAAAGCCCGCAGCGTCTGGCCCACACTCTTAGCGGCCTGCGGAGGCCAGGCCAGGTGAGGCTGGGTCAGCAGCACGCAATGCACATATAGCCTGAATAGGCTGGCCTGGGTGAGAGCAGGGAGGAGAGGAGTTGGGCTAGGCCAGGCAAAAAGAGCCCCAGAAGCAATGGATGGCACAAGAGTCGCATAGCCCTCATGCATGCCATGCACTGGAAAGCAACTGACTACAGGGATCAGATGAGCTAATGCAGGGTCATAGCACAGACCATGAAGCATCACCAGGTAGCCCCCCATGACGCTGTTCAGTATGCTGAGGCTTGTCCCCTGGGGCATGGTACCCTCACACTCCCAGAGTGACAAGGGTGGGCTTCTTGCAGTCCCTGCTGCCTGAGTGCAAGGCCCACACTACCTGCCACCCTCCAGCCTCCTCTAACACAGTGCTGAGGTCCTGGCCAAGCATCCTGCTGCTGCTGCTGCTCCTGCTGCTGCTGCAACCATTGCTGCTTCCCACCCTGCTGCTGCTGCTGCTGCTACGAGAGTGCTGGCTGTGCAGTGGTTGGTGCTGCCGGTGCAGCCTTTAGTAAGCCATGTGCCCTGTACCCTGTGCCTATTGAGCCATGCAGCACCACAGCCACACCCAGTTATGCAGGCTTGGGTGCCTGTCGCTGTCCAAGCTGTCCTGCTGCACTAGCTCTGCTGGTGGCATGATGTAGGGTGTAGGGTCCCACAGCCACAGGCACAACAGCAGCGGCTGCTGCAACACCAATGCCCACCTCTGCCAACCCTTTGGGCCCAAACACCACCAGGGCCACGACCCCTACGAGCAGCGCCTCAGGAGCCCCAACGCCGAGGAAGGAGCGGGCCACAACCTGTGCACGGGTGCGCCCAAAGCTGCTCACTTCACGCAGCATGGCATGACGCGAGTGGCGCAAGGTTATGTACCTGTGACCGGGCTGTCCCGCTGGTCGAGCAGTCTACAGAGCAGGAGCAGAGCGGGGAGAAGCGCATCAGAATTATGACGCGAAGGACCGCAAGGCTTTATTGGTGGTACCTGAGATTGGAGCCCGAATGGAGGGAAGCCAAGGCAATACTGAGCGGGAGTGCAATCTACTTGATACCGATGGGATATGTGCCGAGCAGCCAGCGTAGCATGTATTGACCAGTTTCTTGTAGCTTTGTGTACAGGTTGCGCCGCAAGTGACGTGGCGGGCAAGGTTCATCGTGCTAATCACGCAGCGAGGTCGGTCAACAGGTCATTAACCATCAGGCATGGCAGGGCGGGGGAGCACGAATTGGTGTGAGAAAAGCCGAAAGACCCCACCGCGTGTGGCAGATGGTGTGCTTTCCGTGCTCAAGCTCCAGATACTTGACTATAGTGGAAACTTGCATGTGAAGTGGAGGCTGTGATCGAGCAGGTGGCTGTTTAGACATGAATTTCACCATGGAGTCCATGATGGAGGCGTGTGTTCAAATACATGTACTGGTCTTAAACCTTGCCAAATAGGATCGCAGGATGCCACATCAGTACGGTACTGGTATCAGCCCACAGCAGCATATGTATGCACTCGTCGCAGCTACCAAAGTGATAGTCGTGGGACAGAGGTCCATTCTTTGGGTGAGACCGATCATCACTACCAGTGACCTTCACTGCCGTGTGCGTGCGCGCCTTCTCTGGGATCCGGCCCTGCGCTCCGCACCCTGTCTCACTTAGTACCAGAAACCCGCTAGTGTCAACAATCGGCCCCACGCCCCACCCGATCGCCCTATAGCATTAAGCGGATGCCAACGTGTATTTCAGCGACTCAACCAAACGAGGCCGCGGAACTAGTGGCGCTGTACTGCGTGGTGCTGCTCGGGCCTATGCTGCGCCCGGCGGCTGCTGATGTATTTTGGTCAATGGCGTACACCGTGCATACCGAGTCGCTGCCGCCTGCGGCCAGAAGCGGCTGGTACGGGTGCCAGGCCATGCTCGTCACGGACCCGACTTTGTTGCTAGACAACATGTTTTGCGCGCGAATGGCTCCCACCTGCGGCCAGTGCGAGGCTCAAGTGCGTCAGGGTTCTGCTGGCCTGGTCCGAGGCGTCACATGAGGCGAGGTCGGGGTTCAGCGCCACACTACTCACCACTTCGCAGGACTCGGTCCAGACCTTGACCACCTGGTTGGTGGTGCCAGTCGCGAGCAGCGGGGCATACGCATGTGCCACCAGCGCAGTCACGCCACCCTTGCTGTGCGCTGCCACCGTTTTGTAGGTTGCGGTGGCGGACAGCTCGGCCATCCCGGGCATGGGCGCCCCGGCAGCGGACGCCGCACTCATCGCGGAGTATGCTTGGCGGATGTCCATCAGCTTCAGCTCGCCCCGTTCAGAAGCTGCAAGTTGACACGCGGGCGGGTCCCTTTGTTTCTGTCGCCTTGGCACGCCATTGCACACACAAACGTGCGACGCACTCACCAGCGGCGATGATTCCCTGTCTTCCCGCCAATTCGAACGCCACGCCGGCCGGGGGCTGTTTGAAAGGTGCGAGCACCATCGCCGCGACCCGGGACGCGCGGATGTCAAACAATCGGAGCGTCGCGTCGTTGCACGCCGCGAGCAATAGCGAAGGGTCGGAACCCAGCATGATGCGATCCACAGCCACCACGGGCATCGTGCCTGTTGTGGCGGCTGAGGGGGTCATGTTCATAGGAATCTGCGAAAGCATGCACACCAGCCGTTGCATCGGGCTCGAAGCCAAGTGCCGAAGGCAATGGCAAGTGTTGTGCCTGTGGTGCAGGGAGGGTTAGGGTTAGGGTTAGGGGTTCAGGGTAGAGTCAGGGTAGAGTCAGGGTAGAGTCAGGTAGTCAGGGTAGAGTCAGGGTACTAACCCAATGCCAGGCCTTGCCAGGGCCACATGAACCATCCCATTGAATCAGACTTGCCCCTTCTCATACCTGGACCCCCACCCCACCCCCTACTCGCCAACACCCCCCAAACACCCAAGCCTCCTCACCCTGAGTTGGTACACCCCTCCCTGTCCTATCTACTCCCACTCCTGCGACTTCCCCCACCCTCCCCCTCATCCCCCTCCCTTCCTCTCCGCCAACCCCCCTCGGCCATGGCCCAGCCACCCCATGCCCCCAAGCCCCTGCTGCTGAGCAGCAGCAGCGCTCCCCCTCCCCCCACTCACCATGTTTGAGCACATTTCATACATGAGGTCCCAGCAGTAGATCATGTCGGGGTGTGACCCTCCGGCTGCAAATAAGTGTGATTTGTGGCGGCACCATGCAAATGCGGTGTTGCGCCCCTGCTGGGGCGGCAGGTGGATGGTCACCGCCTGCAGGGCGGTTGCCATGCGCTGGCTCCCTGCACGATGCATGGATGGGCGATCCAGCATCAGCAGGACAGTGCACATGTCACACGCTTCCATCAGCCCCTTGGTGTGAGTAGAGGCGAGGTAATGATGACGGCACTCACAAAGGAGCACTCAGAGCGGGGCAGTCATACATGGCCACCACTCCTACTGCTTACTAGGCACATAGGGCATAGCAGCAGGCAGCAGCTCGCTGGGTCAATAGTGGTGAGGGTCGATCCGGGTCGAGGGTGAGGGCGAGGGCGAGGGCGAGGGCGAGGGCGAGGGCGAGGGCGAGGGCGAGGGCGAGGGCGAGGGCGAGGGCGAGGGCGAGGGCGAGGGCGAGGGCGAGGGCGAGGGCGAGGGCGAGGGCGAGGGCGAGGGCGAGGGCGAGGGCGAGGGCGAGGGCGAGGGCGAGGGCGAGGGCGAGGGCGAGGGCGAGGGCGAGGGCGAGGGCGAGGGCGAGGGCGAGGGCGAGGGCGAGGGCGAGGGCGAGGGCGAGGGCGGGGGCAAGGGCTAGGGCGAGGGCGAAGGCAAGAGTTAGGGTGAAGGTAAGAGTTAGGGTGAGTGTGAGAGGCCTCACCCCTCCAGCTCACCAGGTAGGGTGTGGGAGCGCCACACCCTGACTGCTCCATCCGTGCTGCCGGCCAGCAGCATGGGTCCATCCGCCTCGTTGACCTGCAGCCCGCACCACAACAGCTGCTCACTGACAGCCTGAAAACCTCTAGCGGCGTACCAACAGGCCTGGACAAGACTGGGCCGCAGGGAGCTTCACGCTGATCACCCTGGCACCCTGATCAGGGTAGCGGTTATGTGTATGTGTGTATGGGGGAGTGATGCGTGGTGTTGTGCAGATGCTTTGTTGTTTTCCAGCTGGGTGTAGCTTTGAGACATGCTTGCATGGAGTGGACTATGCCAGGATGGCATGGTCAGTCAGCACAGTGAGGTAGAGCGCTGGCACATGGGGGGCCCCATGCGGCCTGTATACTTTGACTGCCACAATTGCCACAGCTAGGGGTGGACACGCAAATGCGAGAATTTATTCAAAATGTGGGTTGAGGATCTGAGTTGGCAGGCTAGAGGCATGCTGCATGCTGCTGTTGCTGCTGTCAAACGTCAAACGTTCACGTTCATCAAGAAGGCAGGGCTATCAGTAAGAGTGACTATGGGTGTGATAATATGGACTAGTGCCATGCGCAGGGTAAGAGTTTTTGTCAGACTTTGTGCATGCTTGCTAGGCTCACATGGTGGAGGAAGTTGATGGTGCTGGGCAAGTAGGGTGCCCTTGTGTCATGCAGGGGCATGCCGTTAGTCACATGGAAGGCGTTGATGTTGGTCGAGTCGTTGAAGTTGGAGACCTGGGAGGGGCAGCAGGCCAGGGTTAGGGGTGGTGGTTAGGTTGGTGGGTGGGTGGACTGGCAGGGGTGCGGCGGGGTCAGCTGGGCAGGTGGGAAGGTGAGGATGTGGGCGGGTGGGTGGGTGGGAGGGTGGTTTGGGTGCTTGGGTGGGTGGGTGGGTGGGTGGGTGGGTGGGTGGGTGGGTGGATGGGTGGGTGGGTGGGTGGGTGGGTGGGTGGGTGGGTGGGTGGGTGGGTGGGTGGGTGGGTGGGTGGGTGGGTGGGTGGGTGGGTGGGTGGGTGGGTGGGTGGGCGGGCGGGCGGGCGGGCAGGTGGGCAGGTGGGCAGGCAGGGCCACCACACATGCAGGCATAGTGCAGGTGCACGGACCCCAGCTGGCATTAGGGGGGAGCGCCTAGGTCAGGGGCAGCATTGAGGGGCAGCATTGAGGGGTAGCAGCAGGGAAGGGGTGACCGGGGGTGTGAGTCTGAAGAGGTAAGAGGGGATGCAGGAGGAGACCCCAGTGGGGTCAGACTTGGGTGCTGACCTTGATGAAGCCGCGGGTGTCAGCAGCACACAGCAGTGGGTGGTAGGGGTGGAAGGCCAGCGCACACACGCCCTCACTGCCCGTCTCCACACTGTACACCTGCTCAGGTGACACAGCTCAGGAGCGTGAGAACGAAGGATGGGCGGGCGGGCAGGCGGGAGGGCGGGAGGGCGGGCGGGCGGGCGGGCAGGCGGGTGATCTGTCTCTCCTCCTCCCTTCTCCCCAGCCCCCTGCTCTCACCTGTTCCCTGAGTTTTGGCGCTGAGAGGGTCTGGCTGCGCAGCATGCCCAGCTCAATCTCTCGCACACGGAAGGCCCGACGAGCTGGGTCCACTGGTACAGACCAGGCGTGGGGGTGGCCGGCCTCCCCCTCCTGCCAGGCACTGGCCTGCATCAAACAGCAGCAGCAGCAGCAGCGGGGGCTTCAGCAAGTCAGCAGCAGTCAGCGGCAGGCCCAAGTGGAGGGTTGGCGGCTAAGGAGCAGTGAAAGGAGGAGGAAAAGAAGTGAAGGAAGAGAAGGGGGGAGGGGGGGGGGGGGGGGGAGGGGGGGGGAGGGGGTGGCAGCAGCACTGGACAGAGGGGTTGAGGAGAAGGAGTGAGGTGGCTCAAGGAGGAGGAGAAGTGGACGGTGTGTGAAAATTGCACAGGTTAGGGTCTGTGCCAGGGTGGCTGCCTTAGATGAACCCTCCCCTCACCCCAGCCCCTCCCAACCCTTCCCACCCTTTCCCTGACCTCACACCTGCCCCTTTGACCAGTATTACAAATGCATTGTTGAATGCAAAACCCACCATCGGCTCCAGTTGAGGCCGGCTGAATGCATCCGCTGACATGCGGTAGATGAGAGAAGCGGGCAGCGCCGCCCCTGCTGGCCCCGTGCCTGCCTGGCTGGCCCCGGGGCCCCCCCCACCTGGCTCCCCGCTAGCGCCTGGCCAGGGGGGGGTGGCAGGGGAGAAGTGGTTGGGGTGACTGGCATGGAGGTGGGGAGCGGCTGCGGTGGCGCGACTGCTGCTGCTGTGGGAGGTGTCTGCTGCGTCTTGGTCTGCTAGGTCTGTGGCACATCACGGGTGGGTAGGTGTGTGAGGAAGGGTGAAAAGTGGGGTGGGTAGTGGTTGAACCAGTGAGGGGTTAGTGGGTGAGGGCTGCTGACGGGGAGTGAGAGGGAGGGAGCATGAACGAGGTGAAGAGTGAGGGTGTGATTTCGTTGAAGAAGAGTGAGGAAGGGGGTGGGAGCAGGTAAGGGGGCTAGAGCATGGGGGCAGATAGGTGGGTGGCGGCAGAGGGGTGGCAGGGGCATTGGGGGGGTGCACCACTCACCCACAGCCATGCGCAGCACGTAGGGGTGTCTTGAAAACGCCATGCCTGGCTCTTTGAAGGGGCTGGCTGGGCTGTTGCTGGATGTGGACCCTGACCCCTGCCCCTGACCTGCTGCCAGGGCGGCTGCAGCCGCCCCCATCCCAGGCAGCCCCGCCCCTGCCCCTGCCGCCCCCCCAGCTGCCCCTGTAGACCCAGCGGTGGTGGCGGACGACGTGCGACCCCAGGAGTAGGGGCGCAGTTTTTGGGTGAACGCACCTGCGCCATGCAAGCATGCATGAGCAATCGTGCTTTTTTTTGCATGGTGTGGTGGGCATGCAAGAAGACATCATGGGCAGTTCACCCACTTTGCATGTTGTCTCCATACCTTGTTCTCTCTTGCCCTGCCACTTGCCCCCCTTGCCCTGCCCTTGCCCTTGCCCTGCGCCGGGCCCCTGAGCTCTGTTGCTCCCTTGCCCCCTGCCTGCCCCCGCCCTGCCCCCTCCCCTCCCTGGGCCCCCCTACCCACCCAGGGCGTTGCCAGTGCTGAACTGGGGCGATGCAGGGGTGCTGGAGGCGGTGGGGGTGCTGGCGCTGGCAGTGGGCTGGCCCAGGAATGTGAGCTCGCAGCTGGCAACACGCAGCACGTCCCGCCCCAGCTTGCCCACCTACAGGAGCAGGGGCCACGAGGAGGAGGAGGAGGGGCAGGAGAGGATGGCATCATGGCAATCGGGAGGCCCGGGGCCTTGACGAGTCTCAGGAGGAGGTCCAAGGGAGATGGAGGAAGGGGTGGGAGAGGGCAGGGCGGGGTGCAGGGCAGGAGGGGCGGGTCACCCTCCTCTCACTCCTCCACCTAACTTACCTACACCCACCCCATCGCCCCCTTCACCTTCACCACCCCCGCTCGCAAGCAGCAGGGGCAGAGCAGGCGGTGGGGGTGTCCAGGGGTTGAAGCACCAGGTAGGCCCCAGGTTGCCGTGGGCGAGGCGTGTGCTGCCACTACCACCGCAACTCTGACCAGGTTTCACTCCTCCATTCCACTGACCCCACCCCGCTGCACCCTATCATTATCACCCTCCACCACCACCACCACCACCACCACCAGCACCAGCCTCACCCCCCAACCACCTCTTCCTTACCAATTTGGCCTTTCCCCAAGGCTTGCCCACCACTCCCTCACTCCCTCACTCCTACCCTCACCCCCGCCCTCACTCCCTCACACCTTTGGAGCAGGGTCCAAGGCCAGCATCTGGATGCTCTCCAGCAGAGCACTGTAGGTGGTGTGGGTGGGTGAGGCTGCGCGCCCTGCGCTAGGGGCTGAGGGTGGGGGGGAGCTGGGCAGGCCACTGCTGCCTGGGGTGGCGGGCAGCAGCAGGGGCAGCGGCAGGGGAGGAGGGGTGAGTTGGGCTGGGAGCAGGTACAGCACGGTTCCAGTGCCTGTGGTGCTGCAGCTTCATGACCTCCCATTTGACTCGGGTGTGGCACCATCAATCACTTCTACTATATAGGCCTAGAATATGTGAACCAGAGAATATTACCTACCCTTTCACTATCTATCTACCCTCTATCTATCTATCTATCTATCTATCTATCATATGTTACCTGATGCTTACCCTTGTAATCACCACAGGCCTGGCCTGACTAAAGCCAATCAAAGCACTCGAACATTGGCTAGTTTGCACAAGACCGGGATCTTTGTAAGGGGGCCTGGGTCATGGCATGACGGGCAGTGAGAGGCACCTGGGGGGCAGGAGGAGGGTCGGCTGGGGCTCGTGGAAAGGTGGGAGGCAGCGGGCAGCGCCTCAGCGGTGGCCTCGCCCCCTCTCAACCCCACAGCTGAGGTGCTGGTGGCAGCTGACATGGAGCGCTGCAGCCAGGATGCCTGCATTGACATGGTCATGCACGCATGCATGCAGCCATGCTTGAGCACACAAAGAAGGACCCTCCCCCTCCCCCTCCCCCTCCCCCTCCCCCTCCCCCTCCCCCTCCCCCTCCCCCTCCCCCTCCCCCTCCCCCTCCCCCTCCCCCTCCCCCTCCCCTCCTCCCCCTCCCCCTCCCCCTCCCCCTCCCCCTCCCCCTCCCCCTCCCCTCCCCCTCCCCCTCCCCTCCCCCTCCCCCTCCCTCCTCTCTATCCCCCTCCTCCCTCTCCCCCCCCTCCCCCTCCCCCTCTCCTCCCCCCCTCTCACCTCAGTTTCTCCAGCCAGGGGCCCCCCCTCCCCTGACCGCCTCTGCGTCTGGCTGCCCCCGATGCCTGTAACGCTGACTGTGCCGCCTGCTGTTGCTTGGCAGCGAACTCTTGCAGCCGGCGCTGCTGCTGGCCCAGCGCTTCCTGCAGGCCAGGCCAGGCAAGGCAAGGCAAGGCTGGACAGCCAGGTGCAGGCAGGCAGGCAGGCAGGAGGCAGGCAGGCAGGCAGGCTGGCAGGCAGGCAGGCAGGCAGGCAGGCAGCCAGGCAGGCAGGCAGGCAGGCAGGCAGGCAGGCAGGCAGGCAGGCAGGCAGGCAGGCAGGCAGGCAGGCAGGCAGGCAGGCAGGCAGGCAGGCAGGCAGGCAGGCAGGCAGGCAGGCAGGCAGGCAGGCAGGCAGGCAGGCAGGCAGGCAGGCAGGCAGGCAGGCAGGCAGGCAGGCAGGCAGGCAGGCAGGCAGGCAGGCGGGCAGGCAGGCAGGCAGGCAGGCAGGCAGGCAGGCAGGCAGGCAGGCAGGCAGGCAGGCAGGCAGGCAGGCAGGCAGGCAGGCAGGCAGGCAGGCAGGCAGGGCGAGGGCAGGCAGTGTCAGGCGCAGGCGAGGCTGGACGTCCTTCCACGCTCATCAGTCTCCTGCTGGGCTTGCTTCCCTTCTTCCTCCCTGTCCTCAGGCTCCCAGCTCAGTCCTGTGGTACAAGCCCTGCCCCTGCTGCCCCTGCTGCCCCTGCTGCTGCCCCTGCTGCTGCCCCTGCTCCCCCTGCTGCTGCTGCTGCCTCTGCTCCCCCTGCTGCTGCCCTGCTGCTGCTCTGCTGCTGCTGCTGCCCCTGCTGCTGCCCCTGGGCGCACCTGCACCATGGGTGCGTGGCCCCTCACGAACCGGGCGTACAGCACGGCCAGCTCACAGCGCACCAGCACACTGGGGTCATACACCACCTGGGCAGCGGACCACCAGGCAGCAAGGCTGAGCCTGTTGAGACCAGAGGCCGGGGCAGCCGGGGCAGCAGCAGCAGCAGCAGGGGCAGCAGTGGGGGCAGCAGTATCTGGGGAAGCGGCAAGGCTGAGCCTGGGACTACCATGCATCCAATCAGCAGGAGCAGCAGCGGCAGGGGCAGCAGCAGCAGCAGGGGGAGCAGCAGCAGCAGCAGGGGGAGCAGCAGCAGCAGCAGGGGGAGCAGCAGCAGGCATCCCGGCACAGCCCCGTGGCTGACTGACCTGCCTCACAGCGTTCGCAATCAGCTGTTCAGCCGGCAGCCGGTCCTCAGTGGGGGGCTCAGGGGCATCAGGCCCCCCCACCACGCCTGCTGCCCCCGCAGGCCGCCCGCTGTGCACCAGGCAGCCCAGGCCAAACACCGCGGCAGCGCGGATCTCAGGAGACGCCACCTGCCAGGGTGGCAACGAGTAGGGCAATCATGTGATGTGGGGTGTGATGTAGGGTGTGATGTGGGGTGTGATGTGGGGTGTGGTGTAGGGTGAGATGTAGGGTGTGATGTGGGGTGTGATGTAGGGTGTGATGTAGGGTGTGATGTGGGGTGTGATGTAGGGTGTGATGTAGGGTGTGATGTGGGGTGTGATGTAGGGCGTGATGTAGGGTGTGGTGTA